>JAQPPZ010002256.1:692580-1385160 GCA_028583015.1 Wollemia nobilis
TATGCCTTGTATTTTATGCATGTTTAACATTAAAATATTCATTTAAATCATAAGTAGAGTAGTGGTGATGGTGTGCCACTTCCTAAGGGTCGCTACAGATGGCGATCACGATAGGATCCTCGCCTAATTTATATTTTTTGCCAAATTACTAATTCAGGTTTTTTGTGTAAGTTCAGCAAATTTGGTCTACAGTAGCCTACAGCCTTAGATGCTCCTGCTAACAGCGACCAAAAATAATTCACTCTGGTCAATAGCAGTCAGAACTAGAGTGTAGTAGAGGACATAATCTTTTTTCTTTGAGTTGGATAAAAGTTTGGTATAGTTTTTTTGATGCTTTATGGTTTTATGTCCACTTATTTTTGCCTAAAAATAGTGAAAACTAAGACATATTTCAATTTGGAAAACTGAAATAATGAAAAATAAAGAACTTGCATCTTTTGAATCTTAGGGTTTCTTTTTAGGTTTCCATTAGGCATTGCTAGGAATAGCGGCTTATGCTTGTAAAGTCCACCCTAAAATCCAACATGCTAGAAACTGTGTGTTGGTTTGCTTGCTTTGAGGCCCTTCTAGAGGCTATATTTACACCAAATAGAGTGCATCCATTAATCTCATAGTAGCTATGCATATTTTTGAAAATTGAAACGTATTTTATATTAGACATGTAGGAAAGAGTCATTGTTGTTGTATGATGCATTATTATTTATGTAAACTTAAAATGAACCCCACACACGCACACATATTTTAAACATTTGAGAGTTGAATTTCATCACCAACCTTCAATTTAGTCCGTTGACATTGGAATTCATCTCCTTCCACTAGTTTACCCCCTAGAGCTTTCTATAAATGGAATTAGAAACTTACTTATAGTAGTAGTTAGTTGTGTTCAAACTGTCTCCCACTATTGGAACAATTAGTTCAGAGTGGAAGAGCTAGGTAAACCCCCCACTGGGATTTTAGCAGTGTACCCTAGTCTCTTTTTGAGAAAATCATGTTTGACATGGGTGTTATTTATTATCACTATGGATGAGTCTCCTCATTCTAAATACAAAACAAGAGCAATAAATAAGAACAACAAATCATCAAAATACAACAAACAGTTTAGGGCACACATAAATTGGTAATCAAGATAAAAATTTGCTTGATATTTTTTGGATATATTTAATTGCAACACAAAAGATAAATTCCCAAACACAATGGTTAAAATAAGAAGTAAACATCCTCAGTTTGATATCGAGGGAAAATCTAAAGCAACACACACCCTTAGGCGAAGTTGTAGTAACATTTAAAGACCTACTTGTAAAACCTTGAGACACGGTTCTATGAGTCTAAGGGGTGATAACTCAACCCTTGGGGGTTCTCCTTGAGAAACCTCAAATAGGGAGCCACATCATGGAACTACATCACATAAAAAAAAAGAGGCCTCACAACTATCATCATCAAGGAGACATGAGGAGACCTCAAGGGCTTCCTCTAAACACACAAAAACTTCACAAAGACATGAGGAAGCTTCAAGATCTTCCTCTCCACATGGACATAAGAGGGGTTCTAAAACCCATTCTTCAGATAGGAATGATGAGGCTTCCATGCATCCATCCTCATGGAGAAATGGGGTAACTACAAAGCATTCATAATCAAAATAACACACAAGGGTTACAACATCCCAAAATTCACATGAAACACTTAGAATAGATTAGCCCACTAAGGGGCATGAAAATAGAGTTACATCCAGTCATAGACACCAAACAGAAGATACCCTTCACATAAGATGAAGGATTCCAATAGACTATGATCTCATTGAAGTAAATGGCACCCCACGGGGTCAGCCATGGAAAACAAGACAGTTAAATGAGTTGGATCAGATTTATCTGAGGCCACCTCTCAAAACTCTAGCCATAGAGAATTCTACATCTTTAAGTTCATAAATCATGACTTCTAAGCCCACTTCTCAAACTAGGGGTGCTTCAGAGTGACCCCGCAATAAAAATATAGAATATGATCAAAGAGACACCCAACAATACACTAAACAAGTTACTTTAGCTAGCAATAATAAAGAAACAATGGAAACCTCTTCGAGGAATATTTGAATCAAAACCACTAGAACATGATCAAATAAGCATGAGTCTTCTATGACAGAGCAAGCTAATTGCATGATATGGCTAGAAAATTCCTTGCACAAATAGCGAGATCTTGTGGAATCTCTCGAACATGACAAACTAAGAGAAATGATTTTGTGCCAACATGAGTAGTTTTTAAGAGAGCAAGCTAAGCAGCTAGCTCATACCAACCAACAAGCAAATTCTAATAATCATCAAAGAGATAAATGCACTTACTCACCAAGAGAGGGGTGCACTAGAAAATAAGGAAACCCACAACAAAACCACCCTCCAAATCATGAATGAAATCCAATTTGTGGAGAAATGGTAAACCTAATAGATCAGGATTAGACACATCTTAAATCTCATAGGAGGGAAGAAAATATAAAAAATCAAGTGGATAAAGGGTTACCTCCATTACCACCGTGAGGGTTCCTGTAAGAAGAGAAAATCCTCGCCTCAAAGGTATTCCAAGAACTCGCTAAAAATATGAAGTCCTTTGAGAAACAAGAGATGACTGGGAACCAACCAACATTGAGAAAAATACACAACCAACCATTATTCCCGTCAATTCCTAGCCCTGCATATCCTAAGCATTTTGAGATGCCTAGGTTAGAAAAGTTCAAGGGTGAAGAGGATGCACAAGAGCATGTTACAAATTTCATCAATGCATGTTTTCATCTTGAAGATAATGATGCTCTTATGCTAAGGATGCTCATTATGATATTTTTAGGTGTTGCCACTCAATGGTTCAACCAATTTCCCAAGCATAGCATATCCAATTTTGAACAACAAGTAAACACTTTCCTAAAGCATTTCCCCTTTGGTGCTAAGAATAAGGTGAACCTTTAAGACCTAGTCAACTTGAAACATTATGAAGATGATCTAGTAATGGATTATGGGAATAGATGAAGAAAAGTTATGGTAAAATTACCATTCTTCCTCCCCACAGAAGAAATCATCTAGATGTTCACCAAGAGTTGTTCTAAAAACATTTCCCTCTTGATACAACTTCAACAATACCCCTCATTTAAGTAAGCCTTAGCATAGGCAAAAATCATTGAGGACATAAAAGTAGATGAGGGAACCATCAAAATCTAAACCAAAAAGGAGTGGAACAAAAATGGCAAGAATGACAAGTACAAGATGAAGTAGGCAAACCTTGCTCTAGTTAATCAAGGGGTATTGGCTACACTTAGGTATGGGGTTGTGTAGAAACCCAAGAATTATCAAGCACAGGCCCTGCCAGCCAATTATGATAAAAAAAACAAGGGTGAAACAGAGAGCACAAATCCCCTCGTTATTTTACACCATTAACAGAATCAATGCAATCAATATTCAACCAAATAAGTGAGGCGATAAATATCAGGTTCCCTGATATACCTCTTATAGATCCCAACCATCCTAAGACAAAATATATAGGGAAGATCAATTTTACTCTTATCATAGGATATCGGGGCATAACATTGAGGTTTGCATTGGTTTCAGGTACCAGGTGCAAAACATGATTGAGGTGAGATAACTTAAAGTTGACAATCCATTGGCCCTTGATAATAGATATATGTACATATACAAAAACCTGCTGCTAAACCATGAGGTCCCTAGAGGGCAAGGTGCACAAGTCAATCAGGTCCGAATTGATACACCTACCCATGGGTGCATTGGGATGGTTGAAATTTTCAATAGAGTAACCAGGAGTAGACAGTATGGTCAACCACAACCTCCTGTAGCCCCCATTAACATTCTAGTTGCACCAAGGCAGAGGCAGGGGTAAAACAACCTTCCAAGTCCACCAACCTGACCTGTGGTAACTATTCAGAATAGACATGACCAAAACCTACAAATGACTATGTCTAAGCTATCTATCTATGATCTCATACAATAGTCCCCCAAGCATAGGGAGACCTTGATGGAAATTTTAAGGTCAATTGAGCTCCAACCACAAGATCCAAATTCATTCACTCATTTTATGGGACAAGTACAAGAATACCAAGAACCTATAATATGATTTTATGATTATGAGATTAAGACAATATCTACTGCCTTACCATACCCTCTGCTGGACATTGTGGCATTAGTTAATGATTTACCTTTTAAGAAGGTCTTGATCAATACAGGTTCATAAATAACCATCATCATAATAACAGCAATGGAACACCTTAAGATCCCCAAGTCCAATATTGTTTCGATAGCCTACACATTAAGGGCTTTCAATTATGCTTTATGTAATACTATGGGAATGATAGTCCTACATATCAAGGTGGGGCATAAGACCATCACTATGATGTGTCATGTCTTGGAAGGGGCCATGCAATACAACATCCTCCTAGGGCATCCTTGGATAAGGGACATGAAGTGTTTCCCTTCGATCTTACACCAATGTGTCAAGTATATGCATTATAACAAAGTCTATAAGGTGTTGGCTGATAAGGAGCCATTCAAATATGTCCATAAGGTGGGTTGTCTAGGAGAATTTGTGATTCCTTCTTCCCACTTGTATGTAGGACCTTCATCTCTAGCTATGCAACTGAATGATAGAGACAAAGGGGTATGAAAAGACCCATCTACATCAACACCTCATCTAGCTTCCAACATGAGTAATGTTTCTAAGAGACCATAAATGTCTAAACCAAAAGACAATTAGAAGCTAAAGGTAGCTCTAGTTGAGGAAATAAATCCCAAGGAAGTGCTAACCATAGCCATTGATAAAATTCCAAGTCCCATGGAAGAAGAATATCTCCAAGATCAAGCTAAGGAGATACTAGAACCCACTTCGCCAATGTCGTCTGTAGGATCATCCACATCACATGCGACTATACACTTGGCAAGTACAAGGATAGGAGAATATATTGTGTAGAACATAACATTCATGCCCATCATAGAGTCCACATAAGACATGGGATGGCCAAAAGACTTAAGACCACCAATGGGAACAATGGTTTCATTTGAAATCCCTCCCAACCAAACAAACTTTGTCTATGCTAGACTAGATTGTGTCCATAAGTCTACTGATGAAGAAGAGGACAATGAAAAATTATTCACTGTTAATGTTCATTACCTCTCTAATATTGAGTTTGCTCTAAGCTACTTTGAACGTTGCCATTGGTATGGTTACAATCTTGGTATATACGAGTAGGGGCATATATGGCCATTCGAGCTGCAATACCAGCTTCCCACTGATAGTTTTGGGTTAGGCTATCACATCAGAGGTCAAGATGACTCTCTAGTAGCATCCTTTGATAGATTAATCTTTGGGTTAGGAGAAGACATCGATTTTATTCCTTATCACCCACCAAGTACAAGACATTTGAGCAACAAACAGGTGGTCATGGTAAACATACCACCACCTAAATTTTATCGTCCAAGATCCACAATTGATGCCACCCAAATAGGTTACAACTCTTGGGATGATGAGAAAGAAGAAAATGAATATGTGGCAAGTGATGATGAAGCACAAGAAGGCTTGGCATATCATGGGCCTCGCTATTTACACAAATCTACCTGGTCCATCCACAACGAGAGTGGATTCATATAGGATGAAAGTGGCTATGAGTCAGAGGACTCAATAGAGAGAACCTACCTAGGACCAAGGCAATGGCCTCTGTAGACACCAAAATAACACCAATCCGTTTATGTGACTACAAACACTGATTGCATTGACACACACAGCCCCCAGGGCAGCCCCTAGAGGTTAAACAGTGGTCCTAACCACTCATATAGTAGTTTTGGAAGGTCAAAGATCAATTTTGCACCTTTCAGGCACTCTGCTTCTTAATCATTCCACACAGGGATGAATACAGACTGGTATTTGTTCCACCTAGGGACAAATTCTAGCGCTCGCTCCTGGGTGGGGCGAATAGCAGGTTTGACTAGCAAAAAGTCAAACCTCGACACATGACAACTCAGATATACCACTTAACTATCCCTTCATTGCATGGGAGTGCGAGTGAGTTTTTTTGAGCATGCAGAGGTAGTTACAGAGGCATGCACAAAGGCAGTTAAGAAGCCCTTGATCAGGAAGAAGTCTTCTCTTCATAGAAAAAAGCATGAATGCTAAGTGGCACTTCCGCATGTTAATTCAAAGAGACCCCTTGGGTCTATAAAATGGTGAGTCTCCTCACCCAAAAGGATATACAGAGTAGGAGCATTTGAGCAATGAAGTGCTGCCATTTTACATCCCCCACCTTGTGATTTGTGCCTTTCACATCCATAATCTCTCATTCAAAAGGGAGGTTATTGGGTGACTATTGGAAGCACAAATCAAGACCCAAAACCCAATTTTTGGCCACAATATCCTACCAATTTTCTGACAATACATCACAACAGGTTTTAGACCCATCCCAAGTGGATTGGTGTCGAAACAGAGCCCCAAACGGTGGGCGGCCTGCCTTCGAGCACCCCTCGCATCATTGTAGGTTTAATCGTCTCACCCCGAAGTGAATACCAATTTGTTGCAGGTTTACTCATCCCACCCCGAAGCGAATACGAATCTGTAATGAATTTTTTGACTGTTCTTTTTGCAGTACCTTCCCGATGATATTTTTATGCTTTTGTCAAGTTTTCAGTTCATTTGGATTTATTTTAATCATCGTTTTATTTATATTTTGCATGCACTAACAATAAGCTTTGGGAATCACGAGTTTCATTTTATATACAGGTGCTACTGACTCCATTTTTTGTTTCTTTGAACGTAGGTCTTCAACATCAGAGGAGCAGCGAGGAGTCGAGACTCATCAACACAAGCGGCGGCGATGTTTTGGTCCGCCCATCTTATATGTGGGCACACGGAAGAAGGAATTCCAATACAAGTTGTAAAGAATCAATGTTTAATGCTCCTAGCCCCTAAAAATGGAGGAGATGTCTTGTAATCGAGTTTGAAAGCATATCAATAAAAAGGGTCGTCTTCCATATTTGCTTTTATCTCGTTTTCATTCGTCTATGTTCCTTTCTTTTCATGCACTTTTCAATACATAGGATTTAGCGTTATCTTTAGTTTCATTTACATCGCATCTTGGTTTATCCTTTTTGTTTTCGTATCCTCGTGCTTTCAATGGTGATCACGGTGGGACTCTGTCCTTTGATTTTTGGATTAAATTTTTGATTGGAAATTGCTTGTTTTTTCTTACAGGTACCTATTTTTCAAACACTGGATTGTTATTCGTTTCAGTCTATGACGAATACAGAGCTAAAATTCGTCTCATCCAGGGACGAAGGCAAATTCATCTCAGCCTGTGATGAATACTGTTCTGTTATTCGTCTCACCCAGGGATGAATAGCTCTCTGTGCAGTTTTAGAACAACAACTCAGAGGCATCCTTTTTGGGCAGAGAAGAGGTAGGGGTTCTGAACAACTTCTGTCAATTTTTGTTCTCTGTTTCTATGTTTTTTTTAGTTTCTTTGTTTGCTTAGGGAAATTTTTTGGTTGCATGTTTCATTTCTTTGCAAAAAAAATAAAAAGAACCCCACACATCACGTGGTGATTTAAACCAAGGAGTTGGTCATAAAACCCCAGCCCTTGAGCAAGACCAACGGTGGATTTCATCATCACCTTGGCTTGAATATTTGCATCCATTACCCCGATCGCTACTATTGCTAGACGTAAATCCTGACGAAAGCTGACCAAGTGTAGCTAGGGTGATTCCTAGTGCATGAGGATAAGTCTTCTATGGTAGGTGTCATAAACAGGGTGATTCCCCTTCCGTACCGCCTACGTACCACGTACCATCTGCTCTCACATACCAATAGTTTCCCTCACGTAAGGGCGGGTATATAGAGAGGTTGGTATATCGGCCTGGCAATGGTATATCGAAGGGGTGACCATTTTTGGGAGTCATAAGAGCCATCATCTTGCATTTAAACGTTCTTTACAAAAGCTTTCAAAAACAAAATCAAAACACACTAAACCAGATTTAGGGCACACTTTTAATCTTTAAAAGAGATAATCATTGCTTGTGTGTGTGTGATATTTTCTGTTTAGTGTAACATAAAAATAAAAAAATCATAAAAATAAGAGATAAAAACCTACATAGCTCGTAGAGAGACATCACCATGGTATTCACTCGTAGCCAAGCCCAAGCATGGGCAGAAGCTGTAGAGAGGGTACAAGGGGGCACAAGTCACCTCTGATACAACCCCAAGGACTTGGTCATACCACCTTTTTGGCAAAACCCACTAAACAGTCCCCTTCACGCCGTGACAAAACGAGACTATAGAGGCACCCCTTCGAGGGGCACCCTCTTTGAGCACACACTCTTCCAGGAAGAGTACGTCCAAAATAAAACACCCCTAGATGCTCGATATGAGTACCCACCGTGCAATGAAGTGCCAGAACAACCTAGGGTCCCCAAGGAGGAGCCATATGATTTTGTCATCCCTCCTCTAGCCCGCATCAATGTTAGAAATGACAAGCAACATCCAGAGCACAAGGCTCTTAAACCTGGGTGAGCCAACTCTACCCTCCCCTTTCACATATATGAAGGGGAATATGAGGAAGACCATTACATTCCTCAAGAGCAATACACAGCATGGGAGCGATGCACTTCCGCACCTACTTTTTATCAAGACCACCTATGGAGGCAAGAGCCTCAGGTGAATGCTACCAACCTCGATAGAGGGAAGCAGCATATAGAGATCTTGGATCATCGTGACCGAGATAAACATGTAGGTGAGGCATCTAGGCCTCCTAGACCCAACACAGTAGAGCAAATTGATATAGCATTCACCAAGCGCAAATCATGAAGCTTGAGAAAGATCAACAATAGCTAGAGCATTTATATCACCTTAATAAAGAGCGCATTCGACACCAAACAGATGAGCTGCTCAACAACAATATGCCTGAGAGGGTCCCAACCCCTCGAATACAAAGGGCAGAGAGGCACGAGAGGCACGACCCCTTGGTGCAAAATAGAACATACCAAGTGTGGCCTCCGAGACCTCCTAGACTTGAACGGGAGGCCACTCCTAGAAACCATGATGGGCACCCTCCATGGGCACCCACCCATGTTCATAGGCCTCACCCAAAAACTCCTCAAGAATATTATGAGGAGTATGAACAGGAAGAAGAGCGGGCTGAAATGCCCTATCAAGGCAGAGGGGCTGCTATTCACCCACCCCTCTATAGGCCTCAAGTTCCCTACAACCCGTAGAGGGGACCAATACAAGAGGATGAAATAAAGTCTTCTGATGCCTATAAAGCACTCTTAGAGTGCTTAGAGTCTATGGAGATCAAAACTTTTGGGCCCCAAAAGCCCACCTTATGCCAACTCTATAGTCACCCTATGCATTCATCAGTACCAGCACCTCCTTACCCTGAGCACTTTAAGCTGCCCCAGTTGGCACTCTTTAGAGGGGAGGAGGATGCCCAAGAACATGTGACCAGATTCCTGAGCCAATGCTTCGGCATTTAGGATAATGATGCTTTGTTATTAAGAACATTCATAACCACATTCGTAGGCCCTACCTCGGATTGGTTCACCCAATTTCCAAAGCATAGCATTTGTAATTTAGATCAGTTAGTGGATGCATTCCTCGAATGCTTTGCCTTCAACACCAAGAAGAAGGCATCACTGAGTGACCTAGCCAGCCTCAGGCAATATGAGGAAGAAACTATGGCGGCCTATGGGAACCGATGGAGGACGTTGCTTTCAAAGCTGCCCTACCTCCCTCCTATGTCTGACCTTACACAAATGTTCTCAAAGAGCTATTTGAGATCGATCTCTATGCTATTGTAGCTGCAACAATATGCCACTTTAGAAGAAGCCCTAGTGCAAGCTATAATCATTGAAGAGATCAAAATTTAGGATGGTGAAATTGCTAAGCTAAAAAAGAAAGAATGGTCTAAGAACAACAACAAGATAGGGACCATGCAACAGAAACCCACTGTGGTCAATCAAGTTGCTATCAACATACCTACGCCTACACAAGCAACACAGCCCCAAAAGGCTAACTATCAGGCGGTCCCTCCTAACAATTATGAACAAGAGAATAATCGGCAAGAGTAGAATCAGCAGCATCACCCTCGACGACAATTCACACCTTACACGGAGTCCAGAGACTCCCTGTTTGACCGCTTGTCAATGACAAATTTGATCAACCTACCCGAGATTCAACACATAGATCCCAATGCGCCAAAACCTAAAGGTTACAGGGAAGAATTGTATTGTAGGTTTCATAGACGGAGAGGGCATGATCTTAATGCCTGTTGGAAATTCAAAGGCTTGGTGCAAGACCTGATTGATAACAAGACATTAGCGGTGGACAATCCCATAGCACCAGGCAACCAACAGATGGGAGTCTTCAAGGATCCCTTGCCCACCCATGATACACAAACAAAGAATGTACAAGTCAACGAAGTGACACAGAACTGCCCTATGCAAGGGTATGTGGGAATGATCAGTATAGTGACTCAAAATAAGAGGCATCCGAGCACAGTTGCTCCCATAGTAGCTACAGGAGAGGTGCCAACAACATCACAACCCCAACAACACTCTCCTTCGCCTAGACCAGTGGTCACGATTTGGACCAAGCTTACCCAAAGCTTGAGGACCACGTCGGCTAGGCTCTCCATTTATGAGCTTATACAACAATCGCCACCCCATCGGGAAGCTCTAATGGAGATATTAAAAGCCATTGAGTTGCAGCCCCACGAGGCAAATGCCTTCAACAATTTTGTGGGACACGTCCAAAGATGCACTGAGCCAGTTATCACCTTTAGAGATGATGAAATAAAATCAGTGATTGGTGACATGGCGGATCCACCCCTGCACGTCATCGCGTGGGTCAACGGGATTCCATACAAGAGGGTATTGGTAGACACTGGCTCATCCAGTAACATCATTACAACGGCTTTGAAGCACTTGAAGTTGCCCGCATCTCACATAGTGGCCTCCACCTATACACTGCGAGCATTTAATGATGCAATATGCTTGACAGTTGGCACAATTGTCCTACCCATCCAAGTGGGACAAAAGACAATTCCTACATTGTGCCACATATTGGAGGGTGAGATGGCTTATAACATCTTGTTGGGCCGACCATGGATCAAGGACATGAAGTGTGTCCCTTCGATAGCTCATCAATGCCTCAAGTACACTTTCAAAGGGGAAGTGCACGTAGTTCCAGTAGACCTGGAACCCTTCAAGTACTGCAATTCGGTGCAGTTAATGCCACAGTCGACCCTTCCATCAATGCATGTGGATTTTTAGTTGAATCCATCCAAACAGGGTCCGATTCCATAGGCATCCCCGCTATCAAAGCCCTCGGATCCTCAGCCAGGTCCATCTTCATCGACTGGTCCTTCATCAACAATGCCACCTATGGTGGCCACAACGAAGGACAAAGGGAAGAAACCCATGGAAGAAGTACCACCTTCGGTCTCAACCATCTTGATTGAAGAGATGCCTAGCAATATGGAAGTCAAGACACCTAGCAGGATGGAAGTCGAGATGCCTAATCCACCCGACATGGAGTGGACTCAGGAAGGACTTTCGTTCTCTCCCCCTCAATCACCAACAATCACTATTGAAATGGCCAATACGGGCCTGGGGGAGTATTTAGTGCGGAACATTGTTGCAACGCCCACACTTGAGTCCATGCAAGACATGGGGAGACCTCGCCTTCCCATCGGCAGTGTTGTTCCTCTAGGCTACCCGCAAAACCAGACAAACTTTGTGTATGGGGGCCTTGATTATGGTATTGAACCTTCCATGCAAGAAGAAGAAGATGAAGAGCCCTTTGTGGAAGATGTCAATTATTTGTCTAACCTAGACTTCGCTTTAAGATATCTTGGCCAATGCAATTGGCATGGATATGGGTTAGGCAGATATGAGCAAGGAGTGCGTGTTCTTTGCCAACCGAGATACCAGATGCCATATGACAAGTCGGGAGTAGGGTTCAACCACCCCCTACCCTTGGACATCTTGGTAGAGAACATGCAAGGCCTAGGGATAGGCAACAAGGATGGGTTGGCATTAGATCCATATGCCAATCCTAACACGACATACACATTGGGGGATTATCTCCCATTGTTGACAACCAACCTTGTTGACCTCAACAACCCTTTCCCTTCACCCAAGAGAGGAGAAAGTTCAAGGACTCCCCTACAAGAGGGGTATAGACAAGGTCAGGAGGGATCTTTAGAGGATGAATCGAAATATGAAGTAGCACCATGGGACCCATTCGAATCGGATAGCAATCACTCACAAGTGACTCCCATGGATGATTATCAAGAGAGCCTCTTAACAATGTTCCCCTTGGGTGCTTCGATTGAGCAAGTGCCACTCCAAGGAAATTAGGTCCCCCGTAGAGAGCGGAACAACCCCGATGGGACCACATCAATTTGATCGAGCAAGATGAGCCTAACATGTCACAAAGGTCTATTGATCTCCGACAGTGATTACGAAGATGAAATTGAGATGGCCCATCTCAATCGCATGCGACCACAACAACACCCTTTGGATATTGATGGCATATTTGAACAACTAAACATAGTGCCAGGGCATGAGTGGCACCTAAACCCTGCGTAGTGGGACCAAGTGTTGAATCCGCCACATTGGGCATACAGAGAGCAACTTCCGCCTAGGGACCCTATCGAGTTACCAGTGCCAAGGGCAGACCTTGTCCTTTTATCCGCACATAGGGCCGATCCATTTGTGCCCATACCTCCAGAGCCAGATCCGGAGCACAGAGATCATCAAGGATGTCTAAGAAACCACACCCACGGTAATGGAGACCAAAATCATTTCATCAACATGATCTCCATTGACTTAACCGCCCCCATCCGCAATCCAGCCGATCCAACATGGTCATTGTATCTAGACATAGATGCCATAGACTGGGATCGCGTTAATTCACCACCATCCCCATCAGAGTACTGGCCCTTCGGTGAGATGCTTCATTACACCCCAGGACCAACTCAAGATATCTTCCATGCTAAAGAGGAACCCGAGGTTCCCAATGCAGATCTTAATTCAGCAAATGATATCAACTTGATCCCAACTCCACACTAGTTGGAGGATGGGTCCCACATGTTAATCGAGGAAATGACTGACATAGACATCGGCTCTGACCCAATAGCTCCATAGATCATCAAGCTGGGGGTAAGTCTCTCCCCCAAAGAGCAAGCCGACTACATTGCCCTTCTCAAGGAAAAGAAGAAGGTTTTTGCATGGTCATACAAAGACATGTCGGGGCTAGATCCGCAGCTAGTCACGCATAATTTAATGCTTGATCCGACAGTCAAGCCAGTAAAGCAAAAACTATGTAAGATGCATCCAACGGTGGCCTTGATGGTCAAATATGAGTTACAAAAGCTGTTGGATGCACAGTTTGTCATCTGCGTGGATTACCCACCATGGTTGTCCAACATGGTGCCCGTCAAGAAGCCTGATGGGAGGATTCGCATATGCACTAATTTTTGAGATCTAAACAAAGTGAGTCCTAAGGATGATTTCCCCTTGCCTAGCATCGATGCATTGGTAGACGCTACAACGGGCCACAAAATGCTTTCCCTTATGGATGGTTTCTTGGGATACAATCAAATTCGTATCAATCTCGAGGACCAACTAAAAACGGCGTTCACAACACCTTGGGGGAAATTTTGTTATAGGGTTATGCCCTTTGGCCTTAAAAATGTTAGTGCCACCTACCAACATGCCATGACATACATCTTCCATGATCACATGCACAAAACTTTGGAGGATTACATGGATGATTTGTTGGCCAAGTCTCTCTTGCGCCCAGATCATCTCGGTGACTTAAGCACGATCCTCGATCGCCTCATTGAACACAAAGTCAGACTAAACCCCAAGAAGTGCGTATTTGGCATCACATCTGGAAAGCTCTTGGGTTTCATAGTCTCCAAAAGAGGAATTGAGGTGGACCCAAACAAAGTCAAGGCAATCCTTGAAATACTCCCTCCAACTACCATCAAGCAGCTCAGGAGTCTGCAAGGAAAGGTCACGTCAATCAAGCGCTTCATAGCACAGCTATCTGACAAGTTCCAACCCATGAATAAATTATTGCACAAGGGGGTAGCATTTCACTAGGATGACGAGTGCCAGTCAGCCTTCGACGACATTAAATAGTACTTGGCTTCGCCACCAGTATTGGAACCACCAAGACCAAGAGTGACGTTCTACTTATACATCTCAGCCACTGAGGTGGCACTGGGCGCCATGCTAGCCTAGAAGAATGAACTTCACAAAGAATAGGCTACTTACTATCTTAGCCGCACCCTGGTCAGTTATGAACTTAACTATGCATACCTTGAGAAGCTCTGCTTGGCAGTGGTGTTTGCTACCAAAAATCTATGCCATTACATGTTGAGCAACATGATGTATGTTGTGTCTAAGGAGAATCCATTGCGATACATGATGAGTCATACTTATCATAGTAGCCACACGACGAAATGGATCATGTTGTTGATAGAGTTTGACATAGAATTCATTGGACAAAAATCTATCAAAGGTCAAGTCATCATCGATCAACTAGCAGAGGCTCCTCTTGAAGATGATCAACCTCTAGTCATAGAGCTACCTGATGATGGGGTCTTCCATGTTTCAGAATCACCAAATTCTGATGAGCCTGAGTCACAGGCTGACATAACCCTATTTTTTGATGGTTCTAAATGTGAGCAAGGAGGTGGCATGGGAATTGTATTCTTCACACCGCAAGGGGCTCCGATACCCTTGTCATTTAAACTTGACTTCCCGTGCACCAATAAAAATGCCAAATATGAAGCCTTGCTCATAGGTCTTCAAACAACTATCACCATGAACATCAAATGCCTGAACATCTTTGGTGATTCATTGTTAATAGTCAACCAAGTGAAAGGGGTATTCCAATGCAAATGCCCAATTTTGTAGGCCTACAAAGCCCTTGTGGACAAATTCCTAGCAAATCTTGAATGGTATGATATCGAGGCACTCCCTCGATCATCAAATCATTTTGTGGATACTATGGCCTCCTTGGGGTCACTAATCTCGCAAGACATGACTGGTGATATGACAACCATTCAAGTCAAAACATTATCGCAATCCGTGATGGAGCGTGCAAGCTCTAAATTAATGCCAGGAATCCACTTGATCCAAATTGAACCATCCCCAGATAAGTTCTCTCGAATCCATGATTGTTTGAAACATGCCAACTAGGGGTCCTTGTTCTCCCCTACTCCCCTTAATAGCAACACAACATTGTTCTTGTAAATTATTTCCTACTTAGATTTTTCTAGGGATGACTTGCAAGAGGGATTGGTTGTTCATGTCATCAAGGTTTTCGATCAACAGGATTGGTAGAGATTGCCTCAAGCTAGGTAGCCTCCCACTTGGATTGACGCATGTCGCAAAATGATCATTCAAACAGAGAGCGGCAAAGCATGTCTTGTTAGGAGACATTTTGTACCGTTGTAACTATGAGGGGATCCTCCTCCGTTGTTTGGACCAGTAGGAGTCCACTTGGGCGATCACCCAAGCGCACGATGGTACCTACGGTGGCCACTTTAGCGGTATGGCCATCATAAAGCGCATTCTTTGCATGGGCTATTATTGGCCATCTTTAGAGCGAGATTGTTGTGCTTATGTCAAGAAGTGCATGAAGTGTCAACACCATGCTAATTTGACACACGTACCTTCTCAGGCCTTGCAACCGATCCAATCGGCTTGGCCATTTTTGCAGTGGGGATTTGATCTAATCGAAAAGATCTCCCCTGCATCTTCCGACCATCACACATTCATCATTACGACCACAAAGTACTTTACCAAATGGGTGGAAGCAATTCCACTTACCTCTACGACTAGAGCCCGCATTACGGAGTTCATTTTACATAACATCATATGTCATTTTGGTATTCCATCCAAGATCCTTTTGGATAATGGGACATCCTTCAAGAACAAAGACGTGCGTGCTTTGACCACAAAGTACAAGATTCAGCATAGTTTTTCAACACCCTACTATCCGTAGGAAAATGGGCAAGCAGAGGTGTCCAACAAAATTCTAGTTGCCATCCTCAAGAAGATGGTCACATACAGTCATAAGGATTGGCACATTCAGATCCCGCTTGCTCTTTGGGCTTATCGCACTAGCATTCGAACACCCACTGGGGCCACTCCATTTTTGTTGGTGTATGGTTCTGAGGTAGTCATGCCTCTTGAGTTGGAAATTCCTTCCCTATGCATATCAATGCAAGAATTCATAGATGATGACACCGCACGACAGGCTCGATTAGATCAGCTTACGTTGCTTGATGAACGATGCATCAATGCTCTCGAGCATTTGCGTATCTACCAAGAGTGACTTAAGAGAGAGTACAACATGAAAGTTCACTTGAGGGAATTTTAGGTTGGAGACCTGGTCTTAAAAGAGAACCAACATAATTCTAACTTGTCGCCCCATCTACGGGACAAGTTCGTGGCAAACTGGTTAGGTCCCTACGTCATTGATAGTAAGATAGGACCTGGAACATACCGGATAGCCTCTCTTGATGGAATAAAGGAACTAGAACCCTTGAACATCAGTCATTTGAGGCCATTCCATATCTAAAAGAGCCATAAGCCCCACCCAAAAGCTCCAAAGGTACCCATAATCCCTTTGGTCAAACCCAAAATGCCCCAAAGGTTCCCATAAACCCTCTGGTCAAACCCAAAAGCTCCAAGGATTCCAATAATCACTTGGTCAAACCAAAAGCTCCAAAGGTGTCCATCCACCCTTTGGTCAACCCAAAAGCTCCAAGAATTTCCCTCATTGCTTGGTCAAACCAAAAAGCTCCAAGGATTCCAATAATCGCTTGGTCAAACCAAAAGCTCCAAAGGTGTCCATCCACCCTTTGGTCAACCTAAAAAGCTCCAAGGATTCCAATAATCACTTGGTCAAACCAAAAAGCTCCAAAGGTGTCCATCCACCCTTTGGTCAATCCAAAAGCTCCAAGAATTTCCCTCATTGCTTGGTCAAACCAAAAAGCTCCAAAGGTTCCCATAAACCCTTTGGTCAAACTAAAAGCTCCAAGGATTCCCATAATCGCTTGGTCAATCCCAAAAATGCCCCAAAGGTACCCATAATCCCTTTGGTCAAACCCTCCAAGGACCCGAAAGAGTCACTTGGACCGCCCTCATGCGGAATAAACCAACCATCCAGAAAATCCCAAAACACCAAAATAATCCAAAATTCTGAAAAAATCTGCATCTCCCTTTCATGCATACTCAAAACAATCAAAAGTACAAAAACAATAGCTGCATTAGGCATCACATCCATACATTGCATATTTGTTGGTCATACGGCTCAAAGGCACCATAGACTGTCATTACTTGGCAAACCCACCATTTTTCACATTTTCCATTTTGTAAACAATACAGCAAAAATAAACGCAACCCATAGTTTTACCATATCATGCGTCAGTTGTCATCTAATGTATCTAGAGTTTTCATCATTCAGTTGTCATTAGCTGTCTAGCCACCACTGTACAAAGTCAAATAGATTTTACAAAGGTAGAGTTCTACTTGGACAACATCTTGTTATGTAGCATCCCATCACAAGCTAAAAACACATAAAACAATTCCCAAGTTGTGTAAACGAAAGATGAAACCTGTAAAGCAATTCAGGATACCAAATAGTGAAAAGGTTATCTCGCTCATCCCCCTGTGCGAATGACCCCAAGAATGCTGAGAGTTGGCAAAAGGACAAGAATCTTCCCTACCCAATTCCCCAAGAATCCCAAGTTCTCAAAAAAAAAAAAAACAAGAGTTGCAAAACATCACAAAAATTTGCAAAAGTCAAAACTACAAAAGTTGACATCAAATCCCACAAAGTGCATACATCAAAAAGCACAAGCAAAAGTGATTCTCATCACTCACAATTCAAATCCCTTGCTCAAACGCAAAAACAAAATAAACAGTGATTTTTATCACTATCAAAGAGCAAGTATCCCAATACAAATAAAGAAAAGAAGGGAGTCAAACTTGAATCCCTGGAACTCTCAGCATTCAAAAGGTCATGAGGTGGTCCTTAGTACCGATTTGGTGGATAGCCTATCGGTCACTGGTGGCAAACCTCCCGCATGATGATATATCTATCACATTTACTTGTGTGCAGATCAATGTTTGCATGTGGATGAGCTAGCTTATGGTATCCTAGATAGCAAAGCAGATTAATCTGACTAAATACAACAAAGGAGTTAGTGGAGCTAATTAGGTGATCCTCAGTAAAGGTTTGGTTGATAGCCTATCTAGCCTTTGTGGTATCCTGACAAATACCACATAAATGAACTCAATTGCACACACATGGATGTGAAATAACTTGGTCAAAAACAAGTCCGATTCATACCTTATACAAAAATCTTGTAAGATAAAAGTACAGTCTTGGCTAGTTAGTTAAACCATCTGAATCTCAAAAAAACTTAACTACATTCTCAACCAACTTTTATATATATTTCATCATCCGAATATACAAAAAAAACGTATATCCATACAACGTCATTTCATCACGCCACTTACAAAAAAAAAAAAAACACTGTCAAGTCAGTTCATAGAGCAGTTGCATACTATAGAAAGCCATAAGTTTGAAACAGTCTATGGTGCCACCGCTAAAAATCAACAATTCATTTCATCCATTCCATATGCATATCATATAAACTAGAGACATGTGCATTCATCATAACACGTACATTCATCATCACATGTGCATCCATCAATGTAAATTAACATGCATACATCAACATCAATCACTGTGCATAAAATAAAAACACGACACATGTATAACCAAAAGAATGTCATCTGTATATATATATATATATATATATATATATCATCACAAAAATTCTTGCATGCTACAATAACCGGTCCTCTGACCCCGCAATCATATAGCAAAAACTCAAAAACCCCCATGCCTAGGGCGTCGGCCACCATGATCACGCAGGATCGGTGCATCGGGAACTACCCCCCGTAGTGTGGGTCTTGTGCGACCCCTCAAGGCGGCTATTGCTAGCCCCTGCATCACACCTACTCGAGCCTCCCTCATCTCGTCGCCTGCATCGATAGGATGCTAACTACTTCGTATCACTTCCTCTCGACTGGAATGACGATCTGCTCCCACTCATCACCAATAACTGCCCATGAGGCGAAGAATCTTTGCCTCTAGCTCCACCTGACGTCGATGAAACTCCACATCCCGTATGTGATATGAATCCAATACATCATCCCACTATGCCAACTGAGCATGCAAGAGATCCACCTCAGCTTGGTGCTCCTGATCTCGTCTCTGTAGCAACTCCACCAATCGTGCATTCTCAGCATGCAACCCTGCATCTGTCTCCTCCAAGCCTGCCTGAGGCATCGTATCCCCGGAACACCAGTCTGCTCAGGCTCCCACTGCTTCAAAGCATCCTGTCTCTCCGGATGCTCTGCTACCCCAAAATCCTCCCTTGCATCATCCACCTCTACCATCTCGACATCCTCCATGGGAGCTCCCCAACCCTCTCCTGGTGCCTCTACAACCTCCTCGCCTGCTACTACCGCCTCATCCCATCCCAGTGGCCCCTTTCCCTGCCATTTTCGGAGTGTCCACCACTCCTCATACTCGACTGTTACCCCGAAATTGTCCATGTTTGGGATGTCGATCACTATGTCTGCCTCCTCCCCCAGTGGCTCAAGGATCGGTGCAGATAAGGTCCTCTCATCACTCTGGCATCAATAGACCAAGGGCTCCCCAGGCAACCCCTGGTGCACCCCAAACTATTGTGTGACCCAGACATAGGGGAAATACTCCTGATCCATCCCATGCCGCCTAATAAACCACCGCCCCCTCTAAACCCGTCGGAGCCACTCCCCAGCCTCAGGCCAAGCGAGACAATCTCGATATGGCATCCACACCACATCTCTAGGAGTCAGTCATGCAAAGGTCTTGGTGTAGTGACCCACATCACCATCCCACCACCGACTGTGCCCCCGCTCCTTTGACCTATACCACAAGGCCACATACACAATGTCCCTGTCAACCATGTCAGCCCGTGTTGTCCAGGGTAGCCCAAGTGGTCGATCCATCGCTATATGCTTCCAGGCCCATCTCTACAACAAAAAGCTATAGCCAATCCCCTTTTGCCTTTGACAGCGAACCTCATGTAACTCATCATACAGTTGGGCCAGCAATGTTTGGCCCCACCTCATGATGTAGGGCTCTATGACAAGGCACTCCACCAACCAAAACACCACCTCTAGTAGGTTCCATGGGAACCTCGCACCCGAAGAGTTTGCAAATAGCATGTTGGAAATGAGGCTCATAAGCAGTGCATGCCTCACTCCCAACACCCCCCTCTCAAACCACCATCATACCAAAATCCCACCAATCTGGCAGTCGTCCTCTGCCCTCTCCACTGGGCTCTCCACACCCAAGTCCTCCCCATGACCAAAGTAGTGTGTCAGCACTACAGTTTGCTGATCACGTGGAGTCATCTTGATAGGTAGTCTGTCTATCGAAATCCATAGAATTTGATAGACATCCTCTAGTGTCACTGTCATCTCCCCTATCGAGAGATGGAAGGTGTTAGTCCGCACATCCCACAAGCTTATTAGGGCCATCATATAGGCCCGATACCCAACCACTAGCTCTAATCGAGTCACATGCTTGAACCCTAGGGCATCAAGACACTCATAGTCCTCTACTGTCAATGCCTCTCAGGCATCAGAAAACACAGTCAGCACCCGGTGTCGGCTCTTCACCACCTGCACATCACAGAAAACACAAAAACATTAAAAACATAAAAAAAAAAAATAACATGTACATAAATGCATAAATGTACAACAACACCATTCATTAAAATGTACATCCATTACAATTCAAAAAAACTGCTTCTCAGTCTTAAGGTTTTTTACTTTAAGTTTAAAATTTACAGACAAATCAAAACAATAAAAAACAATTCCAAAACTGTTTGTTAGTCTTACAGTTTTTAACTTTAAGTTTAAAATTGACAGAAAAATAAAAACAAAAACAAAAAAAAACAATTACCCTAGGGTTTCTAATCCTAGTTTAAACTAACAAAAACAAATTTTTATTTTTCAAACGTAAAAAAAAAAAAAATAGTTACCCTAGGGTTTCTAATCCTAGTTTAAACTGACAAAAACAAATTTTTATTTTTCAAACATTAAAAACAAAAAAATAGTTACCCTAGGGTTTCTAATCCTAGTTTAAACTGACAAAAACAAATTTTTATTTTTCATACATTAAAAACAAAAAAATAGTTACCCTAGGGTTTCTAATCCTAAGTTAAACTGATAAAAATGAATTTTTATTTTACAACCATAAAAATAAAATAAAAAACAAAATAAACACATTGTCGTTTTTATTAAATAGGGTTTCATTTTTCAATCAACAAAAATACAAAATAAATAAATAAATAAATAAAATAAACACATTGCAGTTTTTCTTAACTAGGGTTTCATTTTTCAATAAACAAAAATACAAAACAAATAAATTAAAAAAAAAAAAAAAACCACATTACCGTTTTTAAACTTTTCACAACAAAACAAAACAATGTCTGTCATTTTACCTAGGGTTTTATTTTAACTCGAAATACAAAAACAAAAAAATCACATGGTTCCACTAAGGTTTCGATCTAAGTTTAACCATCCACAAAAATACACATAAATTCATTCATCTTTACCTAGGGTTTTATTTTTTGAAAAACAAAAACAAAAAAAAATTGAAATGGTTTACCTAAGGTTTTGATCTAAGTTTAACCATTCACAAAAATATAAATAAATTCATTTTTTAATTAAAGTTTCATTTTAACTTGAAAACAAAAACAACACAAAAGGAGGAGCCGAGCCGACTTTGCGTTCATCGTTTGCATGTGTGATTTTTGGCCTCGTCACAGTGTTGCATGTGCCAGTGGATGGGATCTGTTGCTTTGTCCTTCCATTATTGATCCGCCTTGGGCGGAATTACTGTGTTTTTTTTAATATGTCACATTTGGTTCCTCCTGGTTCATCGTCTAGTGAAGCCGATGGAGAAAAGGATGGCGGGCAAGCAACCTCGGAAGTTCATTCCCACGGTGTTCCACAAGGTAATGTGCCAGACATTTCTATTCCCCTCGATAGTTTCAATAAAGCTTGTACTTGGCTAGAGCAAAATACTGTCATAGGCTACTTCTTGGGCCGTATCCCCTCTGATGCAATTCTACGAAACTGGTTTCAAAGCTATTGGAACCCATATGGTATCTTTGTAGAGTCTGTGCAAAACCTGACCAAAGGTTTCTTTCATATTCGGTTCTCTGATCCAGAGTGTGTCAAAAAAGTTCTCAGCAAGGGTCCTTGTTATGTTCATAGCACTTTGCTTATTTGTCAACCATGGCACAAGAATTTCCAGGTTGCCAATGGTGTCTCTCTTGTTGTCCCTGTGTGGGTTGAATTCCCAGGTTTGCCAATGGCATTGGTCCCATTTATTCGTGATGTTGCCATGAAAGTTGGGGAATTTGTATGTGAAGAGCCTCAGCGCTTCTATAATGCTCGGCCTACCCGTCGGCTTTGTGTGAAAATTGATTTGGCCAATTCCCTCAAGGAATTTATTGATATTAAGGTAGGTGATACTAATATCCACCAGAGAGTGGTGTATGTCAATTTGCCAAACACTTGCTACAGGTGCCAGTCTGTCGCACACAAGATTAAAGATTGTCCCTTAATGGCAGATAAGTTTAAATCCAAGGGCCCAACCCCTGTTAATCAAGCTTCTAATGAGAAAAACCAGCCAACCAAAGATGGGTCTGACAGTGACTGGAAGGTGGTCTCCAAGAAAGGCAAGCATGTCCCTGGTAAAGGCCCTCAGGGAGGCCAGTCCTCTATCCATAATCCTCAGGGGGGTCAGCCTGCTGGCTCCTATGCTCAAGCCACAGCGATAAAACCGCCCTTGCATGTCCCAGTTCCATCCCAGAATGCTTCCCCAAGTACTCAAATCCTTTCCAATTCAGCAGTTGTGGCTGAAGATATGTCGATGGCTCTTAAAGATGATGGTATCCTCTCTGTCTCCATGGTTGCTCACCAGCTGGAGCAAAAAGAAGGCATGAATGCCCGAAGACGAAGGTCTCGTAGTCCAGTGCAGGGTCTGCATGCAGACAAAAACCGACAACTGGGAAGCTTTTCTAGCAACTCGTTTCAGTCGCTTGCTATTGCGGGTGACTACGATGAGGTCAGAGGAAGTTTGATCCTCGACAGGTCAGAATGATTTTTCTATCATGGAATGTTAGAGGACTGACGGACCCAGTTCGAAGATACATGGTTCGCGATGATATTACTTTCTGTGCAACCAAGTATGGGGGCCCAGATATTGTTTGCTTGCAAGAAGTTAAAATTACTGAGTTCCAATTGCAGTGTGCTTGTGCGCTCATTTACCCTAATAGTCAACTTTTTTCCACCAAGCACCCTCCCGGTCGTGGTGGTGCTGTTATTCTCCTGGCCAATAGATGGCATGGGAATTTTGTTGATTGGGGGGTTGACCCTTCTAACCAAGCTGTTTGGATTTTGCTTGAAGTTGACGGAATGTCCTTTGGAATTTTAAATGTATATGCCTCCAATAGTGCTCCGGAGCGTTGTTTGCTTTGGAAATGGTGTGCCTTTTCTTTGCCTCCTACAGTTTGGATCGTCTGTGGAGATTTTAATATGGTTGAGCGTGCTTCTGATAAAATTGGGGGTCTAAACCACAGGTGGGCCCTTGGTGAGCGTGAAGCCTGGTTTTTTATGAAAAAAAAATTATGTTTGTCTGACCCTAATTCCTGTCTTTCTCCTGCTTCTTTTGATGAGCACCTTTGGTTTACCTGGAATAACTTTCAAGTTGGGCGGGCAAGGATTCTCAAACGTTTAGATAGAGCTATGTTGTCAGACCATACCCAGTTTTATTTTCATCGGAAGCATGGTGATGCTCCAGTTGTGGAGGTTATTGCTGGTACTATTGGGTCTGATCATTCCCCAATTATGTTCACTGTTTTATCTTATGTGGTACCTGTTCAGGGTATTAAGTCTCAATTTTTTCTTAACACATCCTTTCTTCAGCATTCTTCCATGATGTGTCATATTCGGAGAGTCTGGAATTTGGGGGACAGACCTGTTGGTGAAGAAGGATGGATTGAGTGGTGGAATGATGCTATATCCCGAACCACAGCCCTTCTTCGTAGTTTGGGCAAGAAAGTTGCTCAGTTTAGAAAATATTCTTTGCTTGCTTTACGCACTGAACTGACAAAAGCCTCTTGTAGGCTTGAAGCCAACCCTCTCTGTCCTGTTTTGCAGGGGCATGCTGCTCAGGTTCGTCATGAGCTCAAGGTGGCAAAGCTCTATGAAGCTAAAGGTGCTCAGATCAAGGCCCGCTTACATTGGCTTAAAATTGGGGACAGAGTTTCTAAGGAATTCTTCCAAAAGTTACGTCCTCCTCGCAATGCCACTAAATTCAAAGCTATTGTGGACAATGGTATTCGCCATACCTCTCTACCCAGTATTGCTGACATTTTTGTTAAGCATTACACTCAAGTTTTTTTTGCTCAGTCTTCTTCTCTAGAGAGGGATGAAGCTCTCAAGCTTTGCATGGATGTTGTCCCTAACAAACTCTCTGTAGCTCAAAGAGAGGAGTGTGAAAAGTATTTGTCTGTTGATGACCTTGCCTCAGCATTAACTCAAATGGCCAATGAGAAGGCCCCAGGCTTGGATGGATTTCCTTGTGAATTCTACAAGGCATGTTGGGACTTTGTTGGTTCTGATTTACACAAAGTCTACCTTGAAGCCATGCACAGTGGCTCTCTTGGAGCAATTTTGAACCGAGGTAATATCAAGTTCATTCCAAAACAAGGGGATCCTGAATGTATAACAAATTGGAGGCCAATTACCTTGCTCAATGTCAGCTATAAGATTATTGCCAAAGCCCTGGCTCTGAAACTTCGGCCCCTGTTGCCTCTTATTGTTAGGCCGGAGCAAACAGGATTTATTAAAGGCAGATATATATTGGATAATGTCATTGCAGTTTGGGAAGGTATGGAATGGGCTAGGCGGTCTAGTCAACAAGCCCTCTTCTTGAAAATTGATTTTGAAAAGGCCTATGATAGAATTGAATGGAACTTCATTCTTTCCATGTTACGAGTCTTTAGGGTTTGGGCTCTGTGTTTGTTCAATCTGTCAATATTCTTTTTCAGGATGCTTCGATCTATTTTATCTTTGAATAATCATCAAACTAGGCCAATCGGTTTGTTCAGATCTATTCGGCAAGGTTGTCCCTTGGCTCCTTCTCTGTATATCCTTGCTGCTGAAGCCTTTGGATATTTGCTTGCTAGGCATGCTTCTTTGGGCCAAATTAAGGGTATTTCTCTCCCTGATAACCAAGGTCAGCTCATTAATGGTCACTTTGCTTGATGACTCTTTTCTCACTCTTTTAGAGGAGGAACACTCGGTGAAGGAAGCACTCAGATGTTTGGAAGTTTTTGTCAGGCCTCAGGTTCTAGTATTCGGTGGAGAAAAACTTCTTGTTATCGGCAGTCCCCTACCCCGCTCCCTCCTTGGCTAGAACAGTTTCAATGGCATTGGATTTTGCCAGGAGAAGTGTTCAAATTTCTAGGGATCCCTTTTGCCTTTTATGGTTCCCCTGTTCAGTTATGGAACTATGTTCTGCAGAAAGTTGAGAAAAAGCTTGAGTATTGGATTACTAAAAAGATGTCTCTGGTAGGAAAATTCCAGATTTGTTCTAAGGTCCTTGCCTCTACTCATGTGTATTACTCTTCTTGTTGGGTCCCTTCACAAGCATGCTACCTTAAGCTTGAAAGACTATTGAGGAATTTTTTGTGGGCAAACTCAGTTGAGAAGAAAGGTTTTCACCGGGTTGCTTGGGATATGTGTTGTTTACCTAAAGCTTCGGGAGGAATGGGCATGGTTGACTGTAAAAGACAAGGCACGGCTCTCTGTGCCAAATGGATCATACGAGCCCTTAAAGGCTCGGAGGCCTGGAAAATCCTCATCAGACATTGTATTTCTTCAGGGCTGCCTTTGAACAAACAAGCCTGGAGAGGAATTGACCTCCCTTCCCTAATTGTAATGCCAGTCTTTGTGAAAATCTCTGGTTCTTTTGTGATTAAAAGTATTTGGAAATCATGGCAGCAATTCACTCCTTGGCTTAAGTGGAAAGGGAATAGAGGCCATAAAGGACTGTCCATCAATTCTTTAAACATCTGGTGGTCTTCGGTGATTAACATTCAGGGAACTCCTCTTGCTCAAGTCCCGTGGATTCATGCCCAAAAGTTTTTTAAAAAAGGTATATCTACAGTTTCTGATTTTTATTCTCAAACCTCGAGGGATTGGATCCCTTGGCCACTTTTTAAACAACAATTTCAGTTGAGCACTGGTGACAAGCTCACTTATGACTCGGTAATTGACATTATCCCCTTTTCCATGTGGCACAAGTGTGGGCAGCACTCTCAGAGGCCATGGTGGAAAGATTGGTCCTGGTTTTCGGATATACCATTGTTGAATTACTCGGCTAAATTGGGTTACAAGTGGCTCTCCCCAATGTTGCCAATGGTCCCTAGACTTAATGATAAATGGGGTGATCCAGTGGCGGTTTCTGGTTGGAAGGCTCGATTTCAGATAGTTTGGTCTTCTTTTCTTGAGCCAAAACAATCTTTTTTTGCTTGGAGCCTTCTCTTTCAAAGTTTACCCTTAGGAGACAGACTCAGGCACTTGGGAGTTGCAAACCCTAAATGTGCATTCTGTAATGAGGATGAATCTTCTCCTCATATTTTTTGGTTCTGCACAAGAGCAAGGAGTGCCTGGGAATGGGGATGGTCTTTTTTTCCCAATTCCAGGATGAATCCCTTACATGGCAGCAAGCTCTGTTAGGGGATAAGATTAAATTTGTTCTTCCCTTGTCCAAAGTGTGGCACATATTTCGAATTAGTCTTCTTTTTCACATGTGGAAATCTAGAAACAAGATAGTTTTTCAGCATCAAAATCCTTCTGATGAATTTTCTCTAGCTGACAAAATAGAGGTGTTTCAAGATACATGGTTCCAGATTTGCAATCAGCAGGCTAAACTTGACATTGAGCAGGCGCACATGAAGGCACTTTTGGATGACTGGAAAAATGCACCTTGCTCAGTTAGCAGGGTTTTTCCAAACAACGCACAGCAGACATCCTGTTCCCGCTCGAGGTCTCATCAACTGCCACGTCTGGTGCATGCACAGGGAGGTTGGGGACATGACATTTTTACCTACAATGATGGATGGAATGCACAGCCAATTCAATCACCATCATGTTCTCCACCCAGAGGTGCCTGGGATGAGCTGGTGGAAGTTAATGGTGGCACACAGGATCGTGCCTGGAATGCGGGGGATATAAGTGCACATAATTGCCGACTTGATAGATCTCGAGGACGAGGCTGGGGATATTCAAATGTTCACGAGGATCGGGGACACAGATGGATTACCGCATACCTTGGCCATTCCATGGGACTCCAACGTAGACGTGCGGCCACAAACTTTCTGATTGCATGCAAGTTTCACTGCCTGTTTGATTGATGTTGCCTAGTTTGTAGTGAGCTCTGGTTTGTGGTTTCCCAACCCGTGGTTAGGGTTGGCTTGTTTCTTCCAGGGGTGTGATCATTGCCACCCGCCACTTTTTTCATGTTAAACTTTATTATTAATATAATTTAGCTTTTCATCAAAAAAAAAATAAAACAAAATTAAATAAACATGGTTTACCTAAGGTTTCGATCTAGGTTTCCCATACACAAACAAAAATAAAACAAATCCTTTCATTTAACACTAGGGTTTCATTTTTTTTTTAAGCACACAATAAAAACAAATTATGATTTTACAACTGTTCAAAACAAAATAAATGTAGACGTGTACTCATCGGTCTCGCCTCGGCTCCACCACTCGATGACCCGGTACGTGCACTCATGGTGGCTGGAAAACCCAACAGTGCTTCGCTTCAAAAAAATGACCTCCTCCTCCTCAGAGCTCCAAATCGCCAGCCAATTCAAAACGCAAATGAGCGCAATACGTCGTTTTCATGCTTATATAGTTTTTTTTTCCCGTATTCGTTCCTACCCGGGATGAGCGCTCTAGTTAACACTCGTCCCACCCCGGGACGAATACCAATTGGCACTCGTCCCACCCAGGGACGAATACAAAGCAAAAAATTCAACAAAAATCAAAAACAACAAAAAAATGCAACACAAAAAAGCAATAAAAATTGTCGGACACAAGTGCTCTTGCACTTAACCTCTGGCATAAAAAAAACTGATGTCGGGGTTTACATTGTCGCTATCCTACTCCCTAAGAAGGCTACCATAGCCGAACCGCTCCATGGGAGGTCAGATTTTCATCAATTTTAACCCCAAACGGCATCGCAAAATGGGTTAACACCCACCAAAAATAGGTCCAAAAATCGGGAAACTGCTTAAGCATTCAATGAAAAACATCTGAAGGCACCCTCACCTAAGTCATCTTGGGTCAAGCGACTTGTCGCTTTTCTCATGTCGGTCATTTCCTCATCAATTAATCGCTTGAGGTGGTAGTTACACTTAGTCACCAAATCAACAAATACACACCCAATCAAGGCAATGGCATGCATTCAAAGAATCATTGACAAAGACAATCACGCTCCTACTTGGGGCAGTAAACAAGCAATAATCACAAATTGATCAAATACTTGGCATTCGTGAATCATGAACTCAAGGTTCCCATAGACAAAAGGTTGTGCCCTTTGCCTATTCATGGCTAATCAATGTCCAAGCTCAAGTCACACTGATCATGTGACTGCAAACACTGATCGCATTGACACACACAGCCCCCAAGGTAGCCCCCAGAGGTTAAATAGTGGTCCTAACCACTCATACAGTAGTTTTGGAAGGTCAAAGATCAATTTGGCACCTTTCAGGCACTCTGCTTCTTACTCGTTCCACCCAGGGATGAATACAGGCTGGTATTCATTCCACCCAGGGATGAATTCTAGCACTCACTCCTGGGTGGGGCGAATAGCAGGTTTGACCAGGAAAAAGTCAAACCTTGACACATGACAACTCAGATCTACCAGTAAACTATCCCTTCATTGCATGGGAGTGTGAGTGAGTTTTTCTGAGCATGCAGAGGCAGTTACAGAGACATGCACAGAGGCAGTTAAGAAGCCCTTGATCAGGAAGCAGTCTTCTCTTCATAGAAAAAAGCATGAATTCTAAGTGGCACTTTTGCATGTTAATTCAAAGAGACCCCTTGGGTCTATAAAATGGTGAATCTCCTCACCCAAAAGGATATATAGAGTAGGATCATTTGAGCAACGAAGTGCTGCCATTTTACATCCCTCACCTTGTGATTTATGCCTTTCACATTCGTAATCTCTCACTCGAAAGGGGGGTTATTGGGTGACTATTGGAAGCGCAAATCAAGACCCAAAACCTAATTTTTGGCCACAATATCCTACCAATTTGTTGATAATACATCACAATAGGTTTTGGACCATCCCAAGTGGATTGGTATCAAAACAGAGCCCCAAACGGTGGGCGGCCTGCCTCCGGGCACCCCCTGCATCATTGCAGGTTTGATCGTCTCACCCTAGAGCAAATACTATTTGTTGCAGGTTTAATCATCCCCCTTGGAGCGAATACAAATTTGTAATAAATTTTGTGATTTTTCTTTTTGTAATACCTTCCCAGTGATATTTTTATGCTTTTGTCAAGTTTTCAGTTCATTTGGATTTATTTTAATCATCATTTTATTTATATTTTGCATGCACTAACGATAAGCTTTGGGAATCGTGAGTTTCATTTTATATACAGGTGATACTAACTCTCTTTTCTATTTCTTTGAATGTAGGTCTTCAACATCAGAGGAGCAGCGAGGAGTAGAGACTCATCAACACAAGCGACGACGATGTTTTGGTCCGCCCATCTTACATGTGGGCACGTGGAAGAAGGAATTCCAATACAAGTTGTAAAGAATCAATGTTTAACGCTCCTAGCCCCTAAAAAGGTAAGAGATGTCTTGTAACTAAGTTCTAAAGCATATTAATAAAAGGGTCATCTTCCATATCTGCTTTTATCTCATTTTCATTCGTCTATGTTCCTTTCTTTTCATGCACTTTTCAATACATAGGATTTGGCGTTATCTTTAGTTTCATTTACATCGCATCTTGGTTTATCATTTTTGTTTTCGTATCCTTGTGCTTTCAGCCTCATAGCTTGGGATAAGAAACTAATGCAAATGGCTTCTTCATAAGTGACAAAGAATATGAGGATGAGACAGAGATGGCCTACTTGGAGGCAAGACACTAGCCTTTTGTCTTAGGGCCACATACCAATGCTAACAGTTTTTGGATAAATGATAATGGATTTGAATATGAAACTAAGATGGCTTATCTTGGGCCTCACCAGTTGTAGCAAGTCAATGCACTGGTAGAAATAGAGGTGGCACTTCATACCATAGACCTCGATTTGTAGTTTCTGCAAAGACCCGTTGACTTAGTTGCCATTCACTGTGTGATCAATCCCCCTCCATCTACATTCAGAGAGCTATTAGAGCCCAATGATCCTATTATTCGGCCTGCTCATGGGCCAAATCTAGATATTCCTTTTTCTCTAGAGCCTCGTCATGAGTATGGAAGGGAAACCTCTAAGACAAGATTTCACCCATGTGGTTATGTAGATTTTATTCCATCCATCAATACAATCTCCATTGATTTGACCACTCCACTTCATAACCCAACAGATCCCACTAAACCTGTATTTCTTGATACAGAGGCTATTTATTGGGATCATGTTGATTCATCCATAGAGCCTAAGGATTCTTTCTCTAATGAAGAGATGTTACAACCATTTCATTTTGTATCAGGATGTGCATATGACATGTTCCATGTTGGTTTGGATCCTGAATCAGTAGGACCTGTAAATCATGTTGATGACATTCACTTGATACCCACACCTCACCAGTAGGAGTATGAGTAAAATATGGCTATAGAAGCGACTTTCAATGTGGACATCAGTGATGATCCTACTCAACCAAATAAATTCAAGTTTGGATAAAGTCTATCTCCAAAGGAACAAGCCATCATTATCCCTCTACTTAAGGAGAGGCAAAATATTTTTGCTTAGACATACAAAGATATGCCAGGGATCGATCCAATGTTAGTTGTTCACAACCTTTCATTGGATCCTTTAAAGAAGCCAGACAAGCAAAAGTTGAGGAAAATGCATCCAACCGTCACTTTGATGGTAAATAACGAGTTGCAAAAACTATTGGATACGATTTTCATAATTTCCATTGACTACCCTGAGTGGGTATCAAACATGGTGCCCATGGAGAAACCTGATATAAGTGTCCATATTTGTATGGATTTCAAATACTTGAATAGGGCAACTCCAAAGGATTCATTCCCATTGCCAAACATAGACGCTCTTGTTGACGCCGTTGTAGGTCATGAAATGTTCTCCCTAATGGATGGTTTTTCTGGATACAATCAAATCTGGATCAAACCTAAGGACCAACACAAGACTGATTTCATTACTCCATGGGGGACATTCTGTTACAAGGTGATGTCATTTGGCCTAAATAATGTTGGTTCCACATATCAACGGGCCATGACATACATATTTCATGACTATATGCATAGGATCTTGGAGGACTACATTGATGATATACTGGCCAAGTCCCTATTGTGACAAGAGCATGCTCAAGTCCTTACAAAGGTATTTGATTGCCTCATTGAACACAACATCATATTGAATCCTAAGAAGTGTGTGTTTAGCATAACTTCTGGTAAGATCTTAGGGTTCATAATTTCTAATAGAGGCATTGAAGTAGATCCTGAAAAGGTAAAGGCTATATTGGAAATGGTTGCCCATACCAATGTTAGGGAGTTAAGAAGCCTACAAGGCAAGGTAGCTTCCATCAAATGGTTTATTGCTCATTTATCAAACAAGTGTCGACCCATGAACCAGTTGCTACACAAGGATGTCCCATTTCATTGGGATGAAGAGTTCCAATAAGCCTTTGTAGAGATCAAAACATACCTGGAAACGCTGCCAGTGTTGGCTCCACCAAGGCCAGACATACCATTTTTACTATACATATCAACTACTTATTTTTCTTTGGGCACCATGTTGTCCCAAAAGAACGCACAAGATAAAGAGCAAGCCGTATATTACATCAGTCACACCTTGGTGAGTTATGAGCTAGGATATGCGTATGTACAAAATTTGTGGTTGGCAGTGGTCTTTACAACCAAAAATTTGTGACACTACATGTTGAGCCATACGACTTACATTATATCCAAACAAAATCCTTTTCAGTACATGATTAACAAGACCTATCACAATACACATACCACAAAGTGGATCATGCTATTGATAGAATTTGATCTAGAGTTCATAATCCAAAATTCCATCAAGGGATAAGTCATAGCAGATCAATTAGCAGAGGCCCATCTTTAGGATAGCAAGCCTCTCACCATAGAATTGTCTAATGATGTAGTCTTTGCATTTTTAGATCCATCAGAACTCGAAGAACCTGAGAAAGAAAGAGACATGGCATTTTTCTTCGATGGCTTGAAATACGAACAAGGGAGCAGAGCAGGGATAGTATTTATCACACCACAGGGTGTTCCATTGCCCTTATCATTCAAGCTAGACTTCTCTTGCATGAATAATAACATAGAGTATAAGACCCTAATCTTGGGACTTCAAATAGCCATGTCAATGGGCATTAAAAGATTTAAAATATGTGGTAACTCCTTGCTCATAGTAAATCAAGTCAAAGGATTGTTTCAATGCAAGTGCCCACTCCTGAAAGCTTACAAGGAGCTTGTTGACACTTATCTAACTCGATTGGAATGGTATGACATTGATGCAATCCCTTGTACATCAAATATATTTGAAGACACCATGGCATCTTTGGGATATTTAATCCCTCAGAATCCATCTACTGATTTCACAACCATTCATGTGAAAGTGCTTGTGCACTTAGAAATACAACGTGAGGCTATTGACAATCAAGAATAGGTCAAAATGATCCAGACTGAACCAAATCAAGATTGGTCCTTTAGAGCTAGAAGTTTCTTGCAAACAACACCTTGGGAATTTTTAATTTCTCAGGGTCCTATGGAGTGTGGTACAACCATTCACCATAGGGTTGTTTGCCAATTTGTGTTTACAGATTCTGGATCATAGGAGAAACATGTCATTTTATTCATAGAAGTTGTGGCTTATCAGGATTGGCTTTCTCAATTGCAAGATTTCCTAAAGCTTGAAATAATACTACAAGGCTTGTCGCATGCTGAAATATGAACATTTAAAAAAAAGGCAACAAGATACATTTTTCTAGGATATATCCTTTATAGATGAGGTTATGATGGAATACTCCATTATCTTGAGCCCTAGGAAGCATCCTAGGTAATTTTGCAAGCTCACGACAGTACGTATGGCAATCACTTCAGTGGCATGGCCATCATTAAGCGCATTTTGAGAATGGGTTACTATTAGCCCACTATGGAAAATGACTGTTGTGAGTATGTCAAGAAATGCGTCAAGTTCCAGCATCATGTGAACCTCACCCACTTGCCATCACAAGCCTTGCAACCTATTCAGGCAGCATGGCCCTTATCACAGTGGGGATTAGACTTGATTGGGAAGATCTCTCCCCCATCTTCAAGCTGACACATGTTCATCATAATAGCCACTAATTATTTCACCAAATGGGTCAAAGTGATCCCCTTGACATCGACTACTGGACCAACGATTGTGGAGTTTATACTCCACAATATCATAAGTCATTTTGGGGTCCCTTTGAAGATAATATCGGATAATGGACCATATTTCAAGAACAAAAATGTGCATGCTTTAATGAAAAAATACCATATTCAACATAATTTTTCAACACCCTATTATACGCAAGAAAATGGGCAAGCAGAAGCCTCAAACAAAACAATCATCTCCATATTGAGGAAGATGGTAAAATATAATCATAAGGATTCAAATTTGCAATTACCTCTTGCATTGTGGGCATACAGGACTAGTGTGTGGATGCCCACTAGGGAAACAGCATTTTCACTTGTATATGGCACTGAGGCCATAATGCCCCTAGAGTTGGAGATTCCAACCTTGCACATAGCATTGAAGGACTTCATATATGATGACGTCGCACGACAAGGCCGCCTTGATCAATTAATGATTTTTGATGAACGTTGAGTCAATTCCTTAGAGCATCTCCATGTTTATCAAAATTTCCTTGCATGAGCTTACAATTGTAAAGTCCACTTGAGGGAATTCAAATTTGGGGATCTTGTGCTCAAATAAAACCAACAAAACTCAAATCTACCGCTACACCTACGAGACAAATTTACGATAAATTGGATAGGTCCCTACATGATTTCAAAAAGGGTGGGGCCTAGAGCATATCGCCTTACATAATTGGATGGTTTTGAAGAGCTTGAACCTCTCAATATCATTCATTTGAAGGTGCTTAATACATAAAATACAAAAAAAAATTGAAAAGCATAAAATTCAAAATTCCATCAAAAATACTCCAAGGGTATCCTCACACCACTTGGTCACCTTCATCACAAAATGCTCCAAAGACATCTTAAAGCCCTTTGGTCAAATAAAATCTCAAAATTCTCCAAAGGTATCTTAAAGCCCTTTGGTCAAATTACAAAAATGCTCCAAGGGTACCCAATCCACTTGGTCAAGATCAATCAAAAATGCTCCAAGGGTATCTTCATACCACTTGGTCACCATCATAAAATTGCTCCAAAGGCATATTAAAGCCCTTTGGTCAAATAAAATCACAAAATGCTCCAAAGGCATCTAAAAGCCCTTTGGTCAAATCAAATCACAAAATGCTCCAAAGTCATCTTAAAGCCCTTTGGTCAAACCACAAAAATGCTCCAAAGGAATCTTAAAGCCCTTTGGTCAAATCAAATCACAAAAATCTCCAAAGGCATTTTAAAGCCCTTTGGTCAAAAGCAAATAATCAAAAAGTACAAAAACAATACAATAATCAAAAAGTACAAAAACAATGCAAAAATAAAAAATACAAAAACATTTGCATCTTACATCTGCATTCACATAGTTGCATTACATACATTGCATTTGCATATGTTATGATCATATTCTTACAAATGATGCCACATTTTGTATCACAATCACAATATTCAAATCCATCTTCATCCATGCATCCATGTGTGTAACTGTGTTTTTCAACACAACCATTTCATGTTTCTATAAGAAATATTCTAAGGTTTCCTAGTCAATCAACCATATCTAGTGGTCTTATCAGCTTTTTTAGAAAGCCACCTTGATTGGTAGAGGGTAAGGGCTAGTTGTGATAATACCTTGGATATTCAGGATCCCATCACTAATTGAAACACTAAAATCCTAGCTGGTACAAGGGAAATATGAAAACTACAAAAGTGTTCTAGGTTACCTTAAGCGAAAAGGATTTTCCTTGCTTATCCCCCTGTGCGACCAATTTAAAGGTGCTGAGAATTGGCAAAAGGACAAGCTCCGCCCTACCCAATTAAATCCCTTGCTTAAATCAAAATGAGCAAAAATCCCAAAACAAAGTGCAAATTCAAGATTCCAAAGCACAAATTCAAGATTCCCAAGCACAAATTCAAAATCCCAAAGCACAAATTCAAAGTACTCAAAAGCACAAAAGCAAATAAAATAGTTATTATCATCACTACATGAATCTCTTGCTCAAAATAAAAAATCAATAAAAAATAAACAGTGATTTTCATCACTAAACATGAGCAAGTATCCCAAATAAAATAAAGAAAATAAGGGAATGGAGCTTGAATCCCTGGAATTCTTAGCATTGTACAAAACTGGAAGGAGATATCCTTACGCATGATGATATGTCTATCACAATAGCTTTTGGCATTTTTATAGACCAATGTTTGCATGTGGATGAGCTATCTTTAGGTAACCCAATACTGCCTAGTGGTATAATCCAACTAAGTCCAACATAAGGATGAGATGAACACTTGAGGATCTCTAATATTAGCAATGGGATGAAATAATCCCGCTTGACATCAGAGTAAATGCTTGAGTTCTATCTAAAAATATATATTCATCTACACACACAAAGATAATGAGTATCCAGGTACATGGTGAAAGGCTCACTTTTCAAAATTCTTGTATGGTCAGTACATAGTTTTTGATAGGGTAACTAGAGTGTTTGAAGTCTCAGGAAAAACCTCAAAAACTCCTACATAGAAAAAAATCATATCATCAATCACATCATCAACTTTATTTATAAGCTTCTATAAATTAGGGGGTATTAATAAAATAAATTAGATACCAGATATATATCAGAAATGATATTTAGATGGCTACTGACTATTTTACATATTTTAACTTACAAAAACTTATCCAATAAATACATACATTCCACACCATTACATTGCACATTTGGATGGTTTAAATTATTAATTCTTATGATTAGAATTATTATTAAACATTCATGGTTGTTATAATTTGTGTGGTATCACCCGTTAGATTGTCAAAATCATATCATATGTATTCCTTATGTTTTAAGTTATCAAAACATACAAGTTCATTCACATTATATTAAACATCATATACATAACGCATCACACATTGCATTCACCATATCATAGCATAAGTTAGATGCACACAATGAAATAAAAATCAAACATGGATTTAACAATAAATATTACATCCATAAATACATAATTCATAACTCATACATACACATCTAAGATCACATCATAATCCGCATATGCATACAATCATAAATCCATCATCAAGTCAACGCATGATACATCACATTATGTCACAATAATCGAATCATATCACATCTACATAAGCATCCATAAAAACATCCACATCATAAATATCATCTATCATCTAACACATACATCAAATCATCATAATGCCATCATCACATCACATAAATAAAACAAAAATATTAGCAATAAATGATACACATAATGAGTCATAATGCAAAGATATCATATAAATTTGTGTGTCAAAAATATGAACAAAATTGCCCATGAGCTACAGTCATATAGGTCAAGAAGACCTCAAAAACAAAATCCAAGTGCATCATTAGTAAAACATGGGGCCTGCACCCCCGACATCACCTCCCATTATGGTTGTGTCATGATTAGAGTGATGTGAACCTGCTGGTCTCTCTGTGCGAGTCTGAGTCCTCTGAATAGGATGGATGGAAGACTACCCTGAGGTGGAGCACCTACTGACCTGTGAACCACCTACACTTGGTGCCTCCCTAGGGACAGCTCCGTGCCTCCTAAGTTGCATCCAGAGAGAGGCTATGTGAGAGACATGCCCCTTGATCTGCCCCTCATACTCATCTAGAAATTACTTTAGGCGTAGAACCTCTGCCCTTGGATCTGCCCCTAGATTTATCCTAGTAGCACCCTATGTTGTAGAAGGAGGAACAAAAAACTGCATCCTAGAAGCACCACCCTCAAAAGTAGCCTGCAAATCCTGGATCTGTAGCGTGAGCTTCACTATAGTGGCATCTCGCTATGCTATAGTAGCATCTCACTATTGTACCTAGATCTTGGTTGATTGGAGCTTAACCTTGACCTTATGCAACTGTGCTCTCAGAGGAGGATCTCTCTCCTCAGGATCTAGATCCTCCTCATCCTCCTTTGGAGCCTCTTGATCCTCCATTTCCACCTACTCTACTGGCTAGCCCCATACCTCAGTCCTAGCTCAAACTCTGTGCCCTACCAGATTTGTACCATCATCTCTGCCATCATCATCGCGGCCCAAGTTGCCATCATCATGCCACATCATATCCCCCCACCACTGCACAAATGCATCTGTGACTCACCCAATGACTCCTGGATCAAATTTTGGGATATCCTCCTCATTAGAAATCTTAGTGATCTATAGTTGGGGAAGATCTCCCTCTGCTACAAGGTGCCTACACAAAAATGGAACAAGTGGCACATCCTGCTACAACCCATACTGACGAAGAACCTTAGAGTAGAAGAAATACTCCCTGATGCCAACCTTATGGCCAATAAGCCACCACTCACGTTGCATCCTAGATATGAAACTAGCCAGATCATCCCAAGTTGGACACTCATGGTATGGGTGCCATATGATATCTTCAGTCTTCAACCCAGTAAAAGTAGCAGTGTAGTGCGAGAGCTCCCCCACATGAGGACGACTCTTGCGCTCCTTGTGCCCTCAAGCCCATCTAGTAGCATAGCACTGCATCCAATCCTCGATGACTATAATCTTGGTAGGATGCCCTCTAGGACAATCCACCTTGATGTTCTCCCATTACCAAACTTGTAGGAGCAAGCTACAAGCGATGCCAACGTGACCCCATCGAAGGATGTGGTACAACTCATCATAACACTAGGCCAATAGAGACATCTGCCATGCATAGATGATGGGCTCCTCGCTATCCATCAGATCCTGGACCATCGTAAGGAGGTTCCATGAGAACATAAATCCTAACCAATATGTAATAAGAATGTTGTTGACAACCATCAACAATACTGCATGCCTCTTGAAGAAGACCTTCTCCTAGTATCAACACATAACAATACACCACTAGATTTGGTGTCCTTAAAGGCATCCATAGAATACCTTCTAAACACCTAAGCAAAGACAACATCACAATCAGTATTAGTCGAAGAGACAATGGCCATTTCATAAAATGGGATTTAGAAAATCTTGTACACATCCTTCAATGTGATAGTCATCTCTTCGATGGGAAGGTGGAAGGTATTAGTCCGAGGATCCCACCGGTGTACCAAGGTCATGAGGTAAGCCTAATTTGACATAATATTGGGCAATCTAGTAACATATTGTAGCCTACAGGCCTTGATATAGGCCTAGTCCATAACATCCATGAGGTGCAGAAGGTCATTTAAGAGCTTTGGGTCTCAAGCCCAAGCAGTAATAATCTAAGAGTAGAAGAAAACAAAGCATAACTACAGTGCATCTAAGGCATAAATCACAATAAAACATGAATAATGATGCAAATAATGATAGGCTATTCTAAATTCTAGGTGAAAAGAGCAATAAATCCACCTAATCATTTCAAAAAAGCAGTCCAAAATTTCAAAAAAATCAATTAATCACTTCAAAATTCAAAAAAAATGGTTAAATATTTATAGTAGTTGTCGCCTACAATGGCCAAAAATTGGCCACTGAAGCAAGAGGCGACAAAGCCTCCAACAGTTATATTTCCAACCATTGAAATTCAAATCGGTTGCTGCCATTGATAGCGGTCAAGATGCAAGCCAAAATAGCCACTTTGAGCAGCAGCGAATGACGGGTGATGTGACAATAGCGTTTGCCCTAGGCCAAAAATACCAAAAAATTAAAAGAGGAAAAAATACAAAATGGGGGTAAGCCCACCAAAAAAATCCTAAACTAAGCCTATCTATGGGTTTGGTTCATTATCGACAAGTTAATGAGGTCCATTTATCGATTACTTAAGTGTAGTTCATTTTTATCCAAAAGTGAAACAAGCAGGGTTAAAGGCTATGTCATGAGTAGAGTGATGTGAGACTATTGGTCTCTTTGTGTGAATTCGAGTTCTCTGTCTAGGACAGATAGAAGAATACCTTGAGGTGGAGCATATGCTGACCTATGAACAACCTGCACCTGGTGCCTCCCTAGGGACAACTCCGTGCCTCCTAAGCTACATCTAGAGAGATGCTATGTGGGATACATGCCCCTGGATCTGCCCCTCGTACTCATATAGCAATTACTATAGGTGTAGAACCTCTATCTTTGGATCTATCCCTGGATCTATCTTGGTAGCACCCTATGGTGTAGAAGGAGGAACAACAAACTGCATCCTAGCAGCACCATCCTTGATAGTATCCTACAAAGTCTGGATCTATAGCGTGAGTTTCTCTATAGTGGCATCTCATTATGCTATAGTAGCATCTCACTGTTGTACCTAGATCTTGGTCGATTAGAGCTCAAACTCGACCTCATGCAACTATGATCTCAGAGGAGAATCTCTCTTCTCGAGAACCAACTCCTCCTCATCCTCCTATGGAGCCTCTTGATCCTCCGCTACCACCTGCTCTACTGTCTGGACCCATACATCAGTCTTGGATCAGACTCTATGGCCTGCCAGATTTGTATTGTCATCCCTGCTATCATACTCATAGCCCAAGCTGCCATCACCATGCCATATCAGATCCCCCCACTACTACACAAATGCATCTATGACTCCCCTAGTGACTCCTAGGTCAAATTCTAGGGCATCCTCCTCATTAGAAAGATCTATGATCCATGGTTGGGGAAGATCTCCCTCTACTGCAAGGCACCTGTACAAAAATGGAACAAGCAACACATCCTACTGCAACCCATACTGACGAAGAATCCAAGAGTAGAAGAAATACTCCCTGATGCCAACATTGCGACCAATGAACCACCGCTCACACCGTGTCCTAGCTGTGAAAGTAGCTAGATCATCCCAAGTCGAGTACTCATGGTATGGGCACCATATGATATCTTTGGCCTTCAGTCTAGTAAAAGTAGTAATGTAGTGGGAGAGCTCCCCTGCATGAGGATGACTCTTGCGCTTCTCACACCCTCAAGCCCATATAGCAGCATAACACTGCATCTTCTCCTTGATGATTGTAATATCGGTAGGATGCCCTCTGGGATGATCCACCTTGATGTGCTTCCATCCCCAAACCTATAGGAGTAAGCTGCAAGCAATGCCAATGCGACCCCACCAGTAGATGTGGTACAAATCGTCATAACACTAGGCCAACAAAGACCTCCCCCATGCATATATGATGGGCTCCTCATTGTCCATAAGATAATGGACCATCGCAAGGAGGTTCTACAGGAACCTTAAGCTTGAGCAATCTAGAATAAGAATGTTGTTGATAACCATCAGCAACATTGCATGCCTCTTGAAGAAGACCTTCTCCCGATACTAGTGCATAAAAGATACACTACCAGATTTGGTGTCCTTGAAGGCATCCACAGAATGCCTTTCAGACACTCAAGCAAAGACAACATCACGACCAGTATTAGTCCAAGATACAATGGCCATTCCATTAAAGGGGATCTGAAAAATCCTATACACATCCTCCAGCATGATAGTCATCTTGTTGGTGGGAAGGTGGAAGGTATTAGTCTGAGGATCCCACTGGTGTACCAAGGCCATGAGGTAAGCCTGATCTGACATAATATTGGGTAGCCTAGAAACATATTGTAGCCTATGGGCCTTGAGCCAGACCCATTACATAGCATCCATGAGGGGTAGAAGGTCATTCAAGATCTTCGGGTCCTGAGCCCGAGCCCGAGCAGTAAGAATCTAGAGCAGAAGAAAAAAAGCATAACTATAGTGCATCTAAGGCATAAATCATAATAAATCATGAATAACGATGCAAATAATGATAGGCTATTCTAAATTCTAGGTGAAAAGAGTAATAAATGCACCTAATCATTTCAAAAAAGCTGTCAAAATTTTCAAAAAATCAATTAATCACTTCAAAATTCAAAACAATTGGCTAAGTGTTTCTAGTCGCTGTCGCCTATAGCGGCCATAAATTGGCCATAGAAGTAGGAAGTGGCCAAGCCTCCAACGGTCAGATTTCCAACCATTGAAATTCAAATCGGCTGCTGCCATCGACAGCAGCCAAGATGCAAGTCAAAATAGTTGCTCTGAGCAGCAGTGGCCGAGATGCAAGTCAAAATAGTTGCTCTGAGTAGATGTGGCCGGCGGGCGATGTGACAGCAGGCATTTGCCCTAGGCCAGAAACACCAAAAAAAAAAAGAGGAAAAAAATGCAAAATGGGGGCAAGCCCACCAAAACAAATCCTAAACTAAGTCTATGGGATTGGTTCGTTGTCGGTAAGTTAATGAGGTTCATTTACCAATTACTTAAGTGCGGTTCATTTTTATCCCAAAGTGAAACAAGCAGTGTTAAAGGTTTCAAAGAGTACCCGAGAAGCTCTGGCTCCTCTACTCGATGATGCCTAGCCCTGTGCAGCCATGATCCTCGACATAACAACACTCCAAGTCACAAAAGTCACTTTCACTCCAGAGCTCTGAAAAGCAAAACGCCAGCTGTAAGAATGAAAATTCAAAAACCCTAGGTTGCTTTTATATTTCTCAAGTTATGCCTTGGACACTACTACCATCAATGGCCTGAACTTCTTGGTTGTTGTAACTGAGAGCAGCCAAAAATAGGCATTTGAGGGTCATTGGATGTGACAGCAGCTAGCAAAATAAGCAAAAGTAGAGGAATTCCCTCCATGAGAAGTAGCAAAAAAATCAAATAAACACATTTTGATGACTCATGGTCATCATAATGTTCAAAATAAAAAAAACATCACATAAAAACTAAACTCAAGTAAGCCTAGTATTCAGTTACTTACTCTATCAACTCAGCGGTTGAAGCGACTTACACTCCATGCAACTCGGTGAGATGAGTGAGTTACCATAGGGCTGCTTGGGGCAAATAATTCATTTTGGAATTACGATGTGCCTTTTTAAACCCCAAAGAGGACCAATACGATCGGACTGCTCCACGGGTGTGATAGAATCATCCTAATTCCCTTATGAAACCAAAAACACTAAGCCAAGTGATACAATACAAGCATAAATAGAATCACTCATCCTAATTTCCTAAGAAGGCTATTTATAGTCAGACCACTTCCTAGGATAGGGATGAATGATTATCATAAATAATTGGAATTAGACTTGGATGGGGGGTTTACCCATTAAAATAACAAATACTATAAAGGAACCAAAACCAGTCGGTTGGTCAAGCGATTTGTCGCTTCATTCATTGCCTTTGCCTTACCAATTCATTGTGTGATGGGGTAGTTCAAATATTTAAATCATCATAATCAAAATAAAAAAAAGATCACTCGATCATATTAAAATTGTGTTCATCCTACGAATCATTGCAGACAACAACTACAAATTTCCCTTGTTTTTTGGGATCATAAGAAAAATGTGATATTTTTAATTCGTAGCTCTCCTATCGATCAGATCTAATTGTAGCAATAGAAGCTATCCAATTTTGTCTGAGGAATGAGTGCAATTGAACATGTGCAAGCCCTATGCTAAGAAAAACATTTCAAACGTTGAAGCAATAATTCAAGGATGCATATCGTCTTGCATGATTGAGGCATCCAACGTTGATCAGACCAATGATCATCATACACCTTGTAGACATACAACATTGATCATACCAATGATCATCCTATGAATCATTGCAGACAACGACTATAATTTTCCCTTGTTTGTTGGGATCGTAAGAAAAATGTGATATTTTTAATTCGTAGCTCTCCTACCGGTTGGATCTGATTGTAGCAACAGAAGCTAGCCGATTGTGTCTGAGGAATGAGTGCAATTGAACATGTGCAAGCCCTATGCTAAGAAAAACCTTTCAAACGTTGAAGCAATAATTCAAGGATGCATATCATCTTGCATGATTAAGGCATCCAACATTGATTAGACCAATGATCATCATACACCTTGCAGACATATCAGTCTACATTTTTGCTCAGCACTGTATTTTCCCACACAACACATCACTAAAAGGGGCATCTATAGACACCTAAAACATGTCATATTTAGGAGAAATACTCACATAGGCACATTCCTAGACCGTATGACTAAAAATTGGACTTTCCAAGTGTCAAAAATGGTTCTCACCATTCATTTGGGGCAGTCTTAGCCCATCCAATCTTGGCCACTATAAACCAAAGTGGGTAGATCCTGGCCGCTCAAGCTCAAAGTGGCCAAACCTTATTCACTGTAGATGACAATGACTAAATCTTAGTCGCTGCAGATGACAACGACTAAGCCATAAAAGCAAATTGCTAATAAATCAGCCCATTCACTGGTAGAAGGGGCATTTTGCATGCAATAAAGGTGAGTGGGGACAACTTTGCATTCCCCATCATGACCAATTCACATGGGAGTCTTAAGTCCAAATTTAGACTACAGTTAAACATAGAAAAGACAAAAGCTTCTCATTCTAACATCCATTACGCATGAGGGATCCAATCCTAGGGTTTTGAACATAGAATTAGGGCTTCACATACTTTAAAAGGTGCAAACCTAAGACCACCAAGGAGAGACACAAGTTAATCAAACTATTGAGAATCAAAGAGCATCATAGATCATTGAGGAGAGCTTTTCAAGACTTGGAGAACTTCCCTTGAGGATCATTTTTACAACGAATCCCTATCATATTGGAGAGCATATTGGAGCACCATTGAGGAGCGACGAAGTGCTATCCAATTTAGGAGGTTTTTATTATATAGTATATTTGATACAATGGACAAGAAACGACAACACTTTCAATACCGAAAACAAGCTTAGATTCATAGCCTTGGAGTACTAGAAATAGGTTCACCTTAGTGGCCGTTGTCTTGGATAGTGGCCCGTCGACCCAACCTAGCATTCTTTGTACTAGTTTATTACATTTTAGCTTATTACTTGCATTTCATATCATTAGCATATATTTTCTTCATTTACTTGTTGTGATAGCACTAGTTTCATTGCATTTATTTTCATTAAGTGTATTAATTGCCAACAGCCTCATCCGGGGAGGCAATATCAGACATCTAAGCATGTATTATTTTTTCATTGCTTACAAGGCTACAGGTTCATCGGATAAATCCACAACATACGAAAGAAATAGGATCCCTCTAGAAATCAAACCTAGAGAAGGAGGCATCTATAAGCCCTCATACAGTTCTATGTGCGTCACCCAGAAGCCTGATAAAGTGCACCATCCCTTGCAAGGAGATGTTTTATACACTTGCTACTATCTTTGTGTGTAAAATTATGTATCAAATGAAGGGTATCCCTTAGAGGGATTCATATATAACCGGATCTTGGAAAGATCAATACAAAGCATTCATTCATTTATTTCTTCGTATTCTAGTTATATTTTCTTTATGCCTTTCACTTTATGCATGTTTAACATTAAAGGATTCATTTAAATCACAAGTAGAGTAGTGGGGATGGTGTGCTGCTTCCTCGGGGCCACTACAGTAAGATATGAAGAACTTGTCCCACATGTGATAAATGATCCTTCCAAGATTTACTATAGATGAGTATGTCATCGAAGAAGAATAGGACACATTTGTAGAGGAATGGGAGAAACACATGGTTCAGGAGACTTTAGAATGTATATGGGGTATTAGTGAGACCCAAGGGCATGACCAAAAATTCATAATGACCTTGATGAGTATAAAAATTTATTTTGGGAATATCCCCCTCCCTAACTCTGATTTGGTGAAACCCTGAACGTAAGTCCAATTTGGTAAAAAAATTTACACCATGTAGTTCATCTAATAAATCATCAATGACAAGTATAGGAAATTTATCTTTGATGGTGATTTTGTTGAGAGGACAAAAATCTAGACACATATGCCAAGAATTGTCTTTTCGATGAGCCAAAACTACTGGTGAAGAATAAGGGCTAGTACTATGATGAATGCCACCATGTTCTAATAGTTCTTGAATAATATTCTCAATTAGGGTTGGGGATATCGATAAGGATGACTATTAGGTAGAAAACTTCTTGGAACAAGGTGTATGGCATGGTCATAGGATATTTTGGGTGGAAGTCCTTTTGGTTCATGAAAAACCTCCTCATAGTTGGCCACAACGTTTTTTAGATCTTCTGTTTGGATTTATGGCACATTTTGTGCTACTTTTTCCATGCAATTAATTTGGGACATGAATCCATAGCTACCTTTTCTTAATATATTTCTGCTATGTGAACTTAATATTTTTGATGGAGGTGTTGGCATTCATTGAAGGTGAATGGTCTTCCCATTCTCTTGCCATTCCACATAGCGATGCTTGTAATTGAAACCAATCGTGGTTACCATTTGTTCCATCCATACAATGCCCAAAATAACTTCTAAATTCCCTAATTCCATGACAAAAAGAGGACCATGCCAAGTATAACTTCCCATTTGTAATAAAATTGAAGATGTCTTACCTAGGCATTGAGAAGTTTCCCTACTTGCAATTCTAACTTGAAATTTGTCTTGATTGGAAGAGTAGATGTGCAAATTTAATGCCCTGGCAAGTTTAACATCAATAAAGTTGTGAGTACTTCCTGAATCAATTAATAATGTTACATTCCTTTTTCGAATGAATCCTAAAACCTTGATTGTATGGTGAGAGGATAACCCCATCAGAGCATGTACTGAAATAGTCATGGTATATTCTTCAGCTACAACCTCCTTGTGTACACTTTGATCATCAACAGCGAGATCCTCAAGTGAGTTGTGTTCCTCTATTTCTTCATATTCCTTGTCAGCATATTCAATTTGAAAGTTTTATTGTGGTATACATGCTTGATATTTTGGATGATGATTGAAAAATTTATAATAGAAGTATCTTGATGGTTGATCATTTCTACAAAAAGAAGTGTTGTAGAATTGAGGTCGACCATATGAATCTCGTCGTGTGGATGTTCCCAGTTGCACATTCTTCTCTACCAACTTAGCAATCCTTATACACTCATCTATTTTGGATAAATTTTGTAAGTCCACTTTGAATTTAATATTTTATTTCAACCCATTTCTAAAAGCAGCTACCACAACATTTGGTTGTAAGTGTCTTGCATAGTGAAGCATACTAGTAAATTCTGAGATATAATCCCTTACCAATCTCTTTTGCTTAAGTGACATCAATTGCACCATGTAAGAAGTTGTGGGACCTTCGTCAAATCTATGAAGAAAGACATTGAAGAATTCATTCCAGTAGATTTTGATTCCCACCTCGCATTTGTACCAAGTAAACCCTTTATAAGCTTCAGTACCCAATTTGGTTGCAACAAAAGGAATTTTTTTTGAATATCAAAATTAGTATAATTCTAAAATGCCTTCCATTTTGGCTATCCACCCATGTGGATCATGACCCTCAAAGGTGGGCATGTCAATGCATGGAAAATTGACTCCAGTAGGACCTCTTTGGTGGTAAACATTGTGCCTATCTTGGTCCTCATTATTCCCCTATCTGTAGATGTGATTTTCGAAAGATCTACCAAAACTCCTCTATTGCTTAGAAACTTCTTCATTTCCCAGATCCTCATTATTTCTTTATCCATTGATTTGGGAAATGATCATTATGACCTCTTTGTTGTGTATAGTCTTCATACTAATGCTCAGTACTTCAGTGGTTTGGGCTAGGATTATTTGATTGGTTTTGTCATTCAAATATTTGGGACATGTTGGTATTCATGTTCTTAATAGTATTTGTAGCACCCTAAAATTGGCACAGTAAAACCCTAGTAAATAATCAAAATTACCTTAGTGAATAATTTAAATTTGAATTTTAACCCCGAACCGCCCTTTAACCGCCTGTTAAACCATTGTCCCTATTTTTCATGCCATTTTTAGGATTTGTTGTGACCGTTGGATGATATCATCGCCGATCAAATGATATCGCCTCAGATCGGACGAATTCATCTAGAGCAGAACGTCTAGACGATTTCGTCCCAAAACTAATTTTTCAAAATTAGCCTCTATTCCAACGGCATCTCTAAGTTGGTCAAAAGCATGTCTGCGCCATTAGAGACCCTCCCCATTGGAGATCTCCCAGATTGGGATGATCTCCAACCTCCTAACCTCCCTCCTATGCCTATTTAATCTTAGGCTCCCCCCTTGACCTTCCCCTGGCTGAATTTTTTTGTGAACTGAGTTTGCACGCATCATAATAACCTTGGATCACTATTTTCTTTTGTCCTTTTGAAGTTTTCTTACAAGGATCTCATTATTCTTCAGCCGAAGCAAGCTCAGATCGCCATAGAAAATCCTGTACGATCTCGAACGATCACACCGTAAATCGAGACAATTTCGTATTCTACAAACGATTTCAACTGCAACCATCATTGGGGGCAATCAGTGCCCAAAGTTTACATTTTTTGTATTTTATTTATCGTTCTATTCTGCATTAGTTAAGATTCTTATTACTTTGCATCTTGGAGTTCACCCTATGTAGCATAAGTGCATGATAAGGTCATAATTAGTCATTAAAACATTGTAATTTACTTAAATTTCCATCTATAATTGTCATCTTAGCATCTCTACTATCATTTTACATAATTTTCCTTTGCTGGTATAGCTGCATTTTTTGTATTTTGTATCCACCTTTGTGATTGCAGGTCTCTTACGGATTCATCTGATGAATTCGTCAGATCAGAGATGATCTCATCTGATATCAGATGATTCTCTGATATTTGGATGACCCTGTCTAATCATAGATGATTTTGTTGAATCAGAGGCGATCTGGACTGCATCAAGCCTTAGAATCTCCATCGAACATCCAAAAATAGGTATGATATTTCCCTTTTAGAGCACTCTCTGTATTTCACATCCATTTCTACTTTTTGTATTCATTCAATCTACATTTTCATAATAGTTTAGCTTAGATTCATTTGGCCAAACCTAGGACTTGGATGCTTAAGTGTAAAACTGAACACATCAAACTTATTCCCAACCTAGGCATGGAAACTACCACTAAAATTTTCCTGGTGAACCCCACCATCCGTCGAAAATTCACCTTGATACCCCTCCCCCGAGAGGCGCAACCTTCAAAGGGCCTCTCAGTCTGAGGTACCGTTCCATCCTTATTACATCCCCCTTCCGTGCGTGGATCCTTTAGCCTGAAGGTAAGGGTGCAAAAAATATGGATTGATACATTTTGGTGAACCCGACGTGAAACTAAAACCTTTTGAAAACAAAAACACAAAAAAAATAGATGCATTTAAAATTATTAGAAAACTGCTAGGTTGCATATCATTTTTAGATGGTAGATCTTAAGAAAATACAAGCAGTTACTATAAATATTGAAAACCAATTAGCAGCCATAGAAATTAATTATGTGCTTAGTGTGCCTGAAACAGACAGAAACCAAATTTTGTGGGATGAACTTGATAGGAGACTAGGTATCATTTCATCTAGGTCAACAAAACTTAAAAAAATCAAGAGGTTTGTCCTAGATAGAATCCTGGATCCTCATCAACTCATTTTGTACCATGAACTTCAGAGAGCTTGCTATAGGTGGTTAGCTGATAGAAGAGCCCTTGTGTCTTCAAGATTGTACACCTTTGAGGAATACCTCGAGAGTGCAACTGTAGTATGCCAATTTCTAGTTCATATAGAGGTCCAAGAAGCTGATCTTATAGATAGAAAAATATGGAATAGAGTTCCTAGAGCTGTGTTATATCGAGAGTATTGCCACAAGCTTTATTTCTACCAATCAGAGTCTAAAATAGATAATATCACTATAGCACTTTTTATCAAATTCTTGAAAGAAAATTTCCAATTTGAAGAAGAAAATTTCATGACTCCTGATGAACTTGAGCCCATTAATGATATTCATAAACTATTTATAGAAGACTAGATCATTTCTTGCATTATTATTATTTCTTGCATTTAGTGTACTATTTGTTACTTTTATAATATTGTTATAAAAACATAAAAAAACACAGAGAAAAAATCACAAAATAACAAAAATATAACAAAAACCAAACATTTCATTTTTTTTAATATTATAAGTAGGTATATAATTAAAATATATACCTCCCAAGCCTATTGCATATATATATATAAACATATATATTTTCTAAAATCTAAGTTTAAGCACAATGACTAGACTTAGGAATGGTAAACAAACTGAAGAAGAAGAAGATTGATTAGGAAAGAAAATAAAAAACCCAAATGTTCCTCCTGAGAATCCAATTCAGGAAGAAGGAACTCTAGACCAGTAAGATGATGAAGATCTTGTTGTAGGAAATGAACAAGAGGAAACTGTTAGAGAGGAAGGATCCTCATCCCCTAGAATGACTCCAGATGGAGCTGTTACTTTTGATAACATGGATCATTTTTGGAAATTTCTCAACAATAATATTGGTGTTCTTAATAGAGCAGTTCAAGTTGATAGGGAAAAAATTAGTGAAACTCAAGCAACCATGGAAGACATGTTTAACACACGCACTAATCCCTTGTCCTTCATTGATCAAGAAAGTGATCAAGCTGGACCATCCAATATGGATATGGTCACTATAATCCAGAACATGCAAAAACAACAGGTTATCCAACCGCCTAAGGAACCTATTATTCAACCTAAAATCATTCTCACACAAAATAAACCTTCATTCACTGCTTTATTTTGTCAAACTATTGATCAATACACCTCAAATCAACAAAAACCCAAAACTAAGCCAAACATCAATTTCCAACAATCTGGGATACAACATAATACTACAAAACTTCTTCATAATACCTTTCCTACCAACATTTTACATAATAGCAATATAGCATCTAATCCTTATGTCCCGCCATCATATCCTACTAAATCCCATGCTCATGCTCCATCGAACCAATATGGTGGACAAACTAGTAATCTGGAAGCCATGGTGAAATAGCTAGCTTCTCGCATGGACCAGATAGATCCCTACCGTCCCTCGTACAATTATCGAGAGATGTGTAGTCAGCCTTTAGATCCCATAGTTGTAGCACAGCCATATCCTAAACACTTTCCTATGCATGTCTTGCCTATATACAAAGGAACCGAAGATCCCATAGAGCATCTTCGCATGTTTAGGATAGCATGTCATGATATATCACATGATGACTTGCTATTACTAAAAATGTTCCCAAAAAGTTTAGGAGGAATGGCATTAGAGTGGTACTATCAATTACCCACCCATTCTTTAAGGAATTTTGAAGAAACAACTGAGTCTTTTGTCCATCAATTTAGTGCCTACATCGAAAGGCATGTGACCATTAAATATCTATACAACTTAAAACAATACAAATATGACTGCTTTTTTGATTTCCTAGCTCGATGGAGGCAGTTGACAGGAAAACTGCACTTTGTGCTACCTTATAGGGAAATGTTGGACATATTCATTAATAATTTACAAGAACAAATATCCTATGAATTATCAACTGCCACCTTAACCACCTTCGATCAAGCTATATACTTAGCTCAAAGAGTGGAGGATGCTCTCATTAGGAGAGGTCAGCTTAAGAAGAAAGATGATGAGAAAAAATCCAAAAATCAATATAAAAATAAACAAGTTGTGGGTGATGGAGTCACTGACAGCAGAAATGTTGCTAATGTCAATACTACAAAGACAAAAGAGAAATTTATACTGAAACCTCCTGATAAACCTCCTCAAGAATTTACTAGGTTAAATCAACCTCTATCAACTATTCTATCGCAATTACTCGAAAGAGGTTTGATTCAATTACCTAATATCCGGGAACCTGATCCAACTATACCCGGATACAGAGCTGATTTACACTATGATTTCTATAGAGGACCTGGACACTCTATCAACTCTTATAAAATATTAAAACACAAAATACAATATTTGATTGATAATAATGAAATGGAGGTGCAAGCCTTCCAACCTAAACAAAATAATCCTAATAATGCTCAAAATAACATCCCCCAAAATCAGAATCAAAATGCCAATCAATCATTAGACATATTTCAACATCCTTTACCAAAGCATGGTAAAGAGGTCGCCAATAAAATTGAGCATCATAATGTTCCCCCTCCTACCTGATATATAGGAACTATTAGTGGACATTTACCTACTCATGATTTACAAAATTTTGACACAACTTTATCCATGGTCACGACCAGGCCTCTACATAATATTCAAACTCCTGATCTTAGTGATACATAATATGAAACTGAAAGTGACATGGAAATCACATCAAATCAATTGAATAGTTCTGAATATGAATCAGATGCTATTCAACCTATTACCAATTCTATGATTCCAAAAGAACCATTTCCAATAAGAGTTACTACTAGACATTCTTCTCATCAATTACTTTCAAATGAACAAGCTATAAATGCTAGACCAAGACCTATTCATCATCCACAAAACAATATTGTAGGTACCATTGGAGCTGTTACTAGACAACAAGCTCAAAATTCTCAACAAGAAAAAAATTAGAACGATGGATCAGCTCCATTTGTTCTGAAAGTTTCTAATAAAGGAAATCATGCTCCTAATGTTCAACCTAAACCTCCTTACAATATTAATGAGCAACTATCAAATACTACAGCTCGGATTTCTCTTTTGGACCTTCTCAGATCTTCTCCTACCCATAGAGATGAACTAATGGTCACATTAAGCCAAATTATGGTACCACAAGATATTCAACTTGAAGCCATGACCAATACCATAATAACTCGAGAAGTCGATTGCATTGACTTCCGGGATAGAGATATACCACAACATAGTTTACATAAGGATAACCCCTTATATATTACTGCCCTAATAGGAGATGTAGCAGTCAAAAGGGTCTTGATTCATAATGGTTCATCTCTAAACATTTGCACTTTTGACTTCAAATATTTGGGTTTAGAAGTGATTAAATGAAAAGAACTGACATGATTATAAAAGTTTTCAATGATGAAACACAAGAAACGTGTGGAGTTATCACCATCCCATTGCAAGTTGGTCCGAGAACCTTAGATACGACCGTGTTTATTGTACACTACCACGCATCATACAATATACTTTTGGGTCGCCCTTGGATCAACGCAATGCAGGCTGTTCCATCAACCTTACATCAGTGTGTCAAATTTGAAATTTAAAAATCAGTTGGTCACTATTCATGGTGATCCTAGACCCTTTGATATGTGTGCTTTAACAGAACCTGTTGGAGTTCAATTTTGTCCTACTTTGTCATCCACACATCCTAATTCTCATTTTCCATCTAAATGTGTGAAACACACACCCATAACCTCATCTACATCTTCTCCATCAATTCCACCTTTACACATAGCTCAACCATCCTCTAAACAAACCACATTAGAACCTTAGAAAGATCTTAAACCTACATCTAATCCTTCATGTTCCACTCCCATAATTTCAAAACCTATATACTCATCTATTGACACCTCTTCATTATCTACATCTACCAAAGACATATATTCTACACCAAAAGATATAGGAAATTATCCTTCTACCTCTTACACTCTTAATGATGAGCTCTTACATGATTTATCTAAAATTCTTATATAAAAAAAAACAAATGTTTCTATGCAATATTACCTTATTTTAAGTAATTTTCCACCATCTCCTCGTACCTTGAGCCTCCCACAACCTATGGGAAGTACTTACCAAGTCGGGAGTTGTGCCTTTATTTATAAGGGATATGACTGGGGAAGGATACCCAAGAACATCAAGACTCATTATGATGGATATGCTCGATGTTATTTTATTGATGAGTATACTAAAGCTAAACCTATAATGCTTAAAATGGGATATAAAGGGAAAGGTTTGGGACCTTTCCAAGATGGTATGAAAGAACCTTTTGAGGTAGAACCATGGCCCACCCGATGTGGTGTAGGCTTATTTCCTAGTAAGGGTCAGCCCTTCCCTTTTGAAGATGATGATCAACTCATATGTTATCAATATTATTTGGATGGACGTGATGCTTTGCATTTAAAAAATGAGTCATTTACATGTAATATGCTATCCATAGCTTACCCTAAAATGATTGTTGAATCCGACGATGAGTTGGAGGGAGATATCTTCCATGATGTCTTCGTTGAAGAGTTGTTACACAATGAATTTTATTTCAATGGCTCTATACCTACTATAGCCCAACTTGAGGCCACGACTCCTCAAGACAAATTATCCAAGCTAACCTTAAAATAATTACAAGAATTGGGCGTTTCACCCGCCCCACCTAATTTTGAAAGAGATCTACACATGGAAGTAGAAAACGTCATAAAAATCAACATTGGAACTGAGGATAATCCTGACATAATCAATATTGGATCAGAATTAAGTCAAGAAAAACAAGATAAATACATTGCATTTCTTAAAGAATATGAAGATGTCTTCGCTTGGACATATGAAGATATGTCAGGCTTAGACCCTTCTGTAGTCATGCATCACCTAGTAGTCCATCCAGATGCTAAACCTGTTAAACAAAAACTTAGAAAAATGCATCCCAAAGTGGCCTTGTTGGTCAAATGGGAATTAGAAAAACTCTTGAATGTTATTTTTATACAAGCTATTGATTATGCTGAATGGATCTTGAATGTAGTTCCAGTAACTAAGAAAGAAGCTACTAAAGTTAGGGTTTGCACAGACTTTAGAGATATCAACGTTGCATGCCCTAAAGATGATTTTCCTCTTCCCAACATGGATCAAATCATTGATTTTATTGTTGGGAGTGGAATGATATCCCTAATGGATGGATTTTTCGGCTATAATCAGATCAGGATAGCTCCTGAAGATCAGGCTAAAATAGCCTTTATTACCCCTTGGGGTACCTTTTGTTGGAAAGTGATGTCATTTGGTTTAAAGAATGCAGGTGCAACATATCAACGAGCCATGACTTATATCTTTCACGATATGATGCATGATATCCTACATGATTATGTAGACGATATTATAGCTCGTTCTATTAATGAAGATAATCATTTAGATGATCTAAGAAAAGTATTTAATCGGTTAAGGGAATATATTATCCAATTAAATCTAGCCAAATGTATATTCGGAGTCAAGTCCGGTAAATTATTGGGGGTTATAGTTTATTTACGTGGTATCAAAATTGACCCTCTCAAGATTGCGGCTATCACTAATATGCCCGCACCCACAAATATATCTGAATTACGAAGTTTACAAGGTAAGCTTCAAGCTATCCACCACTTCATCGATAAGCTGGCAGACAAAATCGGTCCCTTTCTTAAGCTTCTTAAGAAGGATGTCCCTTTTCATTGGGACGACGAATGTAAGGAAGCATTTGAACTCCTCAAACAATACCTTCTTAACCCATCGGTGCTTTCACCACCTAGACCTGATCGCCCATTTATCCTGTATATCTCAACTTCAGATTTTGCCTTAGGAGCTATGTTAGCTCAAATTGATGATGAGAAAAGAGAACGTGCTAATTATTATATTAGCCGAACTTTAATCAGTTATGAAACCCGCTACACAACATTAGAAAAACTATGTCTAACAATCGTATTTTCTACGCAAAAATTACGCCATTATATGCTCAGTCAAAAAATGTATGTCATTGCTAAATTCGATTCCTTACGGTATCTCATGAGTCGACCTTATTTATCGAGTCGCACAGCCAAGTGGGTTCTTGCTCTAAGCAAGTTTGAACTCACGTTTATAGGACAAAAGTTTGTTAAGGGTCAAATCATAGCAAATCAATTAGATGTTGCACCCTTAGAGTCCACCCATCCCCTCATCATTGAGTTTCCTAATGAATGCCTTCAATTAGAGGCAGACCATTCTGAACAATGGTCCTTATACTTTGACGGAGCCCGATGCATGAGTGGGGTTGGTGCAGGTATTATTTTAATATCTCCACAAAAACACATTATCTCTTTTTCCTTTAAATTAACGTTTGCTTGTACTAATAATACTGCTGAATATGAGGCTCTAATCCTTGGATTACGAGCCGCATTGGCACTACAAATTAAACATCTATTATTTTTTTGTGATTCTCAACTTGTCATAAATCAAATCAATGCTTTAGAGCATCTTCGTGCCTACCAAAATAAGCTTAAAATATCATATGCTAAGAAAGTTCATCATCGATCCTTTGAGATCGGCGACCTTGTTTTAAAAGAAAATTAAAAAAATACTAATGCAACTAAAGACCTCAAAGGTAAATTCGAGCCCAACTGGCTTGGACCATATGTTATCACTGCCAAATTTGGATCGGGAGCATACAAATTAGCTACCTTATATGGTAAAGATCTTAAAGAACCTATGAATATTATGCATCTTAAACGTTATTACACATAAATTTGGTCATTTCATCATTTGTATATATTTTGCATATTGTTTCATTTTATAAGCATATAAAAATTTCAAAAAAAAAAAAACAAACAAAATTGAAAACAACAATTTTATTGACTCTTTCAAAACAAAAAAAAAAGAAAAAAAGAGAAGAAAGAAAGAGTCAACATTATCAAAATTCTCAAAGATATTTGTTATATATTCTTGAAATATTGCAGTTATATTTTCAAATTATTTTGGATGAATTAGCATTTATTTGGAATCCCTCACTTTTTGCAATCACAAAAATAAATATCTTGATTTTATCTGGTATGATTACTTATCTCTCTTATATCAAAGTCCACAAATTGAATTAAATAAATTTTGAGCATAGAGAATTGATATTTTTATTTACTTAAACCAAGCATATCCTTTCACATTAAAATGATTACATTTGCAATTTCAATACTATGCTACATAGTAGAAGTGGTTTCTTGAGCGAAAAGTTTCCCCTGCTATCCTATCATGCACATGGTCTAGAATCTTTGAGAATTGGCAAAAGGACAAGCTCACCCCTACCCAAAATAAAAATCCCTTGCTCTACAGCTAATCCAAGCAAGTATCCCTAGTATAGGCAGCAAAAGAAAAAGAAAAAAGAAAAATCAAGCAAAATCATGAGAAAAAGAAGCATTATTCCAGTCTCATTTTGTACTATCTCAGCACTATTTTAGCATTACCTCCAATATCAAAGCAAAAATATACAAGCAAAAATACAAAAAAAAAAAGAGAAAAGCAAAAGAAAAAGAAAAATACAAAAATAAAGAAACCAAGCAAAGAAAGCAAAAGCAAAAGCAATAAAATCCTTTTCCCTACCCATTGAAAAAAAAAAGGGTGAATGAGCTTGAATCCCTGGAATTCTCAATTATTCGAAAATTGTGAGGTAATCCCCATAACAGGTGGTTTGTGCCCAACCCGCTTGGCCTTGGGTAATCCCTAGCATGGTGATATGTCTGTCACATTAGCGACCTTCTTTTGTACAAACCTATGTCTGCTTATGGATTAGCTAGCTCTTGATAACCCGACTTACATAGTAGTCTAGTACGATTATATGCACCTAAATCATGGTCAATGAACACTTATTTGGTAAATTCAAATCACTTGTATCAAATTATCTTGCTCAAAACTGGTAAATGCACAAAACAATTGCACACACATTTGTATTTGAGAGATTTTGTGTATCATTATGATAAATCAAGATCGGAAATGAACTCACATATGCACATGGGATTCCTTATAAATCTAACTTTTGTCTTTGAGATAATTTAAAATATTTTTGTAAATTGTTTGGAATAATTTCATTTTCTTACTTGAGAACAGTTGTTTAGTATAAAAACAACTACATGCATTATAAAAAAAAAATCAAAATTTCTTTCAAAATATGCAATAAAGTCACATTTACTTATATATAATTTTTGACTTTCGCGATGATGGTATAGTTCCAAAAACCTAAATTGGAATTTTATGCCTAGCGCAAATCTTCATCTTTATATTTTCTATTTATTTTCAAAATTAAAAATCAATCATACAATAAAACTATTATATCAATTTTTTTTCTCTTTTTGGATTTCACGATGATGGTATAAGTCTATACCTAAATATTCTATGCCTAGCGCAAACCATTGTTTTAATTTTTTGTCCCATTTTATTTCTTCCATAAAAGCATATGGCTTAAATCATTATGTTACATAATTATGCTTTAAAAAGAATGAACAATCTAACTATTTCATGTCATTATGTCAACATTCAATTTTGCAATGATGGTATAATTCCTAGGGAATTATTCAAAAATTTTATCACACTTAGGAATTTATGTCTAGCAAACAATCATTTTTAATATATTTCATGCATAATATTTTCATGGAAATCTGAAAACAAACCATCATCATCATCATTTTCATCATCACAACAAAAAGCCTTAAGACAGTATCTTAAGCACTCTTTTACTTTTAACCATATTTCTATACTGGGATTAGCTTGATGACCTAGCGAGTGGTGACTCCATGAAATGGTCATAAATAGCGACAATATCCTTTGAAATTATTGTTAAAAGTCCTTTTTATTTTTTTCATCAAATCATTCCACAAACAACCAATTTGTTTACATCATATTATTTCATTTAAATTGTAAAGCATGACAATAAATTATAATATTTCCAAACGACATAATTACATGAATCATCAAATCAATCAAATCAAAACATTAAAGCATCATACAAACACATAAGACACAAGTCATATCATCAAAAAGATCATATATATATATATATATATATATATATATATATATATATATATATATATATATATATATATATATATATCAACATAATCATGTACATCATATCAAAACTGGATTGGTATGCCACAATCTGTACCTCGGCATACTCAATCCTCTCAAAAATACAAATAATAAACAATATATATAAATCCATGCAATGCAGTCAAAAAGCTAGCCTCGAGAAGCCCTCGAGCTCTCAGCCTCATCTCCTCTCTTGCCCTCAGGTGGAGGAGGTGGACCTATAGCAGTCTGTGTGGTGTCACGAGTCCTCGACGTCAATCATGATGATGTCCTCGATGACACCATCATGACAGGCTCCGCAATGGGCGCTGGTAGTGGTACCCTCTGCTCCTCTAGCACCATATGGTGGTATAACCCCTGGTAAAATGCAGTCTGGGCAATAGCCTATGATAGGTCCTGAGTGTTCGCCCCTCTGCTCCATGTTCTAAGTCATGCGATCTCATCTCTGAGTTATGTGGCCTCATCTCGGTGTTATGTAGCCTCATCCTGAAGTGTCTGCACCTGAGCCTGGATTCGAGCATTCTCTGCCTAGAGATTAGCCATCTCACTACTCTCCCCTACCTCCACACCCTTGCCCTTACCGAGCGATGGTGGCCTTTATCCTTATGGAGACGGGGGTCTCTCCTCCCTCCTCTCCTGCTTTCGTGACCTCTACTGAGCCTGTGGCCTCCTCTGTTCTCTCCTTCCATGACCCTATGTCACCTCAACAATTTATTGGTGCCGCATCCCCATCTAACGCACAACCGCATGAATCAAACCCTGTGCCCTCGTCATCCGAGGAGGGCGAATGCCTGTGTACCAGGCATCGTAGCCGTCAGTAACCCTTGCATCGTCCCCATACACTGGCTGAATGGGGGCATCATCCATGTCCTGGATCCAGATTTGCTGCATGCTCGAAGCCCCATTGAGTGTAGTGTTATCCCAAACATTTCAAAAAAACTTGTAGTCCCTGAGAGATGGGATCCCCTACTGTAGACCAAACTGGTGCAAAACTCGGTCATAGCAGTGGAGCTCCACCTCTCCCCGCTCCATCCTCACCCAGTAGACCCGCCTAATGCAAGTCAGCTCCTGATGGTCCTCGGCCCACCCTGGATGCTCTCTCCAAGGTATCTAGGTGATCTGATAAGCTATGAAGTCATCTAGTAACCTTCATGATACAAGAAGATCTACCCACTGTTGTGACCCTCTCTAGAGCCACCAATAGAAAACTTGGGGCCTCTCCCCGTCAACACCTGTCAATAGGAGCCCTACATATCTTTGCACTGCGATGTGAACCCAACACCAAACCTGTAGTAGTGATATCAAGACTAGACATCGACCGCCCTTGTACACAACCCCATGCAGGATCCTATACAACCGACATAGAACAAAGCTGCCCCAAGCAAACCTATAGCCGTGGTCTCTCATATCATAGATCACATATGAGAGTAGCCATGGCAACCTACACCCACTCTAGTGGCACAACAGAAGTCCATCGAACACCCCGACCAAAACCCGAGTCAACCTAGATACCCTAGGCATCTGTCGAAGTGACTCAATATTAACTTTGCCCTTCTCTAGGGTGAAGCTAGGGTCACTGTAGAGCCGCATCATGGCATGGCCTTGATTGGCCGTAGGAGTCATGAATCATCCTTGTATGGGGATCCTCAAGATCCTCCATACATCCTCTAGTGTGGGAGCCATCTCCCCTATCGATAACCGGAAGCAGGATGATCCCGGATACCACCTCTCTGTTAGGGTTGTTAGTAGCCCCATGTTCGTAGCAATTTGTGGCATCTTTGCCACATGATGCAAGTTGACCTGTGCCAGCTGATCTCGCTCTACATGATCTAGAGCGGCCACATCGTCCCTCAGCCCACCGTATTTCCATTCTCGGCTCTTTAGTAATCCCCTCTGCAACATAAACAACAAAACAATAACAATAATTAATAAACAATGGTTAAAATCAATTAAAAGCAAGTAAAATCAGTTTAATTTCATAAAAATGATGATATCGTCCACTATTGGATGATATCGTCCTAAATTTGAGCAAATTCGTCCTTAGTAGGACTAAATCATTTTTGATTTTGCCATTACAGATTCATCCCTTATTGGACGAAATCATCCCTATATTGCCGATATTGCCCTTGGACGAAATCGATGATATAGAGACGATTTCGATGAAATTGAGACAATTTCGTCCGAACGACGTCGACGGCTCAAAAACGACCGCGATGCTCAAAAATCATTTAAAATTTATCTAAAAAGCACATAAATTCAATTAAAACCATTTTTAACTAAGTCTAGAACTTTACCCGTAGCTCGCGCCGGACCTCTATCGATCTGTGCGCCGCCTTAACCATCTTGTTTGCAGAGCCCTAAATCAAAAAACCAGAGAAAATAAAAATGAGCAATAAAAATGAATTAGGGTTTTACCCTATTTTCTTAATTTTATTCAACAACACATTAACAACATTTTAAATTTGGCTTTTTCGCATTTTTACCTCAAACATTTGATTTGGGTAAAAACACGGAGGGGGCATCATAGTAAATTGTCGTACGATTCGACCTAGAATCGTCGCCTAAAAATGGGAATAAATTTTTGCTTTCTCATAAATCGAGAAGAACTCGTATTTAATGCATTTTCTTCGAAAAATTCGCTAAAGAGGGGGTAAAATGTAGCACCCTAAAATTAGTGCAGTAAAACCCTAGTAAATAATCAAAATTATCTTAGTGAATAATTTTAATTTTAATTTTAACCCCGAACCGCCCTTTAACTGCCTGTTAAACCGTTGTCCTCGTTTTTCGTGCCATTTTTAGGATTCGTTGTGACCGTTGGACGATATCATCACCGATCAGACGATATCGCCTCAAATCGGACGAATTCGTCTAGAGCAGAACATCCAGACAATTTCATCCCAAAACTGATTTTTCAAAATTAGCCTCTGTTCTAATGACGTCTCTAAGTTGGATAGAAGCGTGTCTGCGCCGTTAGAGACCCTCTCCATTGGAGATCTCCTAGATTGGGATGATCTCCAACCTCCTAACCTCCTTCCTATGCCTATTTAATCTTAGGCTAACCCCCTTGACCTTCCCCTGGCTGAATTTTTCTGTGAACTAAGTTTGCATGCATCATAATAACCTTGGATCACTATTTGCTTTTGTCCTTTTGAAGTTTTCTTACAGGGATCTCATTATTCTTTAGTCGAAGTAAGCTCATATCATCGCAGATGATCTTGTACGATCTCAGACGATCACACCATAATTTGAGACGATTTCGTATTCTACAGACGATTTTGACTGCAACCATTATTGGGGGCAATCAGTGCCCGGAGTTTGCATTCTCTACCTTTTATTTATCGTTCTATTCTGCATTAGTTAAGATTCTTATTACTTTTCATATTGGATTTCACCCCATGTAGCATAAGTGCATGATAAGGTCATAATTAGTCACTAAAACATTATAATTTACTTAAATTTCCATCTGTAATTGTCATCTTAGCATCTCTACTATCATTTTACATCATTTTCCTTTGCTAGTATAGCTGCAATTTTTTTATTTTGTATCCACCTCTGTGATTGCAAGTCTCTGACGGATTCGTCTGATGAATTCGTCAGATCAGAGATGATCTCGTCTGATCTCAGACGATTCTTTGGGATCTGGACGACTCTGTCTAATCACAGACGATTCTGTCGAATCAGAGGTGATCTGGACTGCATCAAGCCTTAGAATCTCCATCGAACATCCGAAAACAGGTATGATATTTCCCTTTTAGAGCACTCTCTGTATTTCACATCCATTTCTGCTTTCTATATTCATTCAATCTGCATTTTCATAATAGTTTAGCTTAGATTCATTTGGCCAAACCTAGGACTTGGATGCTTAAGTGTAAAACTGAACACATCAAACTCATTCCCAACCTAGGCGTGGAAACTGCCACTAAAAGTTTCTTGGTGAACCCCACCATCCGTCAAAAATTCACCTTGATACCCCTCCCTCGAGAGGCGCGACCTTCAAAGGGCCTCTCAGTCCTTGGTACCATTCCATCCTTCTCGCATCCCCCTTTCGGACGCGGATCCTTTAGCCTGAAGGTAAGGGTGCAAAAAATTTGGATCGATACAGTATCTACTAGGGCCATTAAGACTTCGTTAGTGATCATGGGGCTTCTTGTTTCCTCTTTTTTGAGGTTCTCATGGGGAGAATTGGGGGAGGGATTAAACGTCATTTTGTTAAGCAATGGATGATCAAGGTTATAGCTATTAGTACCTAAAGGAGAAAAAAAAAATTGTGTATCTTTGCTTCTAGGAGGTCTTCTTGGTAATTTTAGGCTCCCTTGGTTGGAGTTATCCGAGCTTGATAATCGCCCGTTTGGTCCTTTTGTCCACCTTCCACTCATGCACTTGACAATAAGTCTTGCTTAAAAAATTTTGCCTTTGATTTACAAAAAAATTATTTTGATTAAATTTGGCAAAAAATATTTAGTTCTCTGCTCCAACTGTCGCTCCAACTACGACACGAATTTGAATTTGATTTTTTTCAATGGCTAGTTTTGAATTTCAATATGTCGACAACTATTTCCCTTTGAATTTCAACGACTAAGACAGTATTACACCCAACGACTACTTTCGAAGGCCAATGGATGGTCATCAATGACTATATGCGACAAAGGCTAATGGATGGTCATCAATGGCTATATGCGATGGCTGTTATGACACCCACGACAAGCAAAAATATTGACACGAAGAACGACACAACAAGCGAGACTAACTAGACGACACAAGATGCGTGGACAAGACACGATGCAATAGAAGACACAAAGATATAAAAACCTTAACACGAAGAACGACACGACAAGCAAGACTGACTAGACGACACGGGACACATGGACAAAATACGATGCAACAAAAGACACTAAGACATGATACAAAAGGCCACACGAGCAAGATGTGGGACACGGAAATGACTTGACGACATGGAACCAAAGACACAAGATATAAACGCAACGTAGGACAAAGAACGACTCGACGATACAAAAACGCATGCGGTTCGAGGAACGGTGTTCATATGTGGACGAGAAGAAGGATGTGTGACCATGGTCACAACTAAGTAGACGTGTGTAAGTCCTTTTAAACCCTCTTGCTACCCCCACACACAGCATGTGGGACTAATAATTTTGGCGAAAAAAAAAATTAAAATGTTTATGCGTGATGTACCTTAGGTTATATGTTGTTTATTATTTGATTGATGAATTTTGATTAGCCGATGCTTCGTACTTATGTGCATGCTTGTTGGTGAAGTTTTTTTTTTTCATCTGTGAATGAGGAGAAGTGCGACTGTTTTGATGGATCTCGAGTCCCTTTGATCCTTATTGACCCCCAAGCTTGGAAGATGAAGAAGTTTCTCTACTATGGTTGGTTATTCTCTCGGACCTGTCAATGGCTTGTGAAATACGCTCGGGGCTTTGTTTTCATGTGATGCTGATCATTGAGGTGGAATATACCAATGGTTACCTCTTGGACCCGGTCGTCACGTTGTGCGTCGTTGTGTTGCGGTGGCTGGCAGAATGGTTGTGATGTGATCAAGATCGTGTCCTTGATACCACTTGGAGAGAGACAAGTTCCCTTTCTCTCTCGTTATCTTTGCAGATACTAATATTGATCACAAAAATTTAGCACAAGCAATTAACAATAACACACAATAAATAAATCGAATAGAACGAAACATCAAATCAAATCTTATACTAAATCGAGGACAGATCCCCGCCATAGTTGGGCAAATGATATTGCGATTACGCAAATGAAGAATTCAATAAATCGATGATTTCAAATAAAACTAGCACTTGGATATTTATACACAAGGTATATAAATGTTTGATATAGCCAACGCTATTGGAATGTAACAGTTGTATATCATTTTGGTTTTTCATATATGGCCTACAATTAAAGGCTCTTTGAATTTCAATATTTTGACAAGCCTTCAAGATAAATTTAACAAAAAAAATTACCATTTACGAATATTAAATGTCTATTCGTATTATTGTTAATATTAATAACATGATGTCATCTAATCAAATATTTTGTAAATGACAAGAATTCCCTAAGAGATATAACCCAAGAATAATATTTCAACAAATGTATTCAATGTCATGTTGAGATATATACTTCAAATGTCTTATATATGAGATTTGTAAAAATAATCACCTATTTAAATGTACTAAGGGGATAAATCATGCTAAAAGTTCTATTTTAAAGAAATAATACCATGCATGCACATACGAACCTAAGACCATGAGGTTGCTATAAATAACTTAGAAGAAGTTGTAGGTTTTACCAACAAAACCGAACAATACTAACATTGAAAAGAACACCAATTGTGTTAAATGGTATGAGATCAATCAATTAAATATCTCAACATTTAAGGAGGAGACTTTAAGAAGACCTAGGTTCAAACCTTATCGGTCAATACATGCTTAATTATCAAAAATAGCGTGACACTGTTAGTAGTCATAATGTAATATCGGTGTAAGTCATTTCAATTCCCTTTTTCATTTTATTTTTTGTGTTTTTTTTGGGGGGGAAGAGGAGGAACACCAATGGTTGCAAACTTCTTTTTAATTGAACTCATGTAAAAGATATCAACGCCTTTGCTAAATTGGCTAGGTATTTAAGTTCTAGGATCCTCGACTGAGTTCAATAATATACTAGTTTCAAAGGAAAATTCATAGATTAGGAGAAATTTTCTATGTGTAAGCAACGGTTTACCAAATCACATTCACTTAACGACATGTTCTAAGCTTAAAGAGTTATCAATATAAATAATTTCACACTTCAATAAAAGAGTTGATCATATCAACTTTGAAATCAATAAAACCGAAAAGATTTTGAGTGTTTACAATACCTCTAAAGTAATTATCCTAGTCCTTAACATATATATCAAGAACTTCAAATGGATCTTTTTCATTATCAAAATATTTTATAATACCTAGGACGTGAATTAGAATTTTATAGACTAAAATACATTTTAGGACAAAGAAAGATTTATCTTATAAGTGATCAATCAATTTACTTTTTTCAATGCATCTTCTATGAATAAAAAACTTCTTTGTAAATGTTTTTTTTGCCTTTTATAAAAAATACTTTATAACTGCTTTGTACAATAAATTAAACTTTCTTTCAAATTTTTATTTTAAGTAAAATGATTGATAACCTTCATTGATCACTCATTTTATTCATACAAAGTGCCAAATGCTAAACTCTGTAGTTGTTATGTAACTTTATATATCACAACATAGGCATTGTAGGTAAGACATAGTTCAAGGGAAAGCCAATGGAGTTCGTATGACTTCGGCAACCTCTGGGGGTCAAAGACACTTTATCGACGGAGGAGCGCGAGGTTAGAAAGTTTACACGAAGGATGTCGACGTGGACTAATTAGCAGAATTGGATGTATTCGGAGACGGGTGATGCCTTCACGCAATGGAGATAAGCGACGAATTTGACGGAGGACCAGTGAATATTCTTACACGGTGGTGTGGCATAGATTGCAATCGCCCAATAGACCTTATTCTGATTGAATTTTTTTTTATATATAGAAGCAATGGTTACAATTATGATTTTTTAGTAACTACCAGTACAATTGATAGGGTTCAAACTATCTACGAAGGTTCCCAGGACTTCCACCGTCTCAGTAGATGGTAATCCCGTGTGAGATGGGGCGTGAGATGGGGACCGCCGGACGCACAGGAGTTGCACCGTCGTCATCAATCTGGCGCACCACTCAGAGGAATCAGATCTGGGCTACTGTCTTCCACCGTCTCGGTAGATGGTAACCCGGCGTGAGATGGGGAACGCCGGACGCACAGGAGTTGCACCGTCGTTATCAATCTGGCGCACCACTCAGAGGAATCAAATCTGGGCTACTGTCTGTGCATGGGCAAGCCCATGGGATTGGAACCTAGGTCTCCTCTCCCGTTATATTCTAATTGAATTTACTTTATATATCACAACATAGGCATTGTAGGTAAGACATAGCATCCGAAAGTGTGTATTCTAAAAATTTATGAGCAACAGAAAGTGCATTCTAAAGGTTTTGAACATGTGATATGAGAATCCTAAAGAATAAGGTCATGGGTTAAAATTAAAAGTTTATGAGCATATAATAAAGAATAAGGTCATGGGTTAAAATTAAAAGTTTATGGGCATATAATAAGGACATTGCTTAAGAATAAAAGCATAGGTTAAAACCATTTTTAAAAAGGGCTATTTAAAAATGTTCATAGATAGTTACCTACTAGTAGTTAAGATGATTGTTTCTTAAGTAATCTTGTGTTCAAATTTCTTGAAAATAATTGTTAATATAATTTGTAACCGTTCTCCTTTAAAAAAAATATATATATACTTTTTTAATTGAAAGAATACAACACATCCAACAAGAAGTCTGTGCACTTCAGGACTCATATTGTTCTAAATGTTCTGCAGATCCTGGATCATCTCTTCGCTGGTGGCGCCCAAAAGCAGGGTGATGCCTCTGTCATTGGTGGACGTTCGGGAACAGGCAGGGCTGGGACAATGTCCACATTATGTGAAATCTCATAATCTGTATCTGCCGGAGGAACAGAGGATTCGCACTGTGGCGCCCAAAAGCAAGGTGATGCCTCTGTCATTGCTGGACGTTCGGGAACAGGCAGGGCTGGGACAATGTCCACATTATGTGAAATCTCATAATTTGTATCTGCCGGAGGAGGAACAGAGGATTCGCCCTGTTCCATAGTGCTAGAACGTTTCGGAAAGTACCGCGTGGCGGATGGATCTGTCTCGTTATTTGGCTCTGAAGTTATGTGCTTTCCTTTGTCTCTGCTGCTCGGCTGGGAAGCATTTATCTGCAGTTTGTAGCAGCCTAAGGTGCTGAGCTTAATAAGACCTTCTGGAAGTGTAGGCAACTCCTTAAGATTCTCACACCAGTCTAGTGTGAGTTTTAGAAGACCTTTTGGAAGTGGAGGCAATCCTTCGAGATTCTTAGAGAAAGATAGTGTGAGCTCTCTTAGAGATTGCATCCATTTCAATTCTGGGAGCTGAACAAGACAATGACATGAAAACACACGAAGAGTCTCTAACTTAATCATGTGAGACCTACTGGATAGTTTTTGCAGTTTGAAGCAATTTTCCACCTTGATATGAATGAGACTTTCTGGAAGTGGACCCAGTTCCTTGAGATTCTTACACTGGTTTAGTGTGAGTTTTAGAAGACCTTTTGGAAGTGGAGGCAATTCCTCGTCATTCCAGGAATAAAATAGTGTGAGTTTTAGAAGACCTTTTGGAAGTGGAGGCAAGTTGCCACATGAAGATACTGTGAGTTCACTTAGAGATTGCATCCAGTTCAATACTGGAATTTTGTTCACTGATTGCAGCTTGATATGAATGAGACTTTTTGGAAGTGGAGGCAGTTCCCTAACAGACGAGCACTCTATAAATTGAAGACTATCTAATTTTGTCATATGAGACATATTAGGAAGCGTTCTCAAACAGGGCCAATTTTGAACACCGAGACTAAGTAGTCTTTCCGGCAAAGTAGGCAATACTTCAAGCTCATCACACTTGAATAGATTGAGTTTTTCTAAATTGATAAGATTCTCTAAACTTCGAGGAAACCCCCGTAGAGGGCATTCTAAAAGATACAGCTCTTTTAAAGAGTGAAGGCCACTGGGAAGATTAGCAAGCTTAGTTTGGTAAATATGAAGGTAGCAAAGAAGCTGGAGTTGACCTGATGTTTTCGGCAAACTGAAGTAGTTGTCTGATGGTCCATCAATCTGCAAGAACAAAGTATTAAAATGTATGTGATTTATAAAAATATTTTTGAACACTTAATTATTCCAAACAAATTAAATTCTACCAACCATTTCACATCTAGACAAAACCAAATATCTTAGATCTCTAGGTAACATTGTTATCTTCCTCTTAAGACGTAGCTCCCAGCAAAAAAGAAATTTCAGATTGCGCATTAAGGCCAAATTATCCATCTGGCGAAGATTCAACTCTTTCATCACAAGGCCCCTCACTTGTGGCATTTCCTGTTCATGATAACAAACTTACCAGTATGTTAGAAATTTTGTTACTTGAGATTTCTATTGAATTTAATTAAACAAAATCTTGGAGGTTCCATAAAGGTGAACACATTACCTCTGTACGTTTTAGTACACTAAGTATATCCTTCTTGCACCATAGTCTACTCCGTTTGCTCGGGTCATGCGGGGACTCATCTTCAACAATTTGTCTCCCTAAATCCCTTAAATGGTCATGCATCCAAAATCTGGAAATACTCCTAGGGGCTTCTAGAATTCCTGTCCAACTGAAGTACTGCTCCTCTAATTTTTCTTCTTCTATTCTTATAAGTGACTTCTCTTCAAGGGTTCTAAGACTTGTATATACAGTCTTACACCCTAAGGATTCCCAGAAATCAAGATAAAAAGTCAAAGTTTTGGATAATGTGTTCAATGTGTTGGATCCAATGAGGAAGAAGCATGCAATGTCTAAAAACATGTGCTGCTCTTCGTCACTAAGTGCATCATAACTGATTTTGAGAGACTGATACACTTTTTTATGATTTATTTTAACCGCCTCGCTCCAAATTCTCATGCTCCTTTCACCATATAGGTGTGCCCCTAAAATTTCCAATGACAGAGGAAGACCTTGACAAGCATTTACAATTTTTAGTGTCATATCTTCATATCCGTTCTCAGGGCGGGCCCTCAAGAATGCATGCCAACTAAATAATTGCACACCTTCATCCTGACTAAGCCCTTTCATAGCGTGAATCTTAAGCCCTTTCATGGATTGAATCTTATCAATCTTTCCAAGCTGCAATACCTTTTCATCCCTAGTTGTAATGATAATTCTGCTACCTGGTCCATAGCAATCGCCAACGAGAGCATCTAACTGTTTCTGGTCATCAACATCATCTAAAATGACCAGTACTTTTTTGGATGCCAAATGAGTTTTCATTTGCATTATGCCATGAGCAACACTATAAAATTCTGTATTTACCTTCACCAACTCACGGAGAATCTGTCTTTGTAAATTGACCAGGCCCTTATCAGACTCGTTTGCAGTGGCTCTGGCTCTAATATCAGATACAAAACAAGATGCCTCAAACAGATGAAGAACATTATTATAAACAGCTTTAGAGAGGGTGGTCTTACCCATACCCCCCATGCCCCAAATACCAACAGTCCGCTGACGAATATCATTATCGATTTCTAACAAGTTTCTCACCTCTTCCATAGGATCTGAAAGCCCCACGGGATGTTTGGCAACATGCAACCAATCAATCTTTAGAGTTTGGAGAAGGTCCATCACAACTTGCTTGACAAGCCTGCCTTCGTACCTGCACGATCTTCCAATTATCAGACACGATCTTTCAATGGTAAAGAGTTTTAGAAAGAAAAATTCTCTTCTTTTCTACTGGTGAAGAGTCAAGGGACCATAAGATGTCATCTATGCAAGAATAACTTTCAGTTCACTTCATCAAACTGCTCTGGGACCAGCTAATTCTCAAAATTATAGTCCGTTACAGAATTCATTGCTTCAAAAACATGGAGCGCAACAACACACAAAGGATAAGGCGAAAGAAAACATGGAGGAGGAGCAATAAGAGCAGCAATTTTACCCGGCTGCTGTGAGTGAGAGAGACCAGCCGGAGAGAAGAGAGACGTCATGCAACGCCTCCTTCCACTTGTCCATCTCCGCTGTGCTATGCCTTCCTTTTGCGCAAAGTGCCTTCAATGACTCTCCGTATATGCCTGTCTGGTGCCTCACCACTGATGGCTCGACATCGTAAAACAGAGGAATGGTTTTAGTCTCCGGACAAGTGGATTTGCAAGTCCAGATAAGCGAGAGCTCGTGGAGGCACCACGCTGAGCTGGCATAATTAGAGGAGAATATAGGAATATGTACGGTGGAGTCTCGAATGGCCTCTTCGAGGCTGATCCCAATATTCTCTCCTTTTTCTAATCTTTCAGTGTCCAAAAAGACATGAAATCCTGCAGCAGAGAGGGATTGGAAGAGGTGATCAACAAGAGATTTTCTCACGTCGGGGCCTCGAAAACTGAGGAATACATGGTATTTTCTTCTGTGTTGGACGGTATGTTGGGATGAGGAAGGTCTGTAATGACTGAAACCCTCCATGTCTTCCTTTGAAAGCACTGTAATTCTTTCTTTCTTTGTGTGAAGGATATAGATGCCCTGAGTACCTATAGGGAAGAGGAGGGCTCTAAATAAGCAGCGAAGAAAGAAGCAGATTGAAGATTCAAATGTAAGAAACAATGAACAATGTACAAGTCTATTTATTTGCAAAGATAGAGAAGGAAAGGGCGGCCCTCAAATTCGTTGTATTTTCTTTGAAAGAACGACTCAAAGCGGTGTAGAAAAATAGAAACTATTATTTTAGTAGGAAATTGGAAGATAAGTAATTGTTCTTAGCCCTTTCTAATAGGAACCATGAAGATTCAGAAATAAAAATCTTTGGTGACACCATGTAAAATTAATTAATTTAATTTAAAAATATGTTTTACTTTTTATCCTGAGTAAGAGGATCTGAAAAAAAAATGTTTCCTTTTAGATCTTACTCCATAATACGTGGAACCGTAATGGCAATGGCATGAACACTAACAATAGAGGACTTGGTTTAAATTTTGGCTGTTTTTTTAATATATTTTTTTGTTGCATGTTATTTTAATGTTTAAGTTTTTTATTTTTAAATATTATTCAGCACATTTTAATGTTTAAGTTTTTTATTTTTAAATATTATTTCGCACATAAAATTTTTAATAATAAAGTTATTGTATCAAATGTTTGTAATAAGTATTATTATTAAAAAATTCAAACATGTTTTTCACATTATAGATTATTTGTAAGAAGTATTATCATTCAAAACTCAATCATGTTTTTCACATTATAGATTATACATACAATAATTCACAAACTCAATTATGTTTTTCACATTAAAGATTATATATACAACAATTATGCCTCCACTACTTATTTCCCTTACAGGAAGGTTATTTCCTTAAATATAAGTCATGACATATTACTCCATTGTTCATCATTAAAAAAATTTATTTCCTAATCTGTTAGCATATTATATTGATATCTTATTTATTTCATTATTTATTATGTTAATAGGTTAATCTAGGCACTTTGTTGTTTGTTATAACAAAGCCTAAATAAGCCTCGGATGGTTTCGTAACCTCCGGGCTATTATAGGGTTGCAATGTATTATTTAAATCCATCATTCATATGAATAAGATTGTTGTTTACGCCTTCATGGTATCCGAGCCATCGCAGAAGTCTGATTTTTTTTTTTGTAGAGCTTGCTGGAAAACGGAATGCGCTCTTAAGAATTTTTTTTCCCCTGTGAGCGCTATCAGTTCACATTTTTTCCCCCTTCGCGGTGTTTTGGGACGTGTGACTGTGTTTTCTTAAAAAAAAGCGACTATTTTTTCTTTTAAAAAAAAAACAGTGACTGTGTTTGTTGATCGCGCGCAGCGGACGTCCTTCACGTCGTGCGCCACCACACGATCCCCCCCTCCCCTCACGTCGCGCGCATTCGCGCAACGTCGCGATCCCCCCATCCCCTTCACGTCGCGTGCCACCGCGCGACGTCACGACTTCCCTCCCGTCCCCCCCTTCCCCTGTCGTCGTTGCAGCTACGACCACCTCCGTCGCCTGCAGCGGAGGCAGCAGCCGCGGCCACCCCCGTCGCCGCCAGCAACGGAGGCAGCAAGCACGGCCACCCAGCCGTCGCTAGCAGCGGAGGCAGCAGCCGCGACCACTCTAGCCGTTGCCAGCAGTGGAGGCAGCGACAGGCGCCACCTCGCTGTCGCCAGCAACTGGCGCCATCCCGCCGCTACCAACAGCGGAGGCAGCAACAGTCACGGCCACCTGCCGCCGCCAACCACGGAGGGAGCTACGGCCAGGCAACCGCGATAGGGGCGGGCTACCGGGACCCTCCTCAAATACGAGGGGGTCCCTGATCCTTTCGGATCATCCCGCTAGTCCACCTAGTGGTGGACTGTGCGGTAAGACTCTCGGAGCTTGTAGGTCGCGGGTTCCAATCCTGCCGACCCCCTTAAAAAAAAAGGTTAAAAAAAAAAAATTTGCAAAGTTTTTTTTTAATTATTTTTCTTAAAGTTAAATTTAATTATTGATTTTAAATTTATTTTACATAGTTTTAAACTATATAAATTAAAATTAAATTTTTAATTTGATTTTAATTTATTTTTAATGGTTTTTTAACTATATAAATTAAAATTAATATTTTTTTTAACTTTAAGGTTATAAAATAATTATCCAAATCCTTTGTTGAGAGTTTTTTTTTTTAAAAGGGGTATTTTTTTTCAAAAATCAAAGGGAGAAAGTGAGTAATTTTTTGGAAAGCAAATTTGGCATTATTGTAAAGGTGCATTTTCAGCTGCGCTCGACACCTAGTGGGTCATTCCTGTGGGCACTTTTATGTTGTAGGTTGCATTTTTTTCTATTTTGCACTACTTCATTAAAAGTTAAAAAAATTCACTCCCTAAGTCCTTGGAATAATTAAAACCCATCCATGCAATTTATTGCACTGCAGCATTCGGTATTTATGATACCTCTGGAAAGCACTTACAAGTAAAGCTGTTGTGATTGCGCTACTGTATCCGTCACCTAATATAGTTGCCAAAACGACGTCTGAGCTTGTTCTCTATAAATTGTCGGGGAGAGATAAGTTTGCCATTTTGCATTTTTTTTACTCCATCCATTACCCTAATAGTTCTTGTGTTTAGGCGTAAATCTTGACGAAAGTTCTAAAATCCAAAGTGTTTAGGGGAAGTTACGCCCCACGCATGAGGATTGCAGACTTTCTATGGCAGGTGCCATCAACAAGACTATTCCTTTTCAGTACTGCTTATGTACCACGTATCGTATGATCTCTAAAAATACCTATAGTTTCCCTCACGTAAGGGCAGGTGATTTTTTTTATCTTTCTAAATACCTATAGTTTCCCTCACGTAAGGGCGGGTATTTTGTACGGTATAACGACCTAGCAAAAAGTATATCGAAAGGGGGACCAATTGGTGTAATAAGGAACCTTCACCATGTCTGCAAAACTAATGATTGATTATCATCAGTTGTTGAAATGTCCTAATTACACACCATGAAAAAACAAGATGAAGGTCATCCTAGCAATGGATGACTTATGGGATGTTGTATTTGGAGCAACAAAAAGAACTTCATCTATTGCTGGTGCTACAGCTCCATCTACTGCTCAAAAAGACTTTGACAAGATAGACAGCAAAGCAAAAGTGCTCATCTTGCTTACTGTGTCTGATGAAGTTCAACCCCATATTGCTGACTATGCAAATAGTAAAGAGGCATGGGATGCCCTTAATACTATATATGAGGGAAAGAATGATTCCACTATTCTATTTCTTCAATCTCAATTACACAGTCTAAGCATGAAGCAGGGGGAGACAGTTGAATTTTTTCTTTGCAAAGTTTTTGAATTGAAAGCAAAGTTGAATTCTTTGGGAGAACCAGTTGATGACAAGCTCCTTACCTCAATTGTATTGAGAGCTTTACCTGATTCTTATCGGGTGTTGATCACTTCCCTTCAGGTATCGCAACGAAAAGTTACTTTTGTAGAATTGGTTAATATGCTTCAAGAGGAGGAGGCACGCCAACTACAGCGAGATGATTCTTCTAACACTGCCCTCTACATCAACAAAAAAGGGCAAAACTAGAAGAAGGGTAATTTTCAGAAGGGAGGGAATTCACAAAAGGATTCAAAAGGGAAATAAACTCAACAACCTCAATAGAAAAAGAGATATTGCAAGATCTGTGACAAAGAAGGTCATGATACAAATAGATGTTGGCATAAGAATAAACAATCAAAACAGAAAGGTCGGAACAAACCACAAAAGAACAAACAACAAGTGAATGTTGTTGTTGAAGAATTTGACACGAATTCTGAGAGAGCCCACAAAGTTCTCATGACTACCACAGTGTCCAAGCAGACGGATCCTATATGGTATGTTGATTCTGGAGCCAGTAAGCACATGACTGGTGACAAATCATGGTTTGAGTCTTTTGAGGCCAAAGAGGGCAAACCTGTCACTATTCCTGATGATAAAACCTACAAGGTTTAGGGAGAAGGTGTTGTTTCAGTTACTCTTCTTGATGGCAAGTGTCAAATTGACAAAGTTCTCTATGTTCCAGGATTAGCAAACAATTTGTTGTCAGTCACACAAATTATGGACAAAGATATGGTTGTGAACTTTAGTGTTGAGGGAGGCAAGAAATGTTGTTCTATTACCAAGAGGGGTAAGAAAATTGCAACTGCTTCATATAAGCATGACTTATTTTCCTTAGATGCTATCTCTACTCCACATGTAGCCATGACAATCTCTACAAAGGAGGCAACTTCCCTATGACACAAGAGATATGGACATTTGATTTTTGGTTACTTACTTGAGTTAAGTAAGTATGAGATGGTAAAGGGTCTTCCTTCCCTTTCTACCACTTTACCAGTTTGCTTTGACTGCTTGGCAGGAAAGCAGCATAGAGTGACTTTTGAAAAGAGCTCTACAAGAGCAAAGAAACCTCTAGAGTTGGTTCACACTAATCTATGTGGTCCCTTCAATCCCAACAGTTGTGGGGGTAAGAGGTATTTTTAGTTATTCATGGATGATTACTCACGAAAGATGTGGGTATTCTTTCTTCAACTAAAATTTGAAGCATTTGGCTTTTTTTAGCAATTCAAGAAATCTGTTGAGAAGGAGTCAGGGACTTCTATAAAGACCCTCTGCTCAGATCGAGGGGGGGAATTCACCTCTAAATAAATTTTTGCATTCTTAAAAAAAAATGGGATCACACAACAGCTAACTACTGCTTATACTCCTCAGCAAAATGGAGTTGCTGAAAGGAGGAATCGTTCCATCATGGAAATGGTTCGTTGCATGCTCACAGGAGCTAGTCTTGAGCAACTATATTGGGAAAAAGTTGTCACCATAGTAGTATATATGTTGAATAGGGCACCCACAAAGGCCCTACAAGGAATGACTCCATAGGAAGCATGGAATGGTAGGAAACCCTCCATTTCTCATCTACGCATTTTTGGATGTAAAGCTTTCATGCACATACCAAAAGAGAAAAGGAAGAAGCTAGATGAGAAGACATTGAAGTGTATGCTTCTTGGCTATGATGAGCACTCTAAGGGTTATCGTTTGATTGATCCCTTGACCAAGAAGATACACGTTAGTAGAGATGTAGTTTTTTATGAGGCTTTCACATCAGAAAACACATCAGATGTATACCTAGACCTTGTGGAAACTTAGGTTGCTAAATCTCCTTCATCAAAAGTTGGAGGTTCTTCTTCATCTTCTTCAACACCTAAGAAGAAGAATCCAAAGTGGTATACAAATACAATCAAATACTCTAAGCTATCCACTCCACCAGATTTGACATTGGATAGGCCTCGTACTCGTAGCATGGCTCGATAGGAGAAATTTGCAATAGAGAATACTGGGGTTGATGATCTGTGTCAATCTTTTGAAGAACTTTTTGTAGATCCAGCAAGAGATACAGAAGATATGGATATTAATAGTGATAAGGTGTTTATGTATTCAATAGATGATATTGAACCTACATCAGTGCAAGATGCTCTCAGTGAGCCTTAGTGTAAGGCCGCTATGGATGTAGAGTATAAGTCTTTGATGAAAAACAAAACTTGGAAGCTTGTCGATCTGCCACAAGGAAATAAGCCCATTGGCTGCAAATGGGTGTATAAAGTCAAGTACAAAGAAGATGGGACAATTGATAAGCATAAGGCCCGTCTTGTTGCAAAGGGCTATGCTCAAAAGGAAGGCATTGACTATGAGGAAACTTTTGCACCTACTGCTCGGATGACCACAATTCGAGTTATTTGTGCTATGGAAGCACAGTTTGGGTGGAAAGTTCACCAGATGGATGTCAAAAGTGCTTTTCTGAATGGTGATCTCCAAGAAGAAGTATACATGACTCAGCTAGAAGGATTTGAAGTGGAAGGCCAACAACAAAAATTTTGCAAATTGGTCAAATCCTTATATGGCCTGAAACAAGCTCCTCGAGCTTGGTATATAAAAATGGACAATCATCTCCTACAACATGGATTTAAGAGATGTCCATCAGATGCAAACCTCTATTTCAAGAAATAGGGTTCTGATATAGTGTTGCTTGTACTCTATGTTGATGATCTGCTCATTACAGGGAGTTTAGAAACTATGATCTCTACTGTCAAAAGAGACTTGTGTCAATCTTTTGAGATGTCAAATCTCGGACTTCTCCATTATTGTCTTGGTCTAGAAGTTAGCCAGAAGGAGCACTACATCAAAGTGTCTCAAAAAAAATATGCCAAGACATTGTTGGAAAAATATCGCATGACTGATTGCAAGCCAATGGCAACTTCGATGGAGACTGGAATTCAGTTATCGCGATATGATGATTCACCTTAGGTAGATGGTACTCTCTATCGATAGTTGATTGGGAGTCTCATATATCTGACCAATACTAGGCCAGATCTCGTATTTGTTGTCAACTATCTTTCGAGGTTCATGCATAAGCCTAAGACCACTCATTGGAAAGCAGCAAAATGTGTTCTTCACTATGTACGTGGTACTTTGGAATATGGCCTAGAATATAAGAAGAACAAAAAATTCTTCTTGCAAAGATACACGGACTCTGACTATGCCGGATCATTTGATGATCGCAATTCAACTTTAGGACATATTTTTCATCTTGGATCCGGTCTTGTCTCTTGGCACAACAAGAAGCAATAGGTGGTTGCTATCTCATCAACAGAGGCAGAATATCGCGTCGCACGTGAAGCTGTGTGTGAAGTGATATGGTTGCATCGCATTCTGACAAGTATGGGTCATCCATCCAAATCTCCAATACACTTGTTTTACGACAATCAAGGTGTTCTAAACCTAGTTAAGAATCCAGTCCATCATGAAATAACAAAACACATTGACACACAATGTCATTTCATTCGAGACAAAGTTTCGAAGCACCGAATTCAACTTTAGTACATTCCCATCGATGCTCAAGTTGCAGACATTTTCACTAAGGCACTTGCACGTGTCAAATTTGAATTGTTTCGTAGCTCTCTTTGTATTGCCAAATGATGTAATAAGGGGGGATGTTAGTATAGCTAGTAGTTCTTCAATTACATAAATAATGTAATAAGGGGGGATGTTAGCATATCATATTGATATCTTATTTATTTCATTATTTATTATGTTAATAGGTTAATCTGGGCACTTTGTTATTTGTTATAACAAAGCCTAAACAAGCCTCGGATGGTTTCATAACCTCCGGGCTATTATAGGGCTGCAATGTATTATTTAAATCCATCATTCATATGAATAATATTGTTGTTTACGCCTTCATAATAAACATTACTTTAGTTTTGTTAAGTTTGAAGATGACACTTCTCTTCATGAACAATGTCCATGCCTTCACTAATTAACGACCTAGAGAGGACTAGAAGTGAGGGAAGCAGGGAATGAGGAAGGATGTGGGTTGAAGGAAGAGCCAAATGAAAGCACTACGAAAAAATGACCAATGCATGCACAATGTCATTCAACCAACAAAAAAATATTGCATTCTATTCTGATGAATGATATAGAAGCCCAGAATGATGTAATTTCAATTTATAAAAAAATTATAATTTTTTTTTAATTTTAACATTGTATTAAAATTTCTATTTATTTAATTATATTTTAATTATAAAAATAATATGTAAAATCATATTTATTTATAACCTTATCATTTTTCAGACTTCTAAATATTTTAAAACTAAATCCATTCAAATTAAAAAATTAGGTACATGTGAAGGTGAATATTGGAAGACATATTTTCATAAAGGCTTATAGGTGCAGGTGCAAAACAAAAGTAGAACAAGGGGATTATAGAGATCCTTGGTTGAGGATGTGGTAGATTTTGATTTTATGCAACAAGAGTGAAGATTGGGACAATCGTTGTTATCCAAAAACAAGTCTAATTCTGCGTTGGAGAAGAATTTGGGTATAGGTAACCATTGCATGGGATGCGAGGTTCCAATTATGGATGAAACTCCATATCCCAATATTTTTCAATCTCAAGTTTCTTAGAATCCCTTTGGAAGCCATGTAAGCAATCCTATAGAGTGCACAAATATTGAGAGTGGGAGGAGGGTACTAGAGAGTTTCACTATTGACTTGTCAATCCGAGATCTAGCAAAATCTCAACCAAATGTAGAGCAAGGTAAGTCCCTTTGAGTAACTCTTCCTGATTCCTTTGCTAAAATAGCCAATGACTTATCAAAACACATTGTTATTTTATTTTTTACAAGGGATTTTCCTTGAATATGAACTTCTTAAATGGGTTAGAGGGGTTTGGGAAAATACCAAAGGGTGGATAGTTGAGGCTATTCGAGGACTAGGAAGGGGGTACATAGTTGTCTCATTTGCAAACCCTAAACATGCCCAAAAAAATATCTAGTATGGAACATGGGTTATTTGTGGGTAAACTAGCTATCTTCAAGACTAGTCTTTGGAATTTCCTCTAGAGGGTCCCTCTAAGGAAAAACTCTCTTGTGATTGAAGTTCCTTTTTTATCTCTTTCATGTCGTCTCTTTCTTGATAAAATTACTTCCCTTATTGGTAGGGTTTTGTGGTCTCACCCTATTTCAAAAATATTGTCTAATTATAGAATTCACCCTTGTATTTGTATGGAAATGCACATATCTAAGTTATCGACCCATCCCTCGATCTCAATGGACCATGTTCCTATATTAATAAGTATTTCATCTACTTAAACCTTCCAAATGCTTGTATTTACTATAGAGAGATTGGACACTTGATCAAGAATTGCCCAAAAAATAGCAAAAAAAAATATGGAAGCCACCGCTCAAAAAATAACTAGAAAAATCCCTACAAATGATCTTCATTTAGAGGCCATTTCCTAAAATATAGCTAAAACATTCCCTATCAATGGTCGTCAACATCCCTCAACTTCAAAAAACCTTTCATAAAGGTTTTCTTCCTCAAGCCATACCCCCAAAGAATCCCCTTGCCTCTTCTTCATCTCAAACTCAATCCTTGAATATTCTTGATAATCCCCAAGCTCCATTCAATTTAGTTGTGTACATTGAGTTAGCTCTTCTTCCTTCACCAACCCTCATCAAAGATAGCCCTATGAAAAATGGGTGGATAATTGTAGGTTAGAGACAATGATCATTGGCCTCTCCAAAATCCCTCATCTCAGTAAGAGGAAAAAAACCTTTATCAAAGATCTTGCTAGATCTTTCTCTCAAGTTACCTAAAATATAGTTTCAACTTAGCATACATACAATACTCAATTTTTTCCCTTTAATGAAAATAAATTTTAGTTTTTAATTCATGAGGTCGAGCATCCTTCAAATCAACTCACATGAAGTTAAATATTATTTCTTAGAATGTTCGAGGACTCTCCCTTCCTTATTGTAAGTTTCAAGTTTGAAAGGTTGTAGTAGAGAATCATATTTATGTTTATTTTTCAAGAACTGAAAGTATCTGGTTAGACTCTCTCCCATCGTATGGATGTTATTGGTCGAGGATATGCATCCGCCTTTACCACATATTATATTAATGGTAAAGGAGGTGTTTCCCTCTCCATATCTGGATCTCTATGTTATGTTATTCTAGACCACAGTGAATATCATGCTTATCATTGTGTCTAGGTTAGATTGGCTCTCAACTCTCTAGTTCTTGTATTTTGCTCTATTTATGCTCCTAATGACCCTCCTAGTCCTATAGACCTATGGGAATAGTTAATTTTTTCTCTCCCTCCTGTAGAATGGATCATAGGAGGTGACTTTAATATGATTGAAAATCCTAGTGACAAAAGTTGGGATGGTAGCAAACCTCTTTCAACAATTGAATTTGGTAGTTGGTTGTTTTATTGCAATCATTTAGGTATGCATGACCCTCTCTTTGATAAATCTACCTCTCACAAAGATAAATTATTTATACGATCCAATTATCATCAAGGTTCTACTAGGAAGCTTATTCATTTGGACAGGTTTTATTTCATCAATTATGTTTTGGATAAATTATATATCCATGAGGAAGTTAGGTTTGTTTGCACATAAGTTTGGCTAATCACCTTCGTACCTTTTTATAACTACACTTCCCTAATTTCCCTTGATTTTGTGTATCTTCCTTTCATATTAAATGTTTCTCGCCTTGACATCCCTGCCTATTTCCACCTTGTAGAGCATGTTTGGAACATATTTTCCAAACCAACTGGTAATACTAGCTAGATCAAATGGTTTGAAACATCTATTTCCAATATTTTTTCTTCCCTTAGATTGTATGGGCACTCTGTTACCAGGAGGAAGAAGATTCAATAGAGTCATTTTCATAAAGATATCTCTCATCTCCATTTCATGCTTATGAAAGATCCCATTAAAGATACTATTCAATGTGACCTACCTAATGTTAAAAGTCAAGCAAGAGGTTATGAGTCATATCTTGCTAAAGGGGCATAAATTAGATCTTGCCTCAATTTTATCTCCTAGGGTGATAAGGGCACTAAATTTTTCTTTAACTACCTTAGGTATAAGAATATTTTAGAAAGGATTACTGAATTGGAGGACCCTTCAGGTCATTCCTTTTTTTACTCTAATGAGATCATGAATATTTTTGTAATCCACTTCTCTCAACTTTTTACAACAAAGCCAAGGGATGACATTCATCTTCTCTTAATGGAATATATGTAGGAACAAATTCCCTCCCTAGTTGATTCCATTATTCAAGATCAACTTGAATGTCCTCTTTTTGTGCATGATCTACATAATGCTCTCTTTTCTATGAAGAATGATAAATATCCTAGTATGAATGGTATTTTAATGGAGTTTTATAAAAAAGTGGTATATCCTTTCCTTAGATCTTCATTGTGTTTACTTGGAAGCTCTCTAGAACAATCCTCTCAAATATTATATTTAAACAAGGTTAATAAAACTTATTTCTAAAGGAATGACTCGTAATTAAATCTCCAATTGGAGACCTATTACCCTTCTCAATATTCCCTACAATATTATAGCTAAAACAATATCTTTAGAAATCAAAAATTTTGCACAAGCTATTTTTCACCTAGAACAATTTGGTTTTCTTAAGGGTTGTTATATCTTAGATAATCTTATTATGGCTTGGGAAACAACACAATGGGTTATCAACTCCAATCAAGATGCGTTATTTGTTAAGTTAGATTTTGACAAAACATATGACATAATTAGATGGGTTTTTGTTCTTCGTATGCTTTCTTGGTTTAGTTTTGGTCAAAAATTCTATGATGAAATTGGTGTGCTCTTTGGTGATGCTTCTGCTTGTGTTCAAGTTAATGGAGATCTATTCCTTCCTTTCCTCTATGATGGTCTATTACATATGGTTGTCCTCTTGCTCCTTTTTTGTGTGTTTTGGTTGTCGATGCTCTTGGTTGTCCTCTTCATAAGGCTCAATCTGATGGATTCATTCAAGGTATTAATATTTTTGGGGATAAAAATTCTATTAACTCACATTTTTCTTATTATTCCCTTCTTTTTCTTCAAAGTACTCAGTAGGAGGTGGAAATTGTTAAAGAGAGTGTTCCATTATTTGTGATGTTTTTGGCTCTCGTATCAACCACTCAAACAAAATTTTTCTATACTTCTTCCAATCTTAATGGTTACAACTCCTCATATAAGTGGATGATCATCCCTTATGCAATGATCATTTGTTACTTGGGAATCTCGTTTATGATTAATATTTATCCTAAAGCTATGTGGAACTGGGTTATAAAAAGACTTAAGAAGAAGTTCAATGCCTAGCCAACTCGGTTTCTATCCTTAGCAGGAAGAATTCAAGTTGTGAATAAAGTTATGGTAGCCTCTCATGTGTGCTACTCCTCTTTCTAGATGTCCTCAAAGGATGCCTATAACAAATTTACTCAGGTCATTTGAAATTGTTTATGGACCAAATGAGATGGGGAGGTAGGCATGATAGCCATCTCGTGGAAATTTTGTACTCAACCAAAGGCTTTAGGAGATCTAGGTATTATTGATTATCCTATACAAAGCAAAATTTTTGCTATGTAATGGGTTGCTAGAGCCATTAATGGAGAGGAAAATTGGAAACAGCTATTTTGATACAGAATCTCCCAAGATACTCATAAATATAAATGGAAAGAAACCTCATGGGAGGATAAGGTCCTTAATGCACCATAATTTATGGTTAAAATATCTATTCCTCTTACCTATAATTGGAAAGCTTGGCAATTATTTTATCATTTATTAGCTTGGAAGTTTATCTCCTTACAACATGGTTTAAGCATCAACCTATATAGTCTTTGGTGGAGTAAACTTATCCTCCATAATGATAAATCTTTAGCTTTATGCAATGCTCTTTTAGGACTGACATTTTTAAAGAAAGGTATAAATAGAATAAGGGATATTTGAGATCCAAGGAGCTACTCAATTTTTGCCTAGGCCTAAATCCACAATTGTTGTTCCCTTCCCTCTTTGTTCAAGGAGTCTTATGGCCTTGTTGTGGCTTTCATTTCATGTGAGGTTCTTATAAAGTTGGGAACAACTACCTACAATATATGGACTAACTAGAGATGGCTTAAAGGTCCAAGGTGTAGATCAATTGGTTCTATCAAACTCTGTAAGAGGGGCAAGGGTCCAAGGTTCAAATCTTAGGCCTTGTTGGACTGAAGGCTTGACCCTTTCCTAGTGCTTTCAATGGCGTAAAAGGTTTAAAATTATTATGACATGGTGGTTATAGGGGCGAACTACACAAAGAATTATGTGGCGACTTCTGGGGTGGACAACGCAAAATACTATGGCAGCCATAAATGCTGGAAAACCTACCTGAATTTGTGGTGGCTACCGATTCCACCATGTAAATTAAAAAAAATAAAAATTAATTTTTTTTCAAAAAACTAGAGATGGCTTAATGAACATAGAATTTCTTCCATTAAATCCAGTTAAAACTACAAAAATATTTTATTCTCTTTACCATTTGATTCTATGTCCAATGTCAAGTGGCAAGTCAATTTTACCAATGCCTAGTGGAAGTCTCTTGCTACTCAAATTTGAAAAGTTCTTGTTGAATCCAAAACTCGGCTTCTTAGAAGTAGGTCCTGCATCAAAAAATTCCAACTTTTGAAAGTTTGAATCCAATTTTACATATTTCCCCTCAATGCAAATTTTGTAATGCTTCAAAAGCTATTATTCACTTGTTTTGGTTTTGTGACATGGCTAAACAATTTGGGGATGTTTTCTACACTTTTTTATTCCCATCCTTCACTAGATCTTGGAAGCTTGTTTTGCTTGTTTTTTCCCAACAAGATTATTCTCTCAAACTTTGGGATGTTTGTATACTCATTTTTTTCAAACATATTTAGATGTTTAGATGCAAAAAGTGTTTACTAGCTCCAGTCCCCCATGGAGTATTGTTTTAGCAGACTTGCTATTTGATATTTTGTTAAATTTGGGATGTATTTATTCCCATGTTGTTGGAGCTTCTAATACACTAGATGTTACCGATAGGCTTCATTAGATATTTCACATGATCCAAAATATTCAAAAGTTCTAGTAAGAAACAAAATAAGGTAGTAAACAATGATGAACCAGTTTAGGAACTCAATACTTTTTATTCCTTGAAGAATTTAGTAGATATAATGGAGGACATGCTCAAAACTTCTCTTTATAACATGATCTCCTAAGGATGAGTGATAATATTAGACATATTATAATAGGATATAGCTATAGTTTTCTTGTTATTAGTTTTTATTCTTATGTATATTCCATTATAATTTTTTTACTCTTTATCCACATAATTTTATTTTATTTTTCTAGTAAAAAATACTAACACTATATTATTATAATGTTTAATTAATAATATAATATAATCTATATTTTACTTAAAAACAAATTAATTCCATGGATCACATTTACCTTTTAAAAAATATAGTTGCATTCAACCATATTATTTAGTATAGTTACTATCATCTCATGAGAATGGGAGGAAGGGGAAATACTCCAAATGCAATTAGCGATGTGAGGACAATCAAACAAGACGACTAAAGAGACCACCACAAATAAAACCTAATTGTAATTATCATCGTCCGATATGGAGAGAATAGGCAAGACTCAATTTAAATGATCATTTTCTATTTAAAATGAAAAAAATTATCGATTTCAACGTGGAGGAAATAAACAAAACGCAAATCCATTAAAAAATTTACGGTATGTGTGGAGGTAGTTGGTTTTCTTATTTTTTATCCAATTCATTGTTGGTAAATGCAATATGAAACAAATATGCATAAACCATAGGAAAATAATATTGATATCAATAGGGTTTAAATAGGATAATAGGAAGCTAAAAATAGCTTTAGGGAATAATAAAAATATATTATCCCTTAACTTAGCTAACTAACATGCTATGGGTTGCCCCCCCAAAGTCAGCTAACAACTAACCTAGTTACATAGTCAAAATGACTACAATAACTAACTAACCCTAGGTAACTAGTAAAAGGTAACTACTAGTGGTAAAAAGTAACAAGCTACTTTTTACCATGCGGTAAATTAAATCTACCTAGGTGAATCTTAAAAATTACCAAATGAGGTAATAATCATAGTTACTAACATAATAACTCTAACATGCATCCTAATTACATTATTTGGGTAATGTATATAATTACCCTAATACAGTGAAAAACATGGAATCTGTTGGTTCTTGCTTTTGCTTGGGCTTTGTCATAGTGCTCTAGTTGCTCTAAGAAAAAAGTGGGTCATTCCTCACTTTGTCTTCATATCAACGAATGTCCTTTTTGTAATCTTGTCATCCAACCGAATTGCATGGGTAACCAACCGCAATAATCGCTAGGTGTAGTAGAGTAGATAACTATATACGAGGTTCATTCGGTTACAATATGATTTTGCAATTTTTTTGATAAGGTAGCTAAGGTGTCGTTTGTTGCAGAAAATGCACCCTTATAAGTTTCCCCCCTTGTTTGCAAAACATTTTGTAATAGAATTTCTGCAAGAAGTGTGACTAATGTGTTGGTCGCTATAGAAAATGCACCCTTATAAGTCGTCCTCCCTTTTTAGAAAGAAAATTTTGTGAAGTAAGAAAAATAATGTTTATCTCCCTTAATTTACAAAAGATGTACAAATTTAAGAATCTTTGTGAAGGTTTTTACAAATATTGCCTCCTAGGCAAATTTTACACCAAAAAATTCCCCCATTTTGTTACAAGTACTTCAAACAAAAGAGAGTTTGCTATTTATGAAGCCTTAAAAAGGTACAATCACCCATTTATTACAATTACTTCAAACAAAAACTTATGTTATTTATGAAGCCTAAAAAAGAGAGAGGAAATGGTGCTTGCTTAAGGTGACAAATTTGTTTCCCCTTTACAATACTGGCTTAGCCATGAGCACTTTGTGTGCTTTTTTGAACCAAAATCGGAACCAAACACTTCACTAGCAACATGGCCTTTGTGATGTGCCTTTTTCATTTTAGTTTTGCTTGTTTTGAAACCAACATCGATTGGTGTCATGGTTTGTCATTTTTAAAGTTTGTGCAAAACTTTGCTTCCTATGTAATTTTATCAAAAAAGTTCACCAAAAAATCATTCCTTATTGCAAGTACTTCAAGCATGGTCGCTATTATGAAGCCTATAATAAAATGTATAATTTTTTATGACTTCTACTTTTATGATTGCCTTTACAAGTTTTATCTCCCTCTTGTCAAAATATGTGTTTGAAGGAAGAAAGGAATTATCCCCCCTTAGTGCAAAATATTGCTACTTTCAAGGTTCCTTATTTTACAAAAACTTGTTCTTTCTTTTGATATACCCTAAAAATAGTACCAAAAGATAACTCTCTCAAAAATATATTTAATAGCACCTGCCTGAAAATCCTCCTAAAGAGGGATAATCAGTTTGAGGAAATTGAGCCAAACAAATAAGAGTGAATTAGGGGTTTTGATTTAGGAGAGAATATCAAGAAAAAATGGCTTTAAACCTGTACAATGATTTACACAAATTATTGTGAAAATTTGGGGTTTTGAGTGTTCTTGATTTTATGACTTCTAATTGCAAAAAATAGTGCAATAATCGAACAAGAATGCCCACTAAATTGTTATCACATAGGTGTCGGTCACTGCCGAAAATGCACCTAATTTGCCAATTTTGTAATAAAGGTGTCGAGTAATATAAAAAATGCACCTTATTACCAACTTTTGCAACAAAATTTGGATTTGTGTTGTGCAAAAAATTGATATTTTATGTCTCCTCTTGTTTTTCAAATTTGCAAAGAATGTGGCATAAAACAATTGCCTTTCCTTTTTGTGTTGCAAATTTAACAAGTTTTGATTTTGTTTTAAGTGATCCTCACTTTGTGTTACAATTTTGCAAAAGAAATACAATTTCTTGTATTCCCCAATTTGTTTTGCAAAATTAACAAAATAGCACTCATTTCAAGTCAAGTCGACACACGACCCATGTTTGAAAGGCTTCCAGAACTAGTCGACATACAACTTGGTATTATGGACCCAAGGTTTTTAATCTCTTCTCGTTGCGAGCTTCCTCGCGTTGGCTCAATGGTTTTGAAAAAATAAAATGTGCAATTTCTTGTCTTACATCCCCCTTTGGAGAAAACAAAGTGAAAATTTCAACTTAGAAGTTTGCAGATTTTTTGTGTCTCCTCGTGTTACAATGTGGCAAAAATAATTCAAGTTTGATCCTTTATTGTTTGCAAAATTAACAAGGATTTTGAGAAGAATTAAGGTTCCCTAATTTTGCAAAAAAAAATGATGCTCTTATATGTCTTATATCCCCTTGTTGAGAGAAAACAAAAGCTCAATTTGTTTAAGGTTTTTGCAAAAAAAACAATTGGTCTTCCCCTTTTATAATTTTAATTTAATTTGTAAATTTTAAATAAAAAAAAAATTAATCATATAATTTTGAATTTAATAATAAAATAATTTAATGTTTTACATAAAAAATCAATTTATTAAAAAATGATTTTTAAAAACAAAAATTATATTTAAATGATTAAAAACAAATATATATAAAAATAACTTTTAATTTAAAAAAAAAAGAAAAAAACAAATTAAAAAAAATATATGTTAAAAATATTACCTTGGGTGCTTTAAGAGCTTTTTTTTAAGAAAAATGGTGATATTTTGCACGACGGGGAATTGACCACATGACCCAGCGCGTTGCAGCCTTAGCGAGGGAGGCTTTAGCCAGCCTAACCACCGCTATGGCTGGGAGTGAAGGGCAAGAATATCTATTTTACACCCTTCCTTTGACGTAAGGCAGACAAAAGATATGATGTGGGACTATTTAGTCCCACATTGAGCATGCTAAAACTATTTCAACATTATATAACATGAAATCTGTGCATGTTATATTGATTGCCTTAAGGCAATCACCAACCCTCCTTTTGCCTAGTTGGAGAATGAATATGAGCCATCACGTGTACAATAGCCTAAAGACTTCCTCGATGCCATGTGTCAGCAAAGAATTTTAAATACCACATGTCAACCTTAGTTTGCATACCCTTCTAATCAGCTAGCAATCTGTCGCCACTTGTTCGTCCACCATCTGTCGCCACTTGTCCGTCCACCTAGCACTATCTATCACCATTTTTCTATCCACCTAGTACATGTCACTGTCCACATCAGTTTTGTAGTAGTGTCTAGGTATTTAGGGTGGTCGATAGTTATGTCAATCTTATTTGGAGTTTTTCTAGTCACGATCGGTAGTCATGTTGGTTGGTAGTTGCATCGGTCCTATCCGGAGTCTATCGGGTCACGATCGATAGTCGCGTTGGTCACTAGGATCGGTAGTTGTGTCGGTCATTGGAGATTTCTCTCCAGTCGATGATCAAAGGGTACTAGAGACTCCTCTCCGATCTCTAGTCGAAGGGCTGACAAAGTTTGTGTAGTCATGTTGGTGGCTAGGGTTGGTAGTTACATCAATTATCAAAGACTCCTCTCCGGTCGATGGTCAAAGGGTGCCAAAGACTCATCTTTGGTCGCTAGTCAAAGGGCTTCCAACCCCCTATTAGCTCATGCGGATTGTTAGTGCCTATAGGTCGACAACAACTCTGGTGGGCTGCCTTGTGGTGGGTCGTAGTTCAAGTTTGACTACTGTCCATACTGCCCCACGTGGGTCTGTCATGACTAACAAGTCTGAAAACCACCTGCTATCAGATTTGTGGGTCTACAAGCTATTTGCTCTATCCACGTGGGACTGTGGGCCCTTGTTAGACTACAACCTTGGGAGGATTAAAAAAATAAGAAAAGTAAATTCACAACAACCTTGGCTTGCATGAAATGAGAGAAATATCTTGCCTTGCCCAGTCTGGAACTATCTCTCTCACCTTAACCAATCTAGAACAAAGCTTCCACCCGTATTTCCCAGTGCGCCTTGCCTCCTTGCTTGTCTCCTCCTTCGTAGCTCTAATGCCAATGTTGGCAAATGCAATATGAAACAAATATGCATAAACCATAGGAAAATAATATTGATATCAATGGGGTTTAAATAGGACAATAGGAAGCTAAAAATAGCTTTAGGGAATAATAAAAATATATTATCCCTTAACTTAGCTAACTAACGCACTATGGGTTGCCCCCCCAAAGTCAGCTAACAACTAACCTAGTTACGTAGTCAAAATGACTAAAATAACTAACCCTAGGTAACTACTAGTGGTAAAAAGTAACAAGCTACTTTTTACCATGTGGTAAAAATCTACCTAGGTGAATCTTACAAATTACCAAATGAGGTAATAACCATAGTTACTAACATAGTAACTCTAACATTCATGTAATATTGTTCTCATACAAACTGTTTATTTTCAATAATATATTCCTATGTTAAAATTTCATTCCACTTGAATACCTTTTCTTCTTTTCATTCTTTTTAATTAAACATCATATTAACAACTTGGCTTTAAAGAAATATTTTTAAATAATTTCATCTAAATAATACAACAAAATTATTAATATGATAAATGCATTAAATACTATATACAATTATTAATTCTATAAGCATTGGCTACAACTGTTTTAAGGAAAGAATATTGTTATATATATAGAGGTTATAGGGAAAAATTGGTAACTTTTTATTATTTTTTACTACAAGTTTTGGGTTTAAATTTTAGTATTGCCACTATAATTCTTAAGTCACATTGTTTATTAACATCCGATGATGTGAGGGAGACCACTAATGGCTCTCCAGTAAAGTTAAAATACTACCTGTTGAGTGGTATTTTCACCCGATTGTGAAAATACACTCTCCAATAGGATTTGTGCTCCAAATCCTCTCTTCCAAAGAAATTAAATAAATAATTTCTCCAAGGTCTCCGCTATATTAGCATTTGCATATATGTATTAGTAATCTTTGTGCTCCAAATCCTCTCTTCCAAAGAAATTAAATAAATAATTTCTCCAAGGTCTCCGCTATATTAGCATTTGCATATATGTATTAGTAATCTCAAATAAATATATTCAATTTAAATGCTTGGAACACCTTAGTGATTGCAAGTAACTGTTAACAAGGGGCACTGTGGTTTATTTCACCATGAAACTTTAGTGATTGTTCATTGTTTTTTTAGATTTTGATATTTTGTAGATGTTCATTTTAATGCCTTGAAAAGTTAAAAGCTTCTGGAAAATAAAAGAAAAATAAACAAAATGTAGAAAGAATGAAAATGAAATATAGAAACTGAAAATAAAATGCATTCAGTATGATGCTATCCTATTACGACAAAACCGAAGATGTGAGGTCTCCGTGCATGCAACCTAACCTATTGGACCTGCAGACAAGCACAATCCAGATAAGCTAAGTGCTTGTTCCTAGGGTATGAAATAAAATTCAGATTTTGAATATTCGCCTAATGTAACCCAAAGAAATGGCATCAACATTATCTATAAATTCAAAATCTGAAGATGAAAGGATAAACATTAAATTCATAGCATGCAAAGAAAATCTCCTTCTTTCTTGCCCACAAGATGCAAATTTTTGAACACTTCTGCATTAAAAATATGTCATTTTACAATAGCAAAATTTCTAGTTTTCTCAAAACCAGAAAAAGGGGAAGAAAAACACTCCACAGCAGGCCTAGAATGGCTAATCACCCTCAGCTCTGCAACCCTGCTCGTAGCGGTTTTCGACCCTTGTACCAATTTGTGCCTCTGCTTTTATACTTTCTGGCAATGCTCTTTGTTTTGCCCTATGACGCTTTGCTTCATCTCCCAGATCGCTTCGTTTCACCTTCCTCGCATTTTTGTTGTTTTTGACTTTATGCTCGACATCGAGATGCTTGATCTTCTTTGTGAACTGTAACGCTTCTGTAGCCCTTAAACCTTTATGCCATGTGTTCTGCATTTCTTTGCATGTTCCATAACATCCCCCTGTAAATCATGACCAAAAATAGCATGTCGCGATATCACGACATTTTTATGTCGACAACTTAGCTTTTCTTCTTTCATCATGAAAATAAGACATGTCACGATATCACGACATTTTTATATCCGCAGCCTTGTCCTCCTTCATGCACCGTGAAAATGAAACATGTCATGATATCGCGATATTTTTCTATCAACAGCCTCGCAAATGCAACCTGTCACGAAATCGTGACATTTTTTTGTTTCGGGCTGTATCACTGCAACTTGTCATGAAATCGCAATGTTTTTATGTTTCGAGCTATCTTGTTGTGCTTAACAGCAAAAACGCGACATGTCGCAAAATTGTGACACTTTTCACCCTGCACCATCTCACTGCTTTCTATCGCGAGATCGCGACATATTCTCCTTTTGTACCATCTCGTTGCTTGGAGCCGCGAAAACATGACCTGTCACGATTTTGCAACATTTTTCTTCTATGTTCATTTTGGCTACTCCCGATCGTGAAAACATGACATGTCATGATTTTGTGACACTTTCTTTCATTTGTTCCTTCCTCACTTTCCTGTCGCGAAAACCTGACATGTCGCGATATCATGACATTTTTTATCTTTGCCCTTCATCTCGTCTTTAGGTTGCGAAATGGCGACATGTCGTGATATCGCGACAACTTCTACATTGACTCTTCTGTTGCTGCCTTCGACCGTGATTTCATGACAAGTCGCGATATCGCGACATTTTTTAGTTTGTCTTTCTCTCTCTTCTATGAACCGTAATTTCATGACATGTCGCGATATCACAACATTTTGAGTCTTCAACTTGGTTCTTTGTCTTACACCACGATTTCACGACACGTCGTGATATCGCAACATTTTCTCTTCATGATGCATTCTATTGCTCTTAGCCACGAAAATGCGACATGTCGTGAAATCGTGACAATTTTTCATTTTGCTGCATTTCGTTACTCTTGGCCACGAAAACGTGACCTGTCACGAAATCGCGACACTTTTTCGTTCCACTGCACTTCACTTGTCTGAACCGCAAAAACGTGACCTGTCGTGATTTCGTGACACTTTCTTTTTCTGAGCAGCAACGCGTCGCGATATCGCGACATTTTCTTTTTCTTAGCCGCAACGCATCGCGATATCGTGACACTTCCTTTTTTTTTAGCCGTGATAGAGCAACACGTCGCGAAATCGTGACAACTTTTCATTTCTGGCTGTGACGGAGCGACATGTTGTGAAATCGCGAGAACTTTTCATTTCTGGCCGTGACGGAGCGACATGTCACGATATCGCGACACTTTTTCTCTTTTGTGAAATTTTGTTTTTTCCTTGATTTTTAGCATCTGGGTCACTGTGATCTTCTTTGAAAGCATGCAAAAAAGGTGGGTCCCCAATTTTTGGGTGTGTTGTGGATCAGCCACAACACTACCTTTAGCCCAAACAAACTATTTATTTCTAATAATATATTCCTGAAATTTTGTTCCACTTTAATACCTCTTCTTTTTATTTTTTTAATTAAACATCATATTAATGACTGAATTAAAAAAAAATCTTTTTAAATAATTTCATCAAAAAAATACAACAAATTTTTTAATATGATACATATGCATTAAGTATCGTATACAATTAATAATTCCACAAGCATTGGCTACAATTGTTTTAGTGTTATATAGAGAGAGGTTGCATTTGATAACTTTTTATCATTTTTTACTACAAGTTTTGGGTTTAAATTTTTGCACTGCCACTATAATTCCTACATCACCTCTTTTATTAAAATCTAATGTGAGGGAGACACTCTAGAGTCACGTTAAACTACTACCTTTACCCTAAAAAAACTTACCAATCCACCCAACCCTTGGAACTTAGTTATGTATATTTTAATTAAATTTTGATATGTGTTTGAAACAATCTTCTATAAGGAGATGCATCCCATAAAAAGGGATAATATATTTCTTTATAAAATCGGTTGGACAAGTTGGAAGGAGTTTTATTATTATTATTATTTTTAGATATTTGAAAAAGAGTGGGGAGAGAAAGTAAGTTGAAAGCCCTTAAACTAAGAGTATTTTATTTTTATGTATAGATGTCCAAGTTAAAGATAAGAGAAAAAGCAAAATATATAATAAGTCTAACATAAGGAATAGACATTATGCCAAAAATAATTATCAAGGATAAAGGATAAGATGACTGAACATGATATAATGGATCTTAAAAATTTATTTTTATAAATTCAAAATTGAATCAAGTGGAAGTAATAATTGAATTCAAATATTTCCATAACTTTTTTTTAAAGGTTTTATTTTTTATCATCTTTTTCAATTTAAAAGTTAGGTATAAAATAACAGGTGGTGGCCCATGGTTTAGTGGGAGAAATGCCCTATATTCAAGACTATAGTATGAGTTTTTTTTTTGAGACAAAAGCTATTAAAACTCTTCAATTTAGTTAGGCTTTTTAGAATTTCATTTCAACTCATCAATAAGAACGTTTTGAAGAATATTGACAATACCCTAGGAGAGTTCATCTAAAAGGGGTCAACTACTAAGGAGAAAAAGAATGTTGTATATATCCGAATGTGTTGCTATGGATATTTTAAAACCTTTGTCATAATTCATTAAGTTAAAATTTGAATCAAGAGAATGAAATCAACAAGTGGATTGTAAAAATGTTGTGTTCGATACCATAATGTTATGAGACTAAATACATTGTAAGAGATTGAAAAATGAAAATGATGAAGAAATAGATAAAATTTTTGGTCATGAGATAATCTTCAAGATAAAGCAAGCAAATCATATCATAGTAGAAGCTATATTAAATTAAGGATATTTCATAGGCAAAAAAAATGGTAAAGAAATACTATCTACAAACATTAGATGGAAAAAGCCATCATAGTTCACTCAAATATAACTGTTAGAAAAATAAAGAAGGATACAGGAGATGAAGAAGTACAATGTACAAATTCATAAGGAATTAAAAGTGTGAAGAAATACGTGGGGAACAATTTTAAAACCATGAAGGAACTAATGATATTATTGTCCTATTATTACTGTCTTTTATTAAATCACATAGTGGTGTTATATTGGTGCACAATATTTGATCTAAAGTATCTATATTAGAAGCTCATGTTTCTAATTACATGAAATAATGTTATTTGTTTATTTGTAAGGCTAGTCTTTTAATTATTCTTTTATTGTTCAAAATTTATTTTAAGGAATAATGTAAAAATATACTGAGATGGTAAAATAAATAACTTTGAAGGATTTTGTTATATTTTTTAGTTTGATGGTGAACGTAGAGCATTCAACTACTGTGACTAGTCTAAGGCATGTGTTCCCAAAGGGCTAATAATTGGAATATTTTACCTTGCTTTGATTTTTCTCCTTTGCTTTATTGAAGTGACATTGTTAACTATGAACTTTAAAAATTGGTATTTAATAGACCTATCTAGGTGGTATATTGTGATTAATATGATAGTGCCAATAACAATGTCACATAGATGGATAAATCAATCAAAGTACACACACACACATGATTAATCACAAGGTGCAAATTGGCTTATTATTTTCTTATTGCAACAAGTGTCACAACATCCATAGATATGATGCATAAAAAAATTGATTAGCCAACTAATGCAAGTAGCAAAGTTGATTTTTGGATGAAATGACTATGACATAAATTATGAATTTTAAAACTTTAGGGTTTATTAATAGAATCAAACTTTCAATGGACATAAGTCTTAATATAAGAGCAATATTTATGAAATTTACAAATATTTTAGCTCTATATAAAAGTGTCATAGGTGCAATGATGTTCTATTTCCTAGGAGATAAAATGGTTCAAGAACCTAATGGACTCTAAGATGTGGATTCCTAGGTTAGTGATAATTACAATATTTATATGGAAAAGATAAATGCTTTTCTCAAAAATAGAGGTTTGTTGATTCACAAGAGCATGAAGGATCTAATGAATCTAAAAAAGGGAAGTAATTCTCAAGAAGGATGGGCCTTGTAGTCTAATCATCTTGTATATTGAATCAGATTTAATTCTTCCTAAAAAATAATGCAAAGTACCACATGAAATTTAGGATTAATTTTATTGAACACTTGGGAAGGTCAATACCATATAGGTTATAATATTAGAAATTATGCTATATATTCTCAAAGTGGGTGAAATTGATAATATTGAAAATAATATAACATTGTTAATAATTTAAGATCTAATAATTACTATGGTTGGAGGAAAGTTGAAAACAAGAGTATACAAACATTATTCTATAAGTCCTTTGTTATTAACATTCATAATATTCCATTATTTTCTTTTAAAATTTCATAAACCTAAATTGTTAACGAAACCCTCCATTTTACTTACTAATGCATAAGTGGTATAAAACATTCCCTTACTTAAGGACCACATCGATTACAAGGTTGATCTAGTGAATGTCACCTCCTTACTATGAATCATAATAATCACTTATGTTGCATTACCATTCCTCAAAGGTGTTACTAATGCATGAAAATGTCACATCATAGCATCACCTACCACTAGCCATATCCCACAAGCTTAATATTTTTGACTAGTAGGCAATATTAGTAGCATTAATTCATCAAAAACAAATCATTAGAAGCATTGAAGGAATTGAGAAATAACACCACCTATGTGGCTAGGAAGACCTTTTGACATCCTGAAATATAAATAAATGTTGTTGGAGAGTGTTTCCTATAAAAATATAAAAAATATAAAAAATATGAGAACTACCTAAGTTAATAAATCTAAAAATTGACTTGGATTTATGCAGATATTAATGAAACGATCTATCTTACCTTTGTAAAAATAAATTTTAAAAATATCTAAACTAAGTAAAGACTAAAATAAATGCTACCTTTTTATCAAGGTAGACAAAACTTTCATCCTTAAATATATATTTTTTTAGTTGGGTAGATATGGTGAGGAGTTAGATATCTCCATGAAGATCTTTTGATACTTCTCCATAACAACTCATAATACCTTTTTCATGATATATTTTATGTGTTATTTTCTTCCATATTGAATTCCCTATTAAGAACCTTCTCATTAAAATCAACACTTTCACACAAACATAACAATAAAACTTAAATGCTTGAAACACAAAATATTGCAATACAAAATATATGAGCATAAATGAAATCTCACAAAATAATACAAAATTGTGGGCCACTTCGAGAGGGCAACCTTCTTAAATACTTTTATTTAATTATTCAAAAATATACATTCATTCCTGCCCCTCATAGTTTTAAATACTTCATCTCCTACCTAATGCTCAAAGTTGACTTACATGCAAAATGCCACCCGAGCTAGAATATTCTACCAATAAAATAATTACATTCTTGATAACATTTACATATAATGGTGCCATTTTTCTAGGCCCTTATAAAGCCATGAATATTACAAAAAAATATCATGTGTATCCCCCATGTTAAGCATTGGTTATTACATAATAGTGATAGGATGGGGTCATAAAATGTTCTTTCCATTTGAAAAACTTTGTCCTTAAAGTTGAATATGAGGAAATTGTTGCTGAAGCTATTAAAGAGGTTCCCATGTAGCATCTTCTAGTTGTAAGCCATGTCATTAGACTATAACATCGAAGATGACTTGATGGTAAAGGGTACGCGATTTCAAGAATTATGGAGCTTTCATCATCCAACTCTAGTAGTGTGGACTGAACCTATACCTTGTTGTTGACAACCTTCTTGAGAGGTGATACATAGAAGACTGCATGAATTCTAGACCTATACAAAAGGTCTATTTTTTAATTTGTCAACCAGATCCTTTGTAATACTTGATAAGGACCATAATATTTTGTGACCAATTTTTGACAACCATGAAGCTAGAGAAAGGACTGTTTGTATGTCTATAAGTTAAAAAAATTCAGGTTCCCAAGATCAAAGGTATGTTCAATTCGGTGTTGAAAAAATTGTTTTTTCATACATTTTTGATCCAAGTTTAGATTGACCTTGAGTTGGTGAAGAATGGAATCATTCTGGATAAGAATGGAATCCATAGCTTAAACCTTGGAACTACTTGGAATGTAAGAAGATGGTGTTGGTGGAAGATGATCATAGACTTCTTTAAATGGACTCACCTTAGTAGCAGTGCAATATGTTGTGTTATACCACCACTGGACCAAAAGAATACACATGGCCTAGTGGGTAGGATGCTCAGAGGTGAAACAATGAAGGTATATTTCCAAGCATTTATTCACAATTTTAGTTTGGCCATCAGTTTGATGATGATAGACGAAACTCATATTGAGTTGTGTTCCCTGCAACAAGGTTATGCATAGCAGATAATCCTCATTAATTAATGAATATTTTGATTTTTAAAATTTGGGATTGGCTAATATTGGGGACCCTTGACTGGGACTCATTAGCCCAAAAATTTTGGGTGTAAAATTATTTTTGGGTAGATTCACCCAAATTTTATAATAATTGGACCATTTTAAGTTTAAATATCCAATATTACCCCTAATAATAGGGGACATTTTCACCTTGAAATTATAAATAATTTTAGATTTTGAAACTAATTTACCCTATTTTTATAAATACATTTTAGGGTCAATCCCTTACGCATAACATTGTCTTGCAACTTGAACAATTCTTACCAAAAATGACTATTGAAGTTAGGATCCCTATAAAATATAATGGATTTAGGCATTCCATGGAGATGAAATGTGAATTCTAGGAAGATTTGAGCGAAAATAGAGGTAGTGTATGGGTGGGATAGGGAACAAAAATGAGCATACTTTGTAAGACAATCCACTACCATCAAAATAATCGTTTTGCCTCCCGATTTAGGTTACCCTTCTATGAATTCCATAGATATATTTATCCAAACTTATTTAGGAATTAACAATGGTTGAAGGGTATGAATAAACACATATTTTTACTTTTCATAAGTTGGCATAGATCACATTCAGCCATAAAAGTATGAATATCTATTTTCATTCCCTTCCAAAAGAAGGTATGTTTGGTCCTTGTGTAGGTTTTGATAAACCCTAAATGTCCAACTTTTTTGGGAAGCATGCATCTCTTGGAGGATGATGTATTTTATTTGAGTCTATTGGGGTACAAAAATATGGTCATGGTACCATAAGTATTGACCATCCCAAGTATAGCCAATCAATGAATGTGGATCTGCTTGAAGTTTGTGGACTAAATTTTTTAAGGAGTCCTTAATTAGTTCCTCTCTAAGGTGACAAATCCATTGAGAAAGTGGTGTGGATATAGAATGTTAAATTTATTTTTCTTCATTAATCAGGACAAAGCATCCACCTTTATGTTCTCCTTACCTTTCTTATAGGTAATGTCATAGTGTAGAGGGAGAATGCCCTACCGCGTACAATTCCTAAACAAGGCTAGATCTGCAAAGGTAAAAAATCTTATGGGTTGAACTGCGGGGGTATGTTATACTCTACACTCGGTTATAGGGGGAGGGGTTCACTAGGAATGGTTTAAGGACTCATTCCAAGTACTCAAGATATTTAGGATATTTATCAAGATATTCAGAGATAGTTTGATGTATTCAGTTTTAATAAAAACACCTAAGTTTGGCTTGTCTAATTCTAAACTATGAAAGATAAAGGAAAATACGAAAAATAGAGTATATCAACTAAAAATAGAGTGCAATCATACAAGAGCTAGCCTAATATGATTCTTTTATTTTGTATGCTCACTAACCTAGGGTTTAAAATAGATAACCTTTTAAGCAAGGGCTCAAGAGAGAATGCACAAATAGAATAAACCCTAAGTGCACACTATATGCTATTTATCTTTCAATACCTAAAAATTAATTAAATATATTTCTTTTAAATCAGATCTAGGGCTTACAACAAAAATATAAAGCACTCAGAACACAAGCTAAATATTAAGCAAAACACTCAGCTTATCCGGTGGTTGATCCTTACCTTTATCCTTTGATCCAATGCTATCGATAATTCATGTTCCTGCAAGATAACTTGACAAATGCTTGAAAAATGTGATTAGTAGTATGGGGCCTTCTTAGGCCACTGTACAATAATTCTTGGAGGTGCAACATTCAAGCTCCCTAGGTACCTTAGATAACCTTTCAACACAAAATAAAAAATTGACCTTTGGAGAATTAATCATAAAATAAATATGTTGAAATAGTAAAAATAGAAACAATATATGCGAGTATGCGCAGTATGCAGTAATGAAGCTAACAAAACTATTAGAAAGCAAAAATTACCCCTAGATTGATCTCAGGCAAAATTGTACTTCACAAATAGCATGCATGATAATGCTTCGACAAAGTCACTCTTCATTAAAATGGGACACAATTTCACTTCTGTAGACTAAAACCCTAAATTAGGGTTAGCAAAGTTGCACCTCGACATAACTGGGCATGATTTCACTTCAAACACATGAAAAATAAAAGTAGTAAGTGAGTGTTAGAAGATAAATATCGCATGAGCATTAGTAAGTCCGTGATCGTGAGATTGAGATATCAATTGATTGATTGCCAAAAGAGTGAGATTGCTCTCCCTTTTATAGATGATCAAGGCGGGCACAAATAAACTCACAACCGATGCTAAAACATGCTGGAGGGTTTAAACCTAGGTCTAAGTAGGCCAAAATAAAATTAAATTAAATAAAATTAAAAATTAAATAAAAATGGCAAAATCGCACCCCGTTAATATGGGATGCGATATCGCACTAGTTAGAACCCCGTGTGATTTTAATGCATTTTGGAGGGTCAAACGGAGTCAAAAGGAGTCATATCATATACCGTTGGAAATCTATTTTGAGATTGATACAATGGTATAGGATTTAGGAGGAATGGATAAGATTTGATAGGGGAAAATAGGCTCAAATATGACCCTACTTTTCCAAGGAGAAAACAAGGGATCTAGGAAAAATTACTCACCTTAGTGGGTCAATTTTCTGTGTCTACATTTTACCCCCTCTTTGATGTATTTAAGGACAAGTAAATGCATCAAAGAAATATGTAAACTCCTATGGCAAATAAGACAAAAAACATAGAAAATGGGTGGCCAAACTTGGGCAAAAAGGGTGAGATATTACTACCATTAATGCCTCTATGGCTAGGGTGCCCCCTCAAGTTTCGAAAGGAATGAAAAATCCTTAAGAAACTCAAAAAAGGAAAAGAAATAAAAGGCAAAACATAGAAACACAGAGAAAAATCAAGCAAACAAAAAAAAGTAAAGAGCACTAGGTACAACATGAACCTAATGCAGCTAGCATGAAATGCATGGATGAATAGAAGAAAGAGAAAGAAAGAAAAAGGGAAGAGGAGAGAAGAAGAAATAAAAAGTTGTGAAGTGGAAGAAGAAGAAGAAGACAATGATAAAACTCCAAAGGTCAACTATCTAAAATCAAGAAGGAAGCTAGATCAGAACCCTGACTAGAGGGTGTTATGCTCAAAATATGGTCTATGTATGGAGTGAAGAATCCGCTATGGGTGTAGTACTTTCTAAATATGGACCAATAATTGAAGTGTATAGTGTAACCTGCTATGGGTGATTGCTCACTAGTAACTATTGTGGGGCGATTACCCACTAGGATGTATGTTGAGGCCTACTATCAATGGCCAAGGAGTTGATCCTGTAATGGGGTGTTGGGCCCGCTGAGTCAAAGAGAGACATAACCTGATAGGGGTGTTATAGTGTATGCTAATGTAAAATGATGTATGTAATATATATGCCAGTACTACTTGAGAAGGTGTATGCGTATGTATGTATGGACCAACCAATATGAGCATAACATGATGTGAGTGTGTGCATGTGCTAGAAGAAATGAGAGGAAGAAAATGAGGAGCAAAGAACTGTGCATGTGTACCCCCAACTTGAAGTTTTAGCTATTGAAAAGTCAAGAGGGAGGAAATGTGTAATCAAAGAAGAGAAGAATGTATATCCTTATCTAAACAAAGAAGACAAAGGAGAAATAAGAATCATGCAAAAAGACAAGGACATATCAAAATAGGATTGCATTCCTTGACTTGGAGGAGAAATGATGATCATTGTAAAACTTTCAAAGTCAAGGAATACAAGAAGAAGAGAGAATATAAGAAAGCGTAAAGGAAGCAAAGAAGGGAAGAAGGGATGAAAATGCATGGGCCCTAGGTTGGGGATTCTCTAGGCATCAGGTGCCTAGTGGAAGTGCAATGCATGTGAGCTATGACCTAACTAGGTATCATCACATGCCATTATCACGAATCCTCGAAAAGCTATATGATCAAGCAGTCATGAGCAAGCAATAATGCAATTATGACAAGTAAAAGTGCAAGAGAATAGAATGTTAGGCAACCATGCAAAGTATGATAGGAAATCATGCAATATGAGCAAGAAAATAGGTATGATGGAATGAGAATGCAAATGCATACCTAATTAATGATGGATTAACAAGCAATCAGAATGATAGTCAACACACATTTTAATTGTGCCTCCTATCTTAAAAAAAATAACAGGCATTCAAGGGACTGCTTCATCAAAGAAAAATATAGAAGGCAAGCCATCTCGATGATTATAATCATAGAGAGGCTCCTTCATAGCTCTTTCTTTGGTAGTCATAACATGATAATCAATACATTATTGAACAAAACCATAATTCTTAACATAAGGAGGAGAAATTCCTAACATTGCAAGATCTTTATGAGAAGCAAAATATTTATCATTAGAACACACAAAATTTATCATATTAAAAAATAAGATGTTAGAGGGATAAGGGGGATCCTTATCCTCATTACTTTGCTCCAAACTTTGATGAGATATATCCAGAAGAGGTTCTTGAAGAAACTGATTGTCTTGATTCCATGATGAATTGATTAGAGGTTCCTCACTCACTTTTAGATTATTGGATTGTTTAAATTTTTGAGATGAGGAACTTGGAGAAACAAATTATGAAACTGAAGGACAAGCATTGAGACCAAACTGAGCTTGTTCAACCATTGAACAATATTCGAATGGATGAAGGTCGCCTGGAATGGTGACAAGTTGATCCTTAAATTTAAACTTCAAACATTGATGAAGAGTAGAAGGGATAACCTTCATTGCATGGATCCAAGGATGTCCAAGAAGTAAATTAAAAGATGCAGGGCAAGGTACCACATAGAAAAATGTATCTAAAGTTTTAGGTCCAACTTTGAGGGGAAGTGATATGGTGCCACAAGCTTCTTGGGACTCATTGTTGAATGTTTTGATGATTGCATTGAATTTAGTTAAATCTTCCTCTTTTAATCCAAACTTTTGGATAAATTGATATGTGCATAAATTGAGAGAAGAACCATTATCAATCATAACCCTTTTGATAAGGGTTTCCCCAATAAATGTAGTAATGTAGAGAGAAGAATCCCTACATAGGTCTGAGGAAGAAATATCATCATCCAAGAATGTGATGTGATGTGTCCCAAGAAAGCTTACAACATTGGCCATATCACTAGGGGAAATATATGGAGGGATATATTGTTATTTTAGAACATTTATTAAGGCTTCTCCATGAGTAGGAGAATTTTGTAAAAGTTCTAAGAGGGAAATATTTGCTGAAAAACTCATCTCCTATTGAGATCGTTGGATCTGTTGACTCTACACCTATTGTTTTGAAGTAGCTATTACCATACCAACCATTTGGTTATCATAATGATGTGGTATATTTTTACAAGATACTTGATTAACTGCTTGCTACCCTTGCTTAGGTATATTCTGGTTGGTAGTGGACTTTTGTTGACTATTTGAAGATTGAGAATTTCTTACATCAAGACGTCCTACATCAATTAAATCTTGAACCACATGTTTCAACTTCTTACAAGAATTTTTCCAATGTCCTTCTACTCTATGATATGCACAATGTTGTCCTACCTTATACCAACTAGCTATAGTATCTGGTTGCCTTATAGGAGGTAACTCAATTGCATTGGCTTCTAAAAGTTGCTTTAGGACTTCTTCCATAGGTATGCCAAGTCTTGTAAAATTCCTTTATGGAGGTTTTTGAAGTATTATCTTTTGTAGGTTGTTAACAATATTATTAATAGGCCTACTATCCGTTACACCATCACCTACCACATCCTTATTCTTATACTATGATTGAATGGTTTTATCTTCTTTCACTTTGAGTTTTCCTCTTCTGATAAGAGCTTGTTCTACTTTCCTTGCTAACTCAATTGCTTGATCAAAAGATGTGATGATTGTAGTTTCTAGTGCATAAGATAATTTTTCTTGTAAATTACCAATAAATATGTCAAGCATATTTTTCTGAGGCACAAGATGTCTTAACCGACCAACTAAACTTCTCCAACAAGCTAAGAATTCTAAAAAAAATTCTTCTTTACTTTGTTTTAAATCATATAGGTCTCTCATTGTCACTTCCTTTTCAATATAAGCACTAAATTGATGAACAAATAATTCTACAGTCTCTCCAAAATTCCTTAAAGAATGGTTGGGTAACCGATAATACCATTCTAATGCAATGCCAGAAAGACTCTTAGGAAACATCTTTAATAATAATATATCATCATAGATGAGATCATGACAAGCTGTTCTAAATCTTCTTAGATGCTCAATCAGATCTTCTATTCCCTTATATATAGGTAAAATCGACATGGAAAAATTCTTAGGATAAGGTCTAGCAGCAACCATAGGGTCTAGGGGTTGATTGCACATCTCTTTATAACTGTAAGTGAAACTTGAAGGCTGAATCATATCCATTTTTGAAGCCAACTGTTTTACCACATTTGCCAAATTTTGAACTTCTAGATTACTATTGTGCAATACCCCTAGATTCCCTAAGGGAGGGGTATAGGTAGGTTGTTGAAAAGGCACTTGGATTAAGATGGAGGTATTGATACTATTGTGATATGTGATACCTTTTTGGAGAGGATAACTAACATTTGGTGGAATAGAGGAAAAAGTGTTGAGATTAGCAGATTGAGGAGGAAATTGAAAATAATTTTGAGTGACACTATTGGTTGGATGAACTTGTGGACTTCTTCCAACATTGGTGGTTATAATAGTGGCATAGGTTGGTTTATGGGCATGATTACCATGATTCAAATATTCAAACAAAGGGTTATCATGAACATGCCTAGGAGAGATGACTGGAGGAGGAAGAAGAGTCTCACCTCTTTTGAGTTGAGCTTTATATTCCATAGCCTTAAGTAAAGCCTCCTTATGGTGTTCCATGAAATCTAAAACATGATCAAAATATTTAAAGGTAAGGTTCCCATTGGGTCCCTTAGTAGGATCAAGGCTATTATCAATATCCTCATTTTTCTCTTCTTCTAGATTATGATTTTCTCTATCAATTTGATCATTCTCTTGGAAAATCTCATCAAACCTTAAAGGCCTTCGCTCACTCCCAAGGTTGAAATCCATTAGGAGAAGAGAAAAAGACTAGGGCAAAAAGGAAGGAACTAAAACCAATGAAGACAAAGCACAAGAAATTATGTTTTTAATGTTTTCTGATCTAACACACATAATTAATGATCTTAATTAAAGCTTTAAAAGAAAAGGAGGTTTAGAAAGACAACCAGTGACTATAGTTTAGAAATAAAGATATTAATTAATTAACTCACTCTTGATTTGAATAGGGCCAAAATTTTAACAACAAATAAGAAATGAAATTTTAATATAAAACATAAAATAGAAAAAAAAGAATTTTAAGAAAACAAAATTCTAACATAATATAAAAGTCAAAAACTAAACTGTTAAATCTTTAATTAATGGTCTGATCTACACAAACAAATTTAAATTGTCTTATTTGAATTTTAAAAAAAAAAACTTAAATATAAAAAGCAAAATTCTAACAGAATAATAAAAAATTAAATTAAATTAAATTAAATTGTTAAATCCGTACAAACAAATTTAAATTATCTCTTTTTAATTTTAAAAACAAGAACTAGAGGAAAAGGTTTCCTAATGGCCACTAAGGAGGTGTTCACGTCGGGTTCACCAAATATGTAGAGGGGGAAAACTGCCCTACCGCGTACAATTCCCAAACAAGGCTGGATCCACAAAGGTAGAAAGCCTTATGGGGTGAACCGCGGGGGTATGTTGTACTCTACACTCGGTGCTAGGGGGAGGGGTTCACCAGGAATGGTTTAAGGACTCACTCCAAGTCCTCAAGATATTTAGGATATTTCTCAGGATATTCAGGGATAGTTTGATGTATTCAATTTTAAGAAAAACACCTAAGTTTGGCTTGTCTAATTCTAAACTAGGAAAGATAAAGGACAATGCAAAAAATAGAGTATGACAACTAAAAATAGAGTGCAAGCATACAAGAGCTAGCCTAATATGATTCTTTTATTTTGGATGCTCACTAACCTAGGGTTTAAAATAGATAACCTTTTAAGCAAGGGCTCAAGAGAGAATGCACAAACATAATAAACCCTAAGTGCACACTATATGTTGTTTATCTTTCAATGCCTAAAAATTAATTAAATATATTTCTTTTAAATCAGATCTAGGGTTTACAACAGAAATATAAAGCACTCAACACACAACCTAAATATTAATCAGAACACTTAGCTTATTCGGTGGTTGATCCTTACTTTTATCCTTTGATCCAATGCTATCAACAATTCCTGTTCCTGCAAGATAACTTGATAAACACTTGAAAAATGTGATTAGAGTTAGAGGGCCTTCTTAGGCCATTGTACAATAATTCTTGGAGGCACAATAGTCAAGCCCCCTAGGTCCCTTAGATGACCTTTCAACACAAAATCAAAAATTGACCTTTGGAGAATTAATCATAAAACAAATATGCTAAAATAGTAAAAATAGAAACAAAATATGCCGATATGCTCAGTATGCAGGAATGAAGCTAACCAAACTATCAGAAAGAAAAACTTACCCCTAGATTGATCTTGGTAAAATAATACCTCACAAATAGTAGGCGTGATAACGCTTTGACAAAGTCGCGCTTCATTAGAACGGGGCACAATTTTGCTTCTATGGACTAAAACCCTAAATTAGGGTTAGCGAAGTTACACCTCGATAGAACCGGGTGCGATTTTGCTTCAAACACATGAAAAATAAAAGTGCATGCACAGAACATAAATTAAATGCAAAATCATAGAGAGCGAAACCTAAATGGAGAACGTCGAAGCAACAGAAGAAGGCTAAGTATCCGAACTGGCACTCTTTCCCTTTGAGCCACAATGTGCATCCACCAAGTTAAGCAACAATCCAATCCACACAATAGGAAATCAAAATCCAAAATTCACACTTTGGGTTAGCTTGTAGAAGACACAAAAATTAGAGCAAAATAAAAGTAGTAAGCAAGTGTTAGAAGACAAAGATCGCATGAGCATTAGTAAGTCCATGATCGTGATATTGAGATATCAATTGATTGATTGCCAAAAGAGTGAGATTGCTCTTCCTTTTATAGACGATCAAGGTGGGCACAAATAAACTCACAACCGATGCTAAAACACGTTGGAGGGTTTAAACCTAGGTCTAAGTGGGCCAAAATAAAATAAAATTAAAAATTAAATAAAAATGATGAAATCGTGCCCCATTAAGACGGGACGCGACATCGCACCAACTAGACCCCTATGTGGTTTTAATGCATTTTGGAGGGTCAAACAGAGTCAAAACGGGTCATATCATATACCATTGGAAAGCTATTTTCGAGACCAATCCAATGGTATAGGATTTAGGAGGAATGGATAAGATTTGATAGGGTAAAAATAGGCTCAAATATGACCCTACTTTTCCAAGGAGAAAACAAGGGATCTAGGGAAAATTACTCACCTTAGTGGGTCAATTTTTTGTGTCTACACATAGTCATAAACCAACAATTTTAAAACCCAATTTTGTTTTTCTTAGGTGGCCACCATTTGTTCTAAGAAATATTTGAGACTCTAATATTAGTCTTGATGGAAAAATGTCTCCCAATGAGATACAATCGTCAATGGCTTACCGTATGTAAACTAGTAAGCATTTCCTTCTCATAAGTAGACTTACCCAAATTTTTGCCTAAGAGCACTTTACTAGTGAAAGCCAAAGATCTACGTCCTTACACTAAAATTTCTCCAATGTCAATTCTAGATGCATCACTTCCATTGAAAAAAGGCTTAGGGAAATCAAGCATGTATAACATGGTGGTAGTGGTCATGGCATACTTCAAATCTACAAAAACCTGTTTTGTAGGTTCTATCCACATAAAATAATTTTCTTGGATCAACATGAACTCCATCCTTAGGGATGATGTGACCCAAGTATTCAACCTCTTGTTGTCCAAAAGAACATTTGGACTATTATGCATAAAATTGATTGCTAGACAAAATTTTGGGTGCATAATTTAAGTGTTGGAGATGTTCTTCACATGAATGATTGTAAATCAATATATCATAAAAAATACGAAGATAAATTTATGAAGGAAACATCAAAAATAAAGTTCATAAAACTTTGCAAGGTGGAAGATGCATTGGTTAATCCAAAAGGTGTAACCAAGAATTCATAATGTCGTTCATGAGTTCTAAAAGACATTTTGGAAATGTCCTCATCCTTGATTTGAATTTGATGATACCCTGGCCTCAAATCCAACTTGGAAAAGTATTGAACCCCATACAACTCATAAAACAATTAATAAATCATTGTAATATGAAATTTATCTTTAACAGTGATTTTATTGAGGTCTCGATAATCCACACACAAGTGCTAAGATACATCCTTTTTTGTACTAATAAAACTAGAGAAGAATAAGGACTAACACTAGAATTAATAACCTCGACAACACATAGCTCTTGAACTATTTTCTAAATTTTAGATTTTTAAGCATAAGGATATGTATAAGAACAAACTTTTAGGGGAAGACTACTATGAAAGAGTTGTATTGCATGGTCATGTGAGCAAGAATGAGGTAGTTTATTGGGTTCCAAAAAAATATGAGCATATCTATTTAATAAACCTTGTAACTGCACCTGATAGTTCTTTTCCTCTTCCATCAAGGGCATTGATAGAAAAACATTGTGCCACAACACCATGAGAAGATATTTTTAATAACTTTTCATCTTATGGGTGGAAATAAATTGAGCCACACCAACTTTCATGCCATGTAAATATATTCAGCCTTATCATGATTAAACTTCATCCACAACTCAACAAAATCCCATAAAACGAGGTCTAACATTCACAACCTTTGTGCTCCTAAAACTATATCATAACCACCTAATGGAAGGGAAAACATGTCTGTCTTGAGATAATATTTCCCAATTTGGAATTTGAAATTACAATATTTTCCTTTGCATGGTAGGGTGCCTCCATTAGCAATCATGACTTCAAAGGAATTGCATGTAGTAATATAATAGTTTTCCTATTTGGCTACATGTGGATCAATAAATTTATGTGTACTACCATAGTCAATAAAAATTATGACCCTTTATACCTTGAAGTATTTGATCACTTTCATTATTTAGGGAGTTGATAATCCTACTAGAGCATGCATGGATATTTTCTATTAGGATTCGTATGGATCTTCTGTTTGTTCTGTAGTTTTAGTCTCCTGAAGGTCCTATTCTTCCACTAAATATTCTATAGTTGGTGCCTCATCCATATCTAGAAAATACAATTTTTGACGCACACACTTGTACCATAGGAAATATTTTCATCACAATCATAACCCAACCCTTGCATCATTTTAGTCTCCATCTCTTCACATGTTAATTTTTTGATGGTTGGAGATTTAGTGGTAGGATTTGGTATAGGCTTGTACAAAAAAGGACAATATTGAGGAAATTTGGAGGTGCATCCTTGAGCTTTGAATTTGTCTTGTACCAATTTAGCCAAAGTTATTGCTTGTTGTAATATTTGGGGCCTCAACATTTTCACCTCATCATTAATGTCATCCTTCAAACCACTCACAAAACAAGTTTTAAAGGAGTTAACATTTAAACTAGTGGTATTCTTAGGCAATTTATCAAATTGATTTTGATACACTCGAATAGTTTAAGTTTATCTAAGTTTAAAAATTGTTCTTGTAAAATATTCAAAATCACTTGGACCAAAGTGAATGAATATGTGGTTCTCAAATTCATGCCAATAAAGATTAGTTTTGGTCTTCCTCAGCCATAAAAACAAATGGAGTGCATTTGAATAAAAATTGGAGGAAATTGTCAAATGCATGTAGTGTGGAACATTATGAAGACTAGAATATTGTTCTATCTTATAGATCCACCACTTTGGGTTTTTTCCATCAAGTTTAGGAAAATCTAATTTGGCCAACTTAAATCCATTGTTGTTTGGTACATGTTGTTGATGGAAAATTGTATTTTCTTCCTGTTGATCATGTGAGAGGGAGTCATTAGAGACACAAATATCTAATTCATCAAGTTTATCTTTTAATTCTTCCTTCATTTCCCTCTGTCCTAGTGACCAAACTTATAAACTCTTAGAAATTCTTGTGTTGTGTCTTTATTTGGTCCAAGGTGTCATTGAATTGGTTCCCTAACTTTTGGCCCAAATTATCCACATGCACAAAACTTTTTTCTTCTAATTATTATTGCATTTGGTGTTCCTAAGTACCCAAAACCATGTTCTAAGAGTTATGACTCATTGGTGATACTTACTAAAAATAGAAGTGTGGTTTTAGGGGTTACTATTTTTAGTAATGAGCCCAAAAAAGTATTTAGATGCTATATATAAAAACTATCAGCTCACAAATATGATCATAATGAGCTATATACCACAAAATTGGTTTTAGACACCCTAAACTTTTTTTTATATTATTTTTTTGTCGAGGTTGCTAATGTTGTCAAATTTTCTCCAGAAGACTTGGTTTAGAAAATAGGTTTTTTGTCGACCAACCTCTTATGATACTTTATACTATATATTCTAACTACTTATCAATCTTGATAATATGTTATAATTTGTCTAGTTCGACTCTACTCTAACTACTAACATTGTCAACCAATCTCTAACATTGTTCTATCAACTATCTAGTTTGAATTTGTCATGGACAATTTCTTGTCTATTTTAAATTTTGACTATAACAGGTAACTATTACTAACACTAACAACTAACAAACCTATATTGACTACTACCAATTGAATGAATATCCTGACTGTTACTAACACTAATCATCCTATTCCCATTATTTTCTACTCTGGCAGTTTCTATATTTATTGTTATGTTCTTAAGCAATTTATTTGATTATTTATATGTAGTAATTTTGGAATAGGTATTTCTTCTTTGTATGCTCAATTTTTGTGGTAGGATTATGGTGATAGGTTTAATATTCATAGAATAGGAATTTTATTGCAAGTTTGACATTCAACACAACTAGGTATTCTAAGCTAGGGTGTATGTATTGCCCATAGACCATCAATAAACTAATGTAAAAAATAAAAGGTTGGATTTAAAAATAAATAAAATTGACAAAAAATACAAAATACAAAATATTATACCTAACAGTCAAAATGGTAGAAATTATCGTAATTGCAACAAAACATAGCCCTTGAAATCTCTTTGATACCACTTGTTAGGAAACTTCTCATTAAAATCAACACTTTCATACAAACATAGCAATAAAATATAAATGCTTCAAACATAAAATATTACAATACAAAATATATGAGCAGAAATGAACCAATATCACAAACTAACATAGAATCATAGGCCACTTCGAGGGGGTAGCCTCCTTTAATAATTTTATTTAATTATGCAAAAATATACATTAATTCATTCCCCTCATATTTTTATGTGGAAAGGCATAAGGGATGGATTAATGATGGACTACGTGGATCCTACTAATTGGAGTACCTTACCACAAGAACAAAAGCCAAAAAAAGAGATGAGGAGAAGAATGATGCACAAGTTTTTTTCTATATTCAAAGTGCTATAGATTCTAGCACCTACCCTCACATAGCTAGTTGCAAACATGTAGCTAATAATTGACAACTTAGGATACTTCCTACTAAGGAATATAGAAGGTGAATGCAACCAAGCTTCAAACTTTGAAGATGCACTTTAAAAACATGTGAATGGAGGAAGGATAAAGCATAGGAGACTATTGTATCAAACTTAATGACATGATGCACAAGATGTGGGTCTATGATGAATATATTAAATAGAAGGTGGTTTTAATAATATATTGAGATATTTAACACCCAAATGACTATACATAGTTGTCATGCTAGAGGAGTGCAAGGACTTGGATAGTCTAAAAGTTTAAGAGTTGGTCAATTCAGTCTTGTCTTATGAAGACAAGATGAAATACTACACCAAAATTTAGGTCAAGCTCTTGATACAAATATGAGGATTTCAAACTTTGAAGGAAGAAAGCTAAGAAAGCATGGAGGTGGAGGAGAAGTCACCTTAGAGAGCTCCAACCAAAAGAGGAAGGAGCAAGACAACTCAAAGTAGAAGAACAAGCCAAACAAAAAGAATATTATTTACTACTATTGTAAGAAGCCCAAATATATAAAGAAATATTGTAGGATCTTGATGGCCAATAATCAAGGAAATCAAGGTGGTAGAAGCAATAAGGTCTACAATATTAAGTATAATAACAACTATGCTATGTTTTGCAATGACTCCATGGAGTCTAGTACAACAATTTGGTTTCTTGATAATAGTTTTTCTAACCACATGTATAATTTCAAAGATATTTTCAACAAGCTTGATGATAGCTACAACATCTAACTGCAATTGGATGATGAAAATATTTTTCAAGTGGTGGTAAAAGGTAATATACCTATCTAGTATAGACATGGCAAAGGAACCATAAATGATATCTATCATACTCCCAACATCAGGCACAACTTGATAAGTGTGGGGTAGCTTGTTGAGAGAGGTTTTAAATTGGTATTGGACAATAAAGAGTGTCTTATATTTGAAAAGAAGCAAGAAGATAATTTTTTTTGCACATATTCATGATGAAGAATAGGATATTCCCTTTGAAGATCAATTTGGAATTAAGTGATACTTGTCATGCCACTATCGAGGATATAAGTTGGTCATGGCATAAGAGGTATCAACACCTCAATTTTGGTCATCTTAGTATTCTTCACTAAAAGGAATGGTTTATGGGCTTCCAAAAGTGCAATTGAATAACCAAGATGAAGAATGCAAAGGGTGCATACTTGGAAAGGATCATAGGGACAAGTTTCCTTCTAGTAAGTGGAGAGCTAGAAAACCATTGGAGCTGGTCCATAACAACTTATGTGGTCCTATGTCTTGCCCAAGAATTAGTAAGAATATCTATTTCATTATATTCATCGATGATGCTACTATATATATGAGTTTTCTTCTTGAAGGGTAAATATGAAGCATTTTCAACCTTTAAGACATATAAATCTATGTCTAAAAATGAAAGCAAAATATCCACCAAGACTTTAAGGATGGACAGAGGAGACAAATTTTTCTCCAAGGAGTTCCTTAATTATTATTCCTCGTATGCCATAAAAAGGAAGCTAACCACACCTTATTATGCATAATAAAATGGTGTGGTAGAGAGAAAGAATAGTAAACTAGTGGAATCAGATATAAGCATGCTTTAAAGCAAAGGTCTAGAGAAGATGCACTATGGTGAACTGATGAACACAATTGCTTACATACTCAATAGGATTCTTGCCATGACAATCAAGAACAAAACATTGTATGAGGCTTGGCATGGTAATAAACCAAAAGGTTCACATTTTAAATTATTTGTATGCTTAGTATATGCACATGTTAATTATGATAAGAGAAATGATATGGACCCCAAAAGTGTACCTCATGTCTTTATAGAGTATAGTGATGAGAGCAAGACATACACGTTCTATAATCCTCAAAATAAAAATTTATTGTTTCCAACAATGTTACATTTTTTGGGAGTGGTTTCTATTAATATAACTACAAAAAATAGAAGGATATTGCAATTTAAAGGACCCCTCAATGGTTTAAGAATAAAATAATAAGACTTAAAATTTCCTCCATCAATACCTATTGAGGTATCACCTACTCCAACATCAAGTGGCTCACCTTCTACATACCAAGGAGGAAAGCATAAAATATTGTTGCTCCTACATCTACCTACATAGATGTCAGATCAGAATTATGAGAGGATAACAACTCAACATTAAGCTAGACAAGGTAATGAAAATAAATTTTTTTATCAAGGTGATTATGAATTGACTTATTATGCATTATCTTGTATTTCTAATGAACCTAGAACCTTTGATGAAATGGTTAATTGTAAATAATGGGTTGAATCTATGGAAAAGGAGATGGAGTCAATAGAGAAGAATAAAACATGATATGTGGTACAACCATATAAGGACAAATATGTCATTGGAACCAAGAGTGTGTACAAGACCAAGTTTAATAGTGATGGCACTGTTGGGAAAAAAAAGGTAAGATTGGTTTCCAAAGGTTTTGCACAAATATATGGTGTTTATTATGAGGAGACATATGCTTCCATTGCAAGGTATGATACAAAAGGCTATAACAAGCCATAGTGACTCAAAAAATAATGGGAATCATATAAACTAGATATCAAAAGTGATTTCCTAAATGGATTCATAGATGAATATTTCTATGTGGAATAACCAAAAGGATTTGAGGTTTATGGCAAGGAGAGATAGGTATACAAGTTGAAGAAGGCACTATATGGTCTTAAGCAAGCTCCTAGAGCTTGGTATTCAAGGATTGATAAATGGTTCTTGGATAATGGCTTTGTAAGAAATAAAAACAAGCCCACTCTATACATCAAAAATAATATTAATGCTCTCTATGTTTTCCTATATGTTGATGACTTAATTGTTATAGGTAGTTCAAGAGATATGTTAGACACTTTCAAGGAAGCTATGGTGGCTTATTTTAAGATGAATAATCTTGAGTTGATGAAATATTTTATTAGGATGGAGGTTCACCAATCACAAGGTGAAATATTCATTTATTAATCAAAGTATGCTTATGATATGTTGAAGAAAATTTGGGTTATATGATTGCAATCCCATTTATACTTCAATTGCAAGTGGTGTGAAGCTAATGCAGGATGATGGTAGTCCTAAGGTTGATGAGAAGAAATATAGAAGCATGGTTGGTAGTCTTATGTACCTTATAACTACTAGACCGAACATCACTTTTGTAGTCTCACTAGTATCAAGATTCATGAGTAACCCCACTCAAAGGCATATTCAAGCAATGAAGATGATATTTAGGTATGTGAAGGGCATAAGGGATCATGGCATCCATTATAGACTAGCCAAGAATGCAAGGTTTATTGGATTCACAAATTTGGATTAGGGAGGTTCTATTGATGATAAAAAGTCTACATCAGGCCATTGTTTCACTCTTGGTAGTGGATTGATCTCTTGGATTTCCAAAAAACAACCTATGATTGATTTTGTATCTATGGAGGTAGAATATGTGGCTTTAGCATCAAAAAGTACTCAATGAGTATGGTTGTAGGAATTTATTGAGGATATTAGATATTTTCAAGGAGATATAATTCTTTTTTTGTGGTAATGAAGGGGTAATTTAATTTTCCAAAAAATAATTTTTTATTTAAATAATAAACACATTGATATGAAACATCACTATGCAAGAGAAGACGGTAAAGATTGAGTATCTCAAGACTAAAGATCAAGTTTTTGATATCCTTACCAAAATATTACTAATTAAAGCACATGCAAACCTAAAGGTGAAGTTGGACATCATCCATTTTGCATCAAAGTAAGGAATGTTGGATATTGTAATGCAAAATCGATTAATTAATAATAAATAGTATTATTAATAAATTAATTATTTGTGTAACTAGATATTATTTATGCAAGGATTATTAGCAATCCAATAATATTTCAATAGGATCTCATAATATAAATTCAAAGCATTTCTAAGATAATAATGAAAAATCAATAACTCACTTAATATTATTGATAAATATCTACTTTAAGAAATGCACAAAATGTAGTGCTTATTCGATGATAATTACAATGTTTTGTCTTTAATATATACACATTGGATATGGAATTCTTCACATTCAAAGGAATATTGACCTTTACACTTACACAAATATTTCATCTCCTAAAACACACACGAGATATAACACTTCATATTTTCATATGAGAAATATCACATAATAATAAATATTAACTCCACATATCCACTTATGATAAAGACTCTCAAAATTGTACATACTATATGAAAAAAAGCTTATACAAATAATAAATCCAAACATATTAACATGACACCTCACTTACATAACTCACACTTATATACATGACACATACTATATCTTCAAATATTAAACTCATACTCTAGACTAAACTATTTACATGATAAAAGTATTTACATGGTCTTGGAATTAATCTTGTAAGGTACCAAATAATTTAATACTTCCAACACCCCATGTATTATATTATTTGGTATGAAGGTCAATTGACTTTATGTGCTTGTATTGATTTTTTTGCTCTAGTTACTTCAGGTTCTGGTATTGAATTTGTTCTTCTAAGCTGCTACATGTACCCATATTTGTTACACTTATAATGTTGTCAATTTTTCATTATTGAAGCTGGTCCTATCTTGTTGTTTTTACATGATAATTTTATGTTCAAATATATATTTTTTCTAATATTTTTCTTTTGGAAAAATTTGATACAATTTTTTTTATGCAAGTTCTATTACATCCAAAGCAAATATGTTGCTTTTGTAGTACCCAAGAGCTTTGATTTTGTTTAGTCTTTTGATAAGATAGCTTTTGTTGCCATTGATGATTTTGAACTCTATGATTCTTTCTCTATCCAATAATTGTAACACTAAAACTAGATTATTTGTTATTTTTGAAAACTAAAGCACATTTTCTAGTGTACATTTTGAATATAGTAAACTAAGTGTAACTTTATTCGATCCTTGTACTTGATAGATTTTATAATCAACTATTTAAATTGGTATACTTGGTTTTACTTTAATGGAAATAAAACCAATATAGATTGCTAATCATATGATGTCTCGATCCTAAACCAAAGAACCAAGCATTGTCTTCATACTAAGAAAAACATGTTACCAATGGATAGTCTTGGAGCAAACAAAGTGTGATCAAGGTCAGGAGGAATTTTAGGTTCCTAAAAACATGTTACGAAGAAAATGAAGCCTACAAATAATTCAACCTCCTCAGATAATAGGATTTCAAAACTTGCAGTAGAATATTATTTATAGGATGTGGATGATTCTATGGAAAAAAAGATTTTGGAAACCCTTTTTTAGATAGCTCACAAATTCCCCACCCAAAAATAGTCAAACTCCTCAAAGAAAGCCACTAGTCTGGTTAATAGTAATTCTAAGATATGACATCAGCAAGGTAAAACTCATAAACTAAAACATAGAATCAAGAAGAAGGTTAGATGAGGCTTTAGTTCTCAAGGAGGATTCCAAGGATCTATTAATCAAGCTTTAGTCATGTATTCTCAATCAACACAAATAGATTTAAATATAGAGCCATCAAAAGTTAGTCAAACCTCTAGTAAGAAAATGAAGTTGGATACAAACCAGAAGGTAGGAAGGAAAACAAATATGGTTCAAATTAAAAAAGAAGAGAAAAATTTGGTTTCAAAAGGCCTTTGGATGAAATGATTGGGGAAAAATGCAAATCAAGGATGAAAATCTTTGTGGGCTTTGCAAATCAAGTATGATCTTCTTTCTAACTTTTCTCTGGATGAATCCAATTATAAATTTACCCTGTTACTTTTTTCTTTTTTATAGCTTCTCTCTGGTTCACTTAGGGTTTTTTAGTTACCAGATCAGAAATATCTTTTTTTATGTTTCCTCTATTGAATCTTGGCTAAAAGGCATGTTGGATTGGTTTGGCCTTAGATGAAATATGTCTTTTCCTTCCTTATTTTTTTTGGGTGTGTGTGTGTGTGTTTGTGTTGTGTTTTATTTTTTTATGTTTCTTGTTTTTTTTTTTGCTTTTGTTGTATTTTTTTTTTTTGTGTTATTTTTGTGTTTTTTGTTGTTGTTTGTCATTTGTGTTTTTATTTTTTTAGGCATGCTCTTTGAGTGTGTTGAAGGGGGCAGACCATATGCGAGTCTCGTGCATATTTTTGTGGAATAGATACACTTTCCTCCTTGGGTCTTACTCGAAAGTGGCACCTTAAAAGGGGTGTTTTCCACAAAAAAATAACAATAATAATAATTTATATTTTATTTAATTTTAAATAATAATTTTTTTATTATAATAAATATTTTAGTAATCCTTTTATTATTATCATTATTATTGATAGTTTTTATATAAAATCTATAGGCTTGTTTGGTTTTATTCAATACTAATGATAATTTTTAAATTTGGGTCAACGCTTATTTATGCAATGCCATGACTAGAATTTTCTTTTTCCTTTTTCCTCTTTTTTACACCAATGACTAATGAGATTCAAAATGCTATCAAATGGTTTGAGGTTAAAACCAGTAAAGGTCCTTGAATTTTAATGAGGAGAACTAGGTTTTAATCTTGCCAAGCTATATGGCAAGTGGTCATTTCAAATCCATATAACTAATAAAAAAGGAAAAAACATCAAAAAGTTGTTATTATTGATCTATAGTAACTTAAAATCACAAAGCTGATGAAACTAAAACAAATGATTTGCCATTACTACATTTTATATTATGGTTTAAACTATAGTGTACAATGTTTATATAGCACTTAACATTATGATATTTTTTGGTGTTATGTTGGTGCTATCATGGTATTATTATGCATTTTTGGTGTCAACATGGTATTGATGTAATATGAAACAATAACATCAATTGGCCCACTTGGGTGAGAACCTTCAAGCTTATCAAATTTACCCCAATTCAAGGAAAGTTCCGTATTCTTCTTTGGAATGTTATACTTCAAGGCCTACCTACTCAGAGTAGGCTAAAATGGATGGGCCAAGGGTAAGGTGATTACCCTTTTGTGGTTTGGAAGAGACAGTACAACATCTATTTTGGAATTGTGCCCATTCCCACCGTATTTGGTGTGAAACACAATAGTTGGTTTATCCCTTACCACTACTTATGACAAAGGATAAAGCCTTATTGAGGATTAATCTAATACCCAATAAAAAAATTCTTCTCTTCATTACCTGGGAAACCATCATCTTTCATATATGGAAGAATTAGAGAAAATCCATTTTTGACACTGACCAAGAAGATATATCTAATATCTTAGTAGCTAATATTTTAGATGTTGTAAAATTCCAGTTCAAGATGAGTCAACAGGTTGCATCAAGAAGGAGAAATCACTGCAAGAAGAAATCATAGTTCTAAAGAGGTGTATCTATGAGACCTTGGCTCATAGATTGAATGGAATATACAAAACAAAAAACATGGTAGGTGAATTAACCAAGAAACGTAGCTTAGTGATGCATAATCAAGCACACTTGATGAAGCATTTGGGTCAAGTGGAATTAGACGCTAACAACACTCATTCCAATCCTCACATTAATCTCCCATCATAGAATTAGGTGGAGTAGGGTCACATGGACTCTTCTCCTTAGTAGATGTTTTCTTAGCATGGTTGCTCCCTTAAAGTTTTTTTTTTGGTAGAGTGTAGTAGTCTCTTCTTAGTAGATAGTGTGCAGGCCACCCATTAGAGGGAGTAACCCAACAATCTCTAGTCATTTAATTTTATATTATCATGTTATTTCTATTTATGGCATGCTTTTTCATCCCCATGTTAACCACTAGGTATATCTTAGTTTTTTACATGGGTTACCAGGGTATCACTTGTGTTGTTCACTTCCAATGCTTGTAGTCGGGTGCTCTGAGTGTCACAATATTTCTTAGTTATCCTCTATATTGGTCCTTCATGGCCTCGTGTTATACTATAATAGTGGGGGCCTATGTGTGATCTCCGTTATGCTTATTTTTGGTTATGGGTGCCTTGTGTGGCATTGTGAATGCACCTGTGTTTGTTTTATCCATGTTAGAGGAAAGTCTATTATGGATCTGATGGTTGTTGGGTGTTTCGGTCTAGATGTAGGCACCCATACCACAGTTAGCCTTTATATTGTATTTGATCCCTTAATATTCTGGCTAATATGAATTTGGTAGCAATTTCAATAAAAAAAATGATAACATCAACATAACATTTCCTTGCATTTAAAGGTCGCATAACTATAACATTAGCCTAACATCAAATTTAGTTTGATAAATGTCAATGTTAGGTTAGGTTCAATTATTGTTTTGTATGGTTTGTATAATTAATTGGTATGTAACTATATCTCAAACAATAATTAATTGATTATATGTAATTTGACGATGTTTAAGAAAACAAATTATGAAAATATTATGGAAAAATAGCTTTGTTAGGGTTTGCACATAGTGTCACCACCATTGCATGTAGAAGCCTCAACATAAGTGATTGCATAGGATATGCATGCAATAGATAAGAGATATTATTAAGGGCTTGGAAGCTCATGGAGGAATCAAAACATGGTTAAACTACATGAAGGTGGGATGATGGAAGGAGAAATTGTCCCAAACCCTTTATAATCAACAATTTTATATAAAATAAAATGAGGATGGAAATAATACCAATATTATGTAGTTATATCATCAGTGTCCATGGAAACTGATTGCAAATCAACAAGACCATTTATGTGTAAAGGATCATAAGAATTTTTAGTTTATAGTACAATCCAGTGGGGAAAAGTCCCAACCAATAAAGAAACAACCCCAAGGGTAGAAGAGACCAATGACCCACATCCAAGGAGCAGATTAAAGAAAAAGGGATTTTGCATAAAAAACCCAAATGGTTGCAAAGCTCTCCAAACCTGATATCCAAGCTCACCTAAAAGGACCAGCCATAGTAACATCCAGGAAAGAGAAATATAATGAGAATATATAATAAACAATAAGCTTCAAATATGTATTCTAAGGAGGTCAAGCCCATGCAATAGGTATTAACAATCCAAGAATACCAAGAAGAACATTGAGAATGCCAAATGTGGATCTAAGTAAAATAGAAGTGAGATGCATGAGACCAACATATGGGTCCTTGATAATAAAATTGAAACCTTTCAAAATCTAGGATGACATAGATTCCATGGAAATAAGGGGTCTAATTTGTTAATTTATGGATTTCCATTCAATCATACCAATTTTCAAGCTATGGGCTACTGAACCAAAGGTGAATTTTAAAAATTTTATTATCCTAATGGGTATTTTTTATTCATGTTTGCTACAAAAGAGGGTATATGAGACCTATTTCAAGGAGGGATATGGTTCTTTGGTATATTTGGGATCTTCATGAATCCCTAGCATACAAAATTTAAAGTAGAGGAGGAAATTCCCTCAATTGGACTTGTTTGGATCAAGATTTTTTATCTGTTAATATGATTTTAAAACCCACAAGTCATAGCTACAATTTGTAACACCCTAGGAACTTTCATAATGATAGCCTATAGTACTCAAAATTTTGAACATTTTATTTATACATGAATCTATGTGTTGATATGTTTTGACAAACCTCTCCTAGAAAGGTCATATTACAATTTGGAGAGGATACATGGGAACAATAGGTGGACTGAGAATATTCCCTTTAAAAATAAAATTTTCCATGAATATGACCATCTGGATAAGGATTGCACACATAAATTTTGGGAGCAAAAAAAAGGATATAAGGAAAGTGAGGGATTCCAAATACTGAAGAAAAAGTACACAAAGAAAATTTATAACTAAGGAGAATGAAGTGCTTTCCACAAACATGTTTGGAAGCCTAGCCATGAATGACCTCCTAGATAAATAATATGGAGCTCAAATAGATATTCTAGAAATAAAGTTTGAGTAAGTACAAGGAGAAACAAATATACAAGAAGTCAAATGATCAACGAAAAAAACATTTACGGGGTAAAGAAATAACAAGGAAGAACTAAATTAGATGACAATGAGCTACTAGATAAATAACAAATAAGAAAATAAAATAGATGGAAAAAAGTACTTGTTTAAATGAAACCACCAATAATGCATTGGTACCCTATACACATGCATCAGAAGCTATGGGAATGAACCAGAAACCTAGTAAAAATATGAAGGTGGGCACAAATCAAAAGGTGAGAAGAAAGTTCAACTAGCATCACGTGGAAAAGGAAGGTCAAAAATTAATTAAGGTAAAGTTACAAGACTTACCTATATTTTTAACCCTTGTTACTAATGAAAGTCATTACATGGGATATTAGAGGACTGAAAGGAATTCATAAAACAAATGAAATAAAAATAATGATAGAAATAAGTTTTTCATAAATGGTATTACTCCAAGAGATGAAGCTATGTTTGGTGGAAATTGATATAACAAAAACAAGAATATGGCAATCCAGTAAAGTAGTATCCTTGAGTGCCCAAGGAGCTTCAGGGGGAGTTACATGCTTGTGGAACCCCAAATAATTAGTGGTATACTATACAGTTGGCAATAAAGGTGTAATTGGTGTGGTAGTAAATTACAAACAATATGACCAACAAATTATTTATCTAAATATATATACCCCAAGCACCATTGAATAAAAAAGGAATTTGTGAAGGGACATAGACTATATCTCTTCAAAAAAAATTAGAGCATGAATATTGTTGGGAGGGATTTCAACACCATTATCTATCTAGAAGAGAAGGTGGAAGTAAACCAGGCTCTAGATATAGGTATGGATATCATGATTGAGCACATGGGACATCTACCCCTCGTAGATATCAAACCTGACAAAGGTTTGATGACTTGGTCCAACAGGATACTATGCCTAGATTGCATTTTGGAAATCCTAGATAGGTTCTTGGTATTAGAAAATATCTTGATATAGGGACATATTCTGAAGGTCAAAATATTAAATAATGTAAGGTTGTATCATTGGATTGTAATGATATAAGTCTTAAAAAATAATCTAAAAGAAGCACCCTTTTGGTTCCAACTCATGTAGATCAGATACAAATCATTTAGACCATAAATGAAATGGTGGTGGTAGGAATGAAAATAGATACATGGCATAAAAATGTTCTATTTTTCCAAATGACTAAAGTGTATCAAAAATAAAATTAAGATATGGAATTGGGAGGAATTTTGGGATGTCAAAAAAAATAAAAAAAGATTTTATTGAATGACTAGAGGAGATGAATGATTAGATGAGAAAGGAGGGGCTCATATAAACTAGGGCCAAAATAGAACTAGATCTCACAAACTAAAAGGAGGAATGAGAAAGAGGAAGGAGCTATTGTGGAAACAAAAACACAAGATGTTTTCATAAATCCCTTTTAGCACGGAGGACATATAACTTCATCTCTTCTATGAAAAAGGAATAATGGGAGATGATTCACACATGAGAGGGCATGAACTTGATAGCAATGAATTATTTTATAAATGTTTTCATGATTGAAACCTTGGATCTGATAAAACAATAAGAAATTCTATAGGAGATACCCACACTAATTATAGGAGAAGAAAATAATATTTTAGGTGCACTAGTAACAATGGAAGAACTGTAGGAGGTAGTGTTCAAAATTCAAAAGGATAAATCTCTAGGTCTAGATGGATTCCCTATTGAATTCTACCAATAATTTTGGGTTATTGTGTAGGAAAACCTTTTGGAGGTGGTATAAGAGGTGAGAATAACTAAGGAAATCAATAAAATTTATATAGCACTAATACCAAAGGCAAGGGAAGTAGAAAATATATGGGTACCAACCAATAACAATATGTAATGTTTTATTGAATATTATCACCAAGGTCATGGCTGAGAAGCTAAAAACACTTTTTCACAGAATATTATCCCTCAAATAAGGTGGATTCATAGAGGGTAGACAAATAGTGGATGAGATGGTTCTTTCCCAAGAAGCAATTCATTCTATGAAAGAAAATAAATCCCCCACTATGTTTATTTGAATAGACCTATATAAATTCTATAACAAAGTGGATTGGTAGTTCTGAACCTAGGTTATGAGTAAATTTGGGTTCTCTGAGGAGTGGAAAAACTAAATCAAAGACTACATATCATCAATATCATGCTCAATTATCATCAATGAATGACCCACAAAGCTATTCCTACCATCAAGAGGTACTAGGTAAGGCAATCCCCTATCCCCATACTTATTCATTATTCTAGCTCAATGTTTGGGAGAGCATTGGCTAAGAACAAAGATACTAAGATATTAGAGGAAGTTTCAATTGATAACAGAGCTAGCCCAATCACCCATATACAATTTGTTGATGATTCCACATTGTTAGGAAAGGAAAAAATTAAAGAAGCATTTAGAATAAAACAAATATTGAACTATTTTACCAAAGAAATAGGCCAAATGATGAATAATGATAAATCTAAAGTAATGTTGTTTCATTGTTCACCTCGAGAGGAGACCCTAGTATTATAAAAACTTGGTCTTTGGAAAACCTCGCTCCCAGCTATCTACTTGGGGATCCTAATCAAAAATCATGAACAAAAGAAGGAGGATTGGGCATGGCTATTAGATAAAATCAAGTATAAAATTGGAAAATGGACAAATAGGTGGTTATCATCAGTTAGGTGTATTACCTTAATCAATTCGATGTTACAATCTATTCGCATATATGTGTTAGTGGTTCTAGATATTTTGAATGTAATGCTTCAAGAGCTTGACAACATTAGTCATAGATTCCTCTTGATAAGTGTCAGGGAGGAAAGAAAATGTACTTTCGTAAAGTGTAAAACTTTGTGTTTTTGAAAATAGGAAGGGGATCTACAATAAGAAATAATAAGGCATTGATTGTAAAATTGTACTAGAGAATGATTAATTATTTGCAGTGCATTATGGGCCAAAAATATGTGACCAAAGTATGCAAAGAACAAAAACCCAACAAATATTGTCTGATATTAGATGTCTAATAGAGGTTCACCTATTTTAGCAGTACTTAAAATAGGAGAGAAAATTATTAAAAGAAAGGTTGTTTTGGATAGTTAAAAATGGAAATTACACATATTTCTGGTTAGACTTGTGGGATGGACATCCACCTTTGGTGACTTAATATCTAGAGTGGAACCCAATAATGGAGGAGTTTCATAGAAAGTAATGGATAAAAGTATAAAATACTCGAGGGACCAAAAGTGAGGACTAAGATTTGGAAGATACAAGATTTCATTAAAATAATGGCCAATTCAACTTCCAAAGAGACTAGCAAAGGAGATTTAACAAATCATACAAATGAGATCATTATCATGGTCCTATGAGGATGATCAATTTGGATAGAATAGTAGTACTAAGAGGGTGTATACAATAGCACAAGTATATAAAGCATTATGCCCTAGCATCATTCATCCAAATTGGGATCTATTCACAAACCCTTTGGATGTAAAATTTATGGCTAAAGGTTAGGATCCTTTTTATTGATAGGGATCCAGGTTATTAGTATAATGGTTGAGATAGATAAATTTGATGTATCCAATGTCAAAACATGGGTGAAAATCTTGATGACTTGGAAAGGCCAAAGATGTAATATGATTTGATGATCAATATAATATAATCACTCTTTTTATCACAAAAATATATGAATATAGTTAATTATTTGTTGTATTATTTAAAGTATTTATTATTGATTAATTAATTATTGATTATTATCAATTATGACATTTCTAGTTATTATATTGATTGTTTTTTTGGTTTCTGTACCCACTCACACACACCCTATGTGGTTTGAACTTGGATTTCCTTGATGAGAACCCAATGACATACCACCACGGTATCCTAACAAGGACTTATCATAATGTTCATTTCCATACCTTAACTTATTTATAATTGTAATTTGTAATATATTCATGAAAAAATAGAATCAACACACATTACTTGGTAAACCAAAAGTAAATCACATATAAAACACAACATAAATATGAAAATTGTTATCAGACACCAATAAATCTAACTAAATAATAAATAATTGTCTCTAACTAATGAGAAAATTGTTGGATTAGATAGTATAGAAATACCCATAATGTAAGTTCTCCAAGATCAAGGTTAAATAACTAATCTAATGGACTATAATATTATAATATAATAAAGTCACCTTCTAAGTTGTTTATGGGTCCATATGGAAATATACAAATTATTAGAATACAATGTTAATTGTGGCTTCAATGTACATTAATACCTCTTATTTAAACATGCCCCTTGAGTTGAATGAGGGTCATAAAGAGAGATCCTTATTAATTATCCCTCCTCATGGAATGCTCTGCTACACCAAGACACTCTTATAACTATACAAAAGTCACCTTTAGCATAAAATTAGCCAAGATATATTCATATTGTTGTATTAAAGGCACATAGGCTAGCTCGAGCATATCATAAACCAAAGTTAGCAAACATAGTGCACTGACAACTTAATATTATTTTCCATTAATGGAAAATAATATTGCAAACAAGCTTGATGCAACTATAGTTATCATCATATAAAGTAACAAGAGACTACCCAGGAAACCCAATTGTTAAAGAATTGTCAATATCAAAGATATTTTAAGATCTCATTGGTAACATAATATTCAACCATAAAATATTTATATATGATGGATTGCTAATGAAAACACCAAGAGAGAAAACTAGAACCAATATAGAACACCAAGTCATAGTATATCATCATTGGTCAACATTATCTATCCAATCTGCATTAGAGTAACCCCATGGGAGAGGAAGAGCCCCAATAAACTAATGAATTCCTAGCTAGTAGGTAACTCTAATATACTGCAATATCCACTTAGATACTATCCAATGAATTTCATGATATAACTTCATATATCAAGAATAATATATGATAGCAAAGGCAATATTTTGTCTAAAGGTAACATAAATCAAAGGATTAGAATAACTTTTAAGAGTTTTAAATGTAAAGCAAATTGAATGTACTTGGGATTATAGCCTTCCATATTGAATCATTATACAATATCCAATATTTATTAAGGCTATGAACTAGTGATATCAAAATGTGATTGATCAATTTGAATTCCTAATAACACCCAAATCTATCCTCTCAAAGTTGTATTCAATCCATAACTTTATCTCGTGGATCAAGGATGTTGCACTTCCCATGATAAAAAGTTCATAAACATAAAACACATTAACAATACTTTTCATTTATATGTTACATTTAAACATCATGTTTTAGGTTTGAGGTGTAGACCAATTGGTTTGACAAAATACTATAAGGAGGGTGAAGGTCCAAGGTTCAAATCTTAGGCCTCGTCGGATTGAACACTTGTCCCTTTTTCTAGTGCTTTCAATGGTGTAAAAGGTTTAAAATTATTGTGGCATTTTTTTTATAGGGGTGAACTGCATGAATATTTGTGTGGTGGCTTCCAGGGTGGATAGCGCAAAAATTATTATGGCTAGAAAAGTCGTAAAACTTGCCTAGATTCATGGCGGCTACCGATTCCACCTGTAAATTAAAAAAAAAACATCATGATTTTCCACACAACATGGAAATTATAGTTGAGAAATAATAAATAAATATTCTCAAACAAAGCACAAGGCACATGCCTAGGCCCATATATGGAATTCTTAAGTCAATAAACAAGAGGAGTAGGTCCATCCAAGGTGAAGGTGGGTGACTACTACATATCAATTTCCTTATGAATTTTCCTATCAAGAAAATAATTTTTTCACATCCATTTGATAAACTATCCACTCATAGAATGCAACAAAAGAAAGAATCATCTACACAAAATCCATATGATCCGTAGAATTAAAGGTATCTACGTAATAAACTTGCTTCTTCTAATAAACAATTCTTGTAATAAGGTGTTTTTTTATGCTTCTCAATCTAACCATCTACATAGAATTTCATTTTGTAGACCTAATTATATCTAATCACATTCTTTTCATTGAGAAGTGAAACCAAAACCAGAGTTTGATTCTTCATTAAAGACTCATATTTTTCCAACATAACATCTTCCCGCTAAATACACCTCTTAACTTTAAGTAAGTGAGAAGATTTGTAGATTTATCAACCTTCAAAAGGAAATATCAAGAAGGAGGTTTCGAATGAGATTTATGTGTAACAAATAGTCGGTGCATCGTAATGGACCGTTTGATCTCACTTAGGTAACAATCCATCCAAATAATGTTGGGGCACATCCTATACATAATCAATAGCAGAAGAATTAATTAAAGAATCTATCACATTCTCAAAATCATACCACATTGTCCACTACCGTAAGTAGTGCATAGAAATATTGAGCTCATCTCAAGTACAATTTAAATAAGAAAAGGGAACATATAATTGTGAATAATTTGAAGTATCTACAATTATGTCTCTAGTATCCACTAGAAAAATATGATAGACAATATAAGAATATAAATTATTAGAGAATAATCATCTAGAAGGGGGAGAATCAATAAGAGGGGTAGGATAGTTTACCAAGAGGACCATAAATGGATTATAGGGAATTAAAGGAAGAACCTCATCAAACACCACATCATGCCAAATAAGAATCTCTCAAATAGAAATATCATAGAGGTGGTAATCATTAGGACTATCACTATATCCCACATGAATGCATCAATTACTCTTAAACTAAATTTTATTCTACTCTTATTTGGAGATATAAGCCTATGTAATAGACCCAAATATAAGAAAAAGTGAAACATTGGGCTTAACTCCTATAAACCTCTAAAAATATATCATACTTTAGAATTTTAAAGACAACATCCTATTTATGACATGTGCAACACATCACTTCTTTACCTATAAAATTAATGTTCATCTCCTTGGCATACAACATACATCAAGCCATATCCTATACAACCTTGTTCTTCCACTCACCCATCTTGTTTTTTTAGTGAGTGTAATGAACAATCATTTACAAATGAATTCTATAGAATAACAAAAATCCTAAAATTCATGAATCATGAACTCATCACCACCATTGGTATCAAGGCACTTGTTTTTCTTCTCAAACTAAATCTCCACTAAATAGTAGAAAGTATTAAAGTTTCCAAATAATTCATCCTTGACACTAATAGTATATATTAACAAAAACCTAGAGAAACCATAAATCGATGTGATAAAATAATATTCTTGGAGAGAGTGTGATCAACCAAATAACTAAAAATATAATATTGAATGATCCAGGGGTTGTTTTTTTCATCCAAGTGTCTTTCTTTTATTCAATGTTTTGTTTGAATTCTTATTTTGGCCATTTATTAGCCTTTCATTATTTTTATTTTTTCTAAGGTACACCTTAAGATTTACCATATTTTTTTCTTCTAGCATAAAAGTCCTTGTTTTAACAATTAAATATAATATCAAAAGCCTCTTTATATTTTACAAAAAAGAAATAATTTTTTTTTTGCATTCCATATCCTCTCTATTAATTGTCTTAAAAGTTATATATTAGTTTATTACTAAAAATTTGGTCTAAAACTTTATTTCTTTTATTTTTAATATATTATTTGATTTTACTTCCTACCATAATATCCAACAATTATATATCATCACAAGGGTGTATTACCTTAATCAAGTTGGTTTTACAATCTATTCCCATCTATGTGTCAGCGGTTCTAGATATCTTTAAGGTTGTGCTCCAAGAGCTTGATCACATAAGTCATAAATTCCTATGGACAAGTGTCAGGGAGGAAGGAAAATAGAATTTGGTAAAGTGGAAAACTTTATGTTTGTCAAAACAAGATGGGGAACTAGGTTTTAAATTTGTAGTAAAAAATAATAAGGCATTGGCTATAAAAATATACTAGAGAATGATTAATTAGCCCCAATGCATTATGGGCCAAAAATATGTGAGCAAAGTATGCAAAGAACAAAACCTCAATAGAGATTGTTTGATATCAGATGTCTAAAAGAGGTTACCCTATTTTAGCAGTATGAAAAATAGGAGAGAAAATAATTAAAATAAAGGATATTTTGGATAGTTAATAATGGAGAATACACATATTTCTGGTTAGACTCGTGGGATAGACATCCACCTTTGGTGACTTAATATCTAGAGTGGACACCAATGATGGAGGAGTTGCATGGAAATTAATGGATAAAAGTAGAAAATACTCTAGGGATCAAAAGTGAGAACTAAGAGTTGGAAGATACTAGATTTCATTAAAATAATGGTGAATTCAACTTCCAAAGAGACTAGCAAAGGAGATTTATTGAATCATACAAATAAGATCATTATCATGGTCCTATGAGGATGATCAATTTATATAGAAAGGACTAAGAGGGTGTATACAATAGAACAAGGATACAAAGCATTATGCCCTAGAATCACTCATCCGAAGTGGGATCTATTCACAAACCTTTGGATTCAAAAGTTATGGCTAAAGGTTAGGTTCTTCAATTGATTACTCCTCCATAAAAGGGTACTCACAAGGGATAAATTATTGAAGTGGGGACTTTATGGATCTTTCAAATGTACATTGTGTATGAAGGAGAATGAAAATTCGAACCACCTTTTTATAGAATTCTCTATAATGATCAAACTATGGAAATTAGTGACATCTTTGCTAGGTTTGTACTGGACCAACAATTGGTCTATAGAAAAGATCTAGAGAGGATGGAAGAATAAAAAATAAGTACATGGTTATATGGGAAAGATAGTATTTACAGGGATGACAATCCTACCTTGAAACATATGGAATGAGTGGAATAGAAGTATCTTCAAATAGTGGCATGACTCAAGATTAGTCCCCAAATGGATAGAGTTGTAAGAATCAAACCACATGACAAAATGATGTAAAACTCAAAAATGGCAACAACCACCATTGGGATTTGGAAAAGTAAATACATATGGGGCATTGAGGGGTAACCTAGATAGGGCCAATGTGAGGGGAATAGGTAGACTACCAGATGATACCTATACATTCACATTTGCAGTAAACTTATGTACACTTTCCAATAACATTGTTGAGAGATATGGTATTTTCAGAGGGATACAGGAGGCTCTTAATACCGGGTGGAATATAGTGATAGTAGAGTCAAAATATTAGTTATTGATCAAATACATTAAATCCCCATTGATAATAAATAATGCTATTTCTAGAATTCAAAGGGTTGTAGAGAAAATTCGATGAATTCAAAGCAATTTAATAAAGGTGATATACACCGATATACCAAGAGAGCAAAATAAAGTAGTTGATGGTATGGAAAACTGGGATTTAAAAAAGGGAGACCTCTTTTACTATGGGAACCCTCCTAATTCGTGGGCATAATAAATAAGGAAATATATTTTGCATATTCAATATATTGATGATAAAATTCTTGGTAATGTGTATAGATGTAGTTTTTGTGACACCTTCTTATTGATAGCAATCATGGTTCTTAGTATAATGGTTGAGATAGATAATTTTGATGTATCCAATGTTAGAACATGGGTGAAAATACTATTGTATTGGAAATGCCAAAGATGTAATATTATATAATGATCAATACAATATAATCACTCTTTTTACCAAAAAATATGACTATAGGAAATTATTTGTTTTGTTATTTAAGATTTTTTTATTGATTAATTAGTTATTGATTATTGTCAATTAAGATGTTTCTACTTATTATCTTGATTTTTTGTTGTTGTTTTAGACACTTACACACATCATGTGTGGTTTGAAATTGGGTTTCTTGCATGAGAAACCAAAGATATACCACTACGATATCCAAACAAGGACTTATCCTAATATTCATCACCATGCATTATACTTATTTATTATTGTAGTAATTTTTAATATATTCATGAACAAATGGAATCAACACACATTACTTGGAAAATAAAAAGGAAATCACATATAAAAAAACAATATAGATATGAAAATTGTTATTAGACATCAATAAATCTAACTAAAGAATAAAGAATTATCTCTAATTGATGAGAAAATTGTTGGATAAGATGGTATAGAAATACCCATAATATAATTTATCCAAATTCAATGTTAAAGAACTAACCTAATGGATAATAATATTATAAAATAATAAAGTCACCTACTAAGTTGCTTATAGGCCCATAGGGAAATATACAATTAATTATAATGCAAGGTTAATTGTGGTCTCAATGAACACTAATGCCACTTATTTCAACATCCATCCTTGAATTGAATGAGGGTCATAGAGAGAGATCCTTATTAGTTATCCCTCCTTAGGGAATGCTCTCCTACACCAAGACAATCTTGTAACTATACAAAAGTCACCTTTAACATAAACTTGGCTAAGATATATGCATATTGTTGTATTAAAGGCACATAGACTAGGCTAAGCATCTCATAAATTAAAGATAACAAACATAGTGCACTCACACCTTAATGTTCTTTGTCCATTAATAGAAAATAGGATTGCAAACAAGCTTGATGGAGGTATAATTATCATAATATAAAGTAACAAGAAACTACCTAGGAAGAGTCAATTCCTCAAGAATCATCAATATCCATCAAAGATATTTCAAGGACTCATTGGTAGCATAATATTCAACTTCCATAAAATATTGATATATGGTGGATTGCTAATGAAAACACCAAGAGACCAATCCAAAACCAATATAGAACACAAAGTTAATAGTATATCATAATTGGTCAACATCACCTATCAAATCCACATTAGAGTAACACCGTGGAATAGGAATATCCCTAATAGATTAATGAATTTCTATCTAGTAGGTGATGTTGATATATTGCAATATCCGCTTAACTACTATCAAATGACTCTCATGATATAAATTCATATATTGGAAACAATAGATGATAACAAAGGCAATATTTGATCTCAAAGTAACACAAACCACAGGAGTAGAATAATTTTCAAGAGCTTTAAACCTAAAGCAAATGGAGTATACTTGGGATTATAGTCCTCCATATTGAATCATTATACAAGATCCAATGCATACTTAGGCTATGAAATAGTGATCTCAAAAGGTGATTAATCAATTTGAATCCCTAGTAACACCCAAATATATCCTCTCAAAGTTGTATTGAATCCATAACTTTATCTCTTGGATCAAGGATGTTGAGCTTCCCATGATGATAAAGTCATCAATATAAAACACATTAACAATAATTCTTCCATGATAATATTTGATTTAAAAATCATGCTTTACCCCACACCATTGAAATTCATAACTAAGAAAGTAGAAATAAATACTTTCAAACAAAGCACAAGGCACATACCTAGGCCCATCTAAGAAATTCTTAAGTCAATATATGAGAGGAGTAGGGCCATCCAAGGTGAAGGTGGGTGACTACTACATATCAATTTCCTTTTGGAGTTCCCTATCAAGAAAATTAATTTTCACATCCATTTGATAAACTATCCACCCATAAGAGGCAACAATAGAAAGAATCATCTACACAAAATCCATAAGATCCATATGATTAAATGTCTCAATGTAATTAGCTTGTTGCTTCTAACAAAAACTTCTAGTAATAAGGTGTGTTGTGTGCTTCTCAATTTAACCATCTACATAGAATTCAATTTGTAGATCCATATACATACAACCACATTCTTTCCCTTGAGAAGTGAAACCAACAGCAAAGTTTAATCCTTCATCAGAGACTCATATTTTACCAACACAACATCTTCCCACTAAATACAACCTTTTAATTGGAGCAAGTGAGAGGATTTCTAGAGTTATCAACCTTCAAAAACAAATATTGATAAGAAGGACGCTTCTAATGAGATTTATATTCAAAAAAGAGTCATGCATCTTGAAGGATATTTTAATATCACTTAGGTATTAATACATCCAAAGATGGTAGGGGTACATCCCATACATAATCAATAATAGAATAAGAAAATAAAGAATCCATCACATTCTCAAAATCAAACCAAATTGTCCAATACCATCACATAGTGCATAGGGAAATCAAGCTCATCTCAAGTACAATTTAAAGAAGAAAAAGAAACATATACTACTGAATAATATAGAGTATCAAAAATTATGTCTCTAGTACCCATTGGATAAATATCATAGATAAGATAATAATACAATTTATTAGAGAAGAATCATCTAGAAGGGGGAGAATCAATAAGAGGGATAGATTTACCAATATAAGCACAAGTGGATTAGAGGGAATTAAAGGAATAACTTCATCAAACACCACATCATACCAAATAAGAATCTCTCAAATAGAAATATCATAGAGGTGGTAATACTTAGAAATATCACGATATCCCACATGAATGCATCGATGACTCTTAAACTAAGATTTATTCTACTCATCTTTGGAGATATTAGCCTATGTAATAAACCCAATTATAAGAAAAAATGAAACATTAGGCTTAAATCCTATCAACCTCTCAAAATGTATCATACTTTAGAATTTTAAAGTAAATGTCCTATTGAATACATATGAAACATATCACTACTTTACCTATAAATTTTGTCTTCATCTACTTGGTATACAACATACATCAAGCCATATCTTATATAACCTTGTTCTTCCACTCACCCATCTTGTTTTGTTAGTGAGTGTAGTGAAGAATCCTTTATAGATGAATGCTATAGAATGACTAAAATCCCCAAATCCATGAATCATGAACTCACCACCACCATTGGTATCAAGGCATTTGTTTTTCTTCTCACACTAAATCTCCACCAAATATTAGAAAGTATTTAAGTGTCCAAAGGATTCATCCCTAATATTAATAGTATATATTCACAAAAATCTAGAGAAACCATCAATCAATGTGATAAAATACCTATTCTTGGAGAGAGAATGATCAACGAAAGAACCACAAATATGATTATGAATAAGATCCAAGGGTTGGGGCATGATTATTTTTCCCTTTTAGGAATAGTTCCTAATAGTGTTTTCCCAAGATGCATCCATCACAAATACCACTAGGTGGAGTATTTCATGGAAGATCATCTTCCATATGAAGATGACTCATTCACCTCATGGAACCATAATCAACATGTCCAATTAAATTGTTCTATCGATTGATGATGTCATTTACCTTAGCAACCATAGCAATAAATCCCTTTTACTTGGAAGAAGAGAAGAGAGAATATGAAGGGGGACACCAAGCTTATACAAATGATAAAGTTCATCAAAGTATCCTAAAGACACCATCTTAAAGTCATATTTAATATCCATAACTACTTATATATGAAGCCAAAGTTTCACATTTTTTCTTGTATGAGTAATGTGATAAATATAAATAAGTTTAGGGACAACACCTAGAACATGAAGAACCTCCCCAAAGGTAAGGATCCAAAATACATGTCACCACATCCAAAATGCTACAAAGAAGATTTATCATCAATATTTACATTCTCACTATTATCTTTATCCATTATGGTCGGTTGGTCCTTTGTCATATGTTATGTTGGTCCAAAATCTACAATCCATTCCTTCAAATATGTGGAGATCCAATAAGTTGAATGAATCACCACACATGCATTCAAGTCTCACCCTCATGTTCATCATCATCCTATACAAAGAAAATATAAGCATCTCTACCCTTCTTGGCCTTTTTCTCAAGCTTCTTAATTTGAATATAACAAAATTTTACCTTGAGACCCTCTTTCTTGTAAAATACACATATAGGTTTCTTAAGTGGCTTCTTAAATCATCTTTACCCCTTGTTTTCCATACTTGTATAATTTTAATTCATTTATTTTGGCTTCTTCATCTTCTTTTATTTTTTATCTTCTAGATTTGAAATTTTTTAGATAGGCTTAAATGGAAGAATCACATCCACTTTTATGCATTAACCATGCTTGGTGATGTATGAGATAAGAAAAAATAATATATAATGAAGGAATAGGTTGCATAGGAAAAAGCACAAAGAATTTTAAAATAATGTGGCTTTATTGAGTACTATATTGAGGTAATCTATTAGGTTCCTTTCTACTACCTCTATCAATAGAAAAAATATCCTCATATGAATTCTTTAGGTGATTTATACACTTCTCAATCATCCCAAAACCATCCATTATCAAGGTATAAATTTAAGCTTCTAGAAGAGTAACTTGAGTGATATCTATTTTGTCTAGATTCTTGTCCATATATAAGGCAATCACACCATATGCTTCCCCTTTCTTGGAATGGTAATAGTCATTTTCATAAAAATAAATATTTTTTTGTGGTTCATTAACATACCTTCATAGTCCCTTATTGTATAAGATATATTTTATCTTGATCTTCCATGAGAGATAATTGTTCCCATAAAAAGTGGGTACCTATAAAAAAAGGACCATTTGGTTCCTATAAAAATTGTTTTTCTATGAGCAAAACTATGTAAAAGTACCACAATGACTACGAAGAGATATAAAAATAGTACAATTTGAAAAAAGGATCAAAACATTTTTGTATGAGGAAGATAGAACATCTAAATGTTTTCCCCTTAAAACATAAAAATATTGCCAAAACCTTCAAAATTCAAAAATTTGAAACTATGTGCAACCAATTTGATACTATCACATTTATAGAACAATTAATGAGATTTAGCCACCTATATATTGTGTCTATTATTGAATGGGTGAAGTGAATGTTACAAGTTATCAAGTTTTGATTTTGTTATAAAAAACTTTACATTTTAAAAACTTATTTTCAAATGGACATTTGGATGCCACATCAACCATCCAAACAAATTTATGTATCATTGCACGGAGGAGGAATTAAACTTATGATCCCTTGGGTATAAGGATCCTAAATTCCCTTAACCTACCCACATAGCCCATGGGCCCTTTAACAATCAACATGACCATACATAGATAAGACCAACATAGGTTTGTAATAAGGAAAAGGGAACCAAAATAAGAGCACATATTTCCAACTATCAACACACAAAATCTTCCAACTTTCAATGCATAACACCATTCAACTATATTGCAAAAGGTGATATTTATGGGATTGGACCCATACTCCTTAATTAGAAGCATCTCAAGCTCCCTACTATTGACCACATAGACTATGACATCATCAATTATGGTGTACCAAAAGAGCAGAGATAATACTATTTGAAATATTTCATCACTTGTAAATAGGTTAGTTACAAAGTAATCGTCATATAAAGATAGTAGATAAGTTGTTATTTAAACCATCCCAATAGATCTTTGTATTAATATAGCTTTCTAATCAGTAAAACCAGTCCCGCCACCATTTGCTTCCAGTTCATTCTAAAAGTGAGAAACTTCAAGATTATTATGGTTGAAGAGGTGTTGCTAGGCATGCAAAAATATATGTTATGAATATATAAAGATTGCTCATTATTTTCAAGAAGTTGAGGAATGAAATATTCAATCCCAAATTATTTTAGGATGTTCCAAGTTATTATGGAATAATATAGTACATTATGAGCCTAGAATGAAAGCTTTTAAAAGGGGCGGTTTGTTTTCTCTTGTGTGTTTATGGTCATTTTATTGACATACATCTACACTCCATTGAAGCACGTAAAAAAAATTCAATAAAGTTCTATATGTATTTATCTTACACATGGATTCATTTTATGAGTTTTAAAATACAAAGTTAGAACCTCATGCATTGCGTTAGAAAGGAGGAATCTCTTGAAAAGCATTTCATTTGGGGGAGTCCACATTTTATAGTATTGCAGGGTATAAATGTCATTCGTGAAGAAAGTCTATTGTAGTCTAGCAAGAAAGGAGAATGTAGGGAAGGTGTAAAGCCACACACAATAAAGTAAGGATTTATGAATCACATTCTACCCAAGGAGAAGACATTGATTCATTCTATTTTAAAGAAGACATGGAAGATATTTAATCTAGAATCATTTATGGAGAAAATGTTAACCTTCTAAGTTAGAGAAAATTTCTTCTATTTTTCATATCATTTTCTAGTGCATAAGAAAGGAGGACACCCAATATAATTATATTGGTTCTATCAATTTATACATCATTTGTAGGACATATAAGGGAATCATTATAGGAATGTGTGCAAAAATCCTTTTCCATAAAAGAAGAACCAATTAATTACATGTGTGTTCTTAGCACATTCTTTTTTTATATTAAAAGGTAGGGTTTTGAAAGGGTTTCCATTTCCCTTTTACATTGACTTAATGACATTGAGCTATTTGGTGCTGCTAAAACTTGAACTTTGATGTAGGCTACATCAAGTATTTGTCCTAACTGTTGAACCAAAGACTTATTGATTATTCTTAGTCTTTTCTAATACAAACCATAAAAAAATAATTACTTATGATATTTTTTTACTCTATCCAAAAAAATACTTTGATAACACCACCTAATACAAATTTATTTGTATATAAAAATAGAATATAAAATTTTATTTTATTTATTAAAATGACTTAATCTTATTAAAAAAATACACCATTCACCCAAACAAACAAAAACCTAATATAAAAACACACCCCAAAGACCTCTGCAAAATATCAACCCAAAAAACAAACAAGTATAGTATAGTTACTATCATCCCATGAGAATGACAGGGGGTGAAAACTTCAAATACAATTATAGGTGCGAAGACAATCAAATAAGACAAGTAGATAGACCATGCTCAGAATAAATAAAACCTAATTATAATTACCGTCATCCCATAGTCAGACCCTCTAAAACAATTAAACAATTATTTTTAATTAAAAAAAGTTGCCGGTTTGGAATTAACAAAACTTAGACCCATGAACGACATCGAAGAAATTTCGTCGTTCTTTTTATACAGACATCGTATTAGCACTGACAATCAAATAAGACGAGACGAGTAAAGAGGCCACAACAAAGAAAACCTAATCGTAATTACCGTCAACCGATGTGGATAGGATAGGCAAGGCTCGATTAAAACGATATATTTTTATTTAAAAAGAAAAAAAAGTTGCCGGTTTCAACGAGGAGGGAACAAACAAAACGCAAACCCATCAACGACATCGAAGAAATTGATCTCTTCTTTCTGTTTTTTTTTGCTTTCATTCTTTTTAATTAGACATCGTAATAGTCGCTGACTTTGACGAAATCTTTTTAAATAATTTCATCGAAACAATACAACGAAATTTTTAATATGATACCATACGCATTAAGTATTGTATATCATTAATAATTCCACGACCATTGGCTACAACAATTTTTAAGAAAGAATAGTTAAATATATTTTTATCGGTAAAAGTTTATATATATATAACAATCTTTTATAAGTGGATACCTCCGGGAAAAATAAAAATATATTTGTACTTGCAGCCCAACGGTTTTGGCTTTGGTTCTTTTTCGGAAGGTTTAAGGTTCAAACCGTGGTGTGGGTGAGTGGGTGTGTTTCTTTAGTGGAGTTGTTGTAACAAGTTGGAGGATTCTTGGTCAAAAGAGTGTGAATAGGAATTGCAAGTAAGGATCTTATCTTTTCTTGTTTCAAATCTTTGAGGGCACTTTAAAAATAAAGAAAAAAAAATTAAAATTAAAATATATTTATTTATAAAATTTTGTTGATTTTTAACATGTGAGTTGAAAATGAATTTATTTTTCTTAAAAGTTTTGAAAAAGAGTAGAGAAAAAGAGTGTGAATAGGAATTGCAAGTAAGGATCTTATATTTTCTTGTTTCAAATCTTTGAGAAAGCTTTAAAAATAAAGAATGTATATAAAAGAAGTTAAGTGATATGGAAGAAAAGTTAGATTTGAAAGTAACTCCAACTAAGGTTACCTAAGGTATAAGTATAGATGTCCAAGTTAAAGACATGAAAAAGAGAAAATATATGACAAGTTTGATCTACCAAACATGATTATCAAGGATGAGATGATTGAATATGATATAATGGTTCTTAAAAATTTACTAGCCAAATTTTTTAGAGATTTAAAATTGGACAAAGTGCAAATAAGGATTGAATCCAAATAACTCCATAACTTTTCTTCTTTAAGGTTTTCTTCCTTGTCATATTTTTCAATTCAAAAATCAAGGATAAAATAATCGGTAGTGTCTCATGGTTTAATGGAGAATTACCCTATATTTAAGGTTATTGTATGAAACATTTTTGGTGGCAAAAACTATTAAAACTCTTCAATATCAATTAGGCTTTTCACAATTCTATATAAATTTATCAATACGAATTTTTTGAAGAATGTCGACAAGATCCTAGAGAAGTTCATCGAGGAGGGACCAACTATTAAGGAGGATAAGCATGTTGTATGTATACGATGTGTTACTATGGATATTTCAAAACCTTTGCCACAATTCATTAATATTAAATTGGAATCAAGAGAATAGAATTAACAAGTGGATTATGACAATATTGTATTCAATTACTACAAGTGTTACGAGACCAAATACATGGGCAGAGATTGAAAAATAAAAATGATTGAGAAATAGACAAAAAAAATTGGCATGAGACAAAATTCAAGATAAGTAGGGAGATCATATCATAGTAGAAGCTAAATTAGATTAAGGATATCCCACTCCTAAAAAAAGGTAAAGAAATCCTATATGCAACATTAGATAACAAAGGCCATCATAGTTCACTCAAATCTAAGTGTTAGAAAAATAAACAAGAATACAAGGGATGAAGAAGTACATTGTAAAAAATCAAATTCAAAAGGAACTAAATGTGTGTAGGAAGATGTGGAGAAAAGTTCTAAAACAAAGAAAGCATAAGAAGTCAAGTTTATTTCAACTAAATTGTCATTACTTTCCTTAAGAAGTATAAGATCCTTTTATTGCAATAAAAATGAAAGCAGTGTAGAGGCTATCCCTTACACTTTAGGGTTTCAAGAGTAACATAATAAAAAAATAAGGATAAATTATATCGATAGTAATTTAGGGTTTGAAGGCAACATAAGAAGGTAATTACTCTAAAGGAACATTCTTTTCTTCATATATTTAGAGCAATATAAACTTGTAGATGATAAGTCTCAGTATGAATGATATAAAAAATATTGAAAAGATTGAATAAGTTGAAAGTCTTGGTGAGAATAAAAATTAGAGAGGAAGACCCAAGACATAAAATGAAATAGAAAAGAAAACTTGAAGGGATATTAATGACAAACAAAACCAAATGTAACAAGTGTCAAGAAGAAGTGGATCTAAGCTCACAAATAAATACAAAAGGTGATGATGAAAATGATATCTTGGAATATTAGGTGTATGAAAAAGATAAAGAAAAAGAGACGCATTAGGATATTGATAGGTTATAGCTAGCATGTTTATAGAGAAGGAATATAGATGGTAAATATTTTGGTCATTCTTTATGTTGATCTTGTATTAAGGTAGTTGGTTGATTGACATTTTATATTTTATGAAAATTATATCAAGGAGTTGATTGTAGAAATGTAATAGTTTAAGAAAGACGAAGAATATATTTAATAAAATAACAAGTTATATATTGTTTAGTTAACCTAACAACAACGTAATGAGAGCAATGTAATGTTTTGTTATCTTTATGCAAGTGGTCACCAATAGGAGGTACACATAGTTTATTTATTTAAAGAAAAATAAATATAAAACTATTAAATAAAGTAAAAAATCTTGGCATCCTCTTATCATTTTAGAGTGTGCTTCCTTTAATATTGATTTTGATGAGAAGTTACTCTATTTTTTTAATAATTATCAATTATCCACAACTTTACATTGATGATTTTACTTTTAAAGAATCTTCATATGCATCCTCTTCCTTATAACCTTTACAACCTTTTCATTCGATGACAAAAATGTTTTTGGTCTCTACTATGCATGAATGAAAAAGACACATGCATTATATCCATACCTCTTTAGGTGTTGTCGACCACCTAGTTTTGCATCAAAGTTTATGCAAATAGGATCATAGTTAGGCTATAAGCATTGTTGCTTTCCATTTGACCATTACATTTATGTATACATTTTTTTGTTTTCATCAATTGGGTGGAACTCTTGAAAATAATATTATTTTTCCTTCCTAATTTTTAGGCCACCTGACAAGTTTGGATTTTTTCTCAATGTTGTTTGATTTCTTTATTGGAGTTTGGACCTCATGAAGTCAAATGCTCCATTATCTAGCCATTTTTTGTTTTTTTCTATAGATCAGAAAAAATGGTGCACCTAGCAAAGGAAAATGAAAAGCACCTATCTATTTAAGCACTACAAAAGCAACATTAAAGTAAGCATGATGACAAATAAGTGAAAGAAATGGGGGGTTCTTTTTGTATTAATCTATTTACCAAATGCACGGTTACAAAATGTCCCCTCGAGGGCTCTTAATTGATAAAATCCATTACAATGTTCAAAGGATATAATCCTTTCATAAACTAGAGGTGCACTTTTAATGTCTTCCCCGCACTCACGAATTGAAGAGCAAGTTTTTGCTACCACTGCATTGATCTGTCCATATTCGAATTTGTAGCTCCTTCCTTATGCAGTAAAATACTTGTATCTACACATAAATAATTCAAATTGGTCAATAACATGTGCGGATTAACATGAAATCATAAAGATGCGTGCAAAATTGAATACAAAAAGTGCAATAGACGGTGTAAAACTCTTCCAAATTGTACCAAAATTTAATATAATACATATTATATACTTTAGGAATGATCTATGTAGAAATTGAAATGAAATCATATGCAGAATATATGGCCAACCCTGGGTGTTCCAATTGGGACTGTCATAATGAAAACTCTAATTGAAGGTCCAAAACTGCTCCAAAATGCACCAAATTCTAATATGATGTATATAAACTATTTTATAAATTATATACACTAAAATTGACCCAAAATTATGTGCATATTCATGGCCATCCATGTGTGTTCAAATTGGGACTATTAACCATACCAGGTAGAGAAAACCACCAAACCTGGTGGTTTTTGCCACCAATTCCTCTAGGATCTGGTTCAAACTACTCCTAGGGGTGTTGTCATAAAATTTGGTGATTTTATTCATAGAAATAGGTGGGTTTTAGAATGGATTTGCATATTTGGGTATCACTTGCAAACATCCTTAAATGGATGGAGATTTCAAGGGTAAATACGTGGGTGAAAGGGAGAGTGAATCTCATTAGCACTTTGTTGCAAATTATTGCAAAGACCTCTTTTTGAAATTGGGTGGAATACCTCCAATTTATAGCCCAAGAGGGCCATAGGGTCAAATGGGCAAGTTGGGGCATGCAAGGTAGGTGCAAAATATTGTTAAAACCCTTCTCATGCATTGGGTGGAAGAGATATTTAATTTGGACCTCTAATTTGTAGGTTGTGATGGCTTTGACAAGCTCTCAATTTGTCATAAGTCATTGGGCTATATGAATGGCAGAATTTGATTTCCATTTGTCCCACCATTGAATTTATGAGGGGCCTAGGACATGGCCATACCACCTAGGGATAGTTGTTTATGGTTGTACTTGGGTGGTATGCCCCTGAACTATGGTCATATTGGGTGGGATGGCCAGAGCTACATGGCTCAAAACTTACCAAAAGTGGGGTAAACCTTCCTAAAAGTGGTTAGGACCACTATTTAACCCTTGAGGGTTGCCCAATGGGGTCATATGGTGTTGATAAGAGTGTGTCATTGTAGTCTAATCGGATTGACATAATTTTAGTGTCTATAGATGCCACTTTTTGAGATGTGTTGTGTGAAACATAACAAAGCAAAAATAGATGACTAAACTATCAAATTATTAAGGTTATTCAGTAACCTAACCAAATTTAGACACCTCCATCATAGAAGAAGCATACATTCTTATAATCCTTTATTTTGATATAATGGAAGGATTTTTATTTTGGTATACCTTTCAGCTATACTACAATGGCAATCTTTGGGGCTTAGGGTATACTTGGTCTTGGTTCCTTATTTGGATTACAAGCCTATTCTAGGATACATGTCTTGAGGCTTCAAGGATACCAAGACTTTATTTTGTTGAATTGGTGCTTAATTATAGGCTTAAAATTGGTCTTTGGCAATGATCTTTTTGAATGTATGCAAGTTGCACTTTTGAGTGTTGATTTTTATTATGGATTTGTTATTATGCCTACCCCCTCAAGCGATGAGTTGATGAAGACATGACTAGTTATGAAAGCGATGAGTCACTTGACCAATATGACTTGATTGGGATTCCTTCAGATTTACCCATTGTAAAATATATCAATTTTGTGAGGATTTTGATGGTTTTGTTGATATTTCATGGAAGAAAAGAACTGAATACCTTATTCCCGTGGAGCGGTCCAACCACAATGGCCTTATTGGGGATTGAAGTAGATACTTTTCAATTCATCAACAAAAAATTTAATTTCATCTTGATCCTTTGTGAATTTTATCAGTTTTGACCTATTTTGGGTGGTTTTTAGGCCATTTTATTTATCATTTTCTTCTATTTTTGTGGTGTTTTTTGGCGGTCATCCAAGGTTGGGATGGCTACACAATTTATGGTCATCCCAGGGTGGGATGGTCACTGAATTTTCTAACCATCCCATCTTGGTACGACCATGCTTTTTATATGTCTTTTTAATCTCAAAAATTGGCCAAATGAGCTCATGTGCACTCTTCTGACTTGATAGATTGAGAGGTGAGGAGTAGGAGAGTGATTTTTTAAAGTGGAATGCTGCCAAAACCATCCCAAAATCACCATGAGCTAGCCTCAAGACTTGGTGAGCGGTGAAGCTAGTGCGATATGGGTAAGGGTTGAATTTGCCACTAGACTTTATTTAATTTGGAAATGTAATTATTTTCATGTTTGCTAATGAAACACACTAAATATCGATAAACAAACCTTATTAGTGATAGTATTTATAATTATGTTCTTTATTTTTATTTTTTGTACACTTTTATCACATTTTTTGTGTTTTTAGGTTTTATGCCTATTTTTGATGGTCAAAAAAGCCATTTTTTAGAATTTTTGGGGGTCGTACCTGGGTGGGACGACCACTGGTGGCCGTCCTTGGGTGGGACGACCATGAATTTGGGAGAAAAAGGTCCCTTTTTTGAGATTTTTTTTACTATTTTTGTGCAATTTTTTTGCATTATTTTTTAGCTTGCTTTCCTTCGCCATGTGATTAAGATCTGGTATCGATTTTTGAATCTCTTTCAGACTACTAGGTGCTTACTAATAGAGGATGACTAGAAATTGCTTGATGCCATTGGTCTCAAACAAGTGATATGGTTAGATCCAGTGATGGGTGATAGAGCCTATTTGACTACTTTGATAGACTTGTGGGACCCTCACACCAACACCTTCCACTTGTTGATTGGGGGGATGAAAATGACATTTGAGGATGTCTACCGAATTTTATGTATTATGATAGAGGAGAATTTGATTATATCTACGCATTGAGACTTTAGAGATATAATTTTTTAGAAATACTTCAAATAAGACTGGCATGAGACAGTACAAGACTTACCTAGCAGAGGCATCCTAGTGGAGCTATTGTATGAGGTAGAGGTTTTGACTATGAGACACATCTTACTAATAACATTTATCTCCAACATGTTGCTACTAGACTCATCAAGAGCTAGGTTCCCTTGGAACCTTTTGGAGTTAGCATTTTCATTGGTGGAGTGCACCATAGAGAGGTCGTTAGTGATGGTGTGGGGCACTACTTTACTGGCACAACTTTATGATGAGTTGTACAAGATCCATTGCCATAGGAAAAAAGGATTGGGATGCAAATTTCTACTACAAGTGTGGGTATGGTAGCACATTTTTGTGGATAAATCACAAGGACTACCTTGGATGACACGGGAATAGATTGCATATGTGGAGATAGGCTATGGGATCCTATGGTTGCAATACCAAGAGAGGGGTCGAAGCCATCCCTATGTAGGCATGAATAATCACTATGCATAGTCTTTTGCATGATTTAGGGTAGAAGAGATTATCTAGAGACCATACAGGGATTGGACCACATGGCCTAAGGCTAAGGCACAACTTCATCGGGTAGAACAAGGGATATGATTAGTTGGTCAATACGGTATTGAGCGAGAGTATTTCCCATATGCTCAAGTGATGTAGCAGTTTGGGCTATGCTAGGGGTTTTATAGCGAGCTAATGATATAATGATGTTGTGGAGATGAGAGAAAACTTACTTGGCCTATAGTGGATGCATTTGGAGAGGAGGCCAATCCTACAAAGGTTATATTTCAGCTAGATGATCTAGGGACCAAAGCAGAGTATGACTCCTGGTGGGTGACATGCCAGTGGTAATGGGAGGGACCTCTAGGATGTGGTACAACTATGGTGATAGAGGAAGCTTAATGGGAGACTACATATAAGAGACATGATAAGGCTCTAGATAAGGAGGAGCTAGACTTAGGTGAGAAACATGTGCATGATCAGATAGATGATGAGTGAATGGATATAATTGATGTAGAGGGTCAACAAGATGATTATTATGAGTATGATTTTGATTAGCAAAGAGTGTAGGCACATTTGGTAGCATGGGATGCCACCATAGCTGAGCTATAGGGTGAGATTATTAGAGGGAGACATGAGTGGAGGGGATATGCAGAGGAGAGGGCTCTCTTACAGGCATAGGTGTAGACTACATAGGTAGAGATTGATAGGTAGGAGGTAGAGTTAGTTGCTTTTCAATCATAGGTTAGAGAAGGGAGCTTAAGCCAGGGAGCATTAGATAGTGGTGAGATGTCTAGGCTACAAGAGGAGGTGACATAAATAAAGATCTTACTGAGTTACTACCAAGATCACCATTGAGAGGATGTGGCCTACACACAATATTTTAAGGATGAGGTATCACACCTTAAAGGGTGCTTACCGACTCATCCTTATTTTAGTGGGTCCCAATAGAGTAGGAGTGGTATAGTGTAGTCATCTATGAGGATGGGGGATCCTAGCTCTACGAGGAAAGCATATAGGGCCAGGGGGAGCAGATCTGGGAGTTATTAATGAGTGTCGATTGAGGGTGGTGATGAGAGTCATGGTGTTGGTCCTACATGACCATGACTTTTGAGACACTATGATTATTATTAACTTTTGGTAGCATGAGATCTGAGGACCCATTTTATTGTAGCATATGAGAATTTTTTGTATTATGATGTATCTTTTTTTGCCATATATATATATGAGTTTTTTCTATTGTCATCTTGTGTTTCCTTACTTATTTATCAGATGTCTGCAATGCTTATGTTTTATTTATTGATGCTTTGATGGATGCTTATCATGGATGCATATATTGTAATATGATGTTGGTTGATGATATGTACATGTATGTATGCATAATGAAATGGATGCTTTACTAATCTGTATGATGAATTATGAATTCTATTTGACACACTAGATGCTAGAACCATATACTATACAATTCATCGATTTATTTTAACGTTATCATAAGGCTGTGTGATGGAATGTAAAAGTGTAAAATAACATGTGATAAATTAATATGGAATGGAATGCATAGTAAGATGTTATTAAATGTCCATTGAAGAACACAAGCTTATACTGAGAGGGGGGGTGAACAGTATAAAACCTACTTTTACTTTTTCCTTTATACTTCAAAATAGTAAAGCAATATACCCAAAGAAATATCAAAGCAATGCACAATATCATCCACAAATTGACACCAATTTTAACGTGGTTCACCCAGAATGGCTAGGCTACGTCCACAAAACTTTTCTCTAAAAGTTATCTCAAAGTTCTTTGGGAATCCTTCCCAATTACAATGTTTATGAGCCTCAGCCCAAAGGAGATACCTTCCCCCAATCAGAATTTATGAGCCTCTGCTCAAAGGAGATACCTTCCCCCAATCAAAATTTATGAGCCTCTGCTCAAAGGAGATACCTTCCCCCAATCAGAATTTATGAGCCTCTGCTCAAAGGAGATACCTTCCCCTCTACTCTGGAAATGATCCCTCAGAAGATCAATTTCCTCTACCTCTTGCCAACACGTGGAACTCCTTTCCACTGAAGACCTCCCATCCTCAATGCTTAGCCTAAGAGACCTCTGCCTTCTATGATCATGTCCATAGCAGCTCAACAACCTGTACCAAACACAGTCATTCGGTCTAGTACAAGTCTTCCTCTGTCTGTAAGATCTATCCAACTCTTGAACAAATCAATCCTTTGCATACAAGCCTTCTCAAAGACTTGCCAACTATCCTCAGGTTCTTCTCATAGAACCAATGCACATTTGTCCTCAAGTTCTCTGATAGAACTATCAAACTCAGCTCACAAGTCCTTTGCTAGGACCTGTCCAAATCTGCTCACAAGTCCCCACTGAAACCTGTCCAAAATTTCTCACAAGTCCCCACCGAAACCTGTCCAAAACTGCTCACAAGTACCCACTGGAACCCGTCCAAAAACTCAGCAAGCTCACCAAGTAAAACTTTCTTAGTAGGAAATCACAAAGTGAATTTTTAGAGACCCAATGTGATTTGTCAAACTCATAGAAGCATAAAGAGAATTGTTAGAGACTCAATATGTTCTATACTCAAATCCCAATCTCAAAACTCAACTCAAATCAACTCAGCTCAATCTCAATCTCAAATCTGAAAACTCAACTCAATATCTGAAATGGATAGGATAGAATGTTTTCCTTCAAGAACATGAAACCCCAAAAATTGCCAACTATGCAAATAATCACATAACAATGATACTCATGTTATTTTCACCATCAATTAGGGTTTCAACAATAATGCTCATCAAACAAGGTTTAGTCAACCAACACCATTCAACTCAACATCAACCTTGAAGCATTCAACCAATCATCACAAGAAAAGGAAACAAGTAGAAATCCTTTTCCCTCCAAAGATATTTGAACAAAACAGCCACCAACACAATATCACCAAATGCAAAGAATAACTTGCTCAATTCAACTCAATGGAGTAAGCCCAATATCATTAATCAAGTAAAGCAATAACTTGATCAAACAACCTCTTTGGAAGCAACTCAACCATAAAACTCAAAACAGCCAACCAAGGGTTCCACCAACTCAATGCAAGTAGCTAGACTCACAAATATAAACCCTAGTGCACAAATCTTCCACTATCTCAAACCAAAAATTATGCATTCACCAAAAAATCTCCTTAAGGATAACAATGCATAAGTAGTCTTCAACAAACTAGAAAATATGATTTACACCTAGCCAAAGGATACCTAGTAGAATACCTTTTCACTCCAACCTTATTTCAGAAAACATACACCAATCATACTCATAAGAAGAATGTGCCCATACCTTATTGGAGTAGAAGATAATTGAACCTTCAATCTGTCACCACACACAACTCTCAAACTTATAAATCACTGTCCAAGAAACTCTGAATTTCGCGGCATAAAGACGTTTTGATAAAAATGTGTGTTACTCTAGAAAAGCACCCCCGCGAGACTCAAAACGGTGACCTCCGCCAATGCAGCGCCCAATAGCAGCCTTCGCTACCTCTAGCCCATGCAGGCTACGAATTTCACAAGTGAAATTCCCTCCACTTCACCCTCGAAAAAACTCCCGAAGACTTTTCAACTACACGTGCTGCTAAGTCTTCCTTCGATCGCAGTGAATACAGAGCACAAACACCGCAAATTGCATTCGAGGAATTTTGAATTAATTAGCCTTCCAACCTTAGGAGTTGGAGAATAAATAGTCTCTTCGAAGACACCTTGACGTTGGCGGAAATAAAGACCATTTCGAAATTAATCAAAAGTCTTTTCAAAAAGGGTTTAAAAACCCTTAAATAATTTTAATAAATTAAGAATAAAAAATGGTTTAAAAACCTTTAAGTATTTTTAATAAATTAAAAATAATTTCTCCCTTAATTAATTAAAACCTTGAAGGATTTTAAATAATAATTAAATAAATAATAAAGAGAACCTCCATTGGTTTTAATAAAAACCATTTAACTTGGTTTTAATAAAAACCCTATCCAACTTGGTTTTAATAAAAACCGGTTTGGTTTTAATGAAAAACCCTTGCCAATGAAATATCTCCGGATTCTCTTAAAAATATTCTCTTGGAATCTTCCACCTTTGAAGCCAACACATCCTATTAACATTAATGCCATTTCCTTTTGACATCAATATCCTCCTTTGTCATTGATGGCAAACCATGCTTCTCAACAACACAGAAACTCAACATAAACAACTCCCCCTGTCTTGAAGGCTCTCCCCCTTACTCAAATCTCTCCCCATTTGTCATCAATGGCAAAGGGTCACCTTTGGGGCTAGGGACTAATAATGAGCCTCTTATCTTAGTCCCTCCCCCACCTCCTGATGAGGTGATTAATTCTTGGGTGGGAGTAAAAATCCCATTAGGCACTGATCATCATCAGTGTCTATAACTTCCTTGTAGGGCCTTCTCTTGAACTCTTTGTCCATATTCTTGTTCCTGTCACTATTCTTGTTCTTGTTCTCATCCCTGTTCTTGTCCATGCCTTGATCCTTGGACCTGATCATGCCACTGTTCTTGTTCCTATATTCTAGAATTTTAGCTCTACACTGTCTGATTGTGTGACCTTCATTGTTGCACTTGAAACACTTGACGATGTTGTTTCTCTAAGGTAAACCTGATCTTTGAATCCACCAATTCTAACCAAACCTGTTCTGACCAAACCTGTTCTGGCCAAACCTGTTCTGACCAAACCTGTTCTGACCAAACCTGTTCTGGCCAAACCTATTTTGACCAAACCTGTTCCTGTTATTTGCCTTGCAATAAACTACCTTGTGCCCAAACTGTTGACAAGAGTAGCAATACCCTTGAAAGTAACTAGCACTTCTAAAACTGTCATTTACCTCCTTCACTTGAGCCATGCAATGTGAAGCCATGTGACCAAACCTATGACAAGCAAAACATCTGCCTTGAAACTTTCCTTTAATTGACCTCTTAGGTTCTGAAAACTTCTTCTCATTCTAAATTCTATTTTCTATGCATCTATCATTCAAGGACTCCTTTTCTAAAATACTTTCCTCATCAGAACTCTCTTCCTTTTGGAGTATCTTACTAGACTCTTCAACTTGTTCCTTGTGTGGCTTAACAAAACCAAAGCTTGGTTTATCTGTTGTCTTTCTTTGACCTTTGATGAGTGACTTAACCTTTTTGGAGCTATCTTGAAACCTGTAAAGCTTATCCTTATACTCTTTAGTTTCCTCTTTCAAAGAATCCATTTTCTATTCTAACTCACTATACTCAAGAACCTTAGACTCTAACTAATCCTTGAGTTCTTGTGTCTTAGCCATAGAGAAGTCAAGACTTTCTATAAGATCATCTCTATCCATACAACATTCATCTAACTTATCCTTGAGTCTAGCATTCTTATTTCTTTCCTTTTTCAAAGCACTAAGAGCACTAATAAGTTAACCTTCAAGATCTACTTCACCTTCCTCTATATCTTCCTCTATTTGTTTGCTTTTTGAATCATCAAAGCCTTTTTTAGATTTCTTATCACTAGAGGTGCTACCCTTTTCAAAAACCATACATGCATCTTCCTTATAGTTTTCTGAAGCATCCTCATACATACTAGAAACCAAATCATTATTTGTGCAATCATCCTCAAGGTGACCAAAATTTCCACATCTAAGGCATTTCATGATAATGAATCTATGTTTCGGTTCTTCCTCTTTTTCTAATATGAACATCTCATTTTCATTATCACTTGAAGAACTTTCACTATCACTACTAGAACACTTACTTGCTTTGTCTAGGTAGAAAATCTTCTTGTGCTTGTGAGAATACCTCTTTCCTTGATTGTTGTGCTCATCTTTGTTTTTCCTGTGATGCTTGTGCTTTTTAGAATCCTTGCTCTTAGAATCTTGTTTATCTTCATCACTTTCATTCTTGGGAACAGTACAGTCAGTAGCATAATGACCAAAATTTCCACAATTGAAACATCTTATATTTTTCATACTTTTGTGCTTTCTAGAGAACTTGCCTTTCTTGCTGTAATATGCCTCTTCATCACTAGAAGACTCATCACTATCTTGAAGCTATTTACCCTTGGAATTCTTGGTAGCCTTGAAAGTTGCCTCTTTCTTAACATCAACCTTCACTTGAGTTCTCAACTCAAATCTTGCAAGTATACTATGGAGCTCATCCTTTTTCAACTTATCCAAATCTTTAGCTTCCTCAATAGAAGAAATATTTTCACTAAATCTATTAGGAAGAGATCTTAAAATCTTATCACAAACATCATTTTTAGCAAGCTCAAGACCTAAGTCTTTCATGGAGTTAACAACCTCATCCATACGAAGCATGTAGTCACTAATATTTTCATATCATTCATCTTGAGTTGTTCAAACATACCTTTGAAGTGTCTCAACTTGGCCTTTCTGATATTTGTATCACCTGTATGAACCACCTTCAACTGTTTCCACATTTCACTAGTTTTCTTGCAGTGAATCACTTTGGTGAGATCTGCTTTCTGTAAGCCTTTCAGGATTGCATTCATTGCTTTTGAATTGTTGTGATGTAGGAGCATTTATTTTTTAGTATTAGGACCATGTTCAGGAATAGTGTACTCATCTTCAATCACTTCCCAAACCTCATTCCCAAGTGCCATTAGATGAACCTTCATCCTTGCACTCCAAAGACCAAAATTTGACCCATCAAGAATAGGTGCTGCATTGCCACTTGAATGATCCATTGTGTTCTTTACTAGCTTTTCCTTCAAGTTGTTAAACTTTCTGAAGGCACCCGCTCTGATACCAATTGAAGAACACAAGCTTATACTAAGAGGGGGGGGTGAATAGTATAAGAACTCTTTTTACTTTTTCCTTTATACTTCAAAATAGTAAAGCAATATACCCAAAGCAATATCAAAGCAATGCACAATATCATCCACAAATTGACACCAATTTTAACGTGGTTCACCCAGAATGGCTGGGCTACGTCCACAAAAATTTTCTCTAAAAGTTATCTCAAATTTCTTTAGGAATCCTTCCCAATTACAATGTTTATGAGCCTCATCCCAAAGGAGATACCTTCCCCCAATCAAAATTTATGAGCCTCTGCTCAAAGGAGATACCTTCCCCCAATCAAAATTTATGAGCCTCTGCTCAAAGGAGATACCTTCCCCCAATCATAATTTATGAGCCTCTGCTCAAAGGAGATACCTTCCCCTCTGCTCTGGAAATGATCCCTCAGAAGATCAACTACCTCTACCACTTGTTAGCACATGGAACTCCTTTCCACCGAAGACCTCCTATCCTCAATTCTTAGCCTAAGAGACCTCTGCCTTCTATGATCATGTCCACAACAACTCAACAACCTATACAAAACATAGTCAGTTAGTCTAGTACAAGTCTTCCTCTGTCTGTTAGATATGTCCAACTCTTGAACAAATCAATCCTCTGCATACAAGCCTTCTCAAAGACTTACCAACTGTCCTCAGGTTCTTCTCATAGAACCAATGCACCTCTATCCTCAAGTTCTCTTATAGAACTATCAAACTTAGCTCACAAGTCCTCTTCTAGGACCTGTCCAAACCTGCTCACAAGTCCTCTTCTAGGACCTGTCCAAATCTGCTCACAAGTCCCCATCGAAACCTGTCCAAAATTGCTCACAAGTCCCCACCGAAACCTGTCCAAAATTGCTCACAATTCCCCATTGGAACCTATCCAAAAATTCAGCAAGCTCACAAAGAAAAACTTTCTTAGTAGAAAATCACAAAGTGAATTGTTAGAGACCCAATGTGATTTGTCAAACTCATAGAAGCATAAAAAGAATTGTTAGAGACTCAATATGTTCTATACTCAAATCCCAATCTCAAATCAACTCAGCTCAATCTTAATCTCAAATCTAAAAACTCAACTCAATATCTGAAATGGATAGGATAGAATGTTTTCTTTCAAGAACATGAAACCCCAAAAATTTCCAACTATGCAAAGAATCACATAACAATGATACTCATGTTCTTTTCACCATCAATTAGGGTTTCAACAACAATGCTCATCAAAAAAGGTTTAGTCAACCAACACCATTCAACTCAACATCAACCTTGAAGCATTCAACCAATCATCACAAGAAAAGGAAACAAGTAGAAATTATTTTCCCTCCAAAGATATTTGAACAAAACAACCACCAACACAATAGTACAAGATATTTCTCTCAAGTTGCTCAGTGATGAGTAAATTTTAATGTCATTATTAGGTAAGCGACTGGCTTTGATTACTGATTAAACAACCTCTTGAATTTAAACTTCTAAACTTAGTCCAGTGACTAAACTTGAGGGTTTATAACTCAAACTGAGATAATAGCAGTTCACAAATATATTAATAGTAGAAAGCAGAGAGCTACGATATAAAAAGCGCTTAGCCTTAGGATGTGTCATAAAGTATCTTCAACATTAATAAATAGGTTATAATAAGGTTGAAGTGAGATTTTTCTCATCCGAGCATATATTGCCCAGAAGCTACAGGGTATCAACGCGCCTAAGCAAGGAAGATGTTGCGCCAACTGGATGAGAGAGATTATCGATGAATTTCCACTAAACATCTTTCCACACAACTCGCATTTGTGAATAATTGTCCGAAAAAGCTAGTTTGTGGCGTAGGCGTTTTAACCTTAGTGTTATCTACGTAGCCTTAAAGACACAGAGGAAATGACGATTCTCAAAGCCGTATCATTGTACCAGCAGAAAGTACCTCTTATATCTTACTACGATGAAGTTCTGATGAGCTTCTCGCCTTCTCACCTCGAAGAAGCTCTAGCGTGAGCTTTTACCTCGGCAGCATTCTTTGATACCAACTAAGTGGAGTGATCAGAGCATCATTCTGAGATGGGACATTAGAGAGCTTTTGGATCATTGCTAAAGTGTCCAGCAGCCATGGGTTGGAGAAGTGACTGATTCTTCAAAGGTACCAGCATAGATGAGATAGAGATGCATTCAAGTCAAAAATCAGAGGTCTTTTCGAGGTTTTAAGACCTTAAATGGATGTAAATGTCATTCAAAGATAAAAAGAGGTTTAAAGCATTTGAGTGTCTTACAATAAAGTCTGCAGCATAATTTGCCTTACCTACTTACTAAGTACCAGTTAACTATTTAGAGTCTGTTTTTTAATAATAATAATGATAACCAAACCAAATAGAACTGTTTAGCTAAAACATAAAGTGCTTTAGGTTTCCAATAAAGCCTATCAACAGTTTCACAAATAAAGCAGTTGATAACAGCAGTACCAATAAATCTGGATTCAAGTAGATACTATATTTGGCTCTTTTTTCATCTGTATTAAAGTATAAACAGCATCAGCAGCAGCTCATAGGCTTAGAAGTGGGAGTCTAAGCTTAAAGAGTAGCCACTCTTTGGGCAGTCAGTACTCAGCAGATCGTACTCTAGTTGTTTCAATTCAAGAAATTCCAGCATGTCTTTCTTGCCCAAGACTTTTTGGCAAGGTATAAATATCCTAGGATGACCAATATATTCAATATCCCTTTGTGTGCATGTGAGTTAATTGTTATGATAAGGCATAAATTTACCCCAGTGACAAACAAGATTTATGCAGCCCATTTGTATAGAATATCACCCTATGAGTATCATTATCCTACGTTTTGTACGTAGTTGGATTAGACCATAGGTAATACAAGCTACCAAAATCTAGCTCATCCGCAATAAAACATTGGTATGTACAAAAGAGGGTCACTAATGTGACAAACATATCATCATGCATAAGGATATCACCATTTCCAGGCAGGCTTGATTCCACCCAACCTGTAATGAGGATCACTTTATGGTAGTCAAATGCTAATAATTCTAGGGATTCAAGTTCAATACTACCTTGTTTTCTTTTATTTTTGAATTTCTCCAAGGATTTGTTCATTTTTGTTTGGTGAGCAAGGGATTTTGGTAGTGGTGAGAACCACTGTTTATTTTACTTTTTGCTTTTGTTCATGGTGAAAACCACTTTTTATTTTGGAAATTTTTGGTTGTGGTGAAAACCACTATTTATTTTTCTTTTGCTCTTTGGATACTTTCTCAGATTTGGTGTGGGGCAAGGGATTTTATTGCTTTGGATAGGGAGGAGCGTTTTATTTTACCAATTATCAGCATCCTTGAACCATTGACATAGGGGGATGAGAAAGATAAACTTTTCACTTAAGGTAACAAGGACCACTTTGTAGGTTTCATATTTCCTTGTGCAAAACTTGTATTTATTAACGTGATACTATGTTAGGATTATGACTTATACAAGGTACAATCAAAGCAATACTCTACCTTCTAAAAATAAAGATAGCTTTCTAAAAAATCTAAAAGAAAACTAAATATGGTTGAGTGACCGAAAACCATAATGACGCCTTATAACAAATGACTAGGTGAAGGGAAATAAACACAAATATGAAAGGTGGGGAATGTGTATGGAAATGATAATTGTAATGTAGACGAGTGTGAATAATGACTTTTGACAAAGTTGATTTTGAATGATGGCTAGTGTATAGACTTGGTTCTAGACATGTATGATCGACCCTAAAATGCAAAATGCAATGATTGGTATGCTTAATGTAAGTGATTGTATAATGCAGCAATATGAAATGTAATGCAATGCAATATTTATTTGTAAATTTTTTTATTTGTATGATGTTTTTGGATTTTGATTAATATATATATATATATATATATATATATATATATACATTTGACCAGGGTTATGCACAAGCGTGAAATATCGTAAATTGGATCTATTTAGGATTTTTTAAATTTTGAAAAGGCTAATTTTGGATCATTTCACTAGGGCCCATTTGCCCGAAATTTACAAGGTGAAAGTTTTTTTGAGGTAAATTCGTCCGCCGTTGATAATCATGAACCTAAATTTATTTTAATTCGTCGACCTCAAATTATATATGATTTTGATTTTTCTTCCCAATTCACCTTAAAATTACAAATGATTTTTTATTTTTCGTCCAAATCGCCTTCAATTATAAATGATTTTATTTTTCCCATCCAAATCGCCTCATATACTATGCGTATAAATACTATACTTGGTACTGATAAACATACATAAAAAATAATCTAAGTTGAAAATAGCTATGAAACAACAAAAAACTTGAGAATGTTACAAAGTGTCGATCGGTGCAAGATGATCGATTACAGAGCTATGACTGTCGAAATAAACTGATCGGTTGTATACAAGTGTCGATCGATGTAAGACGGTCTATTGTAGAGCCATATCGGTTAGTTGTAGAGGTGTACCTATAGACAAGTTGATCAGTTGTAGAGTAGTATTTGTCGGTAGAAGACGATCAGTTGCAGGACATGCCTATCGACATAAGTCGATCGGTTGTAGAGTAGTGTTTATCGATAGAATATAATCAGTTGTAGAGTCATGTCTATCGGTAGAAGCTGATCGATTACAAAGCCCTATTTATCAGCATAAGATGATCGGTTGTAGATCTGTGTTTGTCAGTATAAATTGATCGATTGTAGAGCCATGTCTATCAACACAATCTGATCGGTTGCAGATTCGTGCCTGTCAAAAGAAGTTAGTCAGTTGCAGAGTCATGGCTATCAAAAGAAGTCAGTTGATTGCAAAACTATGTCTATCGACATAAGATGATTGGTTATAGAGCCATGTATGTCGACATAAATCGATCGATTATAGAGTCGTATTTGTCGGTATAAGATGATCGATTGTAGAGCCATGTCTGTCGACATAAGCCAATTAGTTACAGAGTCATGTATGTCAGTATAAGTCATTCAGTTGCAAAGCTATGCCTATCAGTTTAAGCTAATCGGTTGTATATTCGTGTCTATCAATATAAGATGAACAATTATAGAGTCGTGTTTGTCAGCATAAGTCGATCGATTGCAAAGGTATCGATCAGCATTGTTAGGTCAATTGTAGATGTGTCGATCGACATTAGTCTATCGGTTGCAGGGTTGTGTCGATCGATGTTAGGTTATTGGTTTTAGTGTTGTCAACATAACTATGTTGGTTGCAAGGACGTGTGGTCGGTATTCCATCACTTGTAGTGATTGTCGGTTGGTATAAGTCGATCGATTGCATGGATGTGTTTATCGACAAAAGTGTATCAGTTGCAGAGGATTCACAACTAAAAATTGTTAGAGTATTCTTATTCCATTGTTATTTTGTATAAATATCTTTTTCTATAGTTTCATATGCACTGTAGGTGAACTATACGCAACACTAGTAGACAACTATCAATGTCATCTAGTTGTGTGTTAAGAGCATTTCTTTTGTTAGAGACTGCTTCTTGTCTCTTAGAGTATGTTTTATATGCAATGTACAAGCACTATTTGCAACTGTGGTCAATAAGTATTCCCTGTCATGTTATGCGTTAGGATCATATGTTCATCTTGAGAGATGTTTGCTATTTTTATTTAAATTCATATACATTTCCTAATATCTGAAGGTTTTTATTTATAGATACAATGTCACCTACTAAATATGGAAATAAGGGAGGCCAATATTCTTGTAAAAAGATAATTCTAAAATATTTTACACCAAAATGCAATGAGGCATCAATTTCTACATATTCTACACAACTTACAAGTACAGACACCTTTTACCTTGAGTTTTCTAAAATTACTGTTCTTAAATGTAAAACCTTTCTCTATTAATAGATAAATGGTTTTCTACTTATCTACCTCTTTTTAAATGTTTTGTAAAAAAAAATGTTGTTAATTCTTTAAAATAGTGCCTTTTTTACAACAAAAAATGATAGAGAACTCCAAACATTGAATGTAGTTAACATTGTCGACCCTGATGTGCGTTCACTCAAAGATAATCTAGAATATGAGATGAGACCACATGATAATTTTCCTAAGAACGACATTCAACAACCACTTCATGAGATTTTAAATTCAGACACATCAACTGAAAAAGAAAATGATAGTATAATTAAAATTCATACCTTTCGGGAATGTTCTAGTCAAAAATCTAAATGTCAAAATATTAGCGAATGGACTATTGGAAGGTATTTTAAAAATGAATGGGTACAATTATACCCATTTATTGAGCGATATGAGAAACTAAATGTGTGTAAATGTACTATTTGTTCATGGAAGCTGGGAAAGGATCATTTATTACAAAATAAGAAAGACACAATAGAAAAACACTATGGGAAAGTTTACATCAAATAAATACAAAGTTATGGAACAATTAAAAAAATTCATAGGTGGAAGGATGCAACAAAATGTGTGCATACGAGATATGCTCTTGAATATGATAAAGCAATAAAAAAAAAACAAACTCTCATTGAGAACGATGGAACAATCGAGGCACAATTTCAAAAAGTTAATAATATTGTATTAGCCTCAAAGAAATTGCAGTTTGCTATTGTATACAATATTCTAAAAAAGGTCAACCAATGTCTGATTTTGCTAATTTTAAGGAAATACTTCAACTAGCCAATGTACAAAACCTTACCAATTTACATTGGTCAGATCAAAGTGGTTGGAAAATGGCAAAATATCTATCACTGGTTGAGAAGGAAGACCTGAGAGAGAATGTGACACAAGCCAAATTTATTTCACTTTCCATTGATGAGGTTACCGTTGTTGACAACACATATTGGATTTGCATACATGTTTACACATTTAAAAATCGTTTGAGACTACCTCATTTACTAGCACTACATAAGATGATTGAAAATTATAATGCGGAAAATATTTATAATGTTGTTGTAACTAGTTTAAAGGATATTTTCAGAATATATGAAAAGGAAATTGCCACAAAGTTAATTTGTGTTGGAGTTGATGGTGCGGTTACAATACAAGGACAAAGGAATGGTCTTTGTGTTAGGCTTTAGACTTCCATTGCCCCATATGTGATTCCTATTCATTGCATGGCTCATCGAATGAATCTTGCATACAAAATTATGAGCAATTTTGATAATGTATCCAGAGTGGAAGAAATCATCTACGATATACACTCATACTTTTCATGCAGTTCAAAAAGGTTTGCAGAATTTCAATAGTTTTCTCTAGGTGTAACAAAAGGCAAAAATATATTAAAAGATGTGGAAACCAGTTGGATTTCACTGTTTCTTCCTGCAAAAAGTGTATTTTCAGATTATCAATCCTTGGTTGGGTTTATGTATGCACATCGTAGAGATGTTGACAAGGCAAAAGATTTGTTTTTTTGTATGACTGACTTGGAAACTCTTCTCACATTATGTGGTATTCTACCAATGTTACAAGAAATTAATACTATGATTAAACTTGCACAGGAAAGGGAAATTTATATTGTCGATTTCATGAGGATAAGAAAACAAATATGTATGGTTATTGACAAGATTTATTTATCTGATAAATATTTTGAGGATCCCAATTTTGATAGTTGGAATACATTAATTAATGTGAATGAACCGAACAACTTTTAAAGTTCAACATCAATGATAATCTTTGTATTGTTATCCATGGAAAGTTGATTCCTGTATATCATTTTGAAAAGCGATTAAATAATCTAATAGATGATGTTAAACAAGTTCTAGTTACCCATTTCGGATTCGATGAGGTTTTGGATAACACTAAGAATAAATTGAAAAGAATTGCAAATGCATTAACAAGTGAAATAAGAGATCGTTTTAAGAGAGATCAGACGCTTGAGGTCATGGTTGTTGTTAATCCTAATTTATGGAATCCTTATGTTGACCATAGTAGTAGAAGTGAGTTGTTTTTAAAATATATAGGTAATCTTATGAAACGTTTCTATAAAAGTATGGAAATAAATGGCATTGAAATAAATGGTATTCTAAACAAAGATCTTTTGAGACATCAGTCAACCAATTTTGGAATAACAATGGATAATCAAATTGCACAATTCAAAAATCCACATGAGACAGGTTCAATCACGTATTTCTGGCAAAAATTATATCGAAGTAGTATCTTGAAAAATACTATGAGTGAATACTTTGTTTTATATGAACTATGTCAGACAATTATTTTGCTATCTGTTGAAGACGAAAGGGTTTTTAGTGCATTAAATTTTGTTAAATCAAAAGTTCATAATAGGTTGGATAGAAATTTAGAAAATTGTTTGAGAATGTATGTGTCATCGTACGAGGTGGGTAACTTTCCCTATGATAGAGCATTGACATATTGGAAGTCCCTAGCAGAAAGAAGAGATCTCTTTAATATGGTTGATAGTGATGAAAATGATTCAGCTAGGAGTGATGATGAGATTATGGAAACACAGAATTCACAGATTCTCAGTTCTTGTGGAGAAGTCGATAAAGCTTTGTATTACCTTCCAGAAAAGTAAAAATTGTAATGATTATATGACAAATTCATATAATCTAAGATTTTTTCGGATTTGAAATCGATTTGTAAAATTTTAGTGATTTGAATAAATTCATATTATCAGTGATTTTCCGGATTTGAAATATTTCATATTATCAAAGATTTTTTGTATTTGATTTGTTGTAAAATCATATAATAATTCAATTTTGAATGATTATGCATGTTTGTTTTTTTAATGTTATGGATTGTCTATGTTTTCAAAATTTATGATGTATGCTATAACTTTGAGTAAGTTGAAAATTTGAAAACCATGTATACGTAATGATGCAATGCTATTGAACTAAATGTATATGTTGACAAAAAATAGTTATTTTTCCTTTGAATTTAAATGTATGTATGTATCAATAGTATCATTAGTTGTATGATATGACAAAATATAGTGATTTTTTTATGATTTATGCTTTGTCATTGAGTAAACCGTGTATGCATATTAAAAATTTATGTACATATGTATGAGAAATACATGTAGTATATTACTCTAGATATGGAAAATTAAAATTTAAACCCATTCATAGATATATCCAAAGTTACATATTCATTTTTATACAACTATAATGACTAACTATGAGTATGAATGCACTAAAAATTGAAATCCATTCATATATGTATCCTTTGTAAACTCACTTGAAAAATAAAAACAATATAGCTTAATAGAAATGAAAATACTCACTTTTATACTACATCAAGAATGAATATGAATAAACTAAAATTTAAACACATGCATAGATATATCATTCATAAACTCATTTGAAAATTGAAATATAAAAAACAACATAGCATAATATAGGGAAATTGAAATTTAACTCTTACACAAATATCTCCATCGTAAACTAACATTGAATATGAAAACAATATAGCATATTAAAAAATAAAAAAGACTTTTCTATACAAGAACAAGAATGAATATAAATAAAATCAAATTTAAACACATGCATAGATATATCATTCGTAAACTCATTTAAAAACTGAAATATAAAAGCAACATAGCATATTTGAAACACCATAATACACAATTATAAAAGTGTATTTCTTAAAAGTAAAATAATAAAACCAAATATCTTGTTTTCATACGAAAACATATGAAATGTCATAAAATTGTCTTTCAAAATATCAAATTTTAAAAATCAATTTCTTGCTCCAAAATCTTTTCCTATTGGAAGTGGACGTAATGCAGCCCCAGATGGGGTTTGTCAAAGATCAAGAGAACTAGATGTTCTAGGTTTCCTTGTTGATCTTCTCCATATAGGTAGTTTTGTTTCCTTCGCAAGTGTTTCGAAGTCTCCTGATTCCTCTTGATTATAACCTCTGACAACACCCTACTTTGAAGAGAAATAGGATGTCTTTTTCTATGTATATATAAAAAGTCAATATTACAAAAAGACAAATAATGGAAAAAAAAATTATTTAAATATTGATTAAAAAATTACTAGAACCTGATGTTCCCTCATGGTTGCATTATCTAGGGTTAAGTGCCATGATGTTGGTACTGGAGTGTTCTGCAAATTGTAAAAAGATTCATAAAAAAAAGTAGTAATATAATCACATGTGCTAACAGTCGACGAGGGTGAAGAGTGGGTTATCATATTTTCTATTTCCAATCTGATCCGATGTGAGACATAGGTGGACCAATCAAATTTTTGGTGTGAAAAACAATAGACCAAATATGCTAAGGCCCACATTGGAATTTATGTCGTCCTTCCTTGTAGAAGTAGTCTGGAAAGGAAGAATTCACAATATGCCCGAAGAAATTTATTTTCAATCGCCAATACAGTCAAAACCCTTCTAGACTTGGTGGGCGTAACTGCAAAATAAACAAAATCAGTAATACACCAATAAATAGAATTTAAATTCAATTAAATAAAAAAATAGTTATACCTTGAAAATATTCCAAATGCACATTGAATTTTGTCTCTAGGAAGAGTTTGTATTCATTAGTTAATTAGTATTTGGAAGTGACAGGCTCAACACCAGCGTGGGACAATGCTATCAATCTGGCGATATCAATGGATGAGAAAGAAAGCATGATGTTTTTTTTGTCAAAAACAAGATTTACCTTGCCCAAATCCATATCATAAGCTGCAATGATCCTCTCCACCAGTTTAATATCTGTATCAAAATGGGGCATTGAAACAAGACCCCGAATACTAGAGTCCGTGACCCAAGACATGTCGTAACCCGGTATTGAATAAAGGAGAAAACCAAGTTTTTATAATTAACTTTAAACATTCTAGGGGTTGCAGGGATGCCATAGGGTGTATGAGTATGGATAAGAAGACATAGAGGATGGTACGCGACACTTGATAGAAAAGGATTCAAAATGGTGGAAAAGGGTTAAAACTTATGGTAAAATGTTAAAACTAGGATAAATCTAGAGAAAAATGGTTAAGAACACATTAAAACGAGAGGAAAATGGGTAAGAATACGTTAAAAGGGAAGATAATGATTAAGACTATGATAGAATAGGCAAAAAAATGACTGTTAATCCCTTTATATAGAATTATCTACATACAATCAGCTTCTGAATGGGTAACATGTGGCCTCTACATACAATCGTTTCACAGATGGTTGACACGTGGCCTCTAAATGCAATTGTTTCATAGATGGTTGATATGTCTCACAGATGCAACGCTATGCCTGTAACCAATCAGCATGCATGCTGTCGATCAACATGCCTGCAACCGATTAGCATGCCTTCAGCTGATTAGTAAGGATGACAAAATGTAGAGATTTTTTATGGTTTATGCTTTGTCATAGAGTTAACCTTGTATATATACATAACTACAAAAAAAATTTCTACAAATGTATGAAAAAACATATAGAATAGTACTCTAGTTTTGGAAAATGAAAATTTAAACCCATTATGCATTTATAGATATATCCATTATAAAATCATCGTGTAATATAAAAACAATATAGCATAATATAAATTACCATATTCAATTTTATACAACTATAATGACTATGAATGCACTGAAAATTGAAACCCATTCTTATATATATCCATTATAAACTCACTTTGAAATATAAAAATAATATAGCATAATACAAATGACCATATTGATTTTTATACAACTATAATGATTATAAATTCACTAAATATTGAAACCCATGCATAGATATATACTTTGTGAACTCACTTTGAAATATAAAAACTATATAGCATAATAGAAATGACCATATTCACTTGAAATATAAAAACAATATCGCAAAATCTATGCATATATTCTACGTAAACTCAAGCATATTTGAAAGTTGAAACACCATAATACTTAAGTGATGAAAATAACACACAATTATAAATGTAAATAGTGTAATAGTAAAATAATAAAAAAAAGTATCTTGTTTTCTAATGAAAACATATGAAATGTCTTAAAATTGTTTTTGAAATTCGTTTTTTCCCCTCAAAATTTTTTCCCCCTTCCTCCACTAATTTTGCCTTCTCAATGGCTTCCTCAGTCTCCATAGCAACGGCCCCCCTCTCATCTTTCCCTTGTTCAGCTCCTTTTTCCACATCCACTACTTCCATGATTTCCACATCCTGCATTTCGATGACTCTTTTCTCGGGCTAGGTAATATATCTACCAATTGCTCCAACATTGACAAGGATCATCTCAACATTTTGCATTCCATCGAGAAGGGTATTTTCTTCTTTGCCATCATATTCATGTGCTAGTCCTTGAAATTCTTTACCTTTCTCCTTAAGAAGAACACCAGGATCCAATCCATTACGAATAATGATTTTCCATAAAATGTTATTTTGTCGAACTGATTCTTGTGCTCTTTTTTCATTGCCATGGAAACATTTAAGAAATCCTTTGCCATCCTGAGATAGTCTTGCAGGTTTTGAACTTGCTTCTTGAGATTTTCATACTTTACCTGCAAAAGGGAAAAAATTTAATCAACATGAAAATATAATTACATTTTAAAAAAGAGAACAACAAATTTTTGAACACAAAAGTGATTGAGTCAAACCTCAGCAACATTCTTTGCAGCTACAACAACAACAACCTTTTTCTTATCATTTTCCCATTCATTGTAATAATCTTGGGCCTCACCATTTATATTATCCAATCTGTTCATTATAAAATTTAAAATTTCATCTATGTATGATGTATTCAACTTAAACATGTCAAATTTTACTTGTTGTAGCAAAGCCTCCATATTTTTTGGTTCATTTTCAACAATAGAAAATTTTCTTTCTCTTTTTGAAAAACTATTGTATTAGGAATTAATTTCCTTTATCAACACCTTAGCCCAATACTCCCATTTTTTCATTTCAATTATATCTAGAAGTAGCCAATATTTAATTGTAGATTCAACGATATCATAAACCAAAACTTTTTCAGAAAAAAATGTTATATCATCCTCTTGTTGAGGAGGAGCCTGACGAGTGCTTCTTTCCCTTGGAGGAGATTTTCTTGAACATTTTGCACCTTCATTTACTTTGTCTTGAACCAATTATGATAGTTAAAATTGAGTGTGTATGTTATATTGCAAAAAGTAATATTTATCAAGTGGAACATCAGCCAACCCAATACCAGAAGCTTCTGGTATATCCTCAATAGTAAAATTACTTACAAATATACAACCAAAACCAAAAAAAGTCTTTGATGCTTCTCTCTAAAATTTGTTGCATTACTTCTATCTGTGGCCTAGTTGGAAGAAAGTGTTTTCCAATAGGGAAGCATTGACCTCGCATTTGAGTTGGGAATTGTGGAGGAGGGGGCAGCATTTGTTGATTTTGTTGACGACATTGTTGCGAGGGACCTTAAAACATAAAAATAAAAATTAGTTAAAATTTTTGTGAAAGTAGAAAATAAAAACAAGTAATAAAATTACATTATGAAAATTGGTTGCAAACATTGTTATAACACTTACCTACAGAAGAAAAAACTTATTGCATATATGTTGCTGCAAATGGAATGTGGTCATGCTGTACATCTGAAAAAAAACAAAATTAATTAAAAATAGTAAAAATTTTGTAAAATTTTTGTTTCGATAGTAATTAAAACTTACTCCGATAAGATGAAACCTCATGCGTAACTACACCCGTTGGCAATGGACGTGCAACAACATGTGGATATCGTTGAAAAATAGGAGAAATAGATCTTCTAAGTTTCCTTAATGATATTTTCTATATCAGTGGTGTTGCTTCCTCTGTAGGTGTTTTCAAGTCTCCTAATTCCTTTGGATTATAACCTCTGACAGCAACATCTCGCTTTGAAGAGGAAGAAGATGCCCTTTTATGTGTTTGGTATAAAATGTCAAAATTACAAAAATACAAACAATGGAAAATAAATAAAAATTACTTAAATATTAAATAAATTACTTGAACCTGCTGTTCTTTCATGGCTAAATTGACAAGGATTGAGTGCCAATATGTTGGTACTAGAGTTTTCTACAAATTATGAAAAGGTTCGTAAAAAAAGAAATAATATAATTACATGTGCTAACTAACAACGAGGGTGAAGATGGGTTTTCACATTCTCTATTTCCAATCTAATCCGATTTGAGACATAGGTGCACCGGTCAAATTTTTGGTATCTTATACAACAGATAAAATATGCTAAGGCCCACATCAAAATTTTTGTTGGCCTTCCTTGCAAAAAAAGTCTAGCAAGGAAGAATTTGTAACATGCCCAAAGAAATTTATTTTCAATCGACGGTACGGTCAAACCGCTTATGGACTTGGTGGAATTAACTACAAAAAAACTAAAATTAGTAATTGTATGTTCAATCACTGATAATAATTTAAAATCAATTAAATAAAAAAATAGTTATACCTTGAAAAGATTCTGACTACACTTTGAAGTTGGTCTATAAGTAGAGTTTGTCGTCATCATTTAACTGGTATTTGGAAGTGACATGCTTAACACCAGCATGGGACAATGCTATCAATCTGGCGACATCAATGGCTGAGAAAGAAAGAACAATGTTTTTGTTATCGATGACAAGATTTACCTTACCTAAATCCATATCATAAGCTGCAATGATCCTCTCCACCAGTTTAATGTCAGTATCGAAATAGGGCATTGAAACAAGACACCGAAGACCAGAGTCTGTGACCTAAGACATGTCATAACCCGATGTTGATAAAATTTCTAAAATCAAGGGGTAAACCAGGTTTTTATAATTAACTTTAAACACTCCAGGGATTGTAGGGGATGCCATAGGGTGTACGGGTATGGATAAGAAGATACAATGAAAAAGGTTTTAAACGAGAGAAAAATGGTTAAAAACTGCCTAAAAATTAAGGTAAATTGTAAAAACCAAGATAAAAGTGGAGGAAGAGGGTTCGGATCGAGTTAAAAAGAGAGGAAAAGGCTTAAGAAAATGTTAAAATGAGAGAAAAAGTGTTAAGAAAGCATTAAAACAAGAGAAAGAATGACTGTTAATTCTCTTTATATAGAATTTTCTGCATGGAATTGTTTAACGGATTGATGACACATGGCCTCTACATGCAATCATTTAATGGATGGATGACATGTGGTATAGAGCACTACTGCTACCGATGGGATATCGACTGTTGTAGCACATCAAAATAGCTGCAACCAATCATCATGGTTACAACTAATTGTCATGGCAGCAATCGATAGGTATAGTTGCAACCAATTGACATGGCTACAACTGATCATCATGGATGCAACTAATCATAATGGTTGCAATCGATCATCATGGTTGCATCGATAATCATGACTGAAACTGATCGACACTGCTACAACCGATCATCATGGCTACAACCAATCAAAATGGTTGCAATCGATTGACATGGCTGCAGCTAATTGACATGGCTACAACTGATCGTAATGGTTGCAAATGACCATCATGGTTGCATCGGTCATCATGAATACAACCGATCGGTATGGCTACAATAAATCATCATGGATACAAATAATCGAAATAGTTGCAACTAATCGACATGGTTGCAATCGATCGACATGTTTACAACTAATTGTCATGGTTGTAATCGATCATCATGCTACAACCAATAATCATGATGCAATCAATCATCATGTATGCAATCGATCAACATGTTGCAACTGATCGTCATGTATGCAATCGATCGTTATGAATGCAACTGATCGGCATGGCTGAAACTGATCGTCATGGCTACAACCGATCATCATGGCTGCAACCGATCGACATGGCTACAACCCATCGTCATGGTTGCAACTGAACGTCATGACTACAACCGATCATCATGGTTGCAACTGATCATCATGGCTGCAACCAATCGGTATGCTTGTAATTGATCATCATGATTGTAACTGATGGATATTCCATTTGTCATCATGTTGGCCTGATGTATTTCATATCGGCCTAAAGCTTTTAAGTATGTCGTAATTTTTTAGATTTTGCAAAACCGATATTGATGGCCCCAAAAACAAAAAAATTGCCACGGTTTGAAACCTTTTGGAGAAAAATTATTGCAATTTGCCACAGTTTGAAAATTTTTGGAGAAAAATTAGTGCAATTTGCCATGGTTTATAATTTTTTAGAGAAAAATAATTGGAATTCGCCATGTATACTTCTCCATTTTTTGCCAATATTCCAAGAAAATTCACCTTCAATTTATAAATATATTTTGGGGCCAACCCCTTATGCATAACCCTGCATTTGACCAATGGGTTTAGTGGATGTCATTGGGGATTTTTGGGTGACCAAAGGGCTTATGGATGTCATTGGGGATTTTTGGGTGACCAAAGGGTTTATGGGTACCTTTGGGGATTTTTGGGTGACCAAAGGGTTTATGGGTACCTTTGGGGCTTTTTGGGTGACTAAAGGGTTTATGTGTACCTTTGGGCCTTTTTGGGTGACCAAAGGGTTTATGTGTACCTTTGGGGCTTTTTGCATGACTAAAGGATTTATGCATACCTTTGGGGATTTTTGGGTGGCCAAAGGGTTTATGAGTACCTTTGGGGATTTTTGGGTGACCAAAGGTTTTATGGGTTCCTTTGGGGCTTTTTGGATGACCAAAGGGTTTATGGGTACCTTTGGAGATTTTTGTATGACCAAAGGGTTTATGGGTACCTTTGGGGATTTTTGGGTGACCAAAGAGTTTATGGGTACCTTTGGGGCTTTTTGGGTGACCAAAGGATTTATGGGTACCTTTAGAGATTTTGGGTGACCAAAGGGTTTATAGATACCTTTGGGGCTTTTTGGGTGACCAAAGGGTTTATAGATACCTTTGGGACCATTTGGGTGACCAAAGGGTTTATAGATACCTTTGGAAATTTTTGGTAGGGCGCAGTGGTTTAAGCGTGAAAAGGTTGTAGGTGAACGATATTCAATGGTTCAGGCTCCTCATATCCTTCAATGGAAGCTAGGCGATAAGTTCTAGGTCCAATTTGACTAGTGATAATGTATGGACCTAACCCGTTTACCACAAATTTGTCCTGTATATGGGGTGACAAGTTAGAGTATTATTGGTTCTATTTTAAAATAAGGTCACTAACCTGAAATTCTGTAGGATGGACTTTCATGTTATAGCCTCTCTTAATCCACTCTTGATAAACACATAGGTGCTCAAGAGCATTAACGCATCGTTCATCAAGTAAGGTAATTGGTCCAGGTGAGCTTGTTGCACGGTGTCATCATCGATGAACTCTTACATGGATATGTGCAGTAATGGGATTTCCAACTCTAAAGGCATGATGGTATCAACACCATACACTAGTGAAAACAAATTTGCCCTAGTGGGTGTTCGAATACTAGTGTAGTAGGCCGAAAGAGCAAGAGGTAACTGAGTATACCAATATTTGTGATTATCCTTAATGGTTTTCTTAAAATGGAAATTACTATTTTGTTTGATGCCTCAACTTACCCATTTTCTTATGGATAATAAGGTGTAGAAAAGTTGTGTTGTATGTTATATTTAGCTGTTAAAGTGCACACATATTTACTTTTGAAAGGTGGCCCATTATCTAAAATTAGTTTCGATGAAATACCAAAATGAAAAATGATATTATGTAACATTAACTCTACGAGGCGAGGCCTAGTCGTAGTGGTAAGGGGAATCACTTCCATCCATTTTGTGAAATATTCGATGGTCATAATAATGAAAGTGTTATAGCCTAAGGAAGAGGGTGAGATTTTTCCAATTAGGTCAAACCCCCATTGCAAAAAATGCCAAACTGATTGAATCGATTGTAAGGCCTAAGAAGGTACATGTGTCAAATTAGCATGGCATTGACACTTTATGTACTTCTTAACAAAAACACAACAATATTGCTCTAACATTGGGCAATAATAGTCCATGCAAAGAATACACATTAAGATGGCCATACCACTAAAATGGCCACCACGTGTACCATCGTGCACTTGGGTGACTACCCAAACTGACTCTTGAGGTTCTAGAAAAGGAAGGAGGATACCCTCATACCTTCAATGATACATTATGTCTCCCAATATGACATATTTTACCACTTTTTTCTTGAATATATGTTTGGCAACATGTGACAATCTAGAAGGGATATTACCAAGATTTAGGTAATATTTTAGCTGGATATACCAATATTGATTTGAAGAAGCCTTAATTGTATGAATTGCTTAATCCTTTTGAAGTTAATCTCTCATGAATGTTGATTGGGAGAGAATTTATAAATATAGCATTGTGCTACTATCAAAAAGAGTTTGAGGGGATAAAATCCCCTAAGCGGTATTATTTAAGCAATTGTGAATTTGAGAGAATTGTTCATGAGAAGGTTCAATTTGAATAATATGGATTTCTAGCATGGAGTGAGGGTTCTCACGCTTAGTTACAAATTGTGATAGGATTTTTAACCAAATGGTTGTTATATCATCAGAAGGGTTCTATGAGATTAAAAACCCTAAGGAGGCCATTGTATCCGTAAAACGATTAGATGATCGAGGGAGTGCCTCAATATCATACCACTTGAATTTTACTAGAATTTTATCCATAAGAGTTTTGTAGGTTTGTAAGATTGGGCATCTACATTAGAATATTCCCTTGACTTGATTTACTATGAGTAAGGAATCATCAAAAATGTTGATCTTAGTTATTTTCATGGTGATTGTTGTTTGAAGGCCTATGAGAAGAGCTTCATACTCAAAATTATTGTTGGTGCATGGGGAATTGAGTTTGAAATAAAAGGGTGTTGGAGCCCCTTCAGGTGTGAAAAACACAATTCCCATTCCATCCCATTGCTCACACTTGGAGCCATCAAAAAATAGATTTATGGTAGCCTGTGCTTTAGGTTTTTCAATATCAAGTGATTCTTATACTTGAAAGACTCCACCGTTGGGAAGATCTATGCTAAGAGGATAGTCATCCTAGAGGGGAGCCTCTATGAGTTGATAAGCTATGACATCATATTTAATTTATTTTTGTTAAATGAATTTGAGGTCAAATTCCATCAACAACATAATCCATTTCACTTTACAACTATTATGGTAAGTATGACTCATCATATATCACAATGGATTCTCTTTGGATACTACATACGTGGTATGATTGAGCATATAATAGCATAGATTTTTAGTGGTGAAAACCACTGCTAAGCATAGCCTCTCAATGTATGCATAATTTATTTTGTAACTGAATAGGGTGCGTCTAATATAGTATGTAGCCTGTTATTTGTGCAATTTGTTCTTTTGGGTAAACATGGTGCCCAACGCAAGATCAGTAGCTGAGATGTATAGATAGAATGACACTTTTGGTCAGGGAGGAGACAATAATGGTGATGAATCCAGATATTGTTTGATCTCATCAAATATGGCTTGACACTCACCCTCTTAAATGTGACCCCCTTGTGTAAAAACTTTTTCTTCAACACTTATTCGATAATTGCAGTATGAACCGCTTTATGGATGTGATATTTACTTGACGACTACGTAGTTGCTTGATAGTAGTGGGAGGAGGAATTTCAAGGATTACCTTGAATTTATTTGGATTGAAATCTATGACTCATTTAGAGACTATGAATCCCAAGATTTTTCCAGATGTGACTCTGAAGACGCACTTCTTGGGATTTATTCTAACATTGTGTTCAATGAGGTGATCGAGGACTTTGCACAATACATCAATGTGATCATGGAAGAGTAGATATTTATCCAATAAATCATATATGTAGTCTTCCAAAATTTTATGCATGTAGTCATGGAAGATGTAAGTCATAGCTCACTGGTAGGTAGCACAAGCCTTTTTTAGGTCGAAAGACATGACTTTATAAAAAAATGTTCACCAAGGCGTTGTGAACGTCGTTTTAAGTTGGTATTCTAGATTAATGTGAATTTGATTGTATCCATAGAAATAATCCATTAGGGATAACATATCATGACCTGCTATGACATCCAACAGTGTATCAATGTTTGGAAAAGGGAATTCATCCTTAGGACTCGCTTTATTTAGATCTCAAAAATTGATGCGAATACGAATCCTTCCATCGGGTTTCTTGATAGGTACCATAGTGGAAAAAATGATGGATAATAAAATGATATAATAAAATTTGCATCTAATTGTTTTTGCAATCTATATTTCACCATTAAGGATACTTTTGGATGCATTTTTTGTAGCTTTTGCTTGATTGGTTTTGCATTTGGATCAATTGTAAGATTATGCATGACTAAATTTGGATCTAGTCTTGGCATGTCTTTATAGGACCACACAAAAGCTTCCTTCTTCTCTTTTAAGAGTTTTGTATAATCGGATTGCTTAGTAAGGGATAAGACTTCCCCTAAATTGATGAATTGGGGAGTTTTAGGATCTATGTCGATATCCCTATCAATTGTTGGCTCAATTGACATGTGAGATCCCTCTTCCAATTAATGTAGATTAGGGATCAAATGAATGTCATAAGATGGGTTTATTTCATTAGTTTGAACTCATTCTCAACCTCAGCATGAAATACATTTTTATTAGATATTGGAGAAAAATGAAACAGTTGTAACATTTCACCGCAAGGCCAACACTCTGATGGAGATGGGGGAGAATATCCCCGTTCAAAGTCAATTACCTCAAGGTCAAGGTGCAATGAATTTAATGGGTTATTCAAATCATGCAAGGTTGCAGTAAGATCTATGGAAATCATATTAATGGATAGATGATCTCCATTGGATGGACGATTGGGTCTATTGATAGGATGTTGTCTCAAGACTCGCAGGGTGGTTGCGGTGGAGGTGGAATGATCGAAAGTGGTCGATGTGGAAGGGGGGGATCTTGCTCCTCGAGTGGCAAAATCTATCATCGGATGGGATTTTGCAATGGGAATATTCATAGGTAGAACTCTTCTTTGTCATCCAATGGGATGACCTATTTGTATTTCTCATCTAAACTAGGGGAGTTAATAGGTGCTAATTCGCAATATGAATCATCATAAATTATCCATTCATAAGGGGAACCTTGATCCTCTTCCTCGTTGTCAAATGGAAGGGTATGTGAGGCTTCACCATCTTCATAGGATCAGGTGAAATCATGATATATCCCTTGATATATCATATTTATGAGAAAATAATCCCTCAAAGAGTGGACATGATCAAAATTAGTGTAAGTATTGTGTGTAAGCTCATCCTTATAGTTCAAACCTATGCAATCTAAAATTTCTATGAGGACATAGAGAGGCATTGAATTGTGTCCTAAGCTAGATTTATTATATGGAAATTGCTATTGTGGCTAGCAAGGAATGCAAGTACCTTGTTTGTACAACCCTAGACCATAGCCATGCCAATGGCAGTGATAGAGATATCGTATTGTATAATCAAGATTGGACATATAATTTATGTCCTCAAAAAAGAGTTCTTCATCCTCTTCTTGTTGAGGAGATGATTTTGTTCCATATTCAATAACCCCATAGATGAAGTTCATTTTATTTGTAGGTATGCCTAGAGGTACGATGGTACCTATGGGAAGACGAGTTCATCCCATATTATGTATTATCTCAATGGCTGGAACTATTGTGATATTCCTTACTAGGTACTCTCCTAAACCGATAGTAGCCAAATGGATTGTGACCTGCGAGGATGAGGATCAAGGAGATGGAAGAAAGGCTTGCAATGACTCAATTCTTACCTCATGAGATGGTTATTCATCTACTAGACTAGGAATCTCTTCTATGGAAATGGTAGAGATGGTTAGAGGGATATCATCAATAGGCCTCTTCAACATGTTCCTCTATGGAATATTTAAGGATGACTAAGGTGTCTTTGAAGGTTCCAATGATGAGGATGGTATAAAATAAGATGATAATGTATCAATGGAAGTCATTGGTGAAGGATTTAGACCTTGAATATACGTATTCAGTTGGAATTAAAAACGAGTTTATGGCAAGGTCGACTAGGGAATATGTTGCACTAAGTTGCAATATTTGAAGGGCTTAAGGTCTGCAGAGACAATGTGTACTTGCATTTCATGAGTATACTTCAAACATTGGTGAGCTATGGATGGTATGCACTTCATGTCCCTAATCCAAGGTCTACCATGCAATATATTGTAGGCCCTTGTGCCCTCCAAGACATGAAATAATGTTGGTATAGTTTTGCATCCCACTTTAATAGGTAGGAGTATAGTGTCAACCATTGAGCATAGAGTATCATTGAATGCTCGGAGGGTATATGTGGATGTAATAATGTGGGATGTTGGAAGACCTAGATGTTGGAGAGTATTTGTGGTGATAATATTGCTTGAAAAACCAGTGTCAATCAGAACTCTTTTGTAAGGTGTTCCATTTACACATGCAATGTTGTGTAAGGGAGGATCAACCACACCATTAGCTATTAGTTTGAGTTCATGTTCATGAAATGTGATTATTGGATTTTTGCACTTCTGAACATGCCCCATGAAATTGATAAAGGAGTTAGACTATTGGGACTATAGTTCAATCAACCTAGGGATATCCAAAAGATATTCTTGATGAGGTGGATACTTTTGAATAAGCTCATGGATAGAGAATCAGGCCGATGTTGTTTGTAATATTTGAGTAAACTTATTCTTTATGGTGACCACTGGATGATATGGAAGGCTTTACACTGGAGGTGGTGGGGTTTATGACATTGAGGGAATATCATTTGAAGCTACAGGTGGTGCAACTTGATTTAGATAATACATATTCCTTGTCACAATTCTAACCATCCCGATAAACCCTTATTGACGAGGTGTTATATGGACCTCATTTACCTATTTTTCTTGATTTTCCTGCACCTCATGAGTGGGCAATGGGTCTTTAAAGACACCCATTTTTTAATTATTTCTCATGATAGGGTTATCAACTTGAAGGTCATATATCTCAATCATATCTTGTACTAGGTTTTTGAACATGTAGCACATTTTCATGTCATACCCATTCTGCTTATGGTACTTATAGTATAGGTCTTCATGACATTCCATAGGCTTTTGTTTACCCATACTCATATCTACATGTTGGATCTTAGGTAGAGTAATTACTTTGAAAACACATAAATGATAAAATAGGGAATCCATAGACTCAACAAAGGGTGTAAATTATTTCTTAGGGCAACATTTCTAGTTTTGCCCTTGATTCGCTTGAGTTTTGTTATTATAACTTGTAGGAGGAGGTTGGGCCTGATAGTTTGCTTTATGAGGCAGCATTGTTTGCACATGCCCTAGAATGCTAATGGTAAATTAATTAATTACTACCATATTTGGTTGTTCTGTATTACATTTTGTGTTCTTAGTCCACTCCTTTTTGTAGGGTTTTGCGATTTCCCCCTCTTGAATTTTTATTTCTTCAATTTTTCTAGCCTGTGCTAGAGCATATTTATGAGTTTGGTATTGCTAAAGTTGTAGCAATAATTAAATTGGCTTTAAATATCTCTTGGAAAACATGCAAGTCAAATTAGACACTGGTAGTAGGTATGGTAGCTTAGCAAGAAGCATTCACCACTTGTTACCATAATTTGTGATTGACTCATCATCATATTGCTTCAACCCCATGAGGTTTATTAACGTCACCTTTTACTTAGTGTTGACGGTGAAACATTCTAGGAATCCATCCACAAATTTTTCAAAGCTATGGAAGTTGTGCCTTGGGAGTTGATTGTACCACTCTATAGCTGGGCTAGAGAGGGTAATCAAAAATATCCTCAGAAGTAAGGCATCATTATCCTAGATACTAAAACATTGATTCATAAACCTGGTCACATGCTCCTATAAATCTTCCTCTCCTTTGAATCTCTCTAGCTTGGGAATTTTGAAATGCTCTGGGTATGGAGGGGGAGGTATTGATGGGTGAAGTGGTTGAATACAAAGTTGGTGGAAAGTGGTATTTTGAAGACTAGATCCAAAGGTATTGTTTTCTATTGTTTCCATGCACTCAAGAAATGCTTTATATGAATCAGAGAATTTTATGTCCTCTTCTTTGCTTTGGCCCTATAGGGGAGGGTGAGGAATATCAAGCATACGACATGGTGGTTTATTGTCATCAACCATACCTCCATAAGGTGCTTCTAGTTATTCCTCTTCTGGTTCTAAATCATCATAGGCTCTTAAGGTGTTTCCTACATTGGCTTACAAAAAGGAACAAACACCCGCTAAAGGTGATCTATGTTTGGCCTGGGAGTTAATTCTCGATTAGGCCTAGGAGGTCAAGGAGGTAAAATTTGGTTAGGCCTAGGAAGCCTATTTTTATTAAAATTAGGTTGCATCTAATGAACCCCATGTCTATGAGTACTTGGGGTAGGTACCTCGTTACGTAAAGTCTCTTGAATTTACTGTTCAATTCTTTGTTTTTCTAACTGATGTTGGCAATCCAAGCATTGTATATCTAGCCGAAGCTAATTGAATTGAGCTTGGTGATAAACATATATTTTAACCACTTGGTTTATCTAATCAGTTGTATGAGTTCTATTAGCCCTAGCACTATTACCATGATACCTATCCTATTTAGGAGGATCTAAAAAATTGACTACAAGCTTCCATCAATTGAGAGAGGTCGTGTTCACTTGAGGCTCACTCCTAAATAGATAACATTTATATTGAGTTCATGTATAAGCACATTGTATTTGCCTGGAATAATGAGACCGAGGATAATAAGGATTCTTCTTGGATATTCCTTCATAAATGTGGAAGGGAAGGGTGGAATTTTTTCACCCAAGGTGATTAGTATCATACTCATCTTGGCATTTATATTTTTGAGACCTATTAGGGTGATTTAAAGGCATAGTGTGGTCATTTGGTCCTACCCATGGTGTGTAATATTGATCTTGCATGTAGGTGTGCAAGGTGGACCAAGCAGACATACAAATGTATGGTATTACTCTATGTGTTTACACCTCAATGCATGGTTTCCATTATTAAAATAAGGCATATGAAGTGTCTATATCTGGAAAGTAAGTTCCTTGATTATGAACAAAACCTATAGGGGTATCCCACGTAGGGGTTCCTTGTAGGTTACTTTTCTGATTTGATATTCTAGGACTTAGGTGAGTAGGAGGTTGCCAAGGAGGTATAATCATATCTTTAGGGTTAAATTATAGATGGTCTACATCTCCTTACCTACTCTCTATAGTTTCAGCCCTTGAATGGGTTTGGCTATGGGTGCATACCATATATAATTTTCTCTAAACCCTACGTGATTATCTCCTTTACAAATTTTAATGATGCAACACATAAAAATAGAAACACATAATAATACAAGTGTTTATTTCTTTTAAATATTTTATGTGTGTTTCCTAAAATTGTTTGGTGTGTTTTTTATTTGTAAAGAGATATATTTTCACATGTTTGAATATTGTTGATGTAATTCTCAAATTTTTAAAGGATCTCACATGCATACTCACATCTTAACAACCAAAAATGAAAGTTTAGTCATGTAAACCAACCAAAGTATGGATATGAAGCCCATACCTGATCAGGGAGTATAGGTCCTACCAGTCCTCACCCATATTGATCATGGGTAGTGATACACCCTCTGAAGAGGAATGCGTACTATTTTCCATAGCTAAGACGGTTCTTGGAGCCAATTTTGGCCAAAAAATAGGGTTTGCATCATGCGATCCAACGAGTGGAGATGAAGCCTATCATCATTGGTCTCTATTAGTGGTTGCATATGAAGTTACAACTCACTAATGTTAAAATGTGATGTGGTGTGTATGGTTCCTTTTATACTTAAAGAAAGCAAAACAAAATAACACTCAATGAACATTCACTAAATGCAAAAGAACGTGTCACTTTCATAAGTATTGCATGAATAATGGAACCTACAAAATGCATACCCTATATTTCAACCTAACCATTAGGTAGGTCACAAGCCATCAAACCACACAAATACATGCTTAAAATCTAACCATTTTGTTGTTTTGAAATTTAGGAAAAGTGAAATCTATATTACAATCAACAAGGAAAAGACAAAAAGATAATTTTATCCTTCTATAAATAGTATTAATGCAAAGTGAAGGTCTGGATACTTATATTTATAGGATAAGATGTTGTTGTTTCTATCAATTTGAGCTACAAGCCCTCTATTTTGTGGTCGTTCTTGGGTGGGATGACTACTGTGGCCATCCATGTGTGTTCCAATTAGGAAATTAGGGGTCATTTCAATCTAGAATAGCCAAAACTTACAACATTTCAAAGAAAAAATAGAGTCAAAACTTGCAAAAAATGAAATGGGACAAGTGTCCCACTATGATTGGCACTGTAGAGAAAAACAAATGGTGCACCTATTAAAGGTAAATGAAAATAACCTATCTATTTAAGCACTACAAAAGTGACATTAATGTAAGCATGATGAAAAATAAGTGAAATAAATAGGGAGTTCTCTTTGTATTAATCAATTTTCCAAACACACGGTTACAAAACATCCCCTTGAGGGCTCTTAATTGATACAATCCATTATAATTTTTAAAGGATCCACTCCTTTCAGAAACTCAAGGTGTGCTTTCAGTGTCTTTATCACACTAATGAATTGAAGAGTGGGATTTTACTACCATTGCATTGATCTATCCATATTCAAATTTGTAGCTCCTTCCTTGCACATTAAAATACCTATATCTACATACAAAGAATACAAATTGGTCAATAGCATACATAGATTAACATGAAATCTTAAATATGCATGCGACATTGAATAAAAAAACAGCAATAGATGGTGTAAAACCATTCCAAATTGTACCAAAAATTAATATACTAAATATTATCTACTTTAGGAATGATCTATGCAAAAATTGAAATGAAATCATATGCAAAATCTGTGGTCATCCCTAGGTGTTCCAATTGGGACTATCATAATGAAAACTCTAATTGAAGGTCCAAAATTGCTCCAAAATGTACCAAATTTTAGTATGATGTATATAAAATATTTTAGAAATGATCTACACTAAAACTGACCCAAAATTGTGTGCAAATTCATGGCCATACCTGGGTTTTCCAATTGGTACTGTTAACTATTCCAAGTGGGCACGACCATAAAACTTGGTTTTTTTCGCTACCTTTTACTCTAGGATATGGGTCAAACTACTCCTAGGGGTTTTTTCATCAAATTTTATGATTTGATTCATAGAAATGGATGGGTTTTGGAATGGATTTGCATATTAGGGTATTACTTACAAACCTCCTTCGACATATGGAGATTTCAAGGGAAAATATGTGGGTGAAATGGAGAGTGAATCTCAGAAGAACTTCATTGAAAATTATTGCAAAGACTTCTTTCTAAAATTGGGTGGAATACATCCAATTTATAGCCCAAGAGGGCCATAGGGTTAAATGGGCAAGTTGGGGCATGCAAGGCAGGTGCCACCACTTGTCAAAATCCTTGCCATGCGTTGGGTGGAAGAGACATCCAATTTTAGCCTTCAATTTGTAGGTTGTGATGGCTTTGATAGGTCCTCAATAGTCATAAGTCATTGGATGGGATAAATGGTAGAATTTGATTTTCATTTATCCTACCCTTGACTTTTTGAGGGGCCTAGGCCATGGTCATCCCACCTAGGGATGGTTGCTGGTGGTCATCCCTAGGTAGGATGACCATGAACTATGGTTGTCCTAGGGTGGGATGACCATGAACGATGGTCATCCTAGGGTGCGACGATGATGGATACATGGCCCAAAACATCCCAAAAATGGGGTAAACCTTCCCAAAAGTGGTTATGACCACTATTTACCCCTTGAGGCTTGCCCAATGGGATCATATGGTGTTGATAAGATTATGTCATTGCAGTCTAATCAGATTGACATGATTTTAGTGTCTACATTTTCATTCAAGTATATTTTTTTATTCAATGTTTAGTTTGACTTATTATTTTGACCATTTATTAGCCTTTCATTCTTTCTATTTTTCTAAGGTAAACTGATATCTTTACCATAGTTTTTTGCTTCTAGCATAAAAGTCCTTGTTTTAAAAAGTAAATCTAATATTAAAAGACTCTTTATATTGTACAAAAAAGAAACTAATTTTTATTTTTCATTCTATATGCTCTCTATTAAGTGTCTTAAAAGTGATATAATAGTTTATTATTGAAAATTTGGTCTAATTTTTTTTTTCTTTTATTTTTAATATATTCATTGATTTTACTTCCTACCATATTATACAACAATTGGATATCATCATGAGGGTTTATTACCTTAATCAATTCGGTGTTACAATCTAATATAATCTAATCTACGTGTCATCGGTTTTAGATATCTCTAAGGTAGTGCTTTAAGAGCTTGATCACATAATTCATAGATTCCTTTAGACATGTCAAAGAGGAAATAAAATAGACTTTGGTAAAGTGGAAAACTTTGTGTTTGTCAAAATAGGAAGGGGGACTGGGCTTTAGATCTGCAGTAAAAAATAATAAGGCACTAGCTAAAAAATTATACTAGAGAATTATTAAATAGCCCCGATGCATTATGGGCCAAAAATATGTAAGCAAACTATGCAAAGAACAAAATCCTAGTAGAGATTATTTGATATTAGATGTCTAATATTATTTGATATTAGATGTCTAATAGAGGTTCCCCTATTTTAGTGGTACTCAAAATAGGAGAGAAAATGATTAAAAGAAAGGTTGTTTTGGATAGTTAATAATGGAAAATACATAGATTTTTGGTTAGAATCATGGGATGGACATCCACCTTTAGTGACTTAATATACAGAGTGAATCCCAATGATGGAGGAGCTGCATAAAATGTAATGGATAAAAGTAGAAAATTCTCAAGGGACAAAACATGAGGACTAAGAGTTGGAAGATACTAGATTTCATTAAAATAATGGCCAATTCAATTTTCAGAGAGACTAGCAAAGGAGATTGATTGGATCCTACAAATAATATTATTATCATGGTCCTATGAGGATGACCAATTTGGATGGAAAATTAGGACTAAGAGGGAGTATATAGCAGCACATGGATATAAAGAATTATGCCCTAGCATCACTCATTCAAACTAGAATCTATTCACAAACCTTTGGATGTAGAAGTTATAGCTAAAGGTTATGTTATTCAACTGATTACTCCTCCATAAAAGGATACTCACAGGGGATAAATTAATGAAGAGGAGAATTTATGGACATTTCAAATGTACATTGTGTATGAAGGAGAATGAAACTTCCAACCACATTTTTATATAATGCCCCATAACAATCAAGCTATGGAAAAAGTTGGCATCTTTGCTAGATTTGTATTGGACGAAGAATTAGTCTATAGAAGAGATCTAGAGAGGATGGAAGAATAAAAAAGGAGTAGATGGTTATGTGGGAAAAATAGTATGGATAGGGCTGATAATCCTACCTTGGAACATATGGAATGAGTGGAATAGAAGGATCTTCAAATAAGAGACTAGAGATATCCATTGTATGTGGGTGAATACCATATCCAATATAATGGAGACTATCTAATTTATGTTGAAGCAACCACAAAAATCACATCAATGATGAGATCAAATAGTGACATGACTCAATATTAGTCCCCAAATGGACAGAGTTGTAAGAGTCAAACCACAAGATAAAATGATGGATACAATTAAGAAATGGTAACAATGACCATTGGGATTTGAAAAAGTAAATACATATGGGGCATCAAGGTGCAACCTAGATAGGGCCAATGCAAGGGAAATAGGTATAATACCAGATGGTACCTCGACATTCATATTTATAGTAAACTTAGGTACACTTTACAATAAAATTATTGAGGGATATGGTATTTTGAGAGGGATGCATAAGGCTATCAAGGTTGGGTGGAATAGAGTGATAGTGGATTCAAACTCTCATTTATTGATCAACTACCTTAAATCCCCATTGAGAATAAAAAATTATTGTCAAGGAATTCAAAGGGTTGTAGATAAAATCAGACAAATTCAAAGTACTTTCATAAATGTGATATACACCTATATACCAAGAGAGAAAAAAAAGGTAGTTTATGGTATGGTAAACTAGGCTTCGGACAAGGGATACCTCTTTTACTATAGGAACCCTCCTAAGTCGTGCACATAAGAAATAAGGGAATATATTTTGCATATTAAATATATTGATGATAAAATTCCTAGTAATGTGTATGAATTCAACTTTTGTGACACATTTTTATTGATAGGGTGATGTAGGAGCATCCAATGGTGTAAGAGTGATCTTGCATCATCCAAAATTTATATTAATTTTATTCTATTCTAAAACTAGTTAGTTTGAATCCTACCAAAATGGTGAAAATACTGCCACTAAAACTTAAGGGTGAATTTTGAAGGCCTTAGAGGTCTCGTAGAGGGGTGAAAATTAGGTATTATGACCCTGAGAAGTTTTTCCTCCAAAATTCAAATTTCAAATGAGTTTTTTTAGGCAAGAAAAGGGGAAACAAAGTACTAGAGGATAATTTTGAAATTGTAAAAGGGGTCTAGTCTATATCTTCATTTTCATGAAAAGTAATAGGAAAGCTCTAGCACTGGTTTACAAATTTCTCTATTTAGGAAGGTTGTTTGTGTTCAACTGATTTCAGTTCTGCTTCATAGGGATTTGGGTTCTTAGTATAACAGTTGATAGATAAATTTGATGTATCCAATGTCAAAACATGGGTGAAAATCCTGATGGCTTGGAAATTCCAAAGATGTAATCTGATTTGATGATCAATATAATATAATTACTCTTTTTACCAAAAAAATGACTATATTTAATTATTTGTTGTGTTATTTAAGTATTTATTATTGATTAATTAATTATTGATTATTATCAACTAAGATGTTTCTAGTTATTATCTTGATTTTTTTTTTGGTTTTTGTACCCACTCACACACACCATGTGTGGTTTGAACTTGGGTTTCCTGGATGAGAAGCCAAAGACATACCACTACGGTGTCCCAAAAATGACTTATCCTAATATTCATCACCATGCCTCAACTTATTTATAATTGTAATTTATAATATTTCCATGAATAAATGGAATCAACATATATTACTTGGAAAATAAAAAGTAAATCACATATAAAACACAACATAGATATGAAAATTTTTATTAGACACCCATAAATCTAGCTAAAGAATAAAGAATGATCTCTAACTAATGAGAAAATTATTGGATTAGATAGTATAGAAATACCTATAATATAAGTTATCCGAGATCAAGGTTAAAGAACTAACCCAATGGAGAATAATATTATAATACAATAAGTCACCTTCTATGTTGTTTATGGGTCCATAGAAAAATATACAAATGATTATAGGCTTCAATATACATTAACACAACTTAGTTCAACATCTCCCTTGAGTTGAATAAGGATCATAAAGAGATATCCTTATTAATTATCCCTCCTTAGTGGATGTGCTCCTACACCAAGCTAATCTTATAACTATACAAAAGTTACCTTTAGCATAAAATTGGCCAAGATATCTGCATATTATTGTATTAAAGGTACATAGGGTAGGGAGAGCATCTCATAAAGTAAAGTTAGAAAACATTGTGTTCTCACACCTAAATATTATTTTATATTAGTGGAAAATAGGATTGCAAAAAATATTTATGGAGCTATAGTTATCATAATATAAAGTAACAAGAAACTACATAGGAAGACCCAATTGCTAAATCATCAATACCAAATATATTTCATGGTCTCATTGGCAATATAATATTCAGCCATAAAATATTGATATATGGTGGATTGCTAATAACAACACCAAGATAACAATCTAGAACCAAGATATAACATCAAGTCATAGTAGATCATCATTAGTCAAAATTATCTATCCAATATGCATTAGATTAACCCCATGGGATAGGAATAACCCTAGTAAACTACTGAATTTATACACTGTAGGTAACTTTGATATACTAAAATATCGACTTAGATACTATCCAATGAATTTCATGATATAAATTCATATATCAGTAATAATAGATTATACCAAAGGAAATATTTGATCTAAAGGTAACATAAACCAAAGGAGTAGAACAATTTTCAAGAGTTTTGAATGTAAAGCAAATGGAGTGTACTTGGGATTATATTCCTCCATCTTGAATTATTATACAATATCCAATGTGTATTAAGGCTATGAAATAGTGATCTCAAAAGGTGAATGCTCAATTTGAATCCTTAGTAACACCAAAATATATCCTCTCAAAGTTTTACTCAATCCATAACTTTATCTCTTGGATCAAGGATGTTGAGCTTCCCATGATGATAACATCATCAACATGAAATACATTAACAATAAATTTTCAATTCTAAGTTAAATTTAAACATCATGTTTTTACCCACAACATTGAAATTATAGTTGAGAAAGAAAGAATAAATATTCTCAAACAAAGCACAAGGCACATGCCTAGGCCCATCTATGGAATTCTTAAGTCGATAAACAAGAGGAGTAGGTCTATCCAGGTGGAGGTGGGCGACTACTACATATAAATTTCCTTCTAAAGTTCTCTATCATTAATTTTTTTTTTCACATCCATTTGATAAACTATCCATCCATAGAATGCAACAAGAGAAATAATCATCTACAAAAAATTGATATGATCCATAGAATTGAAGGTCTCTATGTAATAAACTTGCTCCTTCTAACAAAAACTTCTAGTAATAAGGTGTTTTGCTATGCTTATCAATCTAACCATCTACATAGAATTTTATTTTGTAGATGTAATTATATCTAACCACATTCTTTCCCTTGAGAAGTGAAACCAAAATCACAGTTTTATTCTTCATTAGAGACTCATATTTTTCCAACATAACATTTTCCCACTAAAGACACCATTTGAATTTAAGTAAGTATTATCAACCTTAAAAATAAAATATCAAGAAGGAGGTTTTGAATGAGATTTATGTGAAAGAAAGAGTCATGCATCCTAAAGAACTGTTTGATCTCACTTAGGTAATAATCCATCCAAATAATGTTGGGGTACATCCTATACATAATCAATAATAGAAGAAGTGATTAAAGAATCCATTACATTATAAAAATCATACCACATTGTCCAATACCATAAGTAGTGCATAGAAATATTGAGCTCATCTCAAGTACAATTTAAAGAAGAGAAAGGAACATATACTGGTGAATAATTTGGAGTATCTACAATTATGTTTCTAGTAGCCATTAGACAAATATGATAGATAATATAAGAAAATAAATTATTAGAGAATAATCATGTAGAAGGGGAGGAATCAATAAGAGGGGTAGGATAATTTACCAAGAGGACCAAAAGTGGATTATAGGGAATTAAAGGAAGAACCTCATCAAATACCACATTATGCCAAATAAGAATCTCTCAAATATAAATATCATAGAGGTGGTAATCATTAGGACTATCACTATATCCCACATGAATGCATCAATGACTCTTAAAATAAAGTTTATTTTACTCATATTTGGATATATAAGCCTATGTAATAGAACAAAATATAAGAAAAATATGAAACATTAGGCTTAACACCTATCAACCTCTAAAAATATATCATAATTTAGTTTTTTAAATCCAATGTCCTATTTATGGCATGTGCAACACATCACTTGTTTACCTATAAACTTAGTTATTATCTCCTTGCATGCAACATACATCAAGCCATATCCTATACAACCTTGTTCTTCCATTCACCCATCTTGTTTTGTTACTGAGTGTAGTGAACAATCCTTTACAAATGAATTCTATATAATGCCAAAAATCCCAAAATTCATGAATCATGAATTCACCACCACCATTGGTGTCAAGGAACTTGTTTTTATTCTCACACTAAATATCCATAAATTATTAGAATGTATTTAAGTGTACAAATAATTCATCCCTCATATTAATAGTATATTATAAACCAAAAATGAATAACACTAATACAATGTAAATAAAGTGTACAAAAAGCACAATAACATAATGGAATGCACAAAATGAATAATATTTTATTAATATGGGAAGATATCTGAGTTATACAATGAATATGCTTGAATACAAGGTTTTAAAAATGATTTTTGATACATATATTACAAATAACAAGGTTTTGAAACCCTAGTTCAATGAACAGATGGTGTCTTCTAGTTTGTCCTTGATCCAAATAAGAGTGTGGGTAGATTTATGTATCCTTATGGGACCACCCTAGCTACGAAAGCTTCCATATACATGATTCCTACACCTGGAAACAACAAACAACATAAAAGGTATTAATAATACATGTGAGGGCTCCACTGTGTGAGGCCCTCTAAAAGATAAAACTAATAAACCCTAGATGCTACAGAATGGAATTGTAAATAGAAATATAAGAATATAAAATAGTGCAATGAATATTTTTACCTTGTCAACGATGATATTTGCTCAATTTTCTATCATCAATGGTCGTGTGGATGCCTGAAAGCATTTGAGGGCTTGTAGAATTTAAAATATACAAGGTTTTTGATGGTTGCATGGATGCCCAAAAGCATTTGGTGATGGCTATGAATGCCCAAAAACATTCCAAATATACTCAAAAACATTCTGCAAACTCTAGGTGGTATTCAAGGATGGAGAGGAGTGATACAAAACTAGATATGGTTCATGAGGGTTTGGCGATGGGTGCAATGGTGGCGGTGAGGGAAGAAGATGATGGTGCTAGGGCTAGGGTAATCTCAAGAATTTGAACATTCTAATAATTTTCATGGATAATGTTCATGGATTGTGATTCACAAAAATGAATTACTTTTTATAATATACCCTTGATCATGTTAGGGTTTAGATGACACAAAAATTGGTGGTCAATATTAAAACATGAAGAAGGATGGAGATTAATCTTGAGCAAGTGACATGGATTGAGATGGATGGATGGCTAAGATTAAATTGTGGTGGATGGCTAGGATTTATTCACATAAATACACATATATTTATTAAATATATAAAATATTAATATCTATATATATTAAATAAATACACATATATATATGTATATATAACAGATGACTATGATTAGAGGATACAAATGGATGACAAGTAGCTAGATTTTGATGTCTATAGATGCCTCTTTTTGTATCACGTTGCATGGAACATAATGTGGTGCAAAAATATGAGACACCTAATTTGGTTAGGTGCAACAACTTTCTTTCCTTGGAATGCAAAGAGGATTTTGAAGACACAAAATTTGTTAGTGTAACTTACCCCCTCAATTTGCGAATGAGTGAAAAATGAGTCTCATGAGCCAATTAACAGAAGTGTGGGTAATGATGTGGGTGAATGGTGTAAGTGCAAGTGTATGATGTAAATGTGGATGATATGAATGATGTAAATGCAAATGATATGAATGATGTAAATTGATATCATTTTTACCCCAATGAAGAAAGGTGCTGTTGTAAAATGCAAGTGGTTGATTTTGTTTTTGCCCCAACAAAGAAAGGGTTTTTGCCAAGTGTGGATGCCATGATCATGTAATATGTATATCAATGTAGAAAATAAAAGTCAAATTTGTTTACCCCAAGTTTCGGGTGATTCCATGCCATTTACGAAACTGAATTTTGGCATCATTGAAATGCAAAGATGCAAATGTAGAAAAAAATAGAGAAAATAGTCTATCCTCGGGGTCACTCATGATTGCAGCTAATTCCCACATGGAATTCCTAAATGGTTTCTCAATCAATTTGACTGGCCTACATCCTAGGAGACTGGTGTAATTGCAAAGGAAATTATGAAGGTTATCCATATTGGGAACCCCATGGAAAAGGGTATCAATGACAGTTGTTGAGCAAATTGGTCTTAGCATAGTTTCACTCAAAATATGAGGGACCAAAAGTAATTTTGTTTTTGAACAAGGAGATATTGGATGATGAATATGGCTAAGTTTCCTTATGGTTATTTACTCATCTTACTGAATTTCATGGACAACCAATCACTCCAATCACCAAGGAGATAGAATAGACCACTAGATACAAGGTTCACTTGTACTTTCAAGTGAATTTGATAAATTTTTAAATGCAAATGCAATTTTTGGTGGATTTTATGATGTTGAAATAAATATGTGATGATGAAAATGCACTGGTGATTGGATTGCATTATTTTGTAAAATTTTGCATTATTTTTTAGCGATGTTGAATTTTGTAAAGTGATTTTTGTGAATTTTGGTTGCAAGTAAAAATTGAGTACCCAAATTGATATTTTATTTCACAAAACATGATATGATGATGAAATGAATGCATGTATGCAATGTGGAGTGATTTTTGTGTAGGTAAGCTATATTTTTGGATCATTTTGGTCTTTATGCACAATTGGAATTCAAATGCCAACTAGCATCCACATCATGCATAGATACTAGCTAGCATTTGCCACTCTGTAGATGGTGGTCAATATTTCAATGTACCTGTGAATTCCCATGGGTATTTTAGTGTGCTAGAAATAGCTATAAATAGTCTGCAGAGGTAAATTCATATTCATTCTTACATTTGTGAATTCTAGAAGCTACATCTAAGGAAGTGAGTGAGGAAAAGTGAGGTGGAGTGAAGGAGTGTGGTGGAGTGGAAGCTATGGTGATGGATGGTACGGATGTAGTAGGATCAGTAGTGTAGGTAGCTGAGGTAAGTACCCTTGACAATCTTGTTTGAATTTTTTGTATTTTTTTATTTATGTACAAGAATGTAATATTAATGTGCTTGCATTATTTATGTGTTGTGTTGTAGTTGAGGGTTATGTAGGCTCGACATCAGTTCTCACCCTTCATACCTGGGGTGAGAAAAGGTGTTGCAGAAGGATTGGTATTATTTGGAGGATGTGGGGTTGGCTGGGGCAACCCAAATTTATGTGGTGAGGGTCGATGAGGAGTATCTCTCTGCTTTGGTAGAGATAGGGGATCCAGATAGTAGGACGTATAAGATCCCTACTAGAGAGGTGATAGTGACACTCAAGTATATATACTGCATCCTTCAAGTGTCGATGGAAGGATTACGTGTCAAGGTTGTGCATGACAAGGGGCATGAGATGAGTCACATATTCAAAGACCTATGGAGATATGTGAGTGTGAGGGATGGAGGTATAAGGTACTTGGTGATGTATGTGGAGAAGAAGTTGGAGGCATTACCCACCTTGGTCATGTTCATGTTGGCCAACATAGTGGCCCCAAACAACACTTGCTATCGGTTCCCTTGGAACACATCAGGATGGTGTACAATATTATTGATGAGCCTCAGGTATATGCATGGGCACCTACTCTGCTGGCTCAACTATGCTAGCATTTGTACGAGGTAAGGAGATAGAGGTAAAAGGGTTTGGGTTACAATTTAATGTTGCAGTGTTGGGGCTAGGAGAACTTCAATGTGGCTTGTCCTATGGGATTGCCTACTAAATCATGATATGGAGATCAACCTTATGATCCAAGATGGCTGGTAGTTGAGAACATTAAGTTGAGTCATCCTGGATGCACTAACTAGGAGTACAAGGATCTATGGTTTTTATTGATACCAGACCAGGTGCTTTGGAGACCAAGGTGAGGAGTTAGTTGGACTAGTGATGGGGAGAAACTATGGAGAGTTTAGTAGGTGAGGTGGGTGGTTAGGAGGTATGGATTGAGGTCGAGCTAGTCTAGTTCTTATGGATGCTTTGGTAGTTTGGGCTATAGTAAGGAGTTCTTGAGGCACTAGTGCTGTACAGGTGCCATAAGAATGACATGGGTCTACCTTATACCGAGGCATGGTGGGTGACCTATTAGGATGATGATGATATGGATCTCCTTAATGTGGATGATGTAGGGACTACCACTAAGTACAATGTATGATTCATTATGTAGCCACCATGGGTACCCAATCCAGTTGTAGATGAGGGCATTGGGGATGAGTATGAAGTAGAGGCTAAGGTGGAGGTAGATGAGGCTCCCAAATGTTGGATACATCATCAATATAGAAGTCGAAGGAGACAGGTGAGGATTGCAGTAGAGCAATCTCCAGATATTGGAGGTGATGGAGGTGGTATGAATGATATGGAGGAGGTTCCAAATAGACCTCTAGGTCATAGTGAGGAGGATTGGATGAGGCTAGATAATATGGTGGTTGATTGAGACATAGAGATAGCTCAACTATGAGTGGAGCTAGAGGAATGAGTGGCTATAAGTGGAGGTAAGGATAGGATAATGAGGCTCTAGGTAAAGCTACTTTAGAGGGATAATTGTTAGAGACATGATGTACTACACCTTTTGGATCAAGACGAATACATGGGGTATTTTAAGTATCTATTGATGCAACACCACATTGGGTTGCAAAATAGACCCTTCTCCTCGATATCTAGGTTTGTTAGGTATAGTGAGTCTTGAAAAAGTGGCTCTAGGTCTAGGGATCCTTTAGGATCATAGGGTTCCTCTCATAGATGTTAGCTAGTGCTCAGATGCACTTTTTGTATATGAGCCTTGGTGCTCCATTGTATATAGCCTTTGGGTATTCATTGTACATGCAATATATATACATGATTTATACTTTTGTGTCGATACTTTTGTGTAAATGATTTTGTGTGAATGCATATGTATATGTATAATAATGTAGTGATAATGTGTATGAATGTAAATGAATTACTGCTCTAATGATCATTTGTAGTTTAGAATCTACTTGACCATTTATAAGATTGTTGTTTAATTAGGAGAAACAAACTAGTGGCATGTGAAATGGAAGACTCATGTAATGATATGAATGTTGACATGGAATAAGATATGGATGTTGATATGGAAGAAGACATGGATGTTGATATGGAAAAAGATATGGATGTTGATATGGAAGAAGATATGGATGTTGATATGGAAAATTGATTGTTTTGCATAGACTCGGACATACTAGTGATATCAAATAAAATCACTAAATATTATTTAATTTATCTAAGACCAAATATGTGTGTAGTGAATGCATTTACCAAATCATGAGTATGGTAATGACTCAAGGTAATCAAGAACAAATGTGTGTGCAAGTGAGTTCATTAACCCAAACCAAGAAGCTAGTCTATCGTTATAGATCTCTCCAAGAGAGACGTGTCACCATGCATGAGCGTACTACATTGCCAATAAAGCATCTATAGCCTCAGTGGATATTATCTCCATAGTACAAGAATATGATCTCTAAGATTTAGGTATTCAGACTACCTAACCATCTAACTAGAAATGTAGTTCTATATTTATGACTTGAGGATCTATGGTGTGTTATGTGTAAAATATTTAGAGCTTTGGGGAATAAGATTATCAACTAAAGTGTGATGATAATTTTACCCTATCCTTACTACTCATTCTTGTATTTGGAAATTGTGATAGTGGTGAAAACCACTATTTTTTATTTTTGTACTATGTGCATAATGGTACAAGCAAGGAGTACCCTTTTCAATTTGAGATTCAATCCATTCCTAGTATTATCCCTCCTTCACACAAGATATTTTTAAGATGTGTTATTGTGTTTGGTTCAAGAATGTTAGAGTCAATTCCAAAAACTCAATATTTTATTATTAAAAATGTGACTTGGTCTTGGGGAAAACTCGACATGTATTGGAGGTTGCTATAAAAACTAGGTGTGGTTGAGTGACTAAAAACACCTAGAAATTATGGAAATGTGGTTTGCAAATGACAATTTGAATTTATGGAATGGTGCAATGAAATGGATGATTATTTGAAGGTGCCCCTGATTAAGTCAATAAAACTTTCCTGGACCAATTATTATCTAAAAAGAATAAATGACCCCTAATATGAAATGGAATGTGTAAAAGTGGTTATGAATGCAATGAATGAAATCTAATTTGTGAAATATAATGTGTGCAATGTAATGTGTGAAATGTAATGTGTGTAATGCAATGAATTAAGTATAAAGTGTTAAATTTAGTGTGTGAAATGCAATGTGTGAAATGTAATGTGTGAGATGCAATATTGTTTTTGTGTACTAGCCATGTATATATACAGATATATATAAATCATATTAAGCATAGAATTCTCTCAAGTGGATGATATTAAGTGGTTAGGGCTCTTTGACTCCATCTATTCTATTAATCATACAATTTACTTTACTCACTTTTTTAGTGACAATGTATGGACCTAGCCAATTAGCCACAAATTTATCATGAAGGTGTGACAATGCATTGGTGTTTTGTTGATTCTATTTAAGAACAAGATATCCTACTTTAAATTCATGTAGATGAACTCTGGCATTGTAAGCACACTTTAGGAGGTCCTGATAAACTTGTAAATGCTCTAAATCATTGACTCACATTTCATAAAGAAGTGTGAGTTGGTCAAAATATGCTTGTATAGCAGCGTCATCATATATGAATTCCTCTAATAATTTGCAATAAGAGGATCTTAAGATCAAGAGGAATAATTGCTTCAGCTCCATAGACCATTGAAAATGGTGTCACCCTAGTAGGTATGCATATGCTTGTTCGATAAGGCCATAAGGCTAAGGGGATTTGAGTATGCTAATCTTGATGATTTTCTTTGACTAGTTTCTTGATAATAGCAATTAATATCTTGTTGGTAGCTTCAACTTGTCCATTTGCTTGTGGGTAGTAAGGAGTCAAGAAATTGTGTTGCATATTATATTTCTCACAAAGTGCTCGAACATCCTTATTTTTGAAAGACATGCCATTGTCAGAGATGATTTTTGAGGGAATACCAAAATAAAAAATGATACGATGAAATAGAAACTCCACAATTCAAGGTCTTGTAGTACTTTGCCTCAACCCACTTTGTGAAGTATTAAGTGGTTATGATGATGAATGTATGTTGTCTCGAGTAAGGAGGTGAGATTTTTCCAATAAAATCAAGACCCCATTGTGAAAAGGGCAAAAATATTTGAATGGGTTGTAATGCTTATGATGATACATGAGTTAAATTAGCATGCTATTGACATTTTTGATAATGCTTAACATAGATGCAAAAGCCGCATTCCATGGTGGAACAATAGTAACCCATGTGTAGAATACACTTTGCAATGCCCATTCCACTAGAATGACCACCACAAGTACCATCATGAGCTTTAGCTGTGGCTCTTTGTGCCTTTGCAATCTTGAGACAACTAAGGAGGATTCCATCATAACCATGATTATACAACACGCTACCCAAGAGAATAAAATGAGTTATCTTTTTCTTGAAAGTGCTTTTAGCAGTCTGTGATATGTATTATGGGAGTTCTCTAAACTTGAGGAAGGCTATTATTTTGTTGGACCAAGGCTCATATGGCTTTGAATGGATAAAGCAAACATCCTTTTCATCCTTAGATTCAACACGGACAATTTTAGATTTAGAGATCATTATTATAATGAGTGGTTGTACCTCTCCTATGAATTTATTTGGAATAAACAATCCTAGAGGAGCCATCGTATCTACAAATCTATTAGTTTAATGTGGTAAACTATCAATTTTATGCCAGTCAAATTTTGTGATCAATGCCATTGCTACTTCATGGTAAATCTTTATTATTGGTTTCTTGCATTGGTATTTTTTGTTTAGTTGGTGAATGACAAGTTGAAAATCACTAAATATCCTAGTATGCTTTATGCCTATAGCTATGGCTGCTTGAAGACCTACTATTAAGGCTTCATACTTTGTATTTTTTTTGTAATTAAACTATTTCATTAATATCGGGTTTTAAATTTTGACCCAAAACCTATTTACAAAAGTCAGCCTTAAGTTGAGGAACCATAAATTAAGCATACTAAGGATACTTTGTCCTCTGAACTTACTAACCTTCCTTAACTAGGAACCCCCATTCTGATCAGTCCACCCTATATGGAAACCAAAAAATGATAAGACACCAAAACCCTTACTAGGCCCCAAAACCCAGATACTTCCATCACACTCCCTAGAATTCACCAAGACAAAGACCCCAAAAACCAAAAAATGCTCTGCACATAACGTAACGTAACACTAGCTAAGATATACATGTTCAACTTTTACAAAACAAAAATTCTACATAGAGTCGAAACATGGAGGATCCTAGGCCTCCTCTTCCTCATCCTCGTCCTGGTCCTCATATTTGTCATCCTCATTGTCATCCATATATGGATTGACCTCCATAGGTTTGTTGCTCTGGTAACCGTCATTGAAGAAAACCTTGGCTAACAAGTCTTGAAGTTCCTGCATCTGGTGAATCACATTGGCCGACGCATTTAGAACAAAATTCTTGAGAACCATGATTGAAGGGTTGGTACCTTCATCCTTAGAATCGATCTCAAGGATTTTACCACTTCCCTCCACTTGCTTGTTCTTCAGTCTCAAAGAGGACCACATGGTCGGTTCCTCAATTCGTATTTTCTTCCTCATAGGACCTCCTTTAATGATCATGTCACCCCCTCTCTTCTTGGATGGGGATGCATGAAATGGCTTGGGTAGACCAGGGCTATCCTTACCCCTAGAGCTTTCATCATGGGTAGCAAGGAAATCATATTGAGAAAGGGTAGGGGTTCGGCTTGGGGAGAGGTGGCAAGGACAAATTTATAGATTACCTTGAGAAGGCCTTGGTTCAGGGGCATGGCATAGCCTTTCTTACTTCAACATAAATTTAAGGTGTAGTTCAAGGAATTCATCAGAAACTGAGGAATGCTAATAGGGTTCACATCCTAAAAAACGTTAGTGAATGCATAATGGAAGCTCTAGAGAACCTTACCAGGGTCCTCCATCATAATGAACTCCATTACATTCTTCATGACGACATTCCATAGGATTGGGAGGTCCATCCTCTTCAGTATGTTCTTCGCATACTTGAATATCTTTGGGTTATCCTTGAATTCTCATAATTCCACCTCCCAATGGTGCTTCTACCTATGAATAGACCTCCATTTGACTGTCTATCCTATTATTGTAGCAAGCAGGATGATGTCGATGAGAATTTCATGCCCTTTTATTTCTACCTTTCCGTCCTCCCATGAATTCATTACAACCAAAATGATGTCTTCCTCCGCACCAAAAAATAGGTCAAAAAATTGGGTGAATATTCTATTAGTGAGGATAGCTTGGGCCATCGGCTCCATGACCACCATGCTGGCTCAATGTAAATCATGTTGTCATTACACTCTGTTAGCTTCACTTCTTACCTTCTAGGATGCTCAAAAATCATAATTCTCCATGTCCTCTTGCAATTGTAATAAATAGGAAGGTGGTGGCATATTTGGTTTCCCTCGTAGTCCATTATCACATCCTCCTTGTAAAAGGTGTCATGTGTAGGAGCGTGCCACCAACTTCATTTACCTTGGTTTGCCTACCACTTCAACCACAATAGCGTGCCACTGTATCCCACTTCAATTCTTGTAGGATCCATTATCTTTGTAATCATGGGACGATTTGACAAAGTGTACCTGGAAAAAAATTAATGCCCCTCAAAAAAAGCAAAATTATGTCGAGCGTCATTTGGAAACTTCAACCACCTCCCTCTGGACTGTATCCTCGCATGAATGTCTTTTCTTGAAAAAATACCCACTCTATCGTGTCTCTGATTCTAATTTATCTGGTATGACCAGCTGGCCCTACTTGTGATAATAGCATTTACAACCGAAGCACTACCAATAAAATAGTCTTTCTATTTTGTATCCATTTCCAACACCTTGTGGAACTCCCAATGGGGCACGTGATCGAATTTCACTCACCTGTGATCCATGTCATCCCAGTCATTGTTTTTCAAATTGGATTATCTCCTCCATGTCACGTAGGAACCCCCTGCATGCATGTGACGAGCCCATCAGCCTCAATGCCAATGTTAGCCAACCTGTAAGCTACCTTGTTGGCTTCATGAAAAGCATGTTGTGCCACTCTTTATTTTTGAGATTCAAAAAGGATCCTAGCTTCATTAATGTGGGAATCGATCATACATGGAGGTTTTCTTTCATTTTTGAGGAGGTTGATGATATTTAATGAATCCCCTTCCACTATACATTTTTCTTGGATCTCCTGCATCAGATGCAATCCTCTCCAGAGCACCCTAGCTTTAGCTTCATTATTTTTCTTATTTCTGAGGTGTTCTGAGAAGGAGAAAACCATATGACCTTGATTATCTCTAACCACACCTCCTGCCCCTGATTTCCCATGATTATCCTTAGCTGACCCATAAAATTTGACTTTGAGCCAATCCATGGGGGGGATCCACTTAGCCTCCAATCTAGGATTTGGCTTTCTAACACCCAGGTTCTCATACAGGGTAATATTTAAGGATTGGGTAAGGTGTTTCTCCTTAGATGGGATTGGTTGGTGCCTAGGAGGAACAATACTATGGTTCTCTTTAGCAAAGGCAAGGATTTTGTTAATTACTAACATCGGGTCATGTTTAGACTCATTGAACGCTCTATGGTTCCTCTCTAACTAGATTTTCCAGAGGAAATGATGAAGGCAAATATTCCATAGGAACCTAAGCTATAGGCTGAAAAAAAGACTAGGCCATTGCTAGAAAAGCTCGTAGATAGTGGTTGGCTTTACCCACAATATATTGAAGGCTTGGAATACTCCATTAATTATGGTGACAGACCAATGGTATTCTATAAAAATGTGGTTATTTTATTCCCAGCTTTCCTTGCACAAATAACAACGATTAGGCACAATCATTCCTTTTATTATCATATTATCTATGGTTAGAATTTTTCCTTGTATTACACTCCATGAAAAGTGGGCCAATTTGAGAATCAAATTATTAATCCACACCATCTTAGTCTGTATTAGAGGATCCTTGGGATCAAGTAACAACTTGTAGGTATATTTGACTATGAATTCCCTAATTTCAATTACTGCCCACCTCAAGTGACCCTCTACTGCTATTATGGAAATAAATTGCTGAGAGATAATATATTCCAACTCCTTGGATTTGATTTCCAACCCTTGAAACTTAATGGGTTTCCACCTAAGGATACACCTATCCTGCTTCATAAAATATGCCACCTGAGTCCCAAAGGTTGCATCAGTATATTGTTTAAGCCTTACTAAATTGGGGTCCAAAGCAAGAGCTTCCTCCCTGGACCATCTATCTTCCCAAAACCTGATCTTCTTACCATTACCTAATATCCATCTCATACCTTTTTTGACTATATCTCAACTTTCCAAAATGCCTATCCTCTGGTTGGGATAGAGGCATATAAAAAATTAGTTCCTTAGAGGTATTTCCTCTTAATAATAGCTATCCAAACATTCTCCAAATTTGTGATGAGTCACCACCCTTGTTTGGAAAGTAGCATTGTATTGAGGTAAGAGACTTTACTCAAGTCCAAGCCTCCACTTTCTTTGGTTTAGCACACCTTGATCCAACCTACAAGGTGGATACTCTACTTGCCTTATGTCGCTAATCACCAAAAGTTTTTTATAGCTACTCAATTTTTTGATACACCCATGCTGGAGCCTTGAAAATAGATAAGTAAAATGGAATGCTTTAGAGTGATGCCATGGTTAGAGTTACTTTACCCACCTATGACAACAAGTGACCTTTCCATCCAGCTAGTTTTTTCTGAATTCTTTCCACTACATTGTTCCACATTGACTCAACTGGAGCCCTTGTAAAGAGAGGGAGACCAAGATATGAAGTAGGGAAAGTGGATATGGAACACCCCAAAATCCTTGCTATCTTGGTCTACCTTGGTATAGGGGTATTGAGGAAATACATCTTGCTTTTATCAAAATTAACCTTTTGTCTAGCCGCTTCCTCATATAGTTTTAAAATGTGTTTAATTTTTCTAGACTTTTTGACCGATGCCAAATTTAGCATTAGAGTATCATCCACAAATTGTTGATGGGTGACTGGATCTATTTATGACATGGCTCTAATGCTAGATATGAGCCCTGCATAGCAAGCAACTTTGATAGTCCTTCCCAAGTCTTCAGACACATTGATGAAAAGTATGGGACTTATAGGATCCCCTTGTCTAAGGCATCTACAGCTTTGAAAATACCTTGTTGTCATTTCATTGACCAGAACAGAAAACTAGGGCTTATGGATGCATCATTGGATGAGCTTAACCCACTGAGGGTGGAAGCAAAATATAATTAACAAAGAATCAAGAAATTCCTAATTAATATGGTCGTAGGCTTTGTTCATGTCTAGCTTTAGAGAAAAGGATGCCTTCTTTCTTTGAGAAGCTGAATGTAGAGCTTCAAGAATAGATCTCCCTTGTACCGAACTGCCCTAGCATTGGTCAATGATAAGGGGTAGAATTACTTTCATCCTATTTTTATCACTTTAGTGAGTATTTTATAAGACACATTACATAGGCTCACTAGTATAAATTTATCCATGGATTTAGGGGTCGGTCCTTTCGATATCAGTACTATGAACGTAGAGTTATAACTTTTAGGAATGTGTTTGGATGACAAGAATTCCCAAATATCCAAGAAGACATCAACCCCTATAGTATCTCAGTAAGTTTGGAATAAGCAAGGTGAGAACCCATCCGATCCTGGAGCCTTGTTTGGGTCCATTGATAAAAGGGTTGATCTAATTTCCTCATCTAAGAAAGGAGTGATGAGTTTTCCATTAATATCACTATCAATGGCTTGGGGGATAAATTACAGGAGGAAATCTCTTATTGTAGCCCAAAATTGGGTCTCCTCTCCCAAGAGGGAACTAAAACACAAATTCAAGTTTGAAAGATAGTGGAATAGGAACCCCCTATGGTGTGTGAAACACGAATCCAACACCTTGACCTATTTTACACTTAGAACTATCAAATAATAGTGTGATATCGATATCTTCCTTTGGAATGACATCTTCTTATTATTTAGTGACAGTGAATACCAAATCATCTGGGAGATCAATAATCAAGGGTTTATCGCTAGGAAGTGGAGATTTTGCAAGTTGATCAGCTATGACCAAAGCTTTAATGGATTTTTGGTTGATGAGCTCAAGGATGAATTCAATGATAAACATCATTGAATTTATCTCCATTTTATAGTGCAAGTGTTATTGTAAGTGCAAGATATCATATAACATAGAGGATTTTTTCAAGCTATGACATATGTGGTGTGACTAAGCATGTAATTTATGAGTTTCTTAGTGGTAAAAACCACTACTAAGCATAATTTTTCTAAGTAAGCATATCTGGTCTCATAGCTTACCAATGTTTGACTAATGTAATAGACAACTTACTCTTGAATGTTTTCATTATTTTGTTCAAGAGTTATCCCTAATACGAAGTCCATTGCATGTATGTCATGGCACATTAATAAGTGGAACCTACATTTTTTAGGCCAAAGAGCATCACCTTGTAACAAAAATTCCCCCAAGATGTAGTGGATGTTTTTTTATGTTGGTCATCAGGATTGATTTGAATCTAGTTTTATTCTAAAAAATCATCCATTAGAGAAAGCTTTTCATGGCTAGCATAAGTGTCACAAGAGTATCGATGTTCAATAGAGGAAATTCATCCTTAGGACACACTTTGTTAAGGTCTTGAAAGTCAGTGCAAATGCATATCATCCCATCAGGTTTACGAATGGGTACCATGTTTGAAAGCCACTCAGGATAGTCAATGGGTATAATGAAACCCACATCTAGAAGCTTTTGAAGCTCCTCTTTAACCATGAGGGCAATGGTAGGATGCATCATTCTCAATTTTTGTTTGATTGGATTAGCATCATAATGCAAGGTGAGATTGTGGACAACCAAATTAGGGTCAATACCAGGCATATATTTGTAAGACCATGCAAAAATGCCCTTCTTAAAATTGAGGAGAGCAATTAATTGCTCTTGTTCATCTATAGATAAAATTTTTCTAATTCTAATGATTTAAGGATTGTCTACGTCTAAACTAAGATTCACATCAATGGTATATTCAATGGACATATGAGAATATTCCTCAAGTTGATGGGGTGTTGGGATCAAATGAATGTCATGTATGAAATTATCAAACATTTCTGACATAGTGTCTTCCATGTCTACTTTGAAAACCTTGGGATCTAAAGGCGAAGGTGAAGGCAAAGGTGGAAGCAATGGAGGAATGTAGTTGGCTGAAGCCCTTAACAATTCCTCAAAAAATATGAATTCAAAAAATGATGGAGGCAAAGAAATATGATCCATATCAATATGACTCATGTCAATTGAAATTGGCTTTTCCATATCATATGGATTACAAACTGGGATGAATAAATAAATAGGATTCATGTTAACTTAAAGGGAAAAATGGTGGTTGGCAATGTGACAGGTGGATTGATCCTATATGCTAGAATCAATGCAAGAACTCTAGAAACCTAAAAAACAATTATTAACACAAATGAATGCAATAGGTAAAAAGCTATGCACATGCAATGCAATGATGATTTTTGTTTTTTTATTTTTGGCTCATGATTGGCTTGTGGCTCCGATAATGGGAGAGGTGTGGACTAGAATGGTATCTCACAATTTGTTAATTCGACTTGTGAAACATCAGCTGATGTGGGTGAATATAAATTTCACTGATATGCTTGATGAATGGGTGATGATATGGAGGGAATGATGCTAGAAGGTGTTTATGTTGATGATGTGGACAATGTGGTTTGGGCTTGGTTACATGCACATGTAGTTAATGATGATGAATATGGGGTATAGAAGTGGAATATGGATGTCATGTAGTTATGGGAGCTCCTCTGGAATGGGAACATCAGATAAAAATATGGATGTTGTGGTGGATGATGTGGTTTATGGAGTCAAGAAAATATGAGTGGATGGAAGGGTGGACTCATAATTTTTTGAGAGGAAATTTCAATACTTAAAGGGTTTAACATTTGCTGGTATGCAATGAACTTGTCCCTCATGTACATATTTTAAACAATGATGAAGTATAGAGGGAATACATCTCATTTCCCCTCATCCAAGGATGTGCAAGGAGTAAATTGTATGCCATAGATATTTTCAATATGTGGAACATGGTATGCAACATTTTTACCCCCACATCGATAGGTAAAACAACAGTGTCAACTGTGGAACAAAGGGCATCATTAAATGCTTTCAATGTGAAGGTGGACTTGGTGATGTGAGATGGTGGAAGATTAATATGTTGAAGAGTGGATGTAGTTATGATATTTATGGAGGATACGATATCAATAAAAACTCATTTGAATGGGTTCCTATCAATTTGAACCATATTATGCAATGTAGGGTCCACCGATTCTGACAATATTGGTTTGATTTCAAAATCATAGAATGTAATGGAAAGCTCCACACATGTGCATCTACTCTCCACAAAATTGCTAAAGGCATTAGTATCCTAAGGTTGGAGTTCAATGGATTTCAAAATATCCATTAATGCCTCATGGTGTGGTGGATATTGTTGTATTAGCTCATAAATAGATAGTTTTTTTAAGCCATTTTAAGACTAGTGGTTAAATGGCTATTAAAATAAATGATTGGCCTTTGTGGATGATTGGGAAGATGAGTTGGTGGAGATGGATGAATTTCATATAAATTGGTTAGGGAGAATTTGTAGAGAACAGGATGGGTTATGATGAAGTGGTAGGTTGAGGAAACACCCTTGCCTGTGGTGCTATGGGAGTTTGAACAATTTGTTGTTGTGCATTTTGTTTATTTATGTGTTGTGGACCTTGGGTGACTGCATGAAAAACACCCACAAAACCTTGGTATTGTTGCACATGGTTGACTTGATTAGGAGGAGTCTTGATGTTTGACCATCTTGTTGTATGTTGCACCTCCTCGTGATGAGGAAGTGGTGTTTGATAGATGTCAAGGTTTTGATTTTGTTGAGCTAAGGGACTGTCAAATTTGATGGCCCATAATTTAATGAGTTCTTGCACTATATCTTTGAATGTATAGCAGTCATTAATATCATGCTCATTTTATCTATGTTAAGGGTAAAATAAATTTTGATCATAGATTTTACTATGCTTGGTAGGGTCGTCTAGTTTAACCTTAGGTAAGGCAAGTTTATTTGTGTCATACAACCTACGAAAAATGGAAGTTTACAACTCAAATAAGGGGGTGTATTGGCAGTTTTTTTGAACATATTATCGGCGTTGGTGATTTGTTATGAACTGGTTGTGGTGGAGGAACCGCTTGATATGAATTTTTTTATGGTTTTTGTTGTATTGGTTGTTGTTGTTGAGTCATTATTGGCTACCTCATGACCCCTTGATTCACTTGATTTGCTTGATTGGCCTGATTTGACTTAGATTGACCAAAATAACTTCCTTTGATTTGGCCCCTATTTTGCCATTATTTCTTTTTAGGCTTTAGCACACCTTCTTAGATTTTGAATTTCTTAATTATGCTAGCCTAGGAAAGAACTTATTCAAATGATCTATACTATTATAATTGCAATAACCAGGAGATGGGTTTTAAACAACTCTTGGTTAAAAATCGGGTTAGATATTCCATTGGTAGCAAGAATGGTAGTTTTGTGATAACAACCCTCCAATAGTTACCAAAATTATAGACTGTCTCGTCATCAAATTGCTAGAGATCATACAAGTCAGACAATAAAATTTTATTTCAAACATTGAGAGAAAATATTTTGAGGAATTGGTTCACCAAATATTCAAATGTGTAAATACTATGATGGGGTAGATTATTATACCACTCTACAACATCTCCCCCCAATATATGAAGAAAGGTTTGAAGCATTAGAGCATCATGATTTTAGATTTTAGAACATGAGAGAATGAATGTGCTCACATGCTCTCTAGGGTCCCCGGTCCCTTTAAACTTATAAAATATATGTATTGTAAAATATGTTGGATATGGCAGTGATGGTACTAAATAGTGAATGGGTTGATTGATGAGCTATATTAAAGTAGGGTTCTGGTTCATCATACGGGAAGTGTTTTGCATAAAGGTATTAATTTTTTGTTGCATTGTTTGAATTCTAGGGTCTTACCTAGGTATGTGGAATCCCTGAATTACTTAATGCTTGTGTGGATATGAAGGGGTGAAATGCTACGATGTGATAAAATATTTATGGTTTGATGGAGTGGATTGAATTTGATGATGTTGTGGTTGATGAAGAAATGATTGTAGATGATGGAATGGAGATGATATTTGAGGATTATGAATGGGCTAACTTCTGGGAATGGAATGAGTGTGGTTTAATGGAGGTGTGGGGATGGAAACCATATAATATTGTGGTACCCATGATGTATTGGAGTTGAAAAAGGTAGGCTATATGGAAATAGGTTGGGGATTAAAATATGCCACCTATATTTGTTGTTGGGAACAAGACTGGGCACCTTGTTGAGCCATAAATAATTTATTGAGGTGTTGGCATACTTGCTATATGGCAATCTCTATAGCAGATGGTGTGGATGTTATGGGAATGGATGAGGTATATGGAGTATATGTTACAATAGGGATTGCAACTGAATGGGAAATATTGGATGGAGTAGAAGGTGTCACTTGTAAAGCAACATTAACATTTATTTCATACAATGGATTGCAGTAGGTGGTGGTATAAAAATATGGAATGATAATGTCTTGGCCACATGATTATTATGGGAAATACAAGTGATGGGAAGGTGATAGAGATTATAGAAAGGTGTAAGGTTTTGGAGAGTATCCTCTTCCTAAGACCATATTGGTTCAGAAAGGAATGATAAAACCAACCCATGGATCTTGAGTGTGAACATTTTTTTTCCTTCCGTAGACACCTTCAAGCACTTCCATTTTTGAAAAACTCTCAGTTTGGCTACCTCTGACTCCCAACCCTTAGATATTGATCCAAGTATTCATCTTGGATTTTTCATTTATTGAAATTATTTGTTCATGACCATCATTCATAATGTTGAGTTCAATCATTTCGCTTATCAACTTCACCACAAAATTTCAACAATTCCATGCAGAAATGATTACCAATTTTCAGCATCTTCAAGATAAAATTGTTGCCACTACCATTTTTGATGAAGATATCATTGAATAAGATCAATATTTAACCCCTAATATATAACTTGAATAATTTGTAGCCACACCTAGATTTAAACTAGGATATCTAGGTGATGTACCCAAAATATTTCCACTAGATGATGTGGCTTCTGTTGTAGATTTGAGATCCTTTGAAGCTCTTGATATAGATAAGGTCCCTCCAGATATTGTAGATCCAAGCTCTCCAAAAGCTATTACAGTGGAAGAACCAACTTTTATCTTTGTCATTGTCATCGTGCCTACTGGACTTCATGATGTGCTTGTTCCTCCTAGCAATGTTCTCCTATTTTTAAACGTTGAATTGTTGTCATTGTTGTATGATTCAATATTTTACAATGATGATCTCCTGATTTCATATGATGATATTTACCCATGAATTTCATGTTGTCTTTCGTGGTATTTCCTCAGCTCCTCTATGCCTTTTTAGCATGTTTTTGTGTTTTCAAGTATTTCTTCCACACTTTATACCTGTAACATCACCTTTTCGATGATGATTTGATGTTTACGAGTGTCATCTCTATTTTTCAATGTTTATTTGATCTACTCTTGATTTCTTGAGAACCATTTTGGTTTTTACCTACCATCACAAATCAATGATTTGTTTCTCTAGCCCGTGTACCCCTATGGCCTCTCCCTCTCACCCCATGTTGATTTCTAGTGGTTATCACCAGTCAAACATACCTGCCACTTGCCACTTGCCCGTGTTGCCATTAAATTAGTTGTCTTCATTCCACAATAGTCGTTGCTCCATTTCCCTTGGAGATATTTTTAAATTAAAATAAATTTATTTAATTTAATTTAAAATTACAATATTTAATATCACACTTATTTTTAAATACCATAATTATGTGTTAAATTAAATATTCTCCATTGATCGTTGCCCATTCACATCATACATAAACCCATAATTAAATTAAATTAAAATTTAATTTAATTTAATTTAATCCATAACTTCCATCTCCATTGATTGTCTTGGTCCACCAATAATTTAATGCAAGCGGCCCACAATTAACCATGAATTAATTAAATTAAATTAAATTGTTTTTAATTTAATTTAATATTTTCCCATCTCCATTAATGCATGACTCAACCAATTCAATGCATGCTCACTTGTCTTAAATATCACAAAAATTAAATTTTCCATTTGGCACGTGGTTTGAGGCATCTTCTACTAAATATTCTAACATTTTAGTTGTTATTTTCTTCTATCAAATTTAGGGACCCATTTCACCTATCCATTGGCATAGCAGTGTTTACAGTCATTGGAGAATATCTTTTAAGCTTGATCAAAATCTAGTGTCAGATTTTGGTTTTCTAAACACCTATCAAACTTTGTTATTTTGATCTTCGTATTTTGTAACAGGAGTGCATTTTCGGTTGTACCCAACAATCCTTTGCTTTTCCTCTTTCTCTTCCAAAATTGTATGCATTGGAGACCAATGCTTCCTCACTGGGGAGGAATGATAGGAATTAGTATTGTATTGTATTTAATATTGACATGGATTGTGCGTATTAAATACCTCTTTGTAAAGGCAGACAATCTTATAAATATATTTTTGGATAAATGCAATGCTAAGTTTTCATTTGTGCCATTTCATGTCATATTTTTAAGAGTGTTTCCCACATCAAAAGGTGTAGATGATGCCTCAAAAAGAGGGTTGGTATACACCTAGATGAAACTCGAAGGCTACGAGTGAGAAATTTCCTTTTGAGATGAAGGATCATGCCTAGGTGGGCTATGCATTTACTCTAGAACAGGGTTGATACATCTTCAAAAAGCTTCGACTTTAATCATATCTATGTAGGTAATGTTAGAGTTCATGGAAGATGATGGATCAATTTTTGGAATGGGGGTATTAGTGGCTCGATGAAACACATCAGTAGTTGAGATATGCACAACATGTGATGGTTCCATAGATAAACTAGAACAACTTATCTATATTACACTTACAGGATTAACCACAAAAGTGGTAGGGAAATATGTGGAACACTCCATGGATGAAGTGGGATGGATAATAGAGGCTTGACTCAACATATTTGCTTGGATTTGAGTTGAAAACATAAGCTAATGAGTCAAGGTATGGTGAATTTGTGAAATGTGTAGAAATAAAATGCAAATGGAAATCACACATAATAAATCAAAGAAATTCAATCATATGTTTTGCAATAGATTTTTTTTATGTGGGGTTTGTGCGTTGTAGATGTGCTAACCTAAAATATTATGCAAAGTGGAATCCAAGGTTGGATGGCAAATGAGATTCTTCCTGGTGATTAAATCCATAAAGTTTTCTCATGGTGACTATAGCTTCTATGGGGCATAGATTTATGGATGGAGATGAAGCCCACCATCAAAAATTATCAAACAATGGTTGGTGATGAAATCCAAAGGACTATTGTTTATTGAGTGACGTGCAAAGTGTGTGATTCATTTTAATATTTTATGTTTTCTATTGTGTTCATTCAATGTTAAACACAACCTATTTTACTGGTCTAATCTAGAAGCCAAGAACATTAACACCAAGCTCCTCAAAAGAACTTAGGGGTACACCACTAAAGACCCACCCTGAATCATCAAGTAATTCCAACAGTGGAGGGTTCACCCAACTCTTCCATCCTAAATCATCAAGTGATTCCAATAGTGAGAGTATACTCAGATGTTAGGAACTTGCTCCAAATTAGAAAAATAAAAATGTAAGTTTTCAAACCTACTATGCAGCTATTTTATGCTTTTGTAATTTCAAATGCAAACAACATACATAATAGTAAATAAAAAACACCATAAAACAATAGAAATATAAATGGGAACTACAAAAAATGCATAGATGCATCTCTACTCTATATGTAAAATATATGCAAGATGTAAAATGGTTAAAATTAAAATCAAATGCAATTGATTAAAAAATGAAAATTGATGTTTTTCTTTTGTTAGTTTCACTATTAAAATGAGTTAGGGTTTGAACCAGGATTACCAGGAAGCCTACGTATTTCTTCCCCACTCTGATAAACACCATCCAAAGTCTTCAAAACTCTATAGATAATTTCATGGATGTCATAGGATGTCCCTCAAATGTGGTAAGGCATATGTGTGACCTCTGATCAAACTCTACAACTCAGAAAAACCATCGTTTTGTGATTTTTGCACGATCAAAATTTTGAAACCTATAAAATAGAAACAAAGACATAAATTAGTGACAAGATAAATCAAAATGAGGAACCCTTTTGGGTCCCACCATGATCACCATTTTGTAAACAAAAAATGAACAACACCAATACAAAGCAAAAGTACAAAAGCACAATAACACCACAAAATACACAAAATGAATAATATTTTATTAATATGGGTAGATCTTCAAGTTATACAATGAATGTGCCCCAATATGGGGTTTTACAAATGCTTTTTGATATAGATATTACAAATAACAAGGTTTTGAAACCCTAGTTCAATGAACAACTGGTGTCTTCTAGCTTGTCCTTGATCCAAACAAGAGTGTGGGTGGGCTTGTGTATCCCTATGGGACCACCCTAGCTGTAGTAGCTTCTAGAAATGTGATTCCATCACTAGAAAATAGCAAACAATATAAAAGAGATTAATAATACATGTGAGGACTACATTGTGTGATGCCCTCTAAAATATAAAAATAATAAACCCTAGATGTTGCAAAATTGTAAACAAAAATACAAGAATATAAAATAGTGCAAAGAATACTTTTACATTATCAACAATGAGCTTTGCTCCTGTTTCTATCATCGATGGTCGCATGGATACCCAAAAGCATATTTGGGCTTGTATACTTCAAAATATTCTATGGGAAATGCTTGGAAGCATTTGGTGATGGCTATGAATGCTTAGCAGTATTCCAAAAATATTCGACAGTGTTCTACAAACTCTTGGTAGTGTTTGGGGTGGAGGGAAGTGAGATAGAACTAGATCTGGTTCGTGAGGGTTTGCAGATAGGTGCGATGGCAGTGGTGAGGGAATAATATGATGGTGCTAGGTCTTGGGAAATATCAACAATTTAAACCTTTTGATAATTTTTATGGACAATTTTTGTGGACCTTTATTCATCAAAATGAATCAATTTTTATAATCTACCCTTGAACATGTTAGGGTTTCAACAACACAAAATGGATGGTCAAGATTCAAACATGAGGAAGGGTGAATATTAAGCTTGGGCAAGTGACATGGATTGAGACAGATGGATGGCTAATATTAAGTCGTGGTGGATGGCTAGGATTTATTCATATAAATATACATATTTTTATTAAATATATAAATATAATATCTAAAATATTAATATATATATATATATAAAATAAACACACACACACAAATATATATATATATATATATATAACAAACATCTATGATTGGAGGATACAAATGGATGACAAGTGGCTAGATTTTTGTGTTTACATATATTAACAAAAACCTAGAGAAACCATCAATCAATGTGATAAAATAATGTTCTTGGAGAGAGAATGATCAACCAAAGAACCACAAATATCATTATGAATGAGATCTAAGGGTTGGAGCATGATTGTTTTTTCCTTTTAGGAATAGTTCCTAATAGTGTTTTCCCAAGATGCATTCATCACAAATGCCACTATGTGGAGTATTTCATGGAATATCATCTTCCATATGAATATGACTCATGTGTCTCATGGAACCATAATCAACATGTCCAATATAATAGTTCTAATGATTGATGATGTTATTTACCTTGGAAACCATAGAAAGAAACCATTTTTGCTTAGAAGAAGAGAAAGTAGAAGATGAAATGGGACATCAATATTATACAAATGATCAAGTTCATTAAATCACCCTAAAGATATCATCTTAAAGTCATATTTAATATTCATAACCACTTATATATAAAGATAAAGTTACACATTTTTGTTAATATTAGTAATATGATAAATAAAAAGAAGTTTAGTGACAACACCTAGAACATGAAGAATACCCCAAAGGATAAGGATCCAAAAATCATGTCACTATGATCCTATCCATTATGATTAGTCAAGATATGGCAATCCCTCATAATATCTTATGTTTATCCAAAATATACAATCCATTCCTTCAAATATGTGGAGATATAATAAGTTGAATGAATCACCACACATGCATTCAAGTCTCACCCTCATGTTCATCATCATCCTATATGCAAAAAATATAAGCATATCGACACTTATTGGCCTCCTTATCAAGTTTTTTAATTTGAATATGAAAAAACTTTGTTTTAAGACCCTCTTTCTTGTAAAATACACATATAAGTTTCTTTAATGACTTTGTAAATAATTTTTGTCCCTTGTTTTGGATTCTTGTAGAACTTTTGCCTCTTATTTTAGCTTCATCATCTTCTTTGATTTTTCAACTTCTAGATTTGAAGTTTTTTTACATGAACATAAATGGAAGAAGCACCTCCCTTTTGATGAATTAACCATGCTTGGTGTATATGAGATACAAAAAATAATATATAATGAAAGAATAGGTTGCATAGGAAAAACACAACATTTTCAAATAATGTGTCTTTGTTGAGTACCATATTCAGGTAATCTCTTATGTTTCTTTCTATTACCCCTATCAATAGAAAAAATATATTGATATAACTTATTTAAGTTATTTATACACTTATTGATCATTCCAAAACCATCCATCATCAAGGTATAGATTTAAGCTTATAGAAGACTAACTTGAGTGATATCTATTTTATCTAGATTCTTGTCCATATATAAGGCAATCACACCATACGCTTCCCCTTTCTTGAAATTTTAATATTCCTTTTCATAAAAATCAATATTATTTGGTCATTCATTAACATACCTTCATAGTATCTTATTGTATAAAATATATTTTACCTTGGTCTTCCATGAGGGCTAATTTTTCCCATAAAAAGTGGGTACCTATAACAAAAGGACCATTTGGTTCCTATAAAAACTCATTATTCTATGAGTAAAACTATGTAAAAGTACCACCATGACTACAAAGAGATATAAAAATAGTACAATTTGAAAAAAGGGATCAAAACATTTTTGTATGAGGAAGATAGAACATCTAAAAATTTTCCCCTTAAAACATAAAAATATTGCCAAAGCCTTCAAAATTCAAAAAATTGAAACTAAAACTATGTGGAACCAATTTCATCCTATCTTATTTATAGAACAACTAATGAGATTTAGCTACCTATCTATTGTGTCTATTATTTATTGGGTTAAGTGAATGTTACAAGTGATCAAGTTTTGATTTTTTTATAACACACTTTACATACTAAAAACTTATTTTCAAATTTATAGTTGGATGCCACATCAACCATCCAAAAAAATATATGTCTCATTGCACAAAGTAGGAATTAAACTTATGATCCCTTGGGCATAAGGACCATAAATTCCCTTACCTAGCCACATAGCCCATGGGCCCTTTAACAATAAAATTACCATCCATAGATAATACCAACATAGGTTTGTGTAGTAAGGAATAGGGAACCAAAATAAGAGCACATATTTCCAACTATCAACACATAAAATCTTCCAACTTTCAATCCATAACACCATTAAATTATCTTGTAAAATGTGATGTTTATGGGTTTGGACCCACACTCCTTAATTAGAAGCATATCAAGCTCCCCAATGTTGACCACATATACTATGGCATCATCAATTATGATGTACGAAACAATTAGAGACAATACTATTTGAAATATTGCATCACTTGTTAATAGGTTAGTTACAAAGTAATCCTCATGTAAAGGTGGTAGGTAATTTGTTATTAGTACCATACCAATATATATTTGTAGTAATATAGTTTTATAATCAATAAAACCTATCCAAACACCATTTGCTTCAAGTTCATTCTAAAAGTGAGAAAATTCAAGATTTTTATGGTTGAAGAAATGTTCCTAGGCATGCAAAAATATATGTTACAAAAATATAAATATTGTTCATTCTTTTCAAGAAGCTGAGGGATGAAATATTCAATTTCAAATTATTTTAGGATGTCCTGGGCTATTATGGAATAATATATTGTATTATGAGCCTAGCATGAAAGCTTTTAAAAGGGGTGGTTTGTTTCCTCTTGTGTATTTATGGTCATTTTATTGACATAAATCTACACTCCATTGAAGCATGTAAAAAATATTCAATAAATTTTTATATGTATTTATCTTACATATGGATTCATTTTAGGAGTTTTAGAATACAAAGTTAGACCCTCATGCATTGGGTTAGAAAGCAAGAAAATCTTGAAGAGCATTTCATTTGGGGGGAGTCCACATTTTTATAGGATTGCATGGTATAAAGGTCATTGGTGAAGAAAGTCTATTGTAGTCTAGCAAGAAAGGAGAATGTAGGGAAGGTGTAAAGCCACACACAATGAAGTTCGGAATTTTTGAAGCACATTCTTCTCAAGGAGAGAAGACATTGATTCATTCTATGTTAAAGAAGACATAGAAGATATTTAATCTAGAGTCATTTATGGAGAAAATGTTGACGTTCTAAGTTAGAGAATATTTCTTCTATTTTTCATATCATTTTCTAGTGCATAAGAAAGGAGGACACCCAATATAATGACATTGGTTCTATAAATTTCTACATAATTTGTAGGTCATATTAGGGAATCATCATATGAATGTGTGCAAAACTTCTCTTACATAAAAGAAGAATGAATTAATTACATGCGTGTTCTTAACGCCTTCTTTTTTCTTATAAAAAAATAGGGTTTTGAAAGGGTTTTTATTTCCCTTGTACATTGAATTACTGACATTGAACTGATTGTTGCTGCTGATATTTGAACCTTGATTTGGGCTACATCAACTATTAGTTCTAATTGTTGAACCAAAGACTCGTTGGTTGTTATTTTTCCTTTCTAATACAAACCATAAAATAATAATTGCTTATGATATTTTTTTTATTTTATCCAAAAAAAATACTTTGATAACACTACGCAATACAAATTTATTTGAATATAAAAATATAATATAAAATTTTATTTCTTTATTAGCTTGATGTTATAAAAAAAAGAGTACACCATTCACAAAAAAAAATGGATGATATAAATACACACTCAAAAATCTATGCAAAACATCAACCCAAAACCAAAAAAATAAGTATAGTATAGTTACTAAAAGAGGGGAAAAACTCCAAATACAATTATTGTTGTGAAGACAATCAAATAAGAGAAGTAGAGAGACCATACTCAGAATAAATAAAACCTAAATATAATTACCGTCATCCCATAGGTAGGACTCTTTAAAACAATAAATTTTAATTAAAAAAAAGTTGCCAAAATTAACAAAAAGTAAACCCATCAACGACATATCGAAGAAATATCCTCATTCTTTTTTAGTTAGACATCGTATTAGCCACTGAAAATCAAACAAGACGAGTAAAGATACCACAAAAAATAAAACCTAATTGTAATTTTCATTGTTCTATGTGGAGAGAATAGGCAAGACTTGATTAAAATGATAATTTTTTATTTAAAAAGAAAAATAGTTGTCGATTTCAACGCGGAAGGAGTAAACAAAATGCAAACCTTATCAATATGTATACGCAAACCCATCAACAACATGGAAGAAATTCATCTCTTTATATATATTTTTTCCTCATTATTTTTAAATAAAAAATTGTATTAGTCGTTGACTTTAAGGAAATATTTTTAAATAATTTCATCGAAACAATACAACGAAATATTCATTTTCTAGGAAATAAAGGTGGAATTCCCAAATACAGACAAGGTGGTCAAATATGTGTGGAATACTTGCAATTTTATAGGCATTTCTGCCCATGGTGCTTCAGGGGGGTTGTTGTGCCTATGAGATCTAATGAAAGTTACTAGAGAATTGATATCCAAAAGCAATAGATTAATCAATGTCCTATTTGAATGTAATGAAACCAAGAAACAGTGGGTTCTAACCAATGTTTACACTCCAAATAATTTCAATGATAGGCTTGGAATGTGGGACAGTCTCACATAGATGCATTCATATTTCCCCTATCACAAATGGATGGTGGCAAGCGACTTTAATAACCCACTGTATCCCATTGACAAATATGGAAGTACCCCAATTACTCCTAGGAATTATGAGCATTTTGTTGAATTCATCGACTGTAATGAACTCATGGATGTTGATCTTTGGGATTCTCTGTTTACTTGGACTAACCAATGCACATGGGACCAACTCATACAAATGAGACTTGATAGAGTTCTAATATCTAGAGAAGCAATCCCGATATTTGGTGATGCTACTTTGTCGTCATTGCCAAGGGTAGCCTCTGACCATAATCCGCTTCTCTTAGAAGTTTCTAGGCTGGATAAGAATTTTAGACCTCATTTCAGGTTTGAGTCCATATGGCTTCAACATCTAGAGTTCAAGACAAAAATAATTGAGTGGTGGAGTCAACCTGTTGATGGTACGAGTGTCTTTAAAGTCTGTACGAAGCTCATAATCCTTAAGCTCCAGCTCAAGAAATGGAATAAGGAGGTTTTTAGAAACATTTTTGAATCATGATAAGTAATTTACTCCCACCTAAAAGAAATAGAAAATTTTGTTAAGAATGGCAATGCTACTGATGAAGTTCGATGGAAGGAAAAAGTAATGTTATGTGAATTTCATAACTTGTTGTCCAGGGAAGAAACATTTTGGTGGTAAAATTGTAGATCCTTGTGGCTTAGGGAAGGCGAATGGAACACAAAGTTTTTCCATGCCATCACAATGAGACATAGAGGAGAAAATAAGATCATATGCCTCCATAGAGAAGATGGATCACTGATTGAAGACCCCGAAGAAATCCGAAATGAGGCAATGGAACATTTTTGTAATATCCTGGGCCCATTTGAGGCTTATCCAGCAAAGGTATAGGAATTCCTTCTTCAACACATCCTGTACCTGGTGTATCAAGATAATAATGATCTCTTGTTACAAGCATTCTCTTGTGATGAAATTAAAGAAGCTTTGTTTTCAATGACAACTGACAAAGCCCCCTGGCCCTGACGATTTCCCTCCTAAGTTTTTTCAATCTTGTTGGGATATCATTGGAGATGATGTCTGTGAAGCCATTTTAGAAATCCAAAGAACCAAGTTTATCCCTAGAGAGCTGAACTCCACATTCCTTTCTCTTATCCCAAAATCTCATGAATATCGATCCATGTTTGATTTTCATCCTATCAGCTTGTGCAACGTGTTATAAAAAATCCTTACTAAAGCCATGAATAATAGAATGAAGCTCATTATGTCTAAAATCATTGATAAGTATCAGGGAAACTCTGTCCAAGGAAGGGTGATTATGGATAGTGCGATCACTATCCATGAGCTTATCCATATTGTCACGGACAATATGTCCCCAAGTTTCTTGTTAAAATTAGATATCAGTAAAGCTTTTGATAGAGTTTCTTAGGAGTTTCTTACTGTTGTCCTATCCCGATTTAGTTTTTACCATAGATGGATTATATTGATTAAATCGTGCATGTCCTTTGCCTATTTTTTGGTCATAGTGAATGGTGCAGTTGCAAGATATTTTAGGAGCAAAAGGGGAATAAGGCAAGGGGATCCTATGTCACCCTTCCTATTCATCCTTGTGACGTACAACTTAGGAAGAACGCTTAATGCAACATGCTCCTAGGGTGGAATCTCAATGATCAAGGCTTCAACCGGGCTACATCTAGTATCCCATCAAGAATTTATTGATGACACAATTTTACCGAACCTCTCTAGAATCCCTGAAGCTAGAGTTATAAAATATATATTGGAAGCTTATGAGAGGGTTGTCGAACAAAGAGTAAATTATTTGAAAAGTAGCATTTATTTCATCAATACTTCGGTTGATAGAAAAGTCATAATAGCTTAGATCTTGGTATTTTCCATTGCTTAACTACCTAAAACTTACCTTGGCCTTCCTTTAGTCCAAGGACAACCATTTGTGAGGATGTGGGACAGTGTCATTTATAGGGTTATGAAGAATCTTGTTGGCTAGAAAGAAGCCCTGCTCAGTAGTGTAGGGAAGTTCAATATAGTCCAATCATGTCTTTAGAGTGTACCAATATACTTTATGTCCCTGTTTTGAGCTTTGATTGTTGTATGTAATAAGCTTGAACAACTTCAGTGGAATTTCCTATGGTTGGGAGCAAAGAATAAAAGCAGATTTCTCCTTGTTGCTTGGGATAAGGTCTGCCTTCCAAAGTGTAGGGGAGGACTTGGTTTGAGGAGGGTTCACCAAATGAATATGGCTGTGATTTCAAAATATACCTGGAAGATAGTGTCTAACTACCTAGCCCAATGGGTTGACATTATTATGAACAAATACCTCAGAAAATGGTCACTTATGGATAATTCCCTCATGCCTATTGGGTCTGCATTCTAGAACTCGATGTGTAAAAACCGATCTATCATTCAAAGATGTGGATGTTGTAAGCTTGGATATGGATAAAAAATAAGATTCTAGGAAGACTCATGGATTACAGGTTAGCCCTTGATTTAGGATCAGTGTTTAAGTATTCTTAAACCTATCATCGATCTAATTTTTGGTCCCAAAGTTGAGAATTTCATAAATAATGAAGCTATGGTCCCTAGTTGGGTTGACATCCCTGCTGACCTAGATTCCCCTGAGCTTCGCTCAGCTCATCTTCATTTAGCTGAGCATCTTCAAACTCACTTGATCCCAAGTACCAGGCCACCTAATACTATATTTTGGTCTATGAATGAACCTAAAGATGATTGGTTTCCTTCCAATAGTATTTGGATCAAAAAACTTATTCTTAAAATTACCCATTTTTTTTGTTGGCAACAAAAAATAGACTCCTCACCATCGATAACTTGATAACCCATGGTATGATCCTACCCAATAGATGTTACTTATGTAAATCTGTATGGGAGTCAGTTAATCATCTATTTCTAGAGTGCCCCTTTTTTGGCCTTGTTTCGTCCATGATCCTATCAAATGTTTCCATATCTTGGGTTGCTCCTCAGTCTATCAATGATATTATTACCCAGTGGCCAAACCCTTTAAGCCCACCTGCCTGAAGCTTTGGTGGTTGATCATTCTTCCTCACTTTATGTGGCAAATTTGGTTGGAAAGGAATAATCAAGATTTTTTATTTTCATCTCTATATCCAGAGTCGGTCTGTTTGAGAGCTATGACTTTTACCTCTAAAAATGTCAATATCATGTCTTCTGAGGATTGTCCTTCATCACCATTTGAGATTCAAGTGGCACATTATGCTAACCTATCTTTTGAGGTTTCTGGTCATTCCCAGGCTGTTGTGGATAGATCCCTTGTCTCTTGGATTCCCCCTCCCCCTCAGTGGTTCAAGTTAAATTTTGATGGTGCATCAAAAGGCAACCCGGTGACATGAGTTGTGGAGGCATAATCAGGGATGATAGAGGTCGTCTCATCCTGGCTTATCCAAAAAAACTTGGATTCCAATATAACTATTTTACAAAAGCTTGAGCAGCTTTTCAAGGCATCCAAATGGCTATCGAGCTCAATATCTAGTACCTAATAATCGAGGGAGACTCATTAAACACTATAAATTATTTTAAAGAGGTCTCACATCCACCTTGGAATGTGTAACCAATCATCGAAGAGTCCATTTTCCAATTAATGGAGATTAACAATAGGTGTATTTAACATGTGTATAGGGAAGGCAATCGAGCGATAGATACAATGGTAAACTTTGGGTTAACTATCCAATCCTTGGTGACATGGTAGGGCAACCTTCCCCAATGCATCGTTGATTCTTGTAGTGAACTTGTAGTTACTAATGTTGAATAGTGCCACGATGTCAAGGATCACGATGGCTCACAATGCAAGGTGAATTGTGGGACCTTATTACACTAATATGCCAAGGTGGCACATTGGCACTTACAAAAGAAGGACAGGCTTTAGAACCTCACACTTTTTGCTTGTGCCCATTGGTAGTTTTGTAATAATCTAGGTTGTTTTTTAGCTTATGGACCATGTGTTTGGTCCAATTTTAGCTTATTTTTTAGGGAGTCGAACCTTCATGGGATCCTCCTTACAACTTGTATATAAGGTTTTGGGTACATTATAAAACCTATTACTAATAAAAAAAAAATTAATATGATACCATATGCATTAAGTATTGTATACCATTAATAATTCTACGAGCATTGGCTACAACAGTTTTTAAGAAAAAATAGTTACATCTATTTTTCAAATAAGGATTGAATTCAAATAATTTCATAACTTTTCTTGTTAAAGGTATTTTTCCTTGTCATATTTTTCAATTCAAAAATCAAGGATAAAATAATTGGTAGTGTTCCATGGTTTAATGGAGAATTATCTTTTTTTTTTTTATTAATGGTGAAAAATACGGTTTTGAAAGGTTAGAGAACCTTTAAAATAGAAAGTAAACTAAAACAGTCATCCAAAAGCAAAGACCAACCCACCACTCAGCAAGACATAAAGGAGAATTTTTATTCAACTTCCTTTTAGAGACACCAACGATATTGCTCTATTTTTGCATATTGTATGAAACATTTTTGGTGAAAATACTATTAAAAATCTTCATCTCAATTAGGCTTTTCACAATTCTATATCAATTTATCAATAAGAATGTTTTGGAGAATGTCAGCAAGACCCTAGATAAGTTCATATAGGAGGACGATATGTGTTACTATGGATATTTCAAAACCTTTTCCAGAATTCATTAAGATTAAATTGGAATCAAGAGAATAGGTTAACAAGTGGATTATGAAAATATTGTATTTCATTACTAAAGTGCTATGAGACCAAACACATGGCAAGAGATTAAAAAATGAAAACAATTGAGAAATAGACAAAAAAAATTGTCATGATAAAAACTTCAAGATAAGTAGGGAGATTATACCATAGTAGAAGCAAAATTAGATTGAGGATATTCCACTCCTAAAAAAATTTAAGGAAATCCTATATGCAACATTAAATAACAAAGGCCATCATAGTTCACTCAAATCTAATTTTTAGAAAAACAAAGAAGGATACAAGGTATGAAGAAGTACAATGTAAAAATTCAAATTTAAAAGGAACTAAATGTACGTAGGAATATGTGAAGAAATGTTTTAAAACCAAGAAGGCATAAGAGGTCAAGTTTATTTAAACTAAATTATCATTATTTTCCTTAAGAAGTATAAGTTCCTTTTATTGAAATAAAAAAAAAAGTAGTGTAGAGGCTATCCCTTGCACTTTGGGGTTTCAAATAAAGGATATCAATAGTAATTTAGGGTTTTCAAGGCAACATAAGAAGGTAATTATTTTATTTAGATCCTTTAGATCAAGATAAACTTGTAGATGATAAGTCTCAGTATGAATGGTATAAAATTTTTAAAATATTGAAGAAGTTGAAAGTGTTGGTGGGAATGAGAAAAAGAGAGGAAGACCCAAGACATAAAACCAAAGAGAAAAAAAACTTAGAGGGATATTAATGACAAACAAAAGCAAATGTAATAAATGTTAAGAAGAAGTGGAGCTAAGCTCACAAATAAATACAAAAGGAGATGATAAAAATGATATCTTGGAATATTAGGTGTATGAAAAATATATAAAAAAAGAGGCATTAGGGTATTGATAGGTTATAGCCAACATATTTATAGAGAAGGAATCTGGATATAAAATATTTTGGTTATTCCTTAAGTTGATCTTGTCTTAAGGCAATTGGTAGGGTTATGCATAAGGGGTCGGCCCCAAAGTGTATTTATAAAATCGGGGTGAATCTAGTCCTAAGGTGTATAAACATCAGGGTAAATTTTTCAAAATTTTGCAGAAAATTTATCAAATAATGGTGATTTTTTGAAAACTATGCACCAAATTTTTCAACTTCTAAAATGGTGACTGACAGAAGTGACTGTCACAAGGCGACTAAAATAAGGTGACTGTCACAAGGTGACTGTCACAAGGTGACTATCACAAGGCGACTATCACAAGGCACTGTCACAAGGCGACTGTCACAAGGTGACTATCACATGGTAACTATCACAAGGTGACTATCACAAGGTGACTATCACAAGGTGACTATCACAAGATGACTATCACATGGCGACAGGAAGAAAGTGACCGCCAAATATCATCAATAAGATGTTGCCATGTGTCCTCTCCTCTACCATGTGTCATGCATCTATCGACTTCAACCATGTAGACTTCTATAAATAGAATAGCAAGGTCATTTTTCACCTTTCACACGATGATTTCCAAAGCATTTTCTAGCATTTTTAGAGCATTTTCTACAATAGTTTTAGAGCTTTTTGAAACAATTTTCTAAGCATTTTTTGATCATTTTTAGGGCATTTTCTGATAATTTTTTAGGGTTATTTTAGAGTTTTTTCATGATTTTTTAGAGTATTTTTAGAGGGTTTTTAGAGCATTTTCTCAACATTTTTAGAGTGTTTTAAGGTTATTTTAAGAGCTTTACAGAGGGTTATCAAAAATGGCTAGCGCTTCCTCTCCTCTCCCTTCAAAGGTATCTTTCAAGAGCTACTATTTCTTGAATGTCAAGAATATTTTTAGCACTCTTGGGAGAGATTCCAATTGGCTTTACACCTTCGAAGTTGCTGGAGTCATGAAGATGCCATAGTTGGATGTCAATGTCTCCCTGATGCAACATATTGTTAGTTCCTACGACCATGATGTGTCCACTATACAGATCAAAGTTGATAACAAGGATATTATTTTTATTGTGAACCCCTCGGATGTGCAATGATTAATAGGGCTACCATTTTTAGATGGTCTCCTTGTTAACAACCAGTATGCATTGACTGAATCTGACAAATCAATGTTGGCATCCAAATATGGCCTGAATCCAAACCATTTGAAAGGTAATTTTTTGAAAATTTCATTTTTGTTTATCCTTAATTTTTATGTATTATTGTTTCCAATGTCCATTCTCTAATAATGTTCTCTCTATTTTTTAGTTAATTCTTCTAAATTGAAAAGGGGTTTGAACATTTCCAATGTTACAGATAAATTTCTTTATGCTTGTATTGAATTTTTCTTGGGAAGGCTTATTCTGTAGGGCCGACCTACAGAAATATCATTTTGGGCTTTGTCATTGTTGATTCATTGTATTGATGGAGGCAGATATGATTGGTCCACTCACATTTCAAACCGCCTGAAACAGGACCTTCTTTCTGCATAGAAAATTTAATTTACGTATATAGTAACCTCCAACAACTTTATTCTTTATCTTTTTCAAGAAGCATATTATAATATTCAACAAAATAATCCTCCAACTGCATTGCACCTAGATTTTTTGGCTATTGGGATCAATGAGAATGAAATATAGGTAAAATTATATATTGGAATAGTCTCTCTTTTCTATATTTTCAATCAATCTTGTTATTTTCTAATTTTCTTTTGAAAATAGAGAAGAGTAGCTCACTCCTCCAGTAAGAGGGATGCCACCATCAGGATTCAAGAAGCATCTATCGATTTTGACATGCAGTCGCAATCATCACCGGTAACTTCCACCCGTAAACGTAGGAGGTCTCCTGATGGACAACATACATGTATGGCTCCTCTTACTTTTGGACATGCATCTGCTACAGTTGACATTGAAGACGTAACCTCCAACTCACAAGGTAAACATATTTTTCAAAAGTTCTAATTTCAATAATGTATTTTAACAATATAAAATTATATTTAGTTTGAGAAAATATTTTTACTATTTTCAGAGCAAAGGCCAACACTTGCACCATCAACGGCAATGGCTGCAGAGTCTGAGTTGGGTATGTTTAGTTAATATTGATATATTTTAATTGCATTATTTTTAAAATTAGTTTTAATTTATAATTTTCATCTAAAATTTTGTAGATGGACCGACTAGATTTAAAAGACTCAGAAAATAGATGCCTCCATCAGGTGCACAATAGGAAAAGTAACCAGTCCTCCTACAACAAGTCCATCAACATCAAGTTCATCCACAGCAAGTCCAAAAAACTCCACAACATGCACCACCGGTGAGGAACCAATATCGCATGCATGGGAAATAGTTCCTCACACAATTGCAACAACCACATCAGGGAACCAACAGTCAATTTCAGACATAGACTCAAACTATGGGTTAGTCTATTGTTTCAAGGATGGCATTCCCAATTTTAACACTTGATAATTTATCAAATGTAGAAAGTGCATCTCAAATGCCCCCTCTAGATGCAAATCTGGAAGATGATTTTATGTATCAGGATATGAATAATTTGAATTTGCCACTAAAGACAAGTTATCTGCTTCATGGTCTAGGGATCGATGATGAAGCAGAGGAGAATGTTGAAGGAGATGTTGCCGATGTTTCCTCTTCCCCCACCAGCAAGTCGACACCCATCATCATCGAATGATGATGTAGGGCTACTATTACGAATAATCTTCTTTTAGATATTGATACATTAAGAGAATGGGAATATCGGGCCAAGGTTATGATCAAAGTAATAAATGGTTGATACAAGAACTTCGCACATAGAAAGGAGTTGTTTTCAAAGGTGGAGAATGAGCCACAAAAGCTCGATGCTCTGTTACGTAAAGCTGAATCTGGCACCGTCAAGGCCGATTCTACAAGTAGTGATGAAGTTTTGGCCATTATACTTGACCGATTAGAGAACCTGAATGTTGAAGCCCAAGCATATTTCAATGAATGGGAACTAGATAAGAAGAAAGTAGCAGTAGCAAAAACTACAAGACTTACAATAGATGTAAGTTTTACATTTAACTGAAAATCATTTTTTTCTTTAATATATTTTTTAAATTAATATTAATATTTTTCTCTTGTATTTTGTAGTCTAATTATCAACATTTAAAGTAGCAGGTGTCAGCCATGAAAACGTGGATCAAGACAGCAAAAATCAGTGTGAATAATGCTATTGAATTGAAGAAGAGACTACAATACACTGTTCGAGAAAACAATTGGCTGAAGAAGCTTATCAAAGATAAGGGCCTGGATGTGGATGTTGTAGTAAAATAAAATGAGAAAGAGTTGAATGCACCATTTAAAGAAGATCCCATGAAGGAAGAAGGTTTATTACTATCAGGGATAAACACTACAACTGAAATTTTGGTATGGGCTGGTGCATTGGAAGCAAAGGATATTGAGGTAGATGCAGCTGACACTTCAAGCACTTTGTAGGAAGAAAACATAGAAAAGTAGAACTGTTGTTTCATTATTTCATGATTCAAGAATGTTGTTGATAGAAACATGGTTTCAAAGACTCGTATTTTAACATCTTTTCAAACATATTATTTTATATTACATAAATTTTATAAGTTTTATATTACTTTTTCATAGTTTATTTTCATTATTGTGATGTTTTTTATCAGTAGTGTGGATGGAATAAATAATTTTGAATTATGTGGATGCAATAATGGAGCACCAATATTTAGTTTCCCATAAATAGTTTACTCAATACATAGTTTTATTCTATACATGGTTTATTCTATACATAGTTTACTCAATACATGGTTTATTCTATACATGGTTTTCAATACATGGTTTATTCAATACATGGTTTGCCATACATTGTTTTCAATACATGGTTTATTCAATACATGGTTTTCAATACATGGTTTATTCAATACATGGTTTTCAATACATGGTTTATTCAATACATGGTTTTCAATAAATGGTTTATTCAATACATGGTTTTCCATACATTGTTTTCAATACATGGTTTGCAATACATTGTTTTCAATACATGGTTTTCAATACATGGTTTATTCAATACATGGTTTATTCAATACATGGTTTGCCATACATTGTTTTCAATACATGGTTTATTTAATACATGGTTTATTCAATACATTGTTTTCAATACATGGTTTATTCAATACATGGTTTGCCATACTTTATTCAATACATGGTTTGTTATACATGGTTTATTCAATACATGGTTTTCCATACATTGTTTTTTCAATACATGGTTTATTCAATACATGGTTTATACTTTTTTCAATACATGGTTTATTCAATACATGGTTTGCCATACTTTATTCAATACATGGTTTATTTAATACATGGTTTATACTTTATTCAATACATGGTTTTCAAAATATATGAAATCATAATATATATATTATATTGACAACTGATAGCATTATATATGAAATCAAATACATGTGAAAAATAGTAATATATGTGATACTGTAACCAATATTCTATTCCAAAATCAATGAAAACATGTCTCAAAATATAATCAAATCTCAATATTAATATGTGAAATCAAATCAAATAAATGAATCAAATCCCAATATTCTCTATTGAGAAATGATAGTTTAATACGTGAAATCAATCAAATGAAAGCATCTTTGCATCATAATGGTGGAAGCTGGAACAAACTCTTTTCAGATTGTGCAAAATATTCTACACTCATACCAAAAATTTATGTCATCATTGTTACAATTATCCTCATCATCTTGAGTATTCATGACACCTCTTCTGTCTACCAGAGATTTCCAATATGACAAAGCTCTTTCATAAGGAAACTGCTCAACCTCATATGTCGACACATATACTCTCAAACAATTTTCCAAATTTTTGTCCAATCTATTTCAAACTTTAGATTTGACATATGATAATGCACTAAATACCCTTTCATCCTCAACTGATCCTAAAATCATCATTTGGCATAATTCATATAAACTAAAATATTCACTCATAGTATGTTGCAGGATACTACTGGGATATAAATATTTCCACAAACATGAAATAGAACCCCTTTCATGGTGATTAGTGAATTGTGAAACTTGAGCAGACATTGTTGTTCCAAAATAGTTTGATTATTTTGTCAAAATATCTTTGTTGAGAATTCCATTGATTTCAATACCATTGAATACCACAGGTTTAGTGAAATGGCTAGCAAGATTGCCCATGTATTTGAGAAACAAACCATTTATATTTTGGTATTCATTACAAGGATTCCAAAATATCGGGTTAACCACACCCATAGCCTCAAGCAATTCATCTCTTTGAAAACGGTCTCTGATCTCTTTTGTCAATGATTCTGCTATTTGTTTCAGTTTAATTTTTGTATCTATTACAACTACATGAAATTTATTGTATGTTATGGGTATTTGTTCAACTTCATTTGTAGCTATATCCATTCATTGACCAAAACAATATAAAGGAATTTCCTTTTTATGGACATTAATACAAAGATGATCGTTTATATTGAACTTCAAAAAGTTTTGAGGATCATTCACGTTTATCAATGCTCTCCAACTCTCAAACATGGGATCCATAAAACTTTCACTAGATGCATACATCATATCAATATGTAAGCAAATTTATTTTCTAGCCCTAATGAAATCCACAATATAAATCGATCTTTCTTGTGCAATTTTGATCAAAGTATTCATTTCTTCCAACATTGGAAGAATACCACACAATGTGAGAAGTGTTTCAAAGTCACTAATTTGAAATAGCAAATATTTAGCCTTATCAACTGCCCTACGATTTGCATACATAAACCCTGCCAAGGATTGATATTCTTTGAAAACTCTATATGTCGGTTGATACATCGAAATCCACCTAGTATCTACATATTTTAAGAGTTTTTTACCATCAGTAACTCCTAGTGCAAACTGCTAAAACTCTAAAAATATTTTTGGACTACATGAAAAATAATCATGAATTTCATGGACAAGCTCTTCCACTCTTGCTACATTTGTAAATGTATCCACAATTTTGTATGCAAGATTAATTCTATGAGCCATGCAATGAATAGGGATCAAATATGGGGTAACAGATGTTTGTAGTCTAACACAAAGACCATTCATGTGTCCTTGCATTGTAGCAGCACCATCAGCTCTGACACATATTAACTTAGTGGCTATTTCCATTTCATTCATTCATGCTATTTCCTTTAAACTAGAAACAACAACATTGTAAATGTTTTCTGCATTGCAATTTTCCACCATCTTGCATAGTCCAAGTAAATGAGGTTGCCTTAAATGATTTTCCAATGTGTAAACATGCATGCAAATCCAAGATGTGTTGTCAACAATAGTCACCTCATCAATTGAAAGTGAAATGAATTTGGCCTTTTTTATTTTCTCTTTGAGGTCATCCTGCTCAACCAATGACAGATATTTTACCATTTCCCAACCACTTCGATCTGACCAATGGGTGTTGGGTAAGTTCTGCACATCAGCTAGTCAAAATAGAGATTTATAATCAATGAAATCTGACATAGGTCTACCCTTTTTAAGAATAGTGAGTACAACAACAAACTGTAAACTTTTTGAAGCTAAAGTGAACTTTTCCATTTTTCGAAATTGGGCTTGAATCGTTGCACCTTTCTCAACCAAAGTTTGCTTTTGTTTCATTGCTTTATCATATTCTTGTGCATATCTGATATGGGAACACTCTGATGCATCCTTCCACCTATAATTTTTCTGTATTGGTCCATCACTTTCATTTGTTTTTATATAAACCTTTCCACAATGTTTTTCTACTATATCTTTCTTAACTTGCAATCTGTGATCCTTTCCATGTTTCCAACTACAAATTATGCATCTCAATTCTATTATTACCTCATTACTATTCTCTGGAAGCACTGGCTCAACAAATGGAAAATCTGAAACCCAATCAGGCTGAAATGATCTGTTAATTGTCCATCTAGATGACCTTGCACGTTTATGTTTTTTAGAAGAAGATTCTCCTGAAGTAGGTACTGCATAAGAACTATTACTTTGTTTTCCATTTGGTGTGTTTGTTTCAGGAATCTCTTCATGTTGTTGTTCCATTTATTTAAGAAAATTTTCATCTGTGGACTTTTCATTATCGTAGATATGTGGAAGTGGATTCATACCAGGGTCAATAGTGTTTTTTGTAGAGATAATACTAGGGTCAATACCAAGGTCATTATCATTATTATTTTTAAAAGCATACCTTATTTTAAAAAATATAGATAAACAATGGACAAAGCCATCCACAAAAAATCACCCTTCTTAATGAATGAAGACATTATATATAAAATTAACAATGCACAAAAATTAACTGGTTAGTAAGTAAAGGCGTTCATACCTTCAATTTGTGCAGATGTTGATGGCTGAATGAATTTCAAAATATTATGAAAGTATTTGAGGATACTCCTTTTATCGAAACTGGAAGACTGGCCTCCCTTCTTTCCATTGCCAACAAGTGATATTTTACCTATATAAACAGAAGAGTAACAAGACCATCATTTTGAAAAATGGAAATAACTGGTAAAAGAGAGAACTACTATTCAAGACAACAGAATATCTGACCCAAGGAAGCTTGAGATTGGTGCCCAAATAATAGGAAAACCTCCTTATTGAGTTTCAATGAACAAAAATGTATAAAAAAAACATAAATGGTAACATAAATTTATCGGTAAATGGTTGTTGATGTATGTCAGTCGCCTTGTGATAGTTGCCTTGTGATAGTCACCTTGTGATAGTCGCCTTGTGATAGTCGCCTTGTGATAGTCACCTTGTGACAATAACCTTGAGATAGTCGCCTTCTTTCAGTCACGTTGTTTCAATCACATTGTGACAGTCGCATCATGTCAGTCACCTTTTATTAGTCGCTTCTATTGGTTGCCTTGTGCCAGTCGCTTTTTACGGTTGCCTTGTTTCAGTCATCTTAATATTGAGTGTTATTGTTAGGGTTACCTATATATAGTGGGGTACAAGAGGTGAATTTGATGGGATATTTTTTTCTAATAATTTTAAGGTGAAAATTAGGCAGAAAAACATATTGTACCGGGGTCCCAAAATTAGCAAAATAAAAATTGTTAAAATCCTAAAATGTGCTATAAATTGTGAAATTTGCCCTTATGTATAACGCTGGAAATTTTTTGATTGACATTTTATATTTTATGAAAATGATATCAAGGAGTTGATTATAGAAATATAATAGTTTAAGGAAGATGGAGAATATCTTTAATAAAATAACAAGTTAAATATTGTTTAATTAAGCTAACAACGTAATGAGAGCAATGTAATATTATTTTATCTTGATGCAACTGGTCCCCAATAGAAGGCACACATATATTATTTATTTAAAGAAAAATAAATAGAAAACTATTAAATAAAGTAAAAAATCTTGACATCCTCTTATCATTTTAGAGTGTGTTTCCTTTAATGTTGATTTTGATGAGAAGTCCCTCTATTTTTTTAATAGTTCTCAATTATTCACAAAGTTCCATTCATGAGTTTACTTTTAAATAATCTTCATATGCATCCCTTTACTTATAACCTTTACAACCTTTGCATTCTATGACAAAAATGTCTTTTCGTCCCCACTATGCATGAATGAAAAAGGCATATATGCATTATATCCATACTTCTTTAGTTGTTGTCCACCACCTAGTTTTACATCAAAGTTTATGCAAATAGGATCTTAGTTAGGCTATAAGCATTGTTGCTTTCCATTTTACCATTACATTTATGTATGCATTTTGTTGTTTTCATCAATTGGGTAGAACTCATTGATATAATATTATTTTTCCTTCCTAAGTTTTGGGCCACTTGATAAGTTTTAATTTTTTCTTAAATTTTGTTTGATTTCTTTGTTGGCATTTGGACCTCATGATGTCCAATACTCCATTTATCTATCCATTTTTTGTTTTTTCATTAAATTGTCTTTTTTTAATTCAATGTATTGTTTGACTTCTTGTTTTGGCCACTTATTAGCCTTTCATTCTTTTTACTTTTCCTAAGGTACACTAATAGCTTTACCATATTTTTTTCTTCTAGCATAAAAGTTCTTGTTTTAACAAGTAAATCTAATATCAAAAGCCTCTTTATACTGTACAAAAAAGAAATAAACTTTTCTTTTTCATTCCATATCCTCTCTATAAAGTGTCGTAAAAGTTATATAATTGTTTATTATTGAAACTTTGTTCTAAAAATTTGTTTATTTTATTTTTAATATAGTCGTTGATTTTACTTCCTACCATATTACCCAAAAATTGGTTATCGCCAGGAGGGCATATTACCTTAATCAATTCGGTGTTACAATCTATACCCATCTATGTGTCATCAGTTCTAGATATTAAGTCATAGATTCTTCTAGACTAGTTTCAAGGAGGAAAGAAATAAACTTTGGTAAAGTGGAAAAATTTGTGTTTGTCAAAATAGAAATGGGGACTAGGTTTTAGATCTGTAGTAAAAAATGATAAGGCACTAGCTACAAAATTGTACTAGAGAATGATTAATTAGCCCCGATGCATTATGGGCCAAAAATATGTGAGCAAACTATGCAAAGAATAATACCCCAGCAGAGATTATTTTATATCATATGTCTAACATAGGTTCCCCTATTTTAGCGGTATTCAAATTAAGAGATAAAATGATTAAAAGAAAGGTTGTTTTGGATAGTTAATAATGGTAAATACTCATATTTTTTGTTATACTTTTGGGATGGACATCCACCTTTAGTGAATTAATATCTAGAGTCAACCCTAATAATGTAGGATCAGCATAGAAAGTAGTGGATAAAAGTAGAAAATGCTCGAGGGACCAAACATTAGGACTAATATTTGAAAGATACTAGATTTCATTAAAAGAATGGTCAATTCAGCTTCTAGAGAGAATAGCAAAGGATATTGATTGAATCATACAAATGAGATAATTATCATGGCCCTATGAGGATGACCAATTTTAATGGAATAGTAGGACTAAGAGGGAGTATATAGTAGCACAAGGATACAAATCATTATGCCCTAGCATTACTCATTCAAAATAGGATCTATTCACAAACCTTTGGATGTAGAATATATGGCTAAAGGTTAGGTTCTTCAACTGATTACTCCTCCATAAAATGGTAATCACAGGGGATAAATTATTGAAGAGGGGATTTTTTGGATCTTTAAAATGTATGTGGGTCAAGACCATATCTAATTTAATAGATACTATCTAATTTATTTTGAAGAAACCACAAAAATCACATCAATGATAAGATCAAATAGTAGCATGACTCAATATTAGTCCCGAAATGGACAGAGTTGTAATAGTTAAACCATAAGATAAAATTATGGATATAAATAAAAATGGTAACAACCACCACTAGGATTTGAAAAAGTATATACATATGGAGCATCGAGGGGTAACCTAGGTAGGGCCCATACAAGGGGAATAGGTAGAATAATAGATGGTACCTCAACATTCATATTTGCAGTAAACTTAGGTACACTTTCCAATAACATTGTTGAGGGATATGGTATTTTGAGAGGTATACAGGAGGCTCTCAAAGCTGGGTGGAATAGAGTGATAGTCGAGTCAAACTCTTAGTTATTGATCAACTAACTTAAATACCCATTGAGAATAAAAAATTCTAGTCAAATAATTCATAGGGTTGTAGAGAAAATCAAAAAAATTCAAAGTAGTTTTATAAGGGTGATATACACCCATATACCAAGAGAGCAAAAAAAGGTAGTTTATGGTATGGTAAACTGGGATTTGGAAAAGGGATACCTCTTTTACTATGGGCACCCTCCTAAGTCATGGGCATAAGAAATAAGGGAAGATATTTTGCATATTCAATATATTGATGATAAAATTACTGGTAATATGTATGAATTCAGTTTTTGTGACAACTTTTTATTAATAGGTATTTGGTTTCTTAGTATAATGGTTGAGATAGATAAATTTGATGTATCCAATGTCAAAACATGGGTGAAAATCCTGATGGCTTGGAAATTCCAAAGATGTAACATTATTTTATGATCAAAAAATATAATTACTCTTTTTACCAAAAAATTATAATGATATTTAATTATTTGTTGTTTTATTTAAAGTATTTATTATTGATTATTATCAATTAATATGTTTCTAGTTATTATCTTGATTTTTTTATGGTTGTTGTATCCACTCACACACACCTTGTGTGGTTTGAACTTGGGTTTCCTAGATGAGAACCCTAAGACATACCACTACGGTATCCCAACAAGAACTTATTTTAATCTTCATTGCCATGCATCAACTTATTTTTAATTGTAATTTGTAATATATTCATGAACAAATGGAATCAACACATATTAATTGGCAAATCAAAAGTAAATCACATATTAAACACAACATAGATATGCAAATTGTTATTATACACCCATAATAATAGCTAAATAATAAATAATCATCTCTAACTAATAAGAAAATGATTAGAATAGATACTATAGAAATTTCCATAATATAATTTATCCAAGATCAAGGTTAAAGAACTAACCTAATGGACAATAATATTATAATACAATAAGTCACCTTCTAAGTTGTTTATGATTCCACAGGAATATATAAATGATTAGTGGCTTAAATGTACATTAACACTACTTATTTCAACATCATCCTTTATGTTGAATGAGGGTCATAAAGAGAGATCCTTATTAATTATACCTTCTTAGGGAATCCTCTCCTACACTAAGATAATATTATAACTATACAAAAGTTACCTTTAGCATAAAATTGGCCAAGATATCTACATATTGTTGTATTAAAGATACATAGGCTAGGTTGAGCATCTCATAAAGTAAATTTAGCAAAAATTGTGCACTCACACATTAACATTATTTTCCATTATTGGAAAATAATATTGTAAACAACCTTCATGGACCTATAGTTATCATAATATAAAGTAACAAGAAACTACCTAGGAAGACCCAATTGCTCAATAATCATCAATATCAAAGATATTTCAAGGTCTCAATGGAAACATAATATTCAACCATAAAAGATTGATATATGGTGGATTGCTAATGACAACACCAAGAGAATAATCTAGAACCAAGATAGAACACCAAGTCATAGTAGATCATCATTGGTCAACTTTATCTATCCAATATGCATTAGAGTAACCCCATGGGATAGGAAGAGCCCTAATAAACTAATGAATTCCTACCTAATAGGTAACTTTGATATACTACAATATCTACATAGATACTATTCAATGATTGTCATGATATAACTTCATATATCAGGAATAATAGATGATAGCAAAGACAATATTTGGTCTAAAGGTAACATAAACCAAAGAAGTAGAACAATTTTTAAGAGTTTCAAATGTAATACAAATGGAGTGTACTTGGGATTATATTCCTCTATATATAATAATTATACAAGATCCAGTGTGTATTAAGGCTATGAAATAGTCATCTCAAAAGGTGAATGATCAATTGGAATTCCTAGTAACACCCAAATCTATCATCTCAAAGTTGTATTTAATCCGTAACTTTACCTCTTGGATCAAGGATGTTGAGCTTTCCATGATGATAAGGCCATCAACATGAAACACATTAACAATAAATTTTCAATTATATGTTAGATTTAAACATCATTCTTTTCTCCACAACATTGAAATTAGAGGTGAGAAAGAAGAAATAAATATTCTCAAATGAAGCACAAGGTACATACCTAGGCCCATATATGGAATTCTTAAGTCGATAAACAATAGGAGTATGTACATCCAAGGTGGATATGGACGACTACTACATATAAATTTCCTTCTAAATTACCTTATCAAGAAAATTATTTTTTACATTCATTAGATAAACTATCCACCCATAAAATGCAACAAGATAAATAATTATCTACACAAAATACATATGATCCATAGAATTAAAGGTCTCTATGTAATAAAATTTCTCCTTCTAACAAAAACTTCTAGTAATAAGGTGTTTTTTTATGCTTCTCAATCTAACCATCTACATATAAATTCATTTTGTAGACCTAATTATATCTAACCTCATTCTTTCCCTTGAGAAGTGAAACCAAAACCAGAGTTTGAGTCTTCATTAGAGACTCATATGTTTCCAGCATAACATCTTCCTATTAAAGACACATTTTTATTTTAAGTAAGTAATATGATTTCTAGAGTTATCAACCTTAAAAAGCAAAGATCAAGAGGGAGGTTTTGAATCAAATTTATGTGCAAGAAAGAGTCATGCATCCTAAAGGAGTTTTTGATCTCCCTTAGGTATCAATTTATCCAAAGAAGGTTGGGGTACATCCTACACATAATTAATAATAGAAGAAGTAATTAAATAATCCATCACATTCTCAAAATCATACCACATTGTCCAATACCGTAAGTAGTGCATATAAATATTGAGCTCATCTAAATTACAACGTAAAGAAGAAAAAGGAAAATATACTCATGAATAATTTGGAGTATCTACATATGATAGACAATATAAGAATATAAATTATTAGAGAAGACTCATGTAGAAGGGAAGAATTAATAAGAGAGGTAGGATAATTTACCAAGAGGACCAAAAGTGGATTAGAGGGAATTAAAGGAAGAAACTCATAAAACACCACATTATACCAAATAATAATCTCTCAAATAGAAATATAATAGAGGTGGTAATAATTAGGACTATCACTATATCCCACATGAATGCATTAATTACTCTTAAACTAAAGTATATTCTACTCATATTTGGAGATATAATCTTATGTAATAGACCCAAATATAAGAAAAAGTGAAACATTAGGCTTAACGTCTATCAACCTATAAAAATATATCATACTTTAGAATTTTAAATCCAATGTATTACTTATGACATGTGCAACACATCACTTCTTAACCTATAAACTTAATGTTCATCTCCTTGGCATACAACATACATCAAGCCATATCCTATACAACCTTGTTCTTACACTCACCCATCTTGCTTTGTTAGTGAGTGTAGTGAATAATCCTTTACAAATAAATGCCATAGAATGACAAAAATTCCAAAATCCATGAATCATGAACTCACCACCACCATTGGTATCAAGGCACTTGTTTTTCTTCTCACACTAAATATCCACTAAATATTAGAAAGTATTTAAGTGTCTAAAGAATTCATCCCTCCAAAGAATCTGTAACTCATATTAATAGTATATATTAACAAAAACATAGAGAAACCATCAATCAATGTGGTAGAAAATTGTTCTTGGAGAGATAATGATCAACCAAGGAACCAAAAATATAATTATGAATGAGATCCAGGGGTTGGGGCATGATTGTTTTTCCCTTTTACGAATAGTTCCTAATAGTGTTTTCCTAAGATGCATCCATCACAAATTCCACTATGTGGAGTTTTTCATGGAAGATCATCTTCCATATGAATATGACTCATGTGTCTCATGGAACCATAACCAACATGTCCAATCGAATAGTTATAATGCTTGATGATGTTATTTACCTTGGCAACAATAGCAAGAAACCATTTTTGCTTAGAAGAAGAAAACGAAGAAGATGAAATGGGACACCAAGCTTATACAAATGATAAATTTCATCAAATTATCCTAAATATACCATCTTAAAGTCATATTTAATATCCATAACCACTCATCTATGAAGCCAAAGTTTCACATTTTTGCTAATATGAGTAATATGATAATTAAAAATAAGTTTAGGAATAGCATGTTGGAAATATTGAGTATATTGGTTGTCATTGATGTCAAAGGTGAAATGGTTGAAAATCATCTTCAAGGTTGAAATATTAAAGTGCAAGGCAAATATCTTCAAGGGTACAATAATTGTCAAGGTAAAAGCATTCTTCATGGTTGTGTGTGCAAGAAAAGGACAAGGTGTTATTTGGTTAAAAAGGTTCTCCATAGTTATGTTTGCAAGAAAAAAGATAAGGTTCTCTATGGTTATGTTAGCAAGAAAAAGACAAGGTAGACAAGGTTCCATTGAAAAATATTTATTTATTGCAAGGGTGAAAAATATTTCAAGAGCAAAGGACAAAAGATTAAAAAATAAATTATAATATTTAAACCAAGGTTTAAATATTATAATAAAATAAATTTGAATTTTAAATGGCGCCAAAATTTAAAATTCAAATGGTGGCAAGAGAGCCGACGTCTTCCTAAGTTTTGAATTGCATATATAAGGAGGAAAATAAAAATCATTTGCTATGAATGTTGAGGAGATTAAGGTATAAGTGCCATTCATTCCATTCATGAGGGCAGCACACAAAGTTGAAGCAAGGACAACGAGGAGTAAGGAGAGTGCACAAGTTTTAAAGCAAGGTGGATGGTGCACGAACCTCAATATAGGAGGTAGTGCACATTTGATTCCAACTGGGTAGCTAGCCTAGGTGGTAGGCAGACCCTATGCAAGACGTTGACATTGAGGAGGTTTTAGGTTCGAGTCACAGTGGTAGTTGACTTTTGAACTACATTTGGGTGGAAGAAAAGGTTAATAAAATTTTTATTGCACACTTTTGGTTCCAGTGGGTGGGCCAACCTAGCTGGCACTCTAGCTCATGCTAGAGCATGGGCTCCATGAGGTTTCATGTTCGACTCCCTTCAATGGTAGAAGTGGTAAGGGCATTAATTTTTTAATAAAGTTTTTGTTTGGCTATTAGGGAGTCATAAGGGTTGAGTTTAATAAAGTTTTGTTTTTGCAATTAGGGAGTCATAAGGGTGTGAGTTAATAAATTTTTGTGTGCAAATTAGGAGTTATAAGGATATGTTATAAAAGATTTATATTTTGCAAATAGAAATTATAAAAGTGTTTTATAAAGTTTTATTTTGCAAAGAGCATAAAGAGAAAATACAAAGGGGATAATTTTTGCATGTGAGAATAGGAGGTATAAGGTTTATGAAAGGGAAATTAAAATTATTCTGCACTTAGGGTTTTGGATGATTATAAGGTACATTATTGATATTGAAAATTATTTGTCTTTTACAAGTAGGAGTTATAAGGTGTTATTGTGGTTTGATTTTTGGTTGAAATTTTTGTATGGTGAAAAGTAAGTTTGAGGGGTTTTGATGATTGTTAATGTCCTATATTTTGAGAACAAAAGAAGAGTCATTGAACATCATTTTCAGATTTCATTGAGCACATATTTTTGAGAAGAAAGTTAATGTTGATGGTTTGAAAGAGAAATCTACTAATCAGTTTTGAAGTGGCACTTTGAAGAGGAAATTCTTTTGAGATAGGTTTTTGAGGGCACATTTTCATCAAAGCAAGTTAAGAGGTATGTTGACATTATTCCTTCTCTAAGGTGTTTGGTTGAGAGAATATTTCAGAATCATAAGGTGGAGATAAAAGGGTTGATTAGTGTGTATTGTTGGAAATATTTGAGCTAGGGTTTGAGAACAAATTATGCATCATTGATTAGTGAAATTGGAAACACTTGTGCTAGGGTTTTGAGAACAAATTGTGCATTCTTGTTGAAATAATTTATGAAGAATTTTGGTATTGATGTGAGTGACATTGAATGTGAATGGAATGTTAGACAATTTTGTGAAGCAATTTATGCATTATTGTGTTTGATATTTGAGAGAAAATTTACAAGGAATATAAACCAATTTTGTGAAGCAAAGTTATACACTAGTTTGATTTGATTTGAAAGGGATTTGCAAGAAGTAGAGATATGATTTGATGAATGCAAGATATGTGAATGTGAAGAACATATTGGGTATTTGATAGTACATATCATTCTCTATATGTTCAAGAGGTTAAACAAATTCTAGGTAGAATATGTTTGAACTACCTAGTTAAAGAAAGCATTTCTAAAAGAGATATAAGCATTATTTTGAACATCATTTGTGTGCAATATTTGGGATTGGTTGAGCATGTGCTATGAGTTTTTTTGAGCATGTATTAGAGTAGAGAAGAGAATAATTATTTGAGGTAGATTTGAGCAAGTCTTGTGAGAAGACTTGAAGCAGGTTTAAGGTAGATTTGAGCAAGTCTTGTGAGAAGACTTGAAGAAGGTTTAAGGTAGATTTGAGCAAGTATTATGAGAAGACTTGAAGTAGGTTTAAGATATATTTGAGCAAGTATTATGAGAAAAATTGAAGCAGATTTGAGATATATTTAAGCAAGTCTTGTAAGAATAGTTCAAGCAAATTTGAGGTAGATTTAAGCAAGTCTTGTGAGAAGACTTGAAGCAGATTTGAAGATAGATTTGTGCATGTAATGTGTGCATATTTGGGATAGAGTTGAGAGAATATTTATAAGAATACTTGAAATAGTTTTGGATAGATTTGTGAGCAGACCTGAGTAAGCCTCATGAGTAGGCTTGGAGCAGATTCAAAGTAGAGGTGTGTACCAACTTTGGAGGTAACCAAAGCAAAGGAGAGGAGTCTCCTATGGATAGAGTTCCATAAACTAGAGCAAAGGAGAGGAGTCTCCTATGGATAGAGTTCCACAAACCAAACTAGCAAGGGGATAGAGTTCTCCTATGGATAGAGTTCCACAAACTAGACCAACAAGGGGATAGAGTTCTCCTATGGATAGAGTTCCATGAACTAGAGCAAAGAGAAGAGGTGTCTCCTATGGATAGAGTTCCATAAACCAGCACAAAGGGGATAGAGTTCTCCTATGGATAGAGTTCCAAAAACTAGAGTAGAGAGGAGAGGTGTCTCCTATGGATAGAGTTCCACAAACTAAAACAAAGGGGATAGAGTTCTCCTATGGATAGAGGTCCATAAATTAGAATAATGGGGATAGAGGTCTCCTATGGATAGAGGTCCATGAACTTGAGCATAGGGGATTGATATCTCCTTTGGACAGAGGTCCATAAACATTGTAATAGGGAATTGGTTTCCAAGAGATCTATTGAGAAAATTTATAAGAAATATTTTCTCCATGGACGTAACCCACATTGGGTGAACCACGTTAAATTTATGTCTCTCATGTGTGTGATGATTTGTGCATTACTTTGTTACTACTATTGATATTGCAATTGATAACATTGGATAATATTATTTGGGAAAGAAAAGTAAAATTTTATCTTATACTATTCACCCCCCTCTTAGTATAAGCTTGTGTTCTTCAATTGGTATCAGAGCAGGTTCCTTCCAAAAAAGTCTAACAACTTGAAGGAAGATATTACAAGAACACAGATGGCTTCTCAGAATGGATCTTCAATAAATAAGGCTCCAATATTTTATGGGAATAATTATGCTTTCTAGAGTATGAGGATGAAGACTTATTTGATGGCACAAGGATATGAAACATGGCAATCTATTGAGGATGGGTTCACACCTACAACTACTCCTCCCACAGATAAGGATGGTAAGAAATTACATGTGAATAATTCCAAGGCTATGAATGGAATCTTAAGTGGATTACATGAATCAAAATTTGTGAAAGTTATGCAATGCAAATCAAAAAAAGAGATATGGGATAAATTGAAGTAAACATATGAAGGAGATAGCAAGGTCAAGTTGGAAAAACTTCAAACTCACAGGAGGAGGTTTGAAGAGTTGAAGATGGAATATGAGGAAGATATTGCTAAATACTTACTTCATGTTGATGAAGTTGTTAATACCATGCATGGACTTGGATTCGAAATTGAGGACTCTAGTGTTGCTCAGAAAGTATTAAGATCACTCCCTATAAGGTATGATGCAAAGGTTTCAACTATAGAAGAGATGAAGGATCTTGATAAGTTGACTATGGATGAGTTACATGGAATTCTCATAACTTATGAGATGAGGATAGAAAAAGATCAAAATTCCAAGAAAGAGGTAGCATTCAAAGTTTCAAAGAAGACAAAAGATAAGAAACCAGAATCAAGTGATGAGTCAAGCAGTAATGAAGAAGCTAACTATGTGAGAAGAAATAAGGACTCAAGAAAACACAAAGATATAAATACTATGAAATATTTTAATTGTGGTAACTTTGGTCACTATGCATCTAATTTTCCACAAGCTGGAAGTAGTAGCAGTGAAGAGAAATATGATTATAAGAAAAAGGAAGAAAGAAAATTCAGGTATGAAAAGAAAAATAGGTATGGTCAAGGTAAGCATGAAAATAAGTTCTTTCAAAGGCACAAGAAGAGTTTCTATGTTAAAAGAGCAAGAAATGCTTCAAGTGACAGTGATGAAAGACTCTCAGATAGTGAAGAAGAAGAGATTCTATTTTTGGCAATAGAAGAGGAAGAAAACACTCCTATTGAAGACCAAGTAGAAGATGCTCCTATAATTGAAGACCTAGAGAAAGGTTCAAAAAAGAAGAAGAAGGCACAATTGATCTAGAAGAAGAACTTATTGTTGCTCTCAGAGAGTTGAAAAGAGTTAGAAAGAAGAATTCAAGACTAAAGGCTCAAGTTCAAGAAGATGAGGAAATAAAAGAAAATCTTCTACAAGATCTCAAAAACTCAAAATCTAAGGCAAGGAGATTTAAAGAAGTCATGGTTGAAAAGTTAGAGGTAAAAGAGTTAGAATGTGAAATATTAGAACATGAAGTGGTTTCTCTAAGAATGGAAGTGAAATATTCTAAGGATAAGTTGCACAGGTTTGGGAAAAGTTCAAAATCTTTGGATAACATTATCAAAGCACAAAGATCTTCATTTATCAAAATAGGACTTGGTTTTGAAGAAGGTCAAGAGGTACAAAAAGAGGAGTCAAGCTCAAAAGAAAAGGAAGTTTCAGAGGAAGATATTGAAGAAGAACCTAAGACCTATGTTGATAAGTTGAAGAGTGGAAGCTTCACTAAGAAAGAAAACAATGCACAAACAAGAAATAGGGACCATCACAGAGAAGGCAAAGAAAGGACTAAGAGACTAGATGTTTCAAGACAAGATGAATATTTCTTCCAAGGGCATTATTTTTCATGTAATCATTTTGGTCACAAAGCTATGCATTGCAGGGTTCATGGAAAGAAGGAGTATGGCTTCACTAAGAGGAACTTCAACTCATTCGAAGATGGATATTTCTTTCAAGGTTATTGCTACTCATGTAATCACTTTGGTCATAAAGCTATACACTGTAGGGTTCATGACAGAAATGATTATGGCTTCACCAAGAGGAACTTCAAGTCATTTGCACCTTCCAAGAACTACAACATCAGGTGTTACAATTGCAATAATCTTGGGCATAAGGCTAAGTGGTGTAGAACAGAGTTTTTAGAACTTCCAGAGTCAAGCAAGAATAGGGACACTCAAAAGGATCAAAAGGGTATGATTACAAAGGTGTTGAAAAAGAAGGTTGAAAAGGAAGAAGAGCATTGTATGTTGGGAGTAGATTTACTCCCACCCCAAAATTAATCACCTCAAGGAGAGGAGGTGGTGAGGGGGCTGAGCTAAGAGTCTTATTTTTTAGCCCCAAAGGAGTCCCTTTGCCATTGATGTCAAAGGGGGAGAGTTTCAGTAAAGGGGAGAGAAATCAGTAAGGGGGAGCAACTTCTCAAGGGGAGCAGATTTGGAATTCAGTGGTTGGAAAAGAAATTTTTAGAAAGGGTTGCCATCAATGACAAAGGGGGAGATTGTTGGAAATATTGAGTATATTGGTTGTCATTGATGTCAAAGGTGAAATGGTTGAAAATCATCTTCAAGGTTGAAATATTAAAGTGCAAGGCAAATATCTTCAAAGGTACAATAATTATCAAGGTAAAAGCATTCTTCATGGTTGTGTGTGCAAGAAAAGGACAAGGTGTTATTTGGTTAAAAAGGTTCTCCATGGTTATGTTTGCAAGAAAAAAGACAAGGTTCTCTATGGTTATGTTAGCAAGAAAAAGACAAGGTAGACAAGGTTCCATTGAAAAATATTTATTTATTGCAAGGGTGAAAAAATATTTCAAGAGCAAAGGACAAAATATTAAAAAATAAATTATAATATTTAAACCAAAGTTTAAATATTATAATAAAATAAATTTGAATTTTAAATGGTGCCAAAATTTAAAATTCAAATAGTGGCAAGAGAGTCGATGTCTTCCTAAGTTTTAAATTTCATATATAAGGAGGAAAATAAAAATCATTTGCTAAGTATGTTGAGGATATTAAGGTAAGGTGTCATTCATTCCATTCATGAGGGCAGTGCACAAAGTTGAAGCAAGGACAATGAGGAGTAAGTAGAGCGCATGGGTTTTAAAGCAAGGTGGACGGTGCATGAACCTCAAGATAGGAGGCAACACCCATCCGGTTCCAATTAGGGAGCCAACTCAGGTGGCAGGCAGACCCTATGCAATACATTAACATTGAGGAGGTTTCGAGTTTGAGTCACAACAATAGTTGTTTTTTTGAACTATGTTTGGGTGGAAGAAAATATTAATAAAATTCTTATTGCGCGTTTTTGGTTCCAATGGGTGGGCCAACCTAGCTAGCACTCTAGCTCATGCTAGAGCGTGGGCTCTATGAGGTTTCATGTTCGACTCCCTTCGACGATAGAAGTGGTAAGGGCATTAATTTTTAATAAAGTTTTTGTTTGGCTATTAGGGAGTCATAAGGGTTGAGTTTAATAAAGTTTTGTTTTTGCAATTAGGGAGTCATAAGGGTGTGAGTTAATAAATTTTTGTGTGCAAATTAGGAGTTATAAGGATATGTTATAAAAGATTTATATTTTGCAAATAGAAATTATAAAAGTGTTTTATAAAGTTTTATTTTGCAAAGAGCATAAAGAGAAAATACAAAAGGGATAATTTTTGCATGTGAGAATAGGAGGTATAAGGTTTATGAAAGGAAAATTAAAATTATTCTACACTTAGGGTTTTGGATGATTATAAGGTACATTATTGATATTGAAAATTATTTGTCTTTTACAAGTAGGAGTTATAAGGTGTTATTGTGGTTTGATTTTTGGTTGAAATTTTTGTATGGTGAAAAGTAAGTTTGAGGGGTTTTGATAATTGTTAATGTCCTATATTTTGAGAACAAAAGAAGAGTCATTGAACATCATTTTTAGATTTCATTGAGCACATATTTTTGAGAAGAAAGTTAATGTTGATGGTTTGAAAGAGAAATCTACTAATCAGTTTTGAAGTGGCACTTTGAAGAGGAAATTATTTTGAGACAGGTTTTTGAGGGCACATTTTCATCAAAGCAAGTTAAGAGGTATGTTGACATTATTCCTTCTCTAAGGTGTTTGGTTGAGAGAATATTTTAGAATCATAAGGTGGAGATAAAAGGGTTGATTAGTGTGTATTGTTGGAAATATTTGAGCTAGGGTTTGAGAACAAATTGTGCATCATTGATTAGTGAAATTGGAAACACTTGTGCTAGGGTTTTGAGAACAAATTGTGCATTCTTGTTGAAAGAATTTGTGAAGCATTTGGGCATTGATGTGAGTGACATTGAATGTGAATGGAATTTATTTTGTGAAGCAATTTGTGCATTATTGTTTGATATTTGAGGCAAATTTTCAAGGAATATAAACCAGTTTTGTGAAGTAAAGTTATACACTAGTTTGATTTGATTTGAAAGGGATTTGCAAGAAGTAGAGATCTAATTTGATGAATGCAAGATATGTGAATGTGAAGAACATATTGGGTATTTGATAGTACATATAATTCTCTATATGTTCAAGAGGTTAAACGAATTCTAGGTAGAATATGTCTGAATTGCCTAGTTAAAGAAAGCATTTCTAAAAGAGATATAAGCATTATTTTGAACATCATTTGTGTGCAAGATTTGGGATTGGTTGAGCATGTGCTATGAGTTGTTTTGAGCATGTATTAGAGTAGAGCAGAGTAGAGTTATTTATGGTAGATTTGAGCAAGTATTGTGAGAAGACTTGAAGTAGGTTTGAGGTAGATTTGAGCAAGTCTTGTGAGAAGACTTGAAGCAGGTTTGAGGTAGATTTGAGCAAGTCTTGTGAGAAGACTTGAAGAAGTTTAAGTAGATTTGAGAAAGTTGTGAGAATTAAAGAGGTTGAGTAGATTTGTGATTAATATTTGAGATAGATTTGAGCAAGTAATATGAGAAGACTTGAAGTAGATTTGAGATAGATTTGAGCAAATATTATGAGAAGATTTGAAGCAGAATTGAGATAGATTTGTGCATGTAATGTGTGCAGATTTGGGATAGAGTTGAGAGTAGATTTGTAAGAAGATCTGAAACATATTTTGGATAGATTTATGAGTAGACTTGAGTAAGCCTTATGAGTAGGCTTGGAGCAGAGTCAAAGTAGAGGTGTGTACCAGCTTTGGAGGTGACTAGAGCAAAGGAGAGGAGTCTCTTATGGATAGAGTTCCATAAACTAGAGCAAAGGAGAGGAGTCTCCTATGGATAGAGTTCCATAAACCAGACCAGCAAGGGGATAGAGTTCTCCTATGGATAGAGTTCCATGAACCAGAGCAAAGGAGAGGAGTCTCCTATGGATAGAGTTCCATGAACTAGACCAACAAGGGGATAGAGTTCTCCTATGGATAGAGTTCCATGAACCAGAGCAAAGGGGATAGATTTCTCCTATGGATAGAGTTCCATGAACCAGAGTAGAGAGGAGAGGTGTCTCCTATGGATAGAGTTCCATGAACCAACACAAAGGGGATAGAGTTCTCCTATGGATAGAGATCCATAAATCAGAGCAGTGGGGATAGAGGTCTCCTATGGATAGAGGTCCATGAACTTGAGCATAGGGGATTGGTGTCTCCTTTGGATAGAGGTCCATAAACATTGTAATAGGGAATTGGTTCCCAAGAGATCTATTGAGAAAATTTATAAGAAATATTTTCTCCATGGATGTAACCCACATTGGGTGAACCACGTTAAATTTGTGTCTCTCATGTGTGTGATGATTTGTGCATTGCTTTGTTACTTCTATTGATATTGCAATTGATAACATTGGATAATATTGTTTGGGAAAGAAAAGTAAAATTTTATCTTATATTGTTCACCCCCCCTCTTAGTATAAGCTTGTGTTCTTCACAACACCTAGAACATGAAGAACCTCCCAAAAGGATAAGGATCCAATATTCATGTCACCACATCCAAAATGCTTCAAATATTTATCATCAATAATTGCATGCTCACTATGATCTTGTCCATTATGGTAGGTCAATATATGGCAATATCATGTCATATATTATGTTTATCCAAAATATACAATATAATCCTTCAAATATATGGAGATATAATAAGTTGAATGAATCACCACACATGCATTCAAGTCTCACCCTCATGTTCATCATCATCCTACATACAAAAAATATAAGCATATCTACATTTCTTGACCTCCTCAGGTTTTTTAATTTGAAGATGACAAAAATTTACCTTAAGATCCTCTTTCTTGTCAAATACGCATATAGGTTTCTTTTTTAAAAATAGAGCATATTACATTATTTGTATCATGTAAATGTACCTTCCTTGGTACATAATTTGGACATTAGATTACTTCATGGGGAAGTTATCTAGTTACTTCATGCAATGTAATAAATGCACAAGTATCAATGTGCAAGCTGTAATGTGCAAGGTGTCCACTTGTACAACTAGATAGAGTATCAACCAAGGAACTTATCTTCCTATATAATGGCCATAGATATAGCATTAGGATATCATAATCAATAACATATTATAAAGATAAGCATCATAGTCAGTCTGTGGTAGATAGGCAATAGGGTAATGTGTGAACTCCCTCATGGAGCAATAGCATATATTATGGAGTGCCCATTTACTCCATTGCTACTATTGTAATATTCTTATCATTTATATTTATGGCATATTTAAATCATCTCACAAATATATTTTATTTCTTTTTGCATATTGCGATTGGTATCTCCCAATTTATGTGGTATCAAAAGCTAATAGTGGTATCAGAGCTACGATATATCAAGCGACAGTAGGTCTATAGGGAAACCACCATTATTGCTTGATCTTGAGTTTTTTGAGAACATGAGGCACCATTGGAACCATAACTATCAAAATTTTTCAAAAGAGTATAGGTGGTAGAATTAGAGAGAGTTACAAGTAAGGACTAAAATATTAGTTTTAAAAAATATTACATAGGGCTATATTATCTCCACAGAGTTGAAGGAAAACTCGTGAATACTAGGAATCAATATTTGATCTACTAGGTTGATGAATAAAATAGTGAAGCTAAGATATCTAGAAATACTTACTTAAAATTTTCTTTTATTGTATGGAATTAATACTCAGATTATTGGGAAACCTCCTACAACAGAAAGCTAAGAGACCTCAAGTTCGTTACCTGAAGGTCAGAGTGCCTTCATTGTGTAGAGATTAGTTGTTTTAGAAAGAAGAATAATTTGAAAGAATCTTCTGGAAAAGAATTGTGGTGAAGTCTAGATACAAGAGATATCTATTGATAGATTGAAGAACTTCACAAGAAGAAATGGCCATAGTATCCTTGATATAGAAGAAAAGGCCATAGAATCCTTGATCCAAAATAAAATGCCATAGAAGCCTTGATATTGAATAAAAAACCATATAAGCCTTGATATAGAAGAATAGGCCATAAAATCCTTGATATTTAAGAAAATACCATAGAAGCCTTGATATTGAAGAATAGGCCATAGAATCCTTGAAATTGAAGAATAGGCCACAAAAGAATTAATATTGAAACATGCCTTTGATGCCTTTTATCCTAAAGAATATTCCAAAGGAAAGGGTCTAATTCAGAAGAATATTTTAGTACTAATATTTTTGTTGTAGGTATAGGTTATACAGTAAGTTGAGAAAGCTTTCTACAAGAAAGTTAGGAATAAAATCCTCTTTAGAATCAATCTAGTACCTAAATCAAAAGCGATTAGGAGGAGATCTCATTAAAGAACTTCCAGTCTAGGAATAAGTACCAGGAGAGTCCTCCTCGTATTCAAAAGTAGTAGAATCAGAGATCTAGGAGAAGATATCAATACCAACACTTCCAAAAGCATAAGGTTGAATATAATATCTCTAGGAAGACCAAAAGAATTTGCAAGATCAAATACCTTGACTAGGTATCAATGAGAATCCAGTAAAAGTCTAGGAGATACTTACTACAGAAATCCTAAAAGGAGAACTCATTGGAAAAATCCACTACCAAGGAGAAGCCCCTAATAGTGAAGGACTTGGGACAATTGTCACCATTTGACAAAAATCCCAAGAGGAGGAGAATTTTGCAAGGAGTGCCAAATATGAGCAGAAGAAGAATCTAGTGAAGACCTTAAGATATTTAGAATCTTGAGGAGAATATCTTTCTTGAATTTAGAGTTTGACAAGAAGACTTGGAATCAGAAGATGCTTATCAAATCTAGGAGATTTAAATATTACCTCTTATAGAAGGAGGTCATTATTTCATAGATACAAAATTCTCCAAATCTACAGTAGAAGGAGGATATTATAGGAGGATATCAAAGTCTCCAAATCATATGCTCATGAAAGAAAGCTTGAGACCATCAAATTGGTGAAGAAGAAATTGTTAAAAATAGTCTACAAAGAGCTGCAAGATCCTATTCAAGGTAGCAAGTTGGTGTTCTTATAAACCAAGATCTATATCCTCTATAGAAGTAGAAACGGAGATACAAACATGTTCCAAAAAAGGTAAGCAACTATCGGTGCAAGTATATTCATTAGGTGAATTACTTATCAAATTTATTAAAGCACTTTCATCCTGATTAAATTTGCAAAAAAAGAAGATTTGTATTACAATATTCAAGTGTGCAAAAAGAAAGATTCTTTTTAAGATTCATTTGCACATTAGGAGTTGATTAGATTTCAGAATTTTAATAATCTATCAACTAGCCTATTATCTACTTTGGAAAGCAAAATAAGACTATCTCCTAATATCTTGCTTGTAAGAAATTTATAGAATAAATATTGAAGGTTCATTTGAGATTATTCTTGATTAGTTGCAACGAATTGATTAAGTGCATTTTCTTGAGAATAGATTGGAGTGATAATGTATAATCTGTTAGTGCATTAAAAGTAGAATTTTTTAGATTTATTTGCACTATTATTACTCTCAAACTAAATTACTTTTGTGCTTTGAAATAAAGGCTACAAAATCTAGTTTGGATCAAGTATCTAAAGACAATTTTAAAGTACAAAAACCTACAACTTGTAGTGCCCAACATAAGCCACCAACATTGGTTAGTACAAGAAATGGAAAAGAAAAAACTAACAAAAAATAAGCTTCTAAGATTGAGACTTGGTGAGTCTCAAATATAAATCACTTAGGGTTAGTGCAACTAAAATAAAGCTTATGTTCTACAAAATTTACAAGGCTTGGATTCATCATCAATAATCCAAGAAAAATAGTAAGGAGTCTATTTTGCACTCATCAATCTACTACAAAATAAGAATTTTAGACCTGCAAAAGAGTGTAAGGAAAAGGTACAATAAAAAAGGTTTCTATATATATGTAAAGGTTACATGGTATTGCACTTCTACAATACATAAAACATAGGGAAAGGAGTATATTTAAAGGTGCTACAATAGGTACAACAGGTACAGGTAAAAAGCAACCAAAGGAAGGGCCAAAGGATCAAGTATTCTGCATCACCGAAAGGGAATTATATCCAATATTTAACCTGGAGAGAAAGGAAGTTTTACATAAATGACAACAAGCCTTCAAAGGCTATTTATGTAAGTTAAAGTAACCAAAGGAAATCTATCACAAATTTCTACGTAAATCATAGAAAGACAAAAGAAGCTATCTACATAAAATAAAATATAGAGCACATTTCAACATTCAGAAGCATCAATCTTCACCTATGTCATTATGAATAGGGAGCATAGCATAGGTATAAGCACACAGAAGGAAAGTGAATGCTACATTGGGAGTAGCATTAAAAAAGGGTAGCAAGAGAGCTACCTCATCCTCATCCAAAGCTCCAATGTGGATCACAGATTACCTATAGAAGAAAATACATTGCTTGCTATCCAAGAAATCAATGCAAGCTAAGGATAAAGACATTCGAATAAGTTATAATCTCCTTATTGGAGGCATTATGTAGGAAACTCCATGCAAAAGGGTTGAATGCCACTTGGCACATAATTTCCTCATGGATATCATTTCTCTAACGCTCAAGAGATGAATTTTGAAAGCACTCAAGCAAGAAGGATACATTACATTGGAATAATGGTTGGCAGAGCAATGTTACAAGAAGAGGATTTGACGTTACTAAGCTACTTGAGTTCCACTTGTTCACCAAATAATATCCATATATACGACATAAATAATGAAGGGATAGAATTCATGTCCAATGTCCATAAAGTGTGTGAAGAGCAAGCACAATCCAGACAATGTTTATTGTGGAAGGAGAGCATAATAGCATTAAATACTCCATTGAATAACCAACATCTACTCTCCAAGCATCAAAGAAGAATCCCAGTAGGCATACCACACTTGTTTACTCAGCCTTGTCATGTCAAGCATTGTAGAAAGGGTACATAGAGGACTATCATATTTAAGTCAAAATTAGCACCATCCAAGTGTGAAGTCAAGGGGGCTAAGGTAAGAAAAATATTTCATTAATATTTCTTTCAAACATTGGAGATATAAGGTTATAATTTTTGTGGATTATTTTTAAGGTTAAAAAAGCAAAAGATAGAAGATAACTTAGCTTAAAATCATAATACAATTTGTAAATTGACCTAGGAGATATAAGAACTTCTACTTAGGTTGAATCATTTAAATATCTTGCAAATATTATTATATTTTCTAATTTTATAAATTTGGGAGTCATAAGGTTTATTACTACAAACTAATTTATTGGAAATTAGAAAAATTAAATCAAATCTCAAAGGGCCATTATAAGAGGTTTATCAATATGATATAAATGTTGGAAATTATAATATTTACTTGTCTCAAATCCTTCTCAAATAGAGACAAAATATCCAACATTAAAATATTTTGAAATCTAAAAATGTGCTTAGTTCAATAGGAGCAATAAGGACAATAGAAGTTGATTTTAGCATTTTAATAAATCTAAAAAATCAATCAAGATTGAATTATATGTCTCAAAAACACTTCATATCTTGTCCAAAAATACTAGGGAGTCATAAGGCATTCTACTAAACTTGGTAATATTATATTCTATTGTTTATCAAGTTGCAAATCCATTAGCAATTTATAAGCTATCTACAAAACCTAAAAATCCTTAAGAGTACTCATTCTCATTTCTAGGATAAAGGATAAATATAGGTTTTATCGAATAAAGCTTATATACTTCTATTAGAGATCAATTATTCTAGTAGGAAGCCATAAAATAGAACTTCTCTATCCCAAAGAATCCAAGCAATACCAATGGCTACTAGCATGCTAAGCAGCACTCTTAGAAGTGGAGTGAGAAATATACCAATATGGATTAAAAATATAATGGATTACAATGATGAAAAGGAGAAAGAAAAAAAGAACCAATACAATGAGAAATAAGTTCTGAAATTGGCATCCATATAAAGGGAGATTCATCCAGTGAATCTAATACCGAGAGAGACCCAAAACAGGAAAAAAGGGATCAACAAGTTTTTATACAAAAAGGAAAAGATGGAATAGCTTCAATTGTGCACATTTGGTTAGAAGATCTCATTAAAGAGATAGATAAATATGATATCCCTAAATTAGACTTCAAAGACACCAAATCATCTCTATTGTGCACCTATTGCAATAAATATGGTCATGGAAAAACTAATTGTTGTAGTTTCCATCCTTGCAAATATTGTGATGGGATAAATCACTCATATTTTTCCTGCTATTTCAAAAACAGATACTATAAGTGTCATGAAAGAAGATTACTACAAAAAATAAATTGTTATCTTCAAGAAATTATTTTAGATAGGTCTACTAACTTTGAGGTCAAGGTTGATGCTTATGAAGAACAAAGAAACAGGTGTTAGACAGGTACAAAAGGAAGAAGAAGAACAAATTCAGATCCACTCATGACATGTAGAATCATGAGAAAAACTGTTCATAAAAAAGGCTTGATGTCAAGGAACAAAGAATTGGAAAAGATCATAAGCCATGAAGCAATAAAAGAGGAAGATCCAATTCAAAGTCATTAAATGGAAGAAGATCCACATTGAAGACTAAAGTCTTCAATACCAAATATTGTAATATAGGGGAATGTTAGAAATAGAGCATATTACATTATTTGGGTAAAGTAAATGTACCTTCTATGGTATATACTTAGGACATTAGGTTACTTTAGGGGTAAGTTATCTAGTTACTTCATGCAATGTAATAAATGGACAAGTGTCAATGTGCAAGTTGTAATGTGCAAGGTGTCGACTTGTACAACTAGATATAGTGTCGACCAAGGAATTTATCTTCCTATATAATGGCCATAGATATAGCATTAGGTATTCACCATAAATAGCATATCAGAGAGATCAACATCATAACTAGTGTGTGGTGGATAGGCAATAGAATAGTGTGTGAGCTCCCTCATGGAGCAGTAGCATATATTATGGAGTGCCCATTTCCTCCATTGCTACAATTGTAATATTTTTGCCATTTTTATTTATAACATATTTCAATCATCTTGTAGATATATTTTATTTCTTTCTGCATATTGTGATTGGTATCTCCCAATGTATGTGGCATCAAAAGCTAACATTATTTAATGGCTTCATAAATAATTTTTGTCCCTTCTTTTGGATTCTTGTAGAACTTTTGCCCCTTATTTTGACTTCGTATTCTTCTTTGATTTTTTAGCTTCTAGCTTTGAATATTTTTTATGTGAGCATAAATGGAAGAAGCACCTACCTTTTGATGAATTAACCATGCTTGGTGTGTATGAGACAAGCAACTATAATATATAATGAAGGAATAGGTTGCATAGGAAAAACCACAAAGCATTTTCAAATAATGTGTCTTTTTTGAGTACCATATTGAGGTAATCTCTTATGTTCCTTTCTATTACCCCTATCAATAGCAAACATATCTTGATATAACCTCTTTAAGTGATTTAAATGTTGGACATTTTGAGTCAAGTTTTCATTGATGTCAAGGAACGAAGTCATCATTGATGTCAAGGAATATGCCAAGGAACAATGCAAAGGTTAATGGCAAAAGAGCTTCATAATATTTTTAATATTATATGGAAGCATATGGAGGTTGGTTTTTATTAAAACCATGGATAAGCAAAATACAAGGTATTTCATAAAAATCCAAGGAAGCATTTTGAAAAGATAATGAAGGTTTTAATATTTATTTTTATAAAATATTTAAATTCAATTTGAATTTAAATTTTATAAATAAATATTATTTATTAAAGTGGTAAAATCAAAGAGGGATTTAATAAAGCCAAAAGGGGTTTAAAAATTAATTTATAAAATTTAAATTCTAAAGAATTTAAATAATTTATAAATTAATTATTCAAATTTTGAAGGCGTCGAAGTTCAAAATTATTGGAGGAAATATGTATAAAAACTATATGCCTTGACGACATAGAACTTACCCTTCACTGGAAAGAAATAAAAGTGGCATGTGTTGTGGTGAATACTCATGCAGAGAAGAAGACAAATCTTTGTCTTAAGGTGCCAGTGAAAGTGTTAAATACCATTGAGGGCTAAACCCTCATATCCACCAAGGCACGTGGCCTAGTGGCAAGTGATCACGAGTTAAGTCGTGCAGGTGCAGAGTGGTTCACATTTGATTCTCGACAAGAGCATTTTTGGCATGTTGTTCTTAAGTTTCAAAGGAAGTGATGCACTGTCTTTTGGTTTCGGTGCATTGAGGTAAGAACATAGATCACGTTGTGCTCTTAGTTCCCCAAGCGAGCACCTAGCTCATGTGGTGATTGGAGCTGTGACTAGGGCATTGGGAGAAGTTGTGTCGAGGGTTTGATTCTCACCTAGGTGGAGGTAATAAATTTTGCATTATTTTTAGTTGCCTAAGGTATAAACATAAGGTTTAGGGAGTTATAAGGGGTTATGAAAGGTGCTTATTTTAATTGTTAGTTTTTGATTAAATGAAGGAATAAGGTGTTGAACTTTATTTTTAAATAAATCTATTGTGATGTTTTTGATTTATCAAAAAGTGAATTAAAGAGTGATTAAAATTAAAGGACTTCTTTCCATTGAGTTAGTTTGAAAAGCAGATTGTATTGATAATATTTTTGATATTGAATATTATTTTAATTGGGATATCATAAGGTGTATTCGGTCAATAATTTTTTTATATGTTGATGGATGCTTTCTTTAGGATGGAGTGATAAGGTGTATGTGTGTTTTGATATTTTGCATTGTATCTTTGAGAGAGTTTAGAATCTTCTAACTCCTTGAGATTTGCAAAGAAGTGTTTGTGGTTGTGGCAGCTATTTGAGGTTCCTTCATCATCAAGAAAAAGGTATGAGCACATTCTTCCATAGTTGAGTTGATTGGTGGTTTTTTTGAAAATAAGTTTGGAGTAAAAAAGACTTGATTAGGTCTTCCTTATTGAGTGTGTTGAGTTAATTCTTCAAGGTTTTTTGGAATAAATATTTGTTGTTAAAACCTTGTTTTATAAGCATTGTTGTTGAAGCCATTGGTTGTATGAAGAAATTGAACTAGGATTTGAAAAGAACATGAGTATCATTGTTATGTGCAGGTTCTTTTATAAGAATTGTTGTTGAAATGAGTTGTTGAGTCAAGAACTTGAACTAGGGATGAAAAGAACATGAGTATCATTGTTATGTGATATTGGTTGATAAGAATTATTGGAAACATTTTGAGTGAGTGTTCATATTCTTGGACTAGGGTTTGTGAGCAAGGATTATTTCATTGAGTGTTTGGTTGAGTAGAGTTGGTTGAGCCTAGTCAAGTGGATGTGTGAAGTGATTGTTCAAGTTCCATAAAACAAACTATTCTATATTCTAAATTGAATTGAAAAAGTGATTGAGTTGAAGCATATTGAGTCTCTAAAAATTCTATGTATGTTTCTAAAAGAGTGATTGAAAGTGATTAAGCATTATGATGAGTATAGAGCATATTGAGTCTCTAAAAATTCTCTTTATGTTTCTATGATATTAGACAAGTTCTAGTGTCGACTTGTTGAGCATATTTGAGGTAATTCTTTGAGAAAACTTGTGGATAGATTTGGGTAAGCTTTGTGGAAGCTTACAATATAGATTCAGAGCAGATTTGGATAAGTTCTTGTGAGGAATTATTGAGCAGATTGGACAAGTTCTAGAGAGGACTTGAGGACAGATTGGTGTGAGCTTTTATGGAAGCTTACAAGGCAGATTTGAGACAAGTCTTTGAGAAGGCTTGTGAGCAGAGTTGATTGATTGATTTGTTCAAACCTTGAGTTAAGGTTTGGGGAAGATCCAATAGAGTTGATTTGATATTGAGTCAAGCTTTGAGTTAAGGCTTAAGGACAAATATTGAGGAAAAATGTGTGCTAGACCGAAGGACTATGTTTAGTATAGATTCGAGGATAGAGTTTGGTGTAGATAAGAGGATAGGTTTGTGCCAGACTAGAGACAAATATTGAGGATAAATTTGTGCTAGACTGATGGACTGTGTTTAGTATAGATTTCAGACAAATCTTGGATGTGATAGAGTTAAGGATGGATATCTCCAGCCATAGCAGGGAAGATAGGTGTCTTTTGTGGATAAAATTCTATTTACTAGGGGTAGTGGAGGCGGAGGTCTTCTAGAGGATCACCAACCAGAGCAAATATTAGGAGATTGGTGTCACCTGTGGATAGAGATCCATGAAATTTATTTAGGGGATTGGTGTCTCCTTTGGACAGAGGTCCATAAAAATTGTAATAGGGAAAGGATTCCCAAGAGATTGATTGAGAAAATTTTAGTGAAATATTTTCTCCATGGAGTAGCCCACATTGGGTGAACCACATAAATTATGGTGTCTCTATTGTGTGTGGTGATTTGTGCATTGCTTTGATTACTGCTATTGATATTGCTATATTTACATTGCATAATATTGATTGGGAAAGAAAAAGTAAAAAAGTGGTCTTATACTATTCACTCCCGCTCTCAATATAAGCTTTTTTTCTTCATTAAATACTTCTTGACAATCCCAAAACCATCCATCATCAAGATATAAAGTTAAGCTTCTAGAAGACTAACTTGAGCGATATCTATTTTTTCTAGATTCTTGTCCATATATAAGGCAATCACACCACATGCTTCCCCTTTATTGGAATGGTAATAGTTATTTTCATCAAAATAAATATTATTTGGTCATTCATTAACATAACTTCATAGTCTCTTATTGTATAAAATATATATTTTATCTTGGTCTTCCATGAGGGATAATTGTTCCCATTGAAAGTGGGTACCTATAACAAAAGGACCATTTGGTTCCTATAAAAACTTATTCTATGACCAAAGCGATGTAAAAGTACCACCATGACTACAAAGAGATATAAAAATAATACAATTTGAAAAAATAGATCAAAACACTTTTGTATGAGGAAGATAGAACATCTAAATTTTTTCCCCTTAAAACATAAAAATATTGCCAAAACCTTGAAAATTCAAAAAATTGAAACTATGTGCAACCAATTTCATACTATCACATTTATAGAACAATTAATGAGATTTAGCCTTTATTTATTGTGTCTATTATTGATTGGGTGAAGTGAATTTTACAAGTGATCAAGTTTTGATTTTGTTATAACACACTTCATATACTAAAAATTTATTTTCAAATTTATAGTTGGATGCCACATCAACCATCCAAACAAATCTATGTATCATTACACAAAGTAGGAATTAAACTTATGACCCCTTGGGCATAAGGACCATAAATTCCCTTACCTAGCCACATAGCCCATGGGCCCATTAACAATCAACATGACCATCCATAGATAAGACCAAAATAGGTTTGTGTAGTAAGTAATAGAGAACCAAAATAAGAGCACATATTTCCAACTATCAACACAAAATATTCCAACTTTCAATGCATAATACCATTCAATTATCTTGTAAAAGGTGATGTTTATGGGTTTGGACCCCAACTCCTTAATTAGAAGCATCTCAAGCTCCCCACTTTTGACCACATAGACTATGACATCATCAATTATGATGTACCAAAAGAGTAGAGACAATACTATTTGAAATATTGCATTACTTATTAATAGGTTAGTTACAAAGTAATCCTCATGTAAATGTGGTAGGTAAGTTTTTATTAAAACCATCCCAATAGATATTTGTATTAATATAGCTTTCTAATCAATAAAAATTGTCGAGACACCATTTTCTTCCAATTCATTCTAAAAGTGAGAAACTTCAAGTTTATGGTTGAAGAGGCATTGCTAGACATGCATAATATATGTTACAAATATATAAAGATTTCTCACTATTTTCAAGAAGCTGAGGGATGAAATATTCAATCCCAAATTATTTTAGGATGTCCTAGGCTATTATGGAATAATAGAGTACGTTATGAGCCTAGCATGAAACATTTTAAATGGGGCGGTTTGTTTCCTCTTGTGTATTTATGGTCATTTTACATCTACACTCCATTGAAGCATGTAAAAAACATTCAATAAAGTTCTACATGTATTTATCTTACACATGGATTCATTTTATGAGTTTTAAAATACAAAGTTAGACCCTCATGCATTGTGTTAGAAAGGAAGAAACTCTTGAAGAGCATTTCATTTAGGGAGAGTCCACTTTTTTATAGTATTGCATGGTATAAAGGTTATTTGTGAAGAAAGTTTATTGTAGTCTAGCAAGAAAGGAGAATTTAGGGAAGGTGTAAAGCCACACACAATGAAGTAGGGATTTATGAAGCACATTCTTCTCGAGGAGAGAAGACTTTGATTCATTCTATGTTAAAGAAGACAAAATATATTTAATCTAGAGTCATTTATGGAGAAAATGTTGGCATTCTAAGTTAGAGAAGATTTCTTCTATTTTTCATATCATTTTCTAGTGCATAAGAAAGGAGGACACCTAATTTAATTACACTGGTTCTATCAATTTCTACATCATTTGTAGGCCATATAAGGGAATCATCATAGGAATGTGTGCAAAAATCCTCTTCCATAAAAGAAGAACAAATTAATTACATGCGTGTTCTTAGCGTCTTCTTTTTTCTTATAAAAAGACAGAGTTTTGAAAGGGTTTCCATTTCCCTTTTACATTGACTTGGTGACATTGAGCTATTTGATGGTGCTGAGATTTGAACCTTGATGTAAGCTACATCAACTATTTGTCCTAATTGTTGAACCAAAGACGCGTTGGTTATTCCTAATCCTTTCTAATACAAACCATACAAAAATAATTACTTATGATATTTTTTTATTCTATCAAAATAAAATTACTTTGATAACACCATATAATACAAATTTAATTGAATATAAAAATATAATATAAAATTTTATTTTTTTATTAAAAAAACTTGATCTTATAAAAAAAAATACACTATTCACAATATATATATATATAAACACACCCAAAAACCTACACAAAACAAGAACAAACAAACAAGTATAGTATAGATACAGAAAGAGAGGGGGAAAACTCCAAATACAATAATAGGTGTGAAGACAATCAAATAAGACAAGTAGAGAGACCATACCGAGAATAAATAAAACCCAATTATAATTACCGTCCTCCCATAGGCAGACTCTTTAAAAAATAAATTTTAATTAAAAATAAAAAATTGCCAGTTGGGCATTAATAAAAAGTAAACCCATCAACGACATCGAAGAAATTTCCTCGTTCTTTTTAGTTAGGCATCGTATTAGCCACTGACAATCAAATAAGACGAGTAAAGAAATTTCCTCGTTCTTTTTAGTTAGTCATCGTATTAGCCACTGACAATCAAAACCTATTTGTAATTGCCGTCGTCCGGAGAGAATAGGCAAGACTCGATTAAAACGATAATTTTTATTTAAAAAGAAAAAAAAGTTGCTGGTTTCAACGCGGAGGGAGTAAACAAAACGCAAACCCATCAACGACATCGAAGAAATTGAACTCTTCTATATGTTTTTTTTCGCTCTCAAAGAAATTGACCTCTTCTATATGTTTTTTATCTCTCTCATTCTTTTTAATTAAAAGCCGTTGACTTTAAAGAAATCTTTTTAAATAATTTCGTGGAAACAATACAACGAAATTTTTAATATGATTTTAATATGATACCATATGCATTAAGTATTGTATACCATTAATTATTCCACTATTATTGGCTACAACAGTTTTTAAGAAAAAAAATTACATATATATTTTTATTTGTAAAAGTTTATATATATAACAATATTTTATAAGTGGATGGATACCTTTTAATAAATAAAAATATATTTATTTATAAAATTTGTTGAATATTTTTTTTTACGTGTGAGTTAAAAATGAATTTATTTTTTCATAAAATCTTTGCAAAAGAGTAAAGAAAGAGAGTGTGAATAGGAACTTCAAATAAGGATTTTATCTTTTCTTGTTTCAAATTTTTGAGAAAGTTTTAAAAATAAAGAATGAATATAAAAATAGTTAAGCTACATGGAAGAAAAGCTATATTTATAAGCCCTCCAACTAAGGGTACCTAAGGTATAAGTATAGATTTCCAAGTTAAAGACAAGAAAAGGAGCAATATATGACAAATTTCATCCAAACATGATTATCAGGGATGAGATGATTGAACACGATATAATTGGATCGAGTGCAAATAAGGATTGAATTCAAATAACTCCATAACTTTTCTTCTTAAGGATTTCTTCCTTGTCATCTTTTTCAATTCAAAAATCAAGAATAAAATAGTGTCCCATGGTTTAATGAAGAATTACCCTATATTTAAGGTTATTGTATGAAACATTTTTTGTGACAAAAACTATTAAAACTCTTCAATCTCAATCAGGCTTTTCACAATTCTAAATCAATTTATCAATAAGAATGTTTTGAAGAATGTCAACAATACCCTAGAGAAGTTTATCTAGGAGGGACCAACTATTAAGGAGGATAAGCATGTTGTATGTATACGATATGTGTTGCTATGAATATTTCGAAAGTGGACTATGAAAATGTTGTATTCCATTACTACAAGTGTTACGAGACCAAACACATGGCAAGATATTGAAAAATGAAAACGATTGAGAAATAGACAACAAAATTATCATGAGATAAACTTCAATATAAGTAGGGAGATCATATCATAGTAAAAGCTAAATTAGATTAAGGATATTTCACTCCTAAAAAACGGTAAAGAGAGCCTATATGCAACATTATATAACAAAGGCCATCATAGTCCACTCAAATATAATTTTTATAAAAACAAAGAAGGATACAGGGGATGAATAAGTACAATAATCGGTAGTGTCCCATGGTTTAATGGAGAATTACACTATATTTAAGGTTATTGTATGAATTATTTTTAGTGACAAAAACTATTAAAACTCTTCAATCTCAATTAGGCTTTTCACAATTCTATATCAATTTATCAATAAGAATGTTTTAGAGAAGATCATCTAGGAGGGACCAACTATTAAGGAGGATAAGCATGTTGTATGTATACGATATGTGCTGCTATGGATATATATATATATATATATATATATACGATATGTGTTGCTATTAAGGAGGATAAACATGTTGTATGCATATGATATGTGTTGTTATGGATATTTCAAAAGTGGATTATGAAAATGTTGTATTCCATTACTATAAGTGTTACGAGACCAAACACATGGCAAGAGATTGAAAAACGAAAATGATTGAGAGATAGATAAAAAAATTATCATGAGATAAGCTTCAAGATAAATAGGGAGATCATATCATAATAGAAGCTAAATTAGATTAAGGATATTCCACTCCTAAAAAAAGGTAAAGAAATCCTATATGCAATATTAGATAACAAAGGCCATCACAGTTCACTCAAACCTAATTGTTAGAAGAACAAAAAAAGATACAAGGGATGAAGAAGTACATTGTAAAAATTCAAATTTAAAAGGAACTAAATGTATGTAGGAAGATGTGGAGAAAAGTTATAAAACAAAAAGGGCATAAGAGGTCAATTTTATTTCAACTAAAATGTCATTATTTTTCTTAATAAGTATAATATCCTTTCATTGCAATAAAAATGAAAGTAGTTTAGAGGCTATCCCTTGCACTTTAGGGTTTAAAGAGCAACATAATAAAACAAATAAGGATAACTAAGGATAAAGGATATCCATAATAATTTAGGGGTTTTAAGGCAACATAAGAAGGTAATTACTATGAATGAATATTCTTTTCTTCAGATCCTTTAGAGTAAGAAAAACTTGTAGATGATAAGTCTTAATATGAATGGTATAAATTTTTTGAAAATATTGAAGAAGTTGAAAGTGGTGGTGGGAATGAAAAAAATAGATGAAGACCTATGAAATAAAACCAAATAGAAAATAAAACTTAGAGGGATATTAGTGATAAACAAAAGTAAATTTGACAAGTGTTAAGAAGAAGTGGGGTTAATCTCACAGATAAATACAAAAGGTAATGATGAAAATGATATCTTGGAATATTAAGTGTATGAAAAAGACAACACATTTATAGACAACATATTTATACAGAAGGAATCTAGATAGCAAATATTTTGGTCATTCATTATTTTGAGCTTGTCTGAAGGTAGTTGGTTGATTGACATTTTATATTTTATGAAAATTATATCACGGAGTTGATTGTAGAAATGTAATATTTTAAGGAATATGAAGAATATCTTTAATAAAATAACAAGTTAAATATTGTTTAATTAACCTAACAACAATGTATTGAGAGCAATGTAATGTTTTATTATCTTGATGCAAGTGGTCCCCAATAGAAGGCACACATAGCTTATTTATTTGAAGAAAAAAATAGAAAACTATTAAATAAAGTAAAAAAATTTGACATTCTCTTATCATTTTTAGAGTTTATTTCCTTTAATATTGATTTTGATGAGAAGTCCCTCTATTTCTTTTAATGATTCTCAATTATTCACAAAGTTTATTCAATGGGTTTATGTTTAAAATATCTTCATATGCATCCCTTTCCTTATAATATTTACAACCCTTGCATTCGATGACAAAAATATTTTTTGGTCTCCATTATGCATGAATGAAAAGGACACATATGCATTATATCCATACCTCTTTAGCTGTTGTCCACCACCTAGTTTTGCATCAAAGTTTATGCAAATAGGATCTTTGTTAGGCTATAACCATTGTTGCTTTCCATTTGACCATTACATTTAGATATACATATTGTTATTTTTATCAATTGGGTAGAACTCATTGATATAATATTATTTTTCCTTCCTATGTTTTGGGCCACTTGACAAGTTTGGATTTTTTCTTCAATGTCGTTTGATTTCTTTGTTGGAGTTGGACCTCACAAAGCCCAATGCTCCATTTATTTATCCATTTATTTATTTTTCATCCAAGTGTCTTTTTTTTTTATTCAATGTTTTGTTCGACTTCTTATTTTGGCCATTTATTAGCATTTCATTCTTTTTTATTTTTTCTAAGGTACACCGATAACTTTACCATAGTTTTTTTCTTATAGCATAAAAGTCCTTGTTTTAACAAGTAAATATAATATCAAAAGCCTCTTTATATTGTACAAAAAATAAATAAACTTTTCCTTTTTATTTCATATCCTCTCTATTAAGTGTCTTAAAAGTGATATAATAGTTTATTATTGAAACTTTGGTCTAAAACTGTATTTCTTTTATTTTTAATATATTCATTGATTTTACTTCCTACTATATTATCCAACAATTGGCTATCATCAATAGGGCATATTACCTTAATCAAGGCAGTGTTACAATCTATTCCCATTTATGTGTCATCGATTATAGATATTCGAAGGTAGTGCTTCAAGAGCTTGATCACATAAGTCATAGATTCCTCTAGACAAGTGTCAAGGAGGAAAAAATGGACTTTGGTAAATCAGAAATCTTTGTGTTTGTCAAAATAGGAAGGGGGATTGGGTTTTAGAACTGCAATAAAAAATAAATAGGCACTGGCTACAAAATTGTACTAGGGAATGATTAATTAGCCCCAATGCATTATGGGCCAAAAATATGGGAGGAAATTATGCAAAGAACAAAACCCTAGCAGAGATTGTTTGATATCATATTTCTAATAGAAGCTACCTTATTTTAGTGGTACTCAAAATATGAGAGAAAATTATTAAAAGAAAGGTTATTTTGGATAGTTAATAATGAAAAATACACAAATTTTTGGTTAGACTTGTGGGATGGACATCCACCTTTGGTGACTTAATATCTAGAGTAGACCCCAATGATGTAGGAGTTGCATAGAAAGTAATGAATAAAAGTAGAAAATGCTCAAGGGACCAAACATGAGGACTAAGAGTTGGAAGATTCTAGATTTCATTAAAAGAATTTTCGATTCAACTTTTGGAGAGATTAGCAAAGGAGATTGATCTAATCATACAAATGAGATCATTATCATGGTCCTATGATGATGATCAATTTGAATGGAATAGTAGGACTAATAGGGTGTATACAGTAGCATAGGGATACAAAGCATTACGCTCTAGAATCACTCATTCAAACTGAAATCTATTCACAAATATTTGGATGTCGAAGTTATGGCCAAAGGTTAGGTTCTTCAACTGATTACTCCTCCATAAAAGGGTACTCACATAGGATAAATTATTGAAGAGGGGATTTTATGGACCTTTAAAATGTACATTGTGTATGAAGGAGAATAAAACTTCCAACCACCTTTATATAGAATACCCTATAATCATCAAGCTATGGAAAATGTTGACATATTTTCTAGGTTTGCATTAGACCAAAAATTAGTCTATAGAAGATATCTAGAGAGGATGGAAGAATAAAAAAGGAGTAGATGGTTATGTTGGGAAGATATAATGGATAAGGATGAAAATCCTATCTTGAAACATCTGGAATGAGTGGAATAGAAGGATATTCAAATAAGATATTAGAGATACTTGTTGTATGTGGGTGAAGACCATATACAATATATCAGAGATAATCTATTTTATGTTGAAGCAACCATAAAAATCACATCGATTATGAGATTAAATAGTGGCATAACTCAATATTAGTCCCAAAATAGACAAAGTTGTAAGAGTCAAACCACGGGATAAAATGATGGATAGAACTCGAAAATGGCAACAACCACCACTGGGATTTGGAAAAGTAAATACATATGGGGCATCGAGGGGTAACATGGGTAGGGCCAATATAAGGGGAATAGGTATACTACCACATGGTACCTTGACATTAACATTGCAATAAACTTAGGTACACTTTCCAATAACATTGTTGAGGGATATGGTATTTTGAGAGTGATGTAGAAGGCTCTCAAGATTGGGCGAAATAGAGTGATAGTGGATTCAAAGTCTCAATTATTTATCAACTACCTTGAATACCTATTGAGAATAAATAATGATATTTGGATAATTCAAAGAGTTTTAAAGAAACTAAGATGAATTTAAAGTATTTTTATAAAGGTGATATACACCCATATACCAAGAGAGCAAAATAAGGTAGTTTATGGTATGCTAAGCTGGGTTTTGGACAAGGGATACATTTTTTTCTATGGAAAACCTCCTAATTTGTGGGCATAAGAAATAAGGGAACATATTTTGCATATTGAATATATTGATGATAAAATTCCTAGTACAAATTCAGTTTTTGTGACACCTTTTTATTGATAGGTATTTTGGTTCTTAGTATAATTCTTGAGATAGATAAGTAGGATGTATCCAATGTCAAAACATGGGTGAAAATCCTGATGGATTGGAAATACCAAATATGTAATATTATTTTATGATCAATATAATATAATCACTCTTTTTACCAAAAAAAATATGATGTTATTTAATTATTTGTTGTGTTATTTAAAGTATTTATTATTGATTAATTAGTTATTGGTTGTTATCAATTAAGATGTTTCTTGTTAATATCTTGAATTTTTTTTGTTGTTGTACCCATTCTACCACACCCTATGTGGTTTAAACTTGGGTTTCCTAGATGAGAACCCAAATATGTACCACTACAGTATCCCAACAAGCACTTATCCTAATCTTCATCACCATGCATCAATTTATTTATAATTGTAATTTGTAATATATTCATGAAAAAATGGAATCAACACACATTACATGGAAAATCAAAAGTAAATCACATATAAAAAATAACATAGATATAAAAATTGTTATTACACACCAATAAATATAGCTAAAGAATAAATAATTACCTCTAACTAATGAGAAAATTACTAGATTAGATAGTATAGACATACTCATAATACAAGTTATCGAAGAACAAGGTTAAAGAACTAACCTAATGGATAGTAATATTATAGTACGAAAAAGTCACCTTCTATGTTATTTATGGGTACATAGGGAAATATACAAATGATTAGAATACAATGTTAATTTTGGCTTCAATGTAAATTAACACCATTTATTTCAGCATCCCCCATTGAGTTTAATGAGGGTCATAAAGAGAGATCTTTATTAATTATACCTCCTTAGGGGACACTCTCATACACAAAGACAATCATATAACTATATAAAAGTCACCTTTAGCATAAAAATTGGTCAAGATATCTATATATTGTTGTATTAAAGACACAATGGCTAGGTCGAGCATCTCATAAATTAAAGTCAAAAAATATTGTGCACTCACACCTTAATGTTATTTTCCATTAATGGAAAATAGGATTGCAAAAAAGATTGATGGAGCTATAGTTATCATAATATAAAGTAACAAGAAACTACCTAGGAATACCCAATTGCTCAAGAATCGTCAATATCATAGATATTTCAAGGTCTCATTGGCAACATACTACTCAACCATAAAATATTGATATATGGTGGATTTCTAATGACAACACTAAGAGAACAATCTAGAACCAAGATAGAACACCAAGTCATAGTAGATCATCATTGGTCAACATTATTTATCTAATCTGCATTAGAGTAACCCCATGGGATAGGAAGATCCCCAATAAACTAATGAATTCATACCTAGTAGGTAACTTTGTTATATTACAATATCCACTTAGATACTATCCAATGAATCTCATGATATAACTTCATATAATAGGGAATAAAATATAATATCAAAGGCAATATAAACCAAAGGAGTAGAAAAATTCTCAAGGGTTTTAAATGTAAAGCAAATGGAGTGTTAAAATATCCAATGTGTATTAAAGATATTAAATAGTGATATATAAATGTGAATCATCAATTTGAATCCCTAGTAACACCCAAATCTATCTGCTCAAATTTGTATTCAATCCATAACTTTATCTCTTGGATCAAGGATGTTGAACTTACCATTATGATAAGGCCATCAACATGAAATACATTAACAATAAAATTTGAATTATATGTTAGATTTAAACATCATGCTTTTCCCCAAAATATTGAAATTATAGTTGAGAAAGAAGAAATAAATATTCTTAAACAAAGAAAAAGGCACATGCCTAGGCCTATCTATGGAATTCTTAAGTCGATAAACAAGAGGAGTAGATCCATCCAAGGTGGAGGTGGGTGAGTACTACATATAAATTTAATTTTGAGGTTCCCTATCAAGAAAATCATTTTTCACGTCCATATGATAAACTATCCACTCATAGAATGCAACAAGAGAAATAATTATCTATATAAAATCCATATGATCCATAGAATTAAAGGTCTCTATGTAATAAAATTGTTCCTTATAACAAAAAATTATAGTAATAAGGTATTTTGTTATGCTTATCAATCTAACCATCTACATAGAATTTCATTTTATAGACCTAATCATATCTAACCACATTCTTTCCCTTGAGAAGTGAAACCAAAACTAGAGTTTGATTCTTCATTAGAGACTCAGAAGAAAAGATCAACATAACATATTCCCACTAAATATACCTCTTTAATTTAATTAAGTAAGAGGATTTCTAGATTTATCAACTTTCAAAAGCAAATATCAAGAAGAAAGTTTCAAATGAGATTTATGTGCAAGAAAGAGGCATGCATCCTAAAGGACTGTTTGATCTCAATTAGGTAGCAATCCATCAAAATAAGGCTGGGGCACATCCTATACATAATCAATAATAGAATAAGTAATTAAATAATCCATCACATTCTCAATATCATACCACATTATCCAATAACATAAGTAGTGCATAGAAATATTGAGCTCATTTCAAGTATAATTTAGTAAAGAAAAAGAAACATATACTGGTGAATAATTTAGAGTATCTACAATTATGTCTCTAGTAGCCATTAGACAAATATGATAGACAATATAAAAATATAAATTATAAGAGAAGAATCATGTATAAGGGGGAGAATCAATAAGAGAGGTAGGATAATTTACCAAGAGGACCAAAAGTAGATTAGAGGGAATTAAAGGAAGAACCTCATCAAACACCACATTATGCCAAATAAGAATATCTCAAATAGAAAGATCATAGAGGTGGTAATCATTAGAACTATCACTATATCCCACATGAATGCATCAATAAGTCTTAAAATAAAGTTTATTCTACTCATATTTGGAGATATAAGCCTATGTAAAGACCAAAATATAAGAAAAAGTGAAACATTAGGTTTAACTCCTATCAACGTCTAAAAATATATCATACGTTAGACGTTTAAATCCAATGTCCTATTTATGACATGTGCAACATATCACTTATTTACCTATAAACTTAATGTTCATCTCCTTGGCATACACCATACATCAAGCCATATCCTATACAACCTTGTTCCTCCACTCATCCATCTTGTTTTTTTAGTGAGTGTAGTGAACAATCCTTTACAAATAACTTCTATAGAATAACAAAAATCCTTAAATTCATGAATCATGAACTCACCACCACCATTGGTTTCAAGGCACTTGTTTTTCTTCTCACACTAAATCTCCACTAAATATTAGAAAGTATTTAAGTGTCTAAAGGATTCATTCCTAATATTAATAGTATATATTCACAAAAACCTAGAGAAACCATCAATCAATGTGATAAAATATGTGTTCTTGGAGAGAGAATGATCAACCAAAGAACCACAAATATCATTATGAATGAGATCCAGGGGTTGGGGCCTGAATGTGTTTTCCTTTTAGGAATAGTTCCTAATAGTGTTTTCCCAAGATGCATCCATCAAAAATACCACTACATGGAGTATTTCATTGAAGATCATATTCCATATAAATATGATTCATGTGTCTCATGGAACCATAATCAAAATATCCAATAAAATAGTTCTAATGCTTGATGATGTTATTTACCTTGGCAACCGTAGCAAGAAATATTTTTTTCTTAGAAGAAGAGAAAGGATAATATGAAATGGGACACCAAGCTTATAAAAATGATCAGGTTCATCAAAGTATCCTAAAGATACCATCTTAAATTCATCTTTAATATTCATAACCACTCATGTATGAAGCAAAAGTTTCACATTTTTGCTAATATAAGTAATATGATAAATAGAAAGAAGTTTAGGGACAACACCTAGAAAATGAAGAACCTACCCAAAGGATAAGGATCCAAAATTTATGTCACCACATCCAAAATACTACAAAGAATATTTATCATCAATAATTGCATGCTCACTATCATTTTATTCATTATGTTTGGTCAAGAGATGGCAATCCCTCGTCATATCTTATGTTTGTCCAAAATATACAATTTATTCCTTCAACATGTGGAGATATAATAATTTGAATGAATCACGGTACATGCATTCAAGTCTCAACATCATGTTCATCATCATCCTATATACAAAAAATAGAAGCATATCTACACTTGATCTCCTTCACAAGTTTTTTAATTTGAAGATGAAAAAACTTTGCCTTAAGACCCTATTTCTTATAAAATATACATATAGGTTTCTTTAATGGCTTCTTAAATAATTTTTGCCCCTTGTTTTGTATTCTTGTATAACTTTTGGCTTCTTCATCTTCTTTGATTTTTGAGCTTCTATCTTTGAAGCTTTTTTAGGTGAGCATAAATGGAATAAGCACCTCACTTTTGATGTATTAACCATGCTTGGTGTGTATGAGATAAGCAAAAATAATATTTAATGAAGTAGTAGGTTGCATGGGAAAAAACACAAAGAATTTTCAAATAATGTGTCTTTGTTGAGTGCCAAATTGAGGTAATCTCTTATGTTTATTTCTATTACCCCTATCAATAGAAAAAATATCTTAAAGTGATTTATACATTTTTTGATCATCCCAAAACCATCCATCGTGAAGGTATAAAGTTAAGGTTCTAGAAGACTAATTTGAGTGATATCTATTTTGTCTAGATTGTTGTCCATATAGAAGGCAATCACACCATATTCTTCCCCTTTCTTAGAATGGTAATAGTCATTTTCATAAAAATCAATATTATTTGGTGATTCATTAACATACCTTCATAGTCCCTTATTGTATAAAAATATTTTATCTTGGTCTTCCATGAGAGATAATTGTTCCCATTGACCCAGGTGTTTTAGGTGAGTTGGAGAGGAGAGGGCAATCCTCCAAGGGAGGTCCTAGGTTCGAATATCCACCCAACCAAAAAGTTGAACTGGTTACCCAAAATCCAATTGATAATGTTGGTGTGGGCAGGGCTGGGTGCAACCTCAGGTGACTTTGACGGTGTAGAACCCCATGCTCATGGTCTCTTAGACCAAGGCAGCCCCACAAGGGGTTTTTTTCTTAAAAATAGAATAAATTTTTCCCATCGAAAGTGGGTACCTATAGCAAAATGACCATTTGGTTCCTATAAAAACTCGTTCTTTATTATATGAGCATAAATATGTAAAAGTAGAACCATGACTACAAAGAGATATAAAAATAGTAAAATTTTAAAAAAGGATCAAAACACTTTTGTATGAGGAAGATAGAACATCCAATTTTTTTTCCCTTAAATAAAAATATTGCCAAAACCTTCAAAATTCAAAAAATTGAAACTATGTGCAACCAATTTCATACTATCACATTTATAGAACAACTAATGAGATTTAGCCACCTATATATTGTGTCTATTATTTACTGGGTGAAGTGAATGTTACAAGTTATCAAGTTTTGATTTTGTTATAACACATATTACATAATTAAAAATTATTTTCAAATTGATAGTTGGATGCCACATCAACCATCCAAACAAATATATGTCTCATTGCACAAAGGAGGAATCAAACTATGACCCCTTAGGCATAAGTACCCTAAATTCCCTTACCTAGCCACATAGCCCATGGACCGTTTAACAATAAAAATGACCATCCATAGATAAGACCAAAAAAATTTTATATAGTAAGGAATAAGGAACCAAAATAAGAGCACATATTTCCAACTATAAACACACAAAATCTTCCAACTTTCAATGCATAACGCCATTCAATTATCTTGTAAAATGTGAAATTTATGGGTTTGGATCCACACTCCTTAATTAGAAGTATCTTAAGCTTCCCATTGTTGATCACATAGACTATGTCATCATCAATTATGATGTAACAAAAGAGTAGAGACAATACTATTTAAAAAATTGCATAAATTGTTAATAGGTTAGTTACAAAGTGATCCTCATGTAAAGGTGATAGGTAAGTTGTTATTAAAACCATCCCAAAAAATATTTGTATTAATATATCTTTCTAATCAATAAAACATGTCCAACAACTATTTGCTTCCAGTTCATTCTAAAACTGAGAAACTTCAATATTTTTATGGTTGAAAAGGTGTTGCTAGGCATGAAAAATATATGTTACAAATATATAAAGATTTCTCATTATTTTCAAGAAGCTAAGAGATGAAATATTCAATCCTAAATTATTTTAGGATGTCCTAGGCTATTATGGAATAATAAAGTACATTATGAGCCTAGCATGAAAGCTTTTAAATGGGACGGTTTGTCTCCTCTTGTGTATTTATGGTCATTTTATTGACATACATCTACACTCCATTAAAGCACATAAAAAACATTCAATAAAGTTCTTCACATATTTATCTTACACATGGATTCATTTTATGAGTTTTAAAATACAAATCTAGACCCTCATGCATTGTGTTAAAAGGAAGAAACTCTTGAAGAAAATTTTATTTGGGGAAGTCCAAATTTTTACAGTATTGCATGGTATAAAGACCATTTTTGAAGCAAGTCTATTATAGTCTAGCAAGAAAGGAGAATATAGGGAAGATGTAAAGCCACAGACAATTAAGTAATCATTTATGAAGCACATTATTCTCAAGGAGAGAAGACATTGATTAATTCTATGTTAAAGAAGACATGGAAGATATTTAATCTAGAGTCATTTATGGAGAAAATGTTGACATTCTAAGTTAGAGAATATTTCTTCTATTTTTCATATAATTTTCTAGTGCATAAGAAAGGACACCCAATATAATTACATTGGTTCTATCAATTTCTACATCATTTATAGGCCATATAAAGAAATCATCATAGGAATGTGTGCAAAAATCCTCTTCCATAAAAAAAGAACGAATTAATTAAATGTGTGTTCATAGCGCCTTATTTTTTCTTATAAAAATGCAAGGCTTTGAAAGGGTTTTCATTTCTCTTTTACATTGACTTAGTGATATTGATCTATTTGGTGATGCTGATATTTTAACCTTGATGTGGGCTACATCAGAAATTTGTTCTAACTATTGAACCAAATACTTGTTGGTTGTTATTAGTCCTTTCTAATACAAACCATAAAAATTATTAAATTATGATTACTTTTATTCTATAAAAAAAAAAACTTTGATAACACCATGTAATTAAAATTTATTGGAATATAAAAATATAATATAAAATTTTATTTCTTTGTTAAAGTGACTTGATATTTAAAAAAAAAAAAGTACATCATTCACCAAAAACAAATGGGTGGTATGGAAACACACCCCTAAAGACCTATGCACAACATCAACCTAAGACCAAACAAACAAGTATAGTATAGTTACTAAGAGGTAGGGGAAAAAATCCAAATACAATTATAGGTGTGAAGACAATCAAATAATACAAGTAGAGATACCATACTCATATTAAATAAAACCTAATTATAAAAACTGTCATCCCATAAATGAGACTCTTTAAAAAAATAAATTTTAATTAAAAAACAATTCCGGTTTGGAATTAAGAAAATGTAAACCCATCAATGACATCGAAGAAATTTCCTCGTTATTTTTAGTTAGACATCATATTATTCATTGAAAATTAAATAATACGAGTAAAGAGAGCACAAAAAATAAAACCTCTTTGTAATTGCCATCGTTTGATATGGAGAGAATAAGAAATACTGGATTAAAACAATTATTTTTTATTATAAAAGAAAAAAATACCGGTTTCAATGCGGAGGAAATAAAAAAAAAAGTAAACACATCAACGACATCAAAGAATTTGATATCTTCTTTATGTTTTTTTTAGTGTAAATATTTAAATTTTAATTAATTTAAAAATATAAATTTTTATAACAAAAAAATGGGTGGATAGGCATACCGCAATAGGTAGTCACACTAACTTAGGTTGAGTTAGGAAGAGGTTACTCAAAACAACAAAAATAGAGCTAAACCCATAACCAACCACATCACCAAAAAGCATGCACTACATCATGTCAATCATAGGGGGTATTCTCACGAGGTGAATATCCCTCATCCTCTATATGCTACCAATCGATATTAGAAGGAATGGAAATGAGCCACCCATCTTCCCCAAGTGTGTTAACATTATCACCTATATCAAAGCCATAAATGTGCCATCCGATACATCCTAACCCACCACATTAGCAAGAATGACTAGGCACATGGTAATGGGATCTCCCCAACTAAAAAATGGGTTTGGCTCCACTTGGCAAACCTCCTAGCCACTGCCATGATGAGATGTATTATTGCCGATGTTGTCTTAGGGTCGGTGAACAAGAGTTTGTTAGAAAATGAAATACTTGATATTATTGAATGAAAGGACCCTTTCTTAAATAGCAAAGGCATACAATCTAATACATTTGATCATAACTAACTAAGCTAATATTGGCCACATAAATTATCCTAGTAACAACTTAGAATATAATTTATTATTCTAACACCCCCCATTAAGTGGTACTATGATATACTAACACCCCCTCTTAAGTGATACTAGGAGGTAGTGAAAAACTAAACAAGTGGCATATCCACAAGTATGAGTCCCAACAACAAGGCCTGATAAGGTACTCATGTACAATATATGCATAAGAAAAACTCTGTTGGAGAGATGAATAAAAAATACAAGGGAAAAACAACCTACTAGAATAGAAATAATAAGAAGAAGGAGGAATATGTGCATGGAGGATGAAGGAAGATTCTCAACCCCCCTTAAGGATAACTTCCATCAAGAAGCTTGCAAAGGATCCATCAGATGTCTCATAAAAGTAGAGTAGCCTCTTCACCTAACTGAAATATACTCACTCCCAAACTGGTGCTTGTGACACATATCAAGGTCATGAACCATGAAAAAATGTCACTCAAGAAAACCTCATGAAACCAAAGTGTCTCACTGTAGACACCAAAACAGTACCAATCCGATTATGTGACTGCAAACACTGATCGCTTTGACACACACAGCCCCAAGGGCAGCCCACAGAGGTCAAACAATGGTCCTAACCACTCTCACAATAGTTTTGAAAGGTCAGAGATCAATTTGGCACCTTCAGGAACTTTGCTCAATATCCGTTCCACCCTGGGATGAATTCCAACTGGGATTCGCCCCACCCAGGGACGAATTCTGAATTCGCCCGGGGTGGGGCGAATTGCAGGTTTGATGGGAAAAAAGTCAAATCTTGACAAATGGCAGCTCAGATCTACCACTCAATGCTTCCTTCATCGCATGGGAGTATGGGTGAGCATTTTCGAGCGTTAGAGGCATCTGCAAGGTCAGTCATGAAGTCCCAATTCAGGGAGGAATCTCCTTCCCCCGGGAAGGCATGATTGCCAAGTGGCGCCTCTACATGCCCATTTCAAGAGACCTCCGAGGTCTATAAATTGGTGAGTTTCCTCACCCCAAAATATAGAGAGAAGTAGCATTTTAGAGCAACAAAGTGCTGTCATTTTATTTACACATCTCACACCTTTTGGATTTGCGCCTTTCACATCCTTGATCTCCTTTAGAAGGGAGGTCATTGGGTGACTATTGGGAGGACAAATCTTGATCCCAAAACCTGACATTTGGCCACAATACCCCACCAAATTTTCTGACAATACCACACAAGAGGTTTTGGACCCATCCCAAGTGGATTGGTGCCGAAATCAAGCCTCAAACGGTGGGCGGCCTGCCCCATGGGCGCCCCCTCCCACACTGCCACAATCCTAATCGCCCCCTTTCGGAGCGATGGGAATTCCATGGTAGATTTGCTTTCTTTAATTTTTGCATTCAATTCTATGATGCTTAGATAGGTTGTCATTTGAATTTCATCTCGTTTTGAACAATTTTGATCATATTTCTAGCTTTGCTCGCTTCTACTAACCTATAGGTAGCATCATCAAATTCCCATTGATGGAGGCTAAATTGGGAAAATATGACCATCTGGGTCTTCCCAAAATGCCCCCAATTAGCTAACCCCAAGTTTGTAGGTCTTTTGGAGCTTCCTAGGTAGGACATTTGGATAGTACCTTTTCGGCATTTTGTTGTAGGTGAATTCGTCCCGCCCCGGAGTGAATTCAAATCGGTGAGGAATTTCTCGACTGTTCTTTTTGTAGAGCCTTCCTGGTGGTGTCTTGATGTCCTTGTCAAATTTTTAGAGCATTTGGACTTGTTTTAGTCATAGTTTAATTCATTTTTCTCATTTACTTATCGTAGGCTTGGGGATTGCATGCTTTGTTTTATCCGTAGGTGCTATTGACCGTTTCTTGTTCCTTTGAACATAGGGTTCGGACATCGAAGGATCAGCGAGGAATCAAGACTCATCAACACAAGTGGCGGTGATGTTTGGTCCGCCCATTTTACATGTGGGCACGCGGAAGAAGGAAAGGCGCCCATGGATGTAACTAGAACGAATGCTTAAACGCTCCTAGCCCTTGGAAGGGGAGGATGCGCATTGTAACCGAGTTTGGAACATATCAATAAAAAGGGCTATCTTCTTTAATTCACATTTGTTTTAGTTTGATTCAATCATGCTTTTCCCTCTTTTCATGCACTTTCAAGTTTTTAGGATTTAGCGCTAAGTCCGGTTCCATTTGCATCGCATATTAGCTTTCCTTTTTGCTTTCATATCCTCATGATTTCAGTGGCGATCATGGTGGGACCTTGTCCTCTATTTTTAAGATCAGATATCTGATCCAAACTTGGTTGTTTTTTCTTGTAGGTACCGCGTTTTCATACGCTGACTGTTGTTCGTTCCATTAGAGGGCGAATACAGAGCTGTAATTCGTCTCACCTAGGGACGAATGGGAATTCATCCCACCCTGGGATGAATACAGTCCTGTAATTCATTCCACCCTAGGATGAATTCTAGTCTATGAGGTTTTCGGGTAGAAACTCAGAACCGACAGATTCGGGCAGAGAAGAGGTAAGAATTCTGCACTTTTCCTGTCATTTTTTGTCTTCAATTTTTCTATTTTTTTGGTTTCTTTTTTTGCGTGCATAGAAAAAGTTGCTGCATGTTTATTTTGTTCAATGCAAAATAAAAGGAACCCCACACACCACATGGAAAATTAAACACCAAGGAGCTGGTCATAAAACCCCAGCCCTTGATCAAGACCAACGGTGGATTTCATCACCACCTTGGCTTGAATTTTGCATTCATAAACCCCGATCGCTACTGTTGCTAGACGTAAATCCTGATGAAAGCTGATCGAGTGTAGCTGGGGTGATTCCTAGCACACGAGGATAAGTCTTCTATGGTAGGTGTCATAAACAGGGTGATTCCCCTTCCGTACCGCCTATGTTCCACGTACCATCTGCTCTCACGTACCTATAGTTTCCCTCACGTAAGGGCGGGTATATAGAGAGGTTGGTATATCGGTCTGGCAATGGTATATCGAAGGGGCGACCAATTTTGGGAGTCATAAGAGCCCTCATTTTGCATTTAAATGTTCTTTACAAAAACCTTCAAAAACAAAAACAAAACACACTAAACCAGGTTTAGGACACACTCTCAATATTTAAACGAGATAATCACTGTTTGTGTATGTGTGTGCTCTTTTCTGTTTAGTGTAGCATAAAAAAATCATAAAAGAGATAAAAATCTGTTTAGCTTGTAGAAGAGCAACACCATGGTGTACACCCGTAGCCAAGCCCAATCAAGGGCAGAAGCTATGGAAAGTGTACAAGGGGGCACAAGTCACCTCCGCTATAGCCCTAAGGACTTGGTCATACCGCCTTGGCAGCCTGACCCACAAGAGAGTCCGCGTCATTCCATGTCAAGGTGGAATTATAGGGACACCCCTTTGGGGGACACGCCCATTCATCATAGCCCCTTTCAGGAAGAATCCTTGCATGTGGCACTCAACATAGACAAGAAAGCTCCCTTAGAAGCTCGATATGAGTGGCCACCGCGCGATGAAGCGCTAGAGTGGCATAGTGTCCATGAGGAGAGGCCACATGACTATGGCATCCCTCCTTTGCCCCCCATCACTGTTAGAACCAATAGACAAACCCTAGAGCGCAGGGCTCTTCAAGCAAGGTGAGCTAACTCCACCCACCCCTTTCACACATACGAAAGGGAGCACGAGGAAGACCATTACATTCCTCGAGAGCAATATACTGCACGGGAGCCATGCGCTTCCGCACCCGCTATGTACCATGGTCACCCACTGAGGCCAGAACCTTGGGTAAATGTCACCAACCTCGACAGAGGGAAGCGACCCATTGAGATCTCGGATCATTGTGATCGAGGTAAATGCATAGGAGAGGCATCCAGGCCTCCTAGGCTCAATATGGTAGAGCAAATTGACCTGGCAGTCGCCAGACATGCCACCCACCAAGCCCAAATCATGCGGCTTGAGCAAGATCAACAGTAGCTAGAGCGTCTATACCGCCTTAGCAAGGAGCGCATTCAGTGCCAAATAGATGAGCTGCTTCATATCCCAGCTGAGAGGGTTCCAACCCCTCGCACCCAAAGAGCGGAACCATATGAGAGGCATAATCCCTTGGTGCGAGATAGGTCTCCTCGACCTTATCAAGTTTTGCCTTCGAGACCCCCTAGACCTGAGAGGGAGGCCACTCCCCGGAACAACGATGGGTACCCTCCGCGGGGACCCACCCAGGGTCATAGGACTCGCCCAGAGACTCCTCAAGAAGTTTACAAGGAGTATGAACAAGAAGCAAAGTGGGCCAAAATGCCCTACCAAGGCGGAGGGGTTGCTATCCGACCACCCCCCCATAGGCCTCAAGTCTCCCACAACCCACAACGGGAGCAAACTAAAGAGGAAGAGATTAAATCTTCCGATGCATACAAAGCACTGCTAGAGCATTTGGAGTCTATGGAAACCAAAGCTTCTGGGCCCCAAAAGCCCATGTTACGCCAACTCTACAGTCATCCTGTGCATCCGTCAGTGCTTGCACCCCCTTACCCTAAACACTTCAAGTTGCCTCAGTTGGCAGTCTTTAAGGGTGAAGAGGATGCCCAAGAGCATGTGACCAGATTCCTGAGCCAATGTTTTGGCATTCAGGACAATGATGCATTGTTGCTAAGGACATTTATAACCACATTCGTAGGCCCTACCTCAGATTGGTTCACTCAGTTGTCGAAGCACAGCATCAATAACTTGGATTAGTTAGTGGATGCGTTCCTCGAATGCTTCACCTTCAACACCAAGAAGAAGGCATCACTAAGTGACTTGGCCAGCCTCAGGAAGTATGAGGAAGAGACCATGGTGGCCTACGGGAATCGATGGAGGACTCTACTTTCCAAGCTACCCTACCTCCCTCCTATGTCTGACCTTACACAAATGTTCTCATGAAGTTGTTTGAGATCGATCTCTATGCTATTGTAGCTACAACAATATGCCACCTTAGAGGAAGCTCTGGCGCAAGCCAGAATTATCGAAGAGATCAAGATACAGGATGGCGAGATTGCCAAACCTAAGAAGAAAGAATGGAACAAGAACACAAAAATAGGGACTACGCAACAAAAACCCATTGCGGTTAATCAAGTTGCTATAAATGTTCCTAAGCCTACATAAGAAATACAACCTCAAAAGGCTAACTATCAGGCAGTGCCTCCTAATAATTATGAAAGAGAAAACCAGAAGTAGGAGCAAAATCTAGGCGATAGTACACACCTTATACAGAGTCTAGGGACTCCCTATTTGACCGCTTGTCAATGGAAAACTTGATTAACCTTCCAGAGATTCAAACCATAGATCCTAATGCTCCCAAGCCTAAGGGATATCGGGAGGACTTGTATTGTAGGTTCCACAGGCGGAAGGGACATGACCTGAATGCATGTTGGAAGTTCAAAGGATTGATACAAGACCTAATTGACAATAAGACGTTGGTAGTGGACAACCCCGTAGCGCCAAACAACCAACAGATGGGAGTTTTCAAAGACCCCTTTCCTGCCCATGAGGCATAGGCAAAACCCCTTCAATTCAATGAGGTGCAACAACATTGCCCCATGCAAGGGTATGTAGGAATGATAAGCATAGTGACTAGGAACAAGAGATACCCAGGAGTTGCCCTCGAGGCAGCCACAAGAGAGGTTCCATCGATGTCACAACCTCAACAGCACCCTATGTAGCTACCTCCGCCTAGACCCGCGGCCATGATTCGGACCAAAATCACGTAGATTTTGAGGACCACATCGGCTAGGCTCTCCATATACGAGCTTATACAACAATCAACGCCCCATCGGGAGGCTCTCATGGAGATTTTGAAAGCCATCGAGTTGCAGCCCCACGAAGCGAATTCCTTCAACAATTTCGTGGGACATGTCAAAAGATGCACGGAGCCAGTCATCACCTTTCGAGAGGATGAAGTTAAATCAGTGTCTGATGACATGGCAGATCCACCCCTGCACGTTATCGTGTGGGTCAACAGGATCCCGTATAAGAGGGTGTTGATAGACACTGGCTCATCCAGTAACATCATTACCATAGCAGCATTGAAACATCTGAAGTTGCCAACCTCTCACATCATGGCTTCCACCTATACACTGTGAGCATTCAATGATGCGATATGCTCGACAGTTGGCACAATTGTCTTACCCATTCAAGTAGGACAAAATATGATACCTACATTGTGCCATATTTTGGAAGGCGAGATGGCTTATAACATCTTGCTAGGGCAGCCATGGATTAGGGACATGAAGTGTGTCCCTTCGATAGCTCACCAGTGTTTGAAGTATACATTTGAAGGGGAAGTACATGTAGTCCCGATGGACTTAGAACCCTTCAAATATTGCAATGCGGTGCAGCTGATGCCGCAATCGACCCTCCCATCGATGCACTTGGATTTTTAGTTAAATCCATCTAGACAGGGTCCGATGCCGCAAGCACCACCGGTGATAAATCCATCAAAACCCCAGCCAGGTGCATCTTCATCGTCAGGTCCTTCACCACCAATGCCACCTATCATGGCTAAATAGAAGGACAAAGGGAAGCAAACCCTAGAGGAGGCTCAACCCCTAGAAGAGGCACTACCAACAGTATCAACCATCTCCATCGAAGAGATGCCTAGCACAATGGAAGTTGAGGCTCCTAGTTCACCCAACATGGAGTGGACTCAGGAAGAGCTTTCGTTCCCTCCCTCTCAATCGCCAACAATTACTATTGAAATGGCCAATACGGGCCTGGGGGAGTATCTAGTGTGGAATGTTGTAGCAATGACCATGCTAGAGTCCATGCAAGACATGGGGAGACCTCACCTCCCCATCGGTACAATTGTTCCTTTAGGCTACCCACCAAACCAGACAAATTTTGTGTATGGGGGCCTTGATCATGGTACTGAGCCATGCATGCAAGAGGACGAAGATGAAGAGCCCTTTGCAGAAGATGTCAACTATCTATCTAACCCGGACTTCGCTCTGAGATATCTCGGCCAATGCAATTGGCATGGATACGGGCTAGGCAGGTATGAGCAAGGAGTGCGTGTCCTTTGCCAGCCAAGATACCAAATGCCTTATGACAAGTCGGGAGTAGGGTTCAACCACCCCCGCCCTTGGACATCTTGGTGGAAAACATGCAAGGCCTAGGGATAGGCAACAAGGGTGGATTGGCATCAGATCCTTATGCCAACCCAAACACAACGTATACATTGGGGGATTACCTCCCATGGTCAACAACCACCCTTGTTAACATCAATAACCCTTCTCCTTTGCTAGAGAGAGGCGAAAGTTTAGGGACTCACTTTCAAGGAAGGTATAAACAGTGTCAAGAGGGATCTTTGAAGGATGAATCAAAATATGAACCAACATCATATGATCCCTTCGAATCCGATAGTGATCACTCACAAGTGATCCCCATGAATGACTGTCAAGAGAGCCTCTTGACAATGTTCCCTCTAGAGGCTCCAAGTGAGCCAGTGTCGCGTCAAGAGAATCAGGTCCCCCCACGGAGCGTGGAACAACCACAATGGGGCCAGATTAATTTTCTCGAGCAGGATGAGCCTGTAATGCCTCAAACAGTTGTCGGAGCCAACGAGGGCTTTTGGATCTCCGATAGTGATTACGAAGATGAAACAGAAATGACATATCTTAATCACATGCGGTAGAGGCCGCAACCATACCCCTTGGAGATTAATGACATATTTGAACAGATGGGCATAGTGCCAGGACATGAGTGGTACGTAGACCCAGTAGGGTGGGATCAAGTGTTGGATCCGTCGCTCCAGGTATACGAAGAGCACCTTCCACTCCGAGACCCTAGGATGATATCAGTGCTGAGGGTAGACCCTATCCTCCTAACAGCACATAGGGCCGATCCATTCATGCCAGTACCTCTAGAGCCAGATCCAGAGCATAGAGAACATCTAGAGTGTTTGAGTCATCTTACCCATGGTAATGGAGACCAAAACCATCTCATCAACATGATCTCCATTGACTTAACCACCCCCATCCACAATCTGGTCGATCCAACATGGTCCTTGCATCTAGACATAGATGCCATTGACTGGGATCACGTCAATTCACCTCCATCCCCATTAGAGTACTGGCCTTTCGGTGAAATGCTCCATTTCACCCCAGAGCCAACTCAAGATATCTTTCATGCCGAAGAGGAACCCGAGGTTCCCAACATAGATTTAAACTCAGCAAATGATATCCATTTGATCCCAACTCCACATCAGTTGGAGGACGGATCCCACATGTCGATCGAGGAGATGACTAACGTAGACATCGGCTTGGATCCAATGAATCCACAGATTATCAAGTTGGGGGTAAGCTTATCCCCTGAAGAGCAAGCCGACTACATTGCCCTTCTCAAAGAGAAGAAGGAGGTTTTTGCATGGTCATACAGAGACATGTCGGGGCTAGATCCGCAGCTAGTCACGCATAATCTAACGCTTGATCCGACAGTCAAGCCAGTTAAGCAAAAACTACGTAAGATGCACCCAACAAGTGGCCTTGATGGTCAAAGATGAATTGCAAAAGTTGTTGGATGCATAGTTTGTCATCTACATGGATTATCCGCCATGGCTGTCCAACATGGTGCCCATCAAAAATCTCGACGGGAGGATTCGCATATGCACTGATTTTTGAGATCTAAACAAAGTGAGTCCTAAGGATGATTTCCCCTTGCCAAGCATCGACGCATTGGTAGACGCTACAGGTCACGAAATGCTATCCCTCATGGATGGTTTCTCGGGATACAATCAAATTTGTATCAATCCCGAGGACCAACTAAAAATGGCATTCACAATGCCTTGGGGGACATTTTGTTATAAGGTCATGCCCTTTGGCCTTAAAAATGTTGGTGCCACCTACCAACGTGCCATGACGTACATCTTCCATGATTACATGCATAAAACTTTGGAAGATTACATGGATGATTTGTTGGCCAAGTCTCTTTTGCACCCAGATCATCTCGATGACTTAAGCAAGATCCTCGATCGCCTCATGGAACATAAAGTTAGACTGAATCCCAAGAAGTGCGTATTTGGCATCACATCTAGAAAACTCTTGGGTTTCATAGTCTCAAAGTGAGGCATCGAAGTGGACCCAAACAAAGTCAAGGCAATCCTTGAAATGGTTCCCCCAACTACCATTAAGCAGCTCAAAAGTCTACAGGGAAAGGTCGCATCAATTAAGCGCTTCATAGCGCAGCTATCTGACAAGTGCCGACCCATGAACAAATTATTGCACAAGGGGGTAACATTTCATTGGGATGACGAGTGCCAGTCAGCCTTTGACGACATCAAATGATACTTGGCTTCGCCACCAGTATTGGCACCACCTAGACCAGGAGTGTCGTTCTACTTATACATCTCAGCTACTGAGGTGGCACTGGGTGCCATGCTAGCCCAGAAGAATGAACTTCACAAAGAACATGCTACTTACTATCTTAGCCACACCCTGGTCAGTTATGAACTTAACTATGCATACGTCGAGAAACTCTGCTTGGCAGTGGTGTTTGCTACCAAAAAGCTATGCCACTACATGCTGAGCAACACTACGTATGTTGTGTCTAAGGAGAATCCATTGCGATACATGATGAGTCATACTTATCATAGTAGTCGCACGACCAAATGGATCATGTTGTTGATAGAATTTGACATAGAGTTTATTGGACAAAAATCCATCAAAGGATAGGTCATAGCCGATCAACTAGCAGAGGCTCCTCTCGAAGACGATCAGCCTCTAGTCATAGAACTACCCGATGATGGGGTCTTCCATGTCTCAGAATCACCAGATTTTGATAAGCCTGAGTCACAAGCTGACATAACCCTATTTTTTGATGGTTCTAAATGTGAGCAAGGTGGTGGCATGGGAATAGTATTCTTCACACCGTAGGGCGCTCCAATGCCTCTATCATTTAAATTAAATTTCCCATGCACCAACAATAATGCAGAGTATGAAGCCTTGCTCATAGGTCTTCAGACAACAATCACCATGAACATCAAATGACTAAAATATCTTTGGTGATTCTCTGTTAATTGTCAACCAAGTCAAAGGGGTGTTCCAATGCAAATGCCTAGTTCTGTAGGCTTATAAAGCCCTTGTGGACAAATTCCTAGCAAAGCTTGAGTGGTACGACATCGAGGCACTCCCTCGGTCATCGAATCATTTTGCGGACACTATGGCCTCCTTGGGGTCACTAATCTCGCAAGACCTTTCTAGTGATATGACAACCATTCAAGTCAAAACACTATCACAATCCATGATGGAGCGTGCAAGCTCTGACTTGATGCCAGGAATCCACATGATCCAGATTGAACCATCCTCGGATAAGTTCTCTCGAATCCACGATCATCTGAAACATGCCAACTGGGGGTCCTTGTTCTCCCCTACTCCCATTAATAGCAACACAATGCTATTCTTACAAGTTCTCTCCCGCTCAGCGTTTTCTAGGGATGAACTTCAAGAGGGATTGGTTGTTCATACCGTCGAGGCTTCCGATCAGCAGGATTGGTATTCACCCGTAAGGGACTACCTCAAGTTAGGTAATCTCCCGCTTGGATTGACGCATGCCACAAAATGAGCATTCAAGCAGAAAGCGGCAAAGCATGTCTTGTTAGGAGACATTTTGTACCATCGTAGCTATGAAGGGATCCTCCTTCGATGCTTGGACCAGCAAGAGTCCACTTGGGCGATCGCCCAAGCGCACGATGGTACATGTGGTGGCCACTTTAGTGGTATGGCCATCGCAAAGCGCATTCTTCGCATGGGCTATTATTGGCCATATTTAGAGCGAGATTGTTGCGCATATGTCAGGAAGTGCGTGAAGTGTCAACACCATGCTAATTTGACACACGTACCTTCCCAGGCCTTGCAGATGATCCAGTCTGCTTGGCCATTTTTGTAGTGGGGCCTCGATCTAATTGGAAAGATCTCCCCTGCATCGTTAGGTCATCACACGTTTATCATAACGGCCACAGAGTATTTCACCAAGTGGGTGGAAGCAGTTTCGCTTACCTCTACGACAAGACCCCGCATTGTGGAGTTCATTTTGCATAACATCATATGTCATTTTGGTATTCCATCCAAAATAATCTTGGATAATGGGACGTCATTCAAGAACAAAGATGTGCATGCTTTGACCACAAAGTACAAAATTCAGCATAGTTTTTTGACACCCTATTATCCGTAGGCAAATGGGCAAGCAGAGGCGTCAAACAAAATGCTAGTTGCCATCCTTAAAAAGATAGTTGCAGATAGTCATAAGGATTGGCACATCCAAATCCCACTTGCCCTATGGGCTTATCGCACTAGCATTCGGACGCCCACTGGGGCAACTCCATTTTCGCTCATGTATGGCTCCGAGGCAGTCATGCCTCTCGAGTTGGAAATTCCTTCCCTGCGCATATCAATGCAAGAGTTCATCGATGATGACACTGTGTGGTAGGCCCGGTTAGACCAGCTTACGTTGCTTGACGAACGACGCGTTAATGCTCTCGAGCATTTACGTATCTATCAAGAGCGACTTAAGAAAGCTTACAACATGAAAGTTCACCCGCGGGATTTTCAGGTTGGTGACTTGGTCTTAAAAGAGAACCAACAGAACTCTAGTTTGCCGTCCCATCTAAGGGACAAGTTCATGGCAAATTGGTTAGGTCCATATGTAATTGATAGCAAAATAGGACCCGGGACATACCGGCTAGCCTCTCTTGATGGAATCAAGGAACTAGAACCCTTGAACATCAGTCATTTGTGGCCATTCCATATCTAAGAGAGCCATATCCCAAACAAAATGCTCCAAGGATTCCCACAATCGCTTGGTCAATCCCAAAATGCTCCAAGGATTCCTACAATCGCTTGGTCAATCCCAAAATGCTCCAAGGATTCCTACAATCGCTTGGTCAATCCCAAAATGCTCCAAGGATTCCCACAATCGCTTGGTCAATCCCAAAATGCCCCAAGGATTCCTACAATCGCTTGGTCAATCTCAAAATGCCCCAAAGGTACCCATTACCGCTTGGTCACCCAAAAAGCTCCAAGGATTCCCACAATTGCTTGGTCAAAAATAAGAAAATTCAAAAACAGTAAAATCATCAAAAACAACAAAAATTTGCATCTCATTTCCAGGCATGCTCAAACTCATCACACCAATAGAGAGCTCTTCTCGCATCTCATCTTCATATTCACAAAAATCAATCCATCAAAAACACAAAAATATGTAGCTGCATTAAGCATCACATCCATACATTGCATATTTGTGGTCATACAGGTCAAAGGCACCATAGACTGTAATTACTCCGCTAATCCATCTTGTTCCACATTTCTCCATTCTATAAGCAGTCCATTAAATATAAACGCCATTCACTTCTTTTTACCATACCAAAGTCAGTGGTCTTCTAATGTATCAAGAGTTTTCATCCTTCAGTTGTTATATAGCTTTCTAGCCACGTATTGTACCAAGTCAGACAGATTTTACGAAGGTAGAGTTCTACTTGGATCACACCTTGTTACGTAGCGTCCCAACACAAATTAAAACACATAAAAATTCCCGAGTTGTGTGAATGAAAGATGAAACCTGCAAAGCAATCCAGGTCACCATAAGCGAAATGGTTATCTTGCTCATCCCCCTGTGCGAATGACCCCAAGAATGCTGAGAGTTGGCAAAAGGACAAGCATCTTCCCTACCCAATTCCCCAAGAATCCCAAGTTCTCAAAAGTTGCAAACATCAAAATTTTGCAAAAAGTCAAAACTCCAAAATTTGACATCACCACCAAAGTGCATACATCAAAAGGCACATACAATAGTGATTCTCATCACTCGAAATTCAAATCCCTTGCTCAAAAGAAGAATATATAAAAATAAACAATGATTTTTATCACTACAAAAGAGCAAGTATCCCAATACAATTGAAGAAAATAAGGGAGTCGAACTTGAATCCCTGGAACTCTCAGCATTCCGACAGGTCATGAGGCAAACCTCAGTACCGGTTTGGTGGATAGCCTATCGGTCACTAGCGGTAAACCTCCCGCATGATGATATATCTGTCACATTAACTCGTGTACAGATCAATGTTTGCATGTGGATGAGCTAGCTTATGGTATCCTAGATAGCACCGCAGATTAATCTGACTAAATACAACAAAGGAGTTAGTGGAGCTAATTAGGTGATCCTCAGTACAGGTTTGGTTGATAGCCTATCTGGCACTGGCGGTATCCTAACAAATACCACATAAACGAACTCAATTGCACACACAAGGATGTGAAATAACTTGGTCAAAGACAAGTCCGATTCATACCTTGTCCAAAAGTCTTGTAAGATAAAGTACAATCATGGCTAGTTAGTTAAAATCGTCTGAGTCTCAGAAAACCTTAGCTACATTTCTAAACCAACTATGCTATCTTTCATCCTCGCATTGCCATCAACAATCGCCAAAAACACAAAGGTCTAAACAGTCTATGGTGCTCTCGCAAAACAACACAAATTCAATTCATCCATTCCATTTTGCATATCACATATAAATCAAAAACATTTGCATTTATCATAACATATGCATCCATCAAAATAAATCAACATGCATAACATCAAAATCATCACTCGCATAAACAAAATAAAGTCATCTATATATATCATCAAAAATGCCCGTAGGCTACAATGAACTGGTCCTGTGACCCCGCAACAAAATCCAAAAGCTCAAAAACCCCCAAGCCTAGGGCATCGACCACCATGATCACGCAAGATCGGTGCGACGGGAACTACCCCCCATGGTGTGGGTCCTATGAGACCCCTCAGGGTGGCTGCTGCTAGCCCCCGCATCATGCCTACTCACCCCCTCATCCAATCACCTGCATCGAGAGGATGCTAACTTCTCAATCTCACTCCCTCTCGAGCGGTGCGATGATCCACCTCCGTTGAATGTAGGGACCCACCCACCAAGGTGGCTAATCTCTGCCTCCAGCTCCAACCGCTGCCGCACCGAGTCCATCTCCCGTTGGTGATACGTCACCAAGTTCTCCTCACACCGCGCCAAAGCCCTATCCCTCTCTGCCAGCTGCATCCATAGGAGATCCCTCTCCCATGCAGCATCAGTACCCCCATCCTACCGATGGTAGGCAGCCAATGCATTCTCTTGATCTGCTAGCTGCATGCATAGGAGATCCCTCTCCTGTAGCGCATCCCCCAGCTCCCCATCGTGCCGTCACAATAGCCCCTCCAACCGTGCAATCTCAATGCATAGCCCGGACTCCGTGTCCTCCACTTTCGCCTGAGGCGTGGGCATCTCTGGAATAGCAGCCTGCTCTGGCTCCCACTGCTCCGTGATGTCCTGCATCTCCGGCAGATCCGGAACCCCCAAATCCACATCCTCATCCTCCACCTCCACCATGTCTACATCCTCCCGAGGAGCTCCCCAATCATCTCCTGGTGCCTCGGCACCCTCCCCACCCGTTGTCACTGCCTCCATGTCTCCCAGTGGCCCCTCTCCCCACCATCACCGTAGTACCCACCACTGGTCATACTCTACGGTAGTCCCAACGTCATCCACGTCCGGGACGTCGATCATTGCGTCTGAATCCTCGCCTAGTGGCGCGATGACCGGTCGATCCAGAGTCCTCTCATCCCCCCGATGTCGATAGACCACGGGCTCACCAGGAAACCCTTGGCGCACCCCAAACTATCGTGTCACCCGGTTGTAAGGGAAGAACTCATGCTCGGTCCCATGTCGCCCAATCAACCATCGCTCCTTGCATACCCATCGGAGCCACTCTCCAGCCTCCGGCTAGGCTGGACAGTCCTGATAAGGGTGCCAGAACACCTCCCTTAGAGTAAGCCGAGCGAGGGCATCGGCATAGTGCCCTACGACACCTGCCCATCGTCGACTCTGTCCCTGCTCCTCAGACCGCCGCCATAGAACCGCATAGCCTATATCCTTATCCTCCATCTCCGTCCGAGTCATCCATGGTAACCTGGCTGGCCTCTCCACCGCTATGTGTTGCCAAGCCCAGCTCTGCAATAGATAGCTGCAGCTAATCCCATTTCGCCTTCGGTAGCGGACCTCGTACAACTCACCATAGAGCTGTGCCAGTAGCGTCTGCCCCCACCTCATGATCAGCGATGCCTCCGTCGGGCACTCTACCAGCTGCCAGACCAAATCCAATAGGTTCCACGGGAACCTCGCACCTGACGAGTCAGGTAGCAGCATGTTGGAAATGAGGCCCATGAGTACTGCGTGCCTCACTCCCAACACCCCCTCTCCAGCCACCATCGGACCAAAATCCCGCCAATCTGGCAGTCACCCTCTGCCCTCTCCATTGGGCTCTCCACACCTAGCTCCTCCCCATGCCCGAAGCATCGTATCAGTATAGCTATTCGCTGATCACGCGATGACGTTTTGATCGGTAGTCCATCTATCAAAATCCGCAGAAGCCGATAGACATCCTCCAAGGTCACTGTCATCTCCCTATTGGGAGATGGAAGGTGTTGGTCTAGGGATCCCACAAGTTGATCAAGGCCATCAGATAGGCCCGATCCCCGACCATAGGCTCCAGTCGAGCCACTTGCTTGAGCCCAAGGGCATCAAGCCACTCCCAGTCAGCCACAGTTAGCGCCCCCCACGCTTCGGAAAAAGCAGTGGGTACATGATACCGGCTCTTCACAACTTGCAAAAGAAAACAACACAAAAACATTAAAAACAATGAAAAATTGTACAACCCTAACATGTATATATAGGACTGCATTAAAACTGTACAGCCAAAAACAAAACAAAAATTCAAAAAAAATATTAATTTGTCAGCCCTAGGGTTTCTAAACTCTAACTGATTAATTAACAACAAAAACAAGTACAAAACAACAAAAAGAAAAATTAATTTGTCAGTCCTAGGGTTTCTAATCCTAACTAATAAATTCAAACAAAACAAAACAAAAAATAAAAAAAAATATTAATTTGTCAGCCCTAGGGTTTTTAAACTCTAACTGATTAATTAACAAAAACACAATAATTTGTCAGTCCTATTGTCAGTCTTAGGATTTTTGTATTCTAAGTTTAAAAAGTCTGCACAAACAAAACAAAATTAAAATAACAGTTTTTTTAACCTAGGGTTTTCACCTACGTTTTAAAACTGACAAGCTCAACCTAAAAAACTAGGGTTTTACGTTCCGTTTATCCTAGGGTTTTAGTTAAAAGCAAAATAAAAAAATTCACCTAGGTTTTAACTACGTTTTCCGTTCAATTTTAAGCTAAAGTCTTGGTTTGTGTTCAGCTCAGTTTTAGGGTTTTCAATTTTAATTTTGAAAAGTAGCATCACAAAGAAAATTAAACAAATCACTTGCAGTTTTAAAACGTATAACAAAAGCAATAACACTAAGGAGCACTTACTGGTCTCGCTTCGGCTCTACCGCTCGATCCGGTTTGTGCACTCATGATGTCGGGAGAAATTCGACAGTGCTTCGCTTCGCAGAATTAACCTCCTCCTCCCCAGAGCTCCAAATCGCAAGAAAATTCGAATGCAAATGAGCCCAAACCCTAGTTTTGGCCTTTAAATAGGCATTTTGAGCTTATATTCGTTCCCCCCTGGGATGAGCACTCTGGTTAGCGCTCGTCCCACCCTGGGATGAATACTAATCTAGTATTCGTCCCACCCAAGAATGAATTCAGGGCAAAAATTTCAAAAAACAACAAAAATTGAACAAAAATGCACCAAAACAGCTAATAAACTTGCCCGATGAGAGTGCTTTGGCACTTGACATTTCGGGCCTGCAAAATAGATGTCGGGGTCACAAATCCTCGCTATCCTATTCCCTAAGAAGGCTACCATAGCTGGACCGCTCCACGGGAAGATGGATTTTCGAGAATTTCATCCCCAAACAGCGTCGCCAAAAAGGGTCAAAACCCACCCAAAAATAGTAATAACACTGCCGAACGAAGGCGCTTTCGCACCTGACATTCTTGGCATCCAAAACAGACGTTGGGGTTACAAATTGTCATTATCCTACTCCCTAAGAAGGCTACAATAGCCGGACCGCTCCACGGGAGGACAAATTTTTGCCAATTTTAGCTCCAAAAAGCATCACCAAAAGGGTTAAAACCCACCAAAAATAGGTCTAAATGTTGGAAAACTGCACACACTTAACACTAAAACATCTCAAGGCACCCTTGCACAAGTCATCTTGGGTCAAGCGACTCGTCACTTTTCTCATGAAGGTCATTCCCTCATCGATTCGTCGCTTGAGGGGGTAGTCACACTTAGTCACCAATCAACAAATACACACCCAATTAAGGAAAACGACATGCATTCAAAGAATCATTGACAAAGACAATTACACTCCTGCTTGGGGCAGTAAACAAGCAATAATCACAACCTGATCAAATCACTTGGCATTTCGTGAATCATGAACTCAAGGTTCTCACAGACAAAAGGTTGCGCCCTTTGCCTATTCATGACCGATCAATGTCCAAGATCAAGTAACACCTCACCGAAAAAGGTTAACACTTGAATTGAGTTCCTTCGCTCGTAAGAAGCAAGGATTCAAGAATGCATGCCCTTTCCATACTTGGGGCATCAAAATTTGGTTAGGTTACTGAGAAACCCTAATCATTAGTGCTTTGGTTATCTATTTTTGCTCGACGCTGTGCCATGCACAACGCATCCCAAAAAGGGGCATCTCATAGACACCAAAACAACACCAATCCGATTATGTGACTGCAAACACTGATCGCTTTGACACACACAACCCCAAGGGCAGCCCATAGAGGTCAAACAGTGGTCCTAACCACTCTCACAGCAGCTTTAAAAGGTCAGAGATCAATTTGGCATCTTCAGGCACTTTGCTCAGTATCCGTTCCACCCTGGGACGAATTCCAACTGGGATTCACCCCACCAAGGGACGAATTTTGAATTTTCCCCAGGGTGGGGCAAATTGTGGGTTTGACGGGCAAAAAGTCAAATCTTGACAAATGGCAGCTTAGATCCGCCACTCAACGCTTCCTTCATCGCATGGGAGTATGGGTGAGCGTTTTCAAGCGTTAGAGGCATCTGCAAGGTCAGTCATGAAGTCCCAATTCAGGGAGGAATCTCCTTCCCCCTGGGAAGGCATGATTGCCAAGTGGTGCCTCTGCATGCCCATTTCAAGAGACCTCCAGGTCTATAAATTGGTGAGTTTCCTCACCCCAAAAGATAGAGGGAAGTAGCATTTTAGAGTAACGAAGTGTTGTCATTTTATTTACACATCTCACACCTTTTGGATTTGCGCATTTCACATCCTTGATCTCCTTTAGAAGGGAGGTCATTGGGTGACTATTGGGAGGACAAATATTGATCCCAAAACCCGACATTTGGCCACAATACCCCACCAAATTTTCCGACAATACCACACAAGAGGTTTTGGACCCATCCCAAGTGGATTGGTGCCGAAATCAAGCCTCAAACGGTGGGCGGCCTGCCCCATGGGCGCCCCCTCCCACACTGCCACAGTCCTAATCACCCCCTTTCAGAGCGATGGGAATTTTATGGTAGATTTGCTTTCTTTCATTTTTGCATTCAATTCTATGATGCTTAGATAGGTTGTCATTTTAATTTCGTCTCGTTTTGAACATGTGGAAGAAGGAAAGGCGCCCATGGATGTAACTACAATGAATGCTTAAATGGTCCTAGCCCTTGGAAGGGGAGGATGCACATTGTAACCGAGTTTGGAACATATCAATAAAAAGGGTTTTCTTATTTAATTCACATTTGTTTCAGTTCAATTTGATCATGCTTTTCCCTCTTTTCATGCACTTTCAAGTTTTTAGGATTTAGCGCTAAGTTCGGTTCCGTTTGCATTGCATGTTAGCTTTCCTTTTTGCTTCCATATCCTCATGATTTCACTCACATAAAAAAGAGTGTGAATATAGGGTGGAAAGAACCACAAGAATCACAAGGGATGTTCAAATTAACTCGTCAAGCATAAGTAGTGGTTTCCACCTATATGAACACAATGGGTTGATAACAAGGTCCAAAACTTGTGGATAAAAAGCAAAAAACAAGGGAAATGAAGCACCAATGTAGCTGTCTAACATGTCCTTATGGTGACCTCCTCATCATACCTGAATGCATGGGTAACCAGCCACTACAACAACTAGGTGGTATAGAGGATATGACTAGATACTATGATCACTTAAGCAAAAATCTGGGAGTGTCAGGTTCAACCAAGAATGCACTCCATGATACAACAATTGTTAAACCACAAAATAGTGTGGAAAATAGTTTCAAAACTGAAATTGAACTGCACCATATTGGTATGGAAAAACCTTTTTGATTACTATAAGAACCCCTATTTTTGGGTTTCAATATAACCTTCATACCGTATGGAAAAAAAAGGTCTTCTCCTCTTCACAATGGAATATTCCAAAAAAAATTTGAAAAACAATGGTTTTTTTTCTTTTAAACATGTCCCTTTTAGCCTTTTTATGTCAAATGAGTAAAGGCTTTAATAGACTTTCACTAAAAAGGACCATCTCTCATGTCCATACAAAAGGCATCAACTATTATCTATGTGAAAGGATTTTAAGAAAAAACTATTATTCGCCATATAGAAAATGGTCCCCTTTATTTTATTTTTTATAATTTTTTTGAGTAAAAGACTTTTAAATGGATAAATTAAAGGAAAAATATCACCCTTAATGAAATTTTATGGACTATCACCATACAACTCCATGTATAGCTCATCGATGTTCACGTGCAAGAAAAACGTTGATAGCCTCTATTTTCAGTCTCAAGGATGGACTCCTGTTAGTGTTGACCTCATCATTTTCTTCAACTAGCACCCATCGACAACAAGTTCACCAAGTAGCTGTTGTCAGAGGTATACATCACAAGAATCCACTACACCATAAAAATTCCCATTACTCTGAGTATTCAATCCCCACCATCACGCGACTATTGTTGTAATATGTTTTGAATACAAACAGATGACCACCACTCAATATCTGCAGCACAAGCTTCATAACCACCAAAATACGTATATCTAAAATTACTTTTGATAGCTCCAATGAACCGTTCTAATAACCCATTTTTTAGTACTTTTCGTATGTCAAAAATAACACATAAGAAAATTAATAACATTAAAAAAATTATATTAGAAAAATACATGTCTCATAGACGTTGATCTCCTCTTCAACACAAAATTACTGTTGCCATTTATGGTCTTCTAAGGAAGCTCTCCATTGCTGCTATTATTTGCTGTGATCACGAGCAAGAGGACTACAATTCCATACAACATTCTAGTTTTTCAATAAGCTATCACGATTTGGGCTATCGCAATCAATGGAGAACACACAGGCGAGACAGAAGGCTCAACAAGAGCTGGGTGACACACTCGATTGGGAACAACTCTCATGCATGCCACAATGGGGAATTTCATGTCATCAACAACATCATCAATAGGGCATCCAAAAAACTCCAAATATTTGTAGTGCATGTATCAAATCGGTCAAAAAAAATGGATAAATGCTTTGTGTATCCCAATCATCCACCGACACTATATTTGACATTAAAAACATGCTATAACGTCATTATTCATAGTAAAAAGAAATCTACCATAGCATGAACAATGAAATTAGAAAAGAATTTTTTTGGAGCTCGTCATAATGCTTGAACCATATCTCCTTCGAAACATTAAAAAAATATATCACGGGCCTGTACCAAGCATTATTTTCACCATGTTGGCTAGAAACACGCTGCGAATCACTCATCAGAGCGTAGCCTAGAATATATATTATCACATTGTAGTTTACATGGCATCACCATGATGTAGTTGATCTGGTGATGAACACCACTGACTGCTACTATCCTTGCTACTACAACAAGTGGAAGTTACAACTTCCTGTATGTCCTTTGATATCCTCTTGGGGTGCACTCTCCAAGAAACAAATCGAGCTAGAAAAGGGTGGCCAAAAATGTAAGATCAAGGTCTTCATGGAGGGAATCCTTTGTTATCTCCACCGTCATCTCCATGCCTTCCCTTGTGCCTCCTTCACACCATGCAATCACCCATCTAGTCATGAACTAACATAAACTTAGCAAGATACATGATAACACAGGTCGAAACTCCTAATAACCAGAGAGTTTTATGGCAGCACTGATTAGGATACACGATTGAAGAAAATAAGAATGCAAGCATGTCAAACTAGAAAAAAATTAGGACACCATATTTCCATGATCATTTTTCTCACAGTGTTTCAATGGGAAAGAAAAGAAATAGTGACGTGCACTTCTCTAAAATAGTCATGCCTGCCAATATGCGCAATCTTTAGCACAGATAACAAAATATTTTAAAAAATCATATCACCATATCAATTACTTCCCCCATACTTCAAATTGATCATGTATTCAATGTGTAGTCACCTTCGAAATTAGAAGCTCACATGCCCATAGCTGAAGATGAACATATCTCATGCTCGATTCTGGATGTAATCTATTGAAACTGGTTCCGCTTCATCGAGGAAAAATATGAATTTGGGTGCTCACAATACCTAGTTATAGGAAATAGATATACGAACATTAGAACAAGATCTCCCTCCTCATGGCTATGATAATAAAATTGCCAAAAAAATAACTTCATAGGTTCACCGTTGCGGTGCTTTGAGAACTCCTAGCATCTTAAACGATAATCTTGGTGCACAACAATCTTGATGCATTGCACTCACATGGCTTAAAATAGGAATGGGCATGGGCATTGTACTTCTTTTGTACATACATAGGCCATGTTTAAAATATCAAGTAACCACATCCATCCTTAGAGAAAATAGGGATTGCATACAGCCACCATTAGGATCGAGCATGCATGTAGTTTGTGTCAATATCTCCATTATCAATAATGATTAGTTCATTGTAGAATTTTGTAATACATGATAGAAATGCAAGCCAACAATGCGATGCACTATATCTTTCTCCATGGCCCACTAAAAAATGTAATAGCTCTGGTAACCACTGCAAGATGGGCAAACAAGCCTCTTTCAATGATGTTGCACATTCAGTTGTTATGTAGATAGTGCACCTCTATCATACATGACTCTTCCATCAAAAAAACATTTGCTATGATAAAATCCTCCTGTAAGAAAACAATTTGAAGAAACACCATCTCCAATAAGTCTATACGACTTCCAAACTTGGACGTAGGGCCCACCATGCTTTCGCACTCCTACCTACATCATTCAGACATAAAAAAATAAAAAATATAGACCCTAACATACCATCCTTGCATGATGAACAACCCTATGGTGTTGCACATGCATTCAAATGCACCAAAAAAAGTCATATGAGAGTAGGGAGTTAAATCGAGCACCGACCTGATCGCACATAATTTTGAGAAATGCAATGCAACCAACCAATTTTTCCTACATACCCACAACATAAAAGGAGAAAAAAACATATCTGCACCAATCTCTGTCATCTGGATCAGTGGATCGAACTCCAACAAGAAAAGGGGCCCATGGGTCATGAAGGTGCGTGTTTTCAAGTGGATAACACCGCGTATCATGATCGTTGCAACATATTTTTGGCAAAAATGCTACAACTTAGAACTTAGAACTCTATAACCAAAAAATTAAATCACAAAAAAAAAAAATTCCATAATTAATCTTTCTCAAGCTTCTGGTTTTTGATCCATCAATGATGGAGAGCATACTCCCTTGCTTGAAGAAAAAAAATGGGGAAAAAAGTGAGGGAGGATTTACATGAGGGAAATCCCCCCATGAGGAAAAGCTCCTCAGGCTCACAGGGCAGGGAAGGCCCGCTCTGATACCATGTTAGAAAATGAAATACTTGATATTATTGAATGAAAGGAGCCTTGCTTAAATAGCAAAGGTTTACAATCTGATCTATTGGATCATAAATAAATAAGCTAATCTCAGCCACATAAATTATCTTAGTAACAACTTAGGATATAATTTATTATTCTAACAAAGTTGATTGATACCAATGTCTTTCCACAAACCATGAGAGAAGTCATCGATGATAGCATGATCGAGAAACTTCATGAGACTGAGAAGGCTCTGTAGAAGGCATTCAACTAATTGTACATGGGGTATTACCCCAATGATGCATAAGAGCATGAAGATGCTCCACCTCCATATGATATTTCTCCACTTGAACTAAAATCTAGAGCCAAAAATTAGAATAAATCATGCACTTATTAGCAATTGAAAATTCATCTAAACTATATTTCTAAGAAAAGAGAACTCTATTATGAGTTTTCCAAATATGAAAGAGTAACTGATGCAAAGAATGTTCCACACTTGCAACAAGGGCAAGGAAAAATCTTATGTGTCACTAAGCAAAGCATGATGCCAGGTGAATGAACTAGCCATATGAGGTCGAAAGAAGAACTCAAGCCAATATTAAGCCATTCGAGCTTTCCTGCACTACCAAAAAATATGAAGGAGGTCCTTTGGAGCACCACAAAAATGACAAGAAGGATTCTCTATTCCAAGGTATTTTAATCTTTGTCCAAGAGGAAGACCATAGGATAATAAGCTCCAAGAAAAGAAAGCTTGTTTGGGTTCAATATATCCTGCCCAAGCCATTTTAAATATTAGACTCCAACGAGTCTGAGTGGAAAGAAGATCCCACTGCTCATTGAGTTTTTGAACCATAAGGACATTACGAGTAAGCCAAGCATACCCTAACTTAGGTTTGTAAGTAATAAGTGAGGTTTTATTAAACCATCCCTAGTTAGACCACCAAGGCTTTTGAGAATATCTACAGATCATAGTCCAAAGAGAAAAAGGGATACAATCCAAAATAGTTTCATATGTATTCTTATCATCTAGTCGCATACCAAACAATATCCTAAAATCCTCCCATGGAATGTCTCAACAAAATTCTACCACTATTGAAATCCCTTTCCTGAAGAATCAATGCGCATGAATCCATTGCACATAAGCAAGAGGGGAATCTTGAAAAGTAATAAAAGTTGACCACCAAACATCATAAGTGGAATTAGAAGAACCTTTCTGATTCCCATACCATAGCCAACACAATTAGGGCTTAATTTTATCCCAAGTCCTCCATATGCTCTGAATGACAAAAGAGCCTTGAATTTTAAATGGGATAGGAGCAACCAAGAGGGATTAAAAATTCATTTCTTTCCAAACCTTCCTACCAAGAGGTAAACTAGTAGAAATGTAGTGCCGAATTAGGAATTTTCAAGCTTTAGAACCACTTAAGGCTCAAAGAATACATTTAGTAGATAAATCAAAACCTTGTCTTTGACAATCATGTAGTCCCATACCTCCTAATTTTTTGGGAAGACAACAAATCTCTCAGGAAACTCGATGAAACCCTTGTTTAAGTGATGAGTTAGCCCAAATAAAATCCCTTGAAAGATTTTCCTTTTTTTATAGTAGGCTTGAGAAGGGACCCAACATGATGAATAATACACATGAGTAGTAGAAATAATTTTGGAACACACCTGAAAATTATCAACTAGAGTAAGTTTTTTTAGTGATCCAAAAGGAAAAAAAATTCTCTAGTTTTTGTAAAACATAATTCCACAAGATAGCAGGGGAACTCTAGAATGCAAAACGGATGCCAAGGAATTTAAATATCTCCCTTTTTTAGATCCAATGCTACTGGAATATTTCAACTTAGCTTGGAAGGTCCAAAGAGGATTGCCTATAACATGAGGTCTTCCTCCGTTGAATGCTAGATCCTGATGATTTGCAAAAAATATCTAGAAAATATCGTGTCTATTTGATATAGCATTCATCCTCATGAAGTGTTAAAAAAGAATCATCTGCAAAATGTCCATTTATGAGTTGAGAATACTCTCAAGGTAAATAAATACCCTTAATATTACCTTGACTCACTTGGTTAGCAAGAAGGTATCCAAAATCTTCAGCTGCCAATATGAAAAGATAAGGAGCCAAAGGACAACCCTATATAAAATGTCTAAATAATCCAATTGATTTAGAATGACAATTATTCAAAGTAAGCATAACTGAAGCATCCACAAAAATTATACTAACTGAGATCAAAAAATGTGGCACAAAACCAAGAGCTCGAAGCAGGGTAAGGATGAAATTCCATTCAATCCTATCATAGTATTTATCAAAATCAATCTTGATGAAAAGATTATTTTATTTAGTGGCTTTAACCCATTTCATGCTCTCCCAAACATCAACTACATTATACAAAATGTATCTTTTCTATACAAACCCAGTCTGCTCAAGGTGGATAATAAGTGGCAATAGAGGTCTAAGGCATAAGGCCAAAGCTTTAGCAATAATTTTATATCACATTGAGTAAATTAATAGGCCTCTAGTTGGTGAGCACTTTTGGATCTCTCTTCTTAGAAATGAATTTAATATTGCCATTATTAATTATAGAACCTAAAGAACCAAAAGCCATTACTTCTTGATAAATATACAATAAATCTGGGACAACCATGTCCTAATAATCCTCATAAAATTCATAATAAAATCCATCTAATCCTGGAGATCTATCATTAGCCATCTTGGATAGTGCTTCAGCAAGATCATCCAATGACAAAGGATGTTTACAAGCTTCCTTTTGAAGATATGAAAGCTTCTCAGGAACAACTGCACAAGAAGCTTGAATTACAACATGTCATTTAAGAGTTAACTCTTGAGAAGCAATTTTTTTTTTTATAATGCTTGAAAAAAACTTTAATAAAATCACGAAGTGACATCCAAAGAACCCTTGTATCCTAAATAAAATTGAACTAAATGGCTTATCTCAAGGGCTTTAATTTTTGAAATTTTTATTTTTAAACCCTATCACCAATTTTTAGCTAGTGAAGCCAAGCACAAAGCTAAGATCCCCTTGCTTCATAAATCTCATTTTTTTAAGCTCATGTCTAAGACTTGCAACATGGGCTTGAAAAATAGAGCTTAAAGGGATCACTTCTAGTTCGATAGAAGCCCTATCTAGTTTAGCTTTAAGGGCTACATTAAAGTTTCATCTCCACTTGGCAACTTCAACTCCTAAATTCTTGAGAAGAATAGTTGCTTTGGAGATAGTTGCATTCCACAAGGAAATTTTACCATGAATTCTAATTTGTTTGGAAATCAGATTCCAAATCCTGTGAATATGAGTAGACATAGCTTGATGTTTCAAAAAATAAAAATTCAGATTAGGGTTATGCATAAGGGGTTGGACTCAAAATGTACTTGTAAAAAAATGGTGAATCCTAATCAAAATCAAGGTGAATCATGGAGAATCCTAAGTAAATCAAATAGAGCATATTTATACCAAAATTTAGGGTATTTGAAGCCCTAAAATGTAAGGTCATATTTAGGGCTATTTTTGACCTATTAAATCATATTATAACTTCATAAAAATACCCCCATTATACCAGGCTTGAAAAGAGCTTTCCAATGAGTACAAATATGCCTTGTTTGGATATATATTCTGGTGAATTGACCCTAATAACAAATTGGTACTAAAAATTTTAAGTGAATGGGCCGACGTCGAGGGTCCCCATATTCATAAATTTTCAATTCTAAAAATCCTAATATTTTCCCAATTTGTGATTATTCGCCATTGTGCATAACCTTAATTCAGATAGAACTAAGACTTGAATTGATGAGGTAGAGGTGGAGAAGAAGAAATGGAAAACACAATGGGAGCATGATTAGAAAGGGTGGTATCAAGAATAGTTGAAACAAAGGTAAAGAAGCTGATAAGTGATGAAAATGAAATGAGAATGTTCATATAGCATAGCTCTATCAAGATGCTTCAAAATACGAGCATTGCTAGCTTGAAATTTGGACTAGGTATACCACACCGACTCAAGAAAATCATAGGATGTAAAGATGGAATTAGGGTCACTTAGTCCAAGATTATTCTTGAAAAAAACATGCTTCCCGCTCTCCAATATTCCAATGCATAGAGAGCAAACCAATTTTATCAACCAGTTTCTCCACCATATTGAAGCCATCACACACCACCCAAACTACTTCAAGCAAGGAAATATCAAGCCCTTGACATAAAGCACACCTTTCAAATGCATTATTATAAGCATACGCATTAATAAAACTAAAAGAGATACCACCAAATTCAAAAATAATCCAAACTACTTGATTTGAGGGGTCCACCCCCCATGTGACAATATGATAATACCACCTGAGAGAAATGAAAGTGACAGCTCCTCGTCTACCAAGATTATAATAGGAACATAAAAATTTACTTATCGATCATAAAAAGGTATATGTACTATCCAAAATGAATTCAAAAACTTTAACTTCTTGCAAACACAAAAAATCCAAACTGTTATGCAGACGAGCAACATTTTGAATCTCTCTACGGACCTAATATTTCTAAATTGGGTCCATCAATCCTCTTACATTCTAGGACAAAATATCATTTAGGATGATTGAGGTTCATTCCTTCAAGAACATCTTCAATATTTCTCAACTCTCATAGGGAAGTTAACAAATTGATGAGAAAGCGTTCATGATTTTCCCTAAGAAAGTCATTTTGACGTCTCTTTTCTTGATGTAACCCATCATGAGCTAGACTACGTGAACGATAGGACCTAGAGAATGACACATCCTTAGGTAATGCTTGCTTAAGAATGGAAGTAGCAAAATCATCGAAATAAGAAGATACTAGAGGTGGTGAAACTCCGTCTAAAGTAGGTATAAAAGAGGACCCTCCTGGTGTCGAGGGAGATGGCTACACTAGAGTAGTGGGAGCCAAAAGGGCTAGCATACATGGTGCTGAGGGTTCTTTCACAAAAGGGTTGGAAATAGAACCTCCCTACAACTCTAACTGCTTAGGTTGATGGTTTTTCCTATTTGTCATGGTAGTCCATTCATCTCGATGATTCTTCACTCCTAGATTTGTAGCTGTCAGAACAGGGGTAAGAATAACAACATTGCACAATTTGAGCTTATCAGCCATAAGCGAACAATTTTTAATTATATGCTCTATTCATTTACAATGGTAGCAGGTTTTGGGAAAATTAATATACACAACATGCTACGTAACAACATTGTCACCAATATTCAGGTCAATAGACTCAATAAGGTCCTTGGAAATATCAAATTTGACACATACTCACCTTTTAGGATGGATATTATAGAATTTATTTGGTTCTAGGCATACCACCTTACCAAGTGTGGAAGCAATACTTTGCAGGAATGACCAAAAGGTCATTGAAAGTCTAGGGAACTCAGCCCAAGCAGGCACTTCTAGAGAAGCCTCATCATTGACAAAGAAATATCTAGATCATTATTGAAATACAAGCAAAGAGCTTCGGACATACAAGGGACCTTGACTAAAAACTTCTTGTGCATATTGAGCATCAACAAAGCGAAAACAAAAAAACCCTTTTGATAAATTTTGGATATTCTCTATCTTAATGCCATAAGGTTACCAATACTGTTGATCCAAGATTAGATCAGAGTATTGTTCAGGATATGCACAAGAAATATCCTATTAGGGTATGCTCTTCTAGCCACTTGCATGCATTATCAAACTCAATAACATGAATTTCAACAAGATTGGTATTGTTACCTCATGGAATTTATTTATGTTTTTTTTGCTCTCATTCTTTTTAATTAGACATTGTATTAGACGCTAAATTTAAGGAAATATTTTTAAATAATTTCATCGAAACAATACAACAAAATTTTTAATATGATACCATATGCATTAAGTATTGTATACCATTAATAATTCCATGGCCATTGGCTACAACGATCTTTAGGAAAGAATAGTTACATATTTTTATATGTAAAAGTTTATATATATAGATATAAAATAATCTTTTATAAGTGTATACATTCTATAAAAAGTGAAAATATATTTATTTATAAAATTTGTTGAATATTTTTTTAACAAGTTGAAAATGATTTTTTTTTTTCTTAAAACCTTTGGAAAAGAGTAGAGAAAGAGAGTGTCAATAAGAACTGCAAGAAAGAAAATAAAGAATGTATATAAAAAAATCTAAGTGACATGTAAGAAAAGCTATATTTGAAAGCCCTCCAACTAAGGGTACCTAAGGTATAAGTATAGATGTCCAAGTTAAAGACAAGAGAATGAGAAAATATATGACAACTTCGATCTACCAAACATGACTATCAAGGATGAGATTATTGAACATGATATAATCGTTCTTAATATTTACATTTAAATTTGGATCAAGTGCAAATAAGGATTGAATTTAAATAACTTTGTAACTTTTCTTCGTAAAGGTTTTCTTCCTTGTCATCTTTTTCAATTCAAAAATCAAGGATAAAATAATCAGTAGTGTGGATAATTACCCTAAATTTAATATTATTGTAGGAAACATTTTTGATGGCAAAATCTATTAAAACTCTTCAATTTCAATTAGGATTTTCAAAATTCTATATTAATTTATCAATAAGAATATTTTGGAGAATGTCGAAAAGACCCTAGAGAAGTTCATCTAGGAGGGACCAACTATTAAGGAGGATAAGCATGTTGTATGTATACAGTATGTGTTACTATGGATATTTCAAAAACTTTGCCATAATTAATTAATATTAAATTGGAATCAAGATAATAGAATTAACAAGTGGATTTTGAAAATATTGTATTCCATTACTACAAGTGCTACGAGACGAAACATATGGCAAGAGATTGAAAAATGAAAATGATTGAGAAATAGAAAAAAAAAATTCATGAGACAAAATTCAAGATAAGTAGGGAGATCATATTATAGTAGAAGCTAAAATTATATTAAGGATATTCCACTCCTAAAAAAGGTAAATAAATTCTATATGCAACATTATATAACAAAGGCCATCATAGTTCACTCAAATATAATTGTTAGAAAAACAAAGAAGGATACAAGGGATGAAGAAGTACAATGTAAAAATTCAAATTCAAAAGGAACTAAATGTATGTAGGAATATGTGGAGAAAAATTTTAAAACCAAGAAGGCATAAGAGGTCAAGTGTATTCCAACTAAATTATCATTATTTTCCTTAAGAAGTATAAGATCCTTTTATTGCAATAAAAATGAAAGTAGTGTAGACATTATCCATTGCACTTGAGGGTTTCAAGAGCAACATAATAAAAAAATAAGGATAAAGGATATTCGTAGTAATTTAGGGTTTTTAAGGCAACATAATAAGGTAATTACTATGAATTAATGTTCTTTTCTTTAGATCCTTTAGAGCAAGACATAATTGTAGATGATAATTGTTAGTATGAATTGTATAATAAATTTTAAAATATTGAAGAAGTTGAAAGTGTGGTGAGAATGAAAAAAAGAGGAAGACTCAAGATATAAACCCAAAGAGAAAATAAAATTTAGAGGGATATTAATGTCAAACAAAAGCAAATGTGACAAGTGTTAAGAAGAAGTGGGGCTAAGCACACAAATAAATACAAAAGGTGATTATGAAAATGATATCTTGGAATATTAGGTGTATGAAAAAGAAAAAAATAAGAGGCATTAGGGTATTGATAGGTTATAGACAACATATTTATGGAGAAGGAATCCAGATAGCAAATATTTTGATCATTCCTTATGTTGATCTTGTATTAAGGCAGTTGGTTGATTGAAATTTTATATTTTAAGAAAATGATATCAAGGAGTTCATTGTAGAAATGTAATAGTTTAAGGAACACAACAAAAATATTTAATAAAATAACAAGTTAAATATTGTTTAATTAATCTAACAACAATGTAATGAGAGTAATGTAATATTTTTTTATCTTGATGCAAGTTGTCCCCAATAGAAGGCACACATAGCTTATTTATTTGAAGAAAAATAAATAGAAAACTATTAAATAAAATTAAAAATATTGACATCATCTTATCATTTATAGATTGTGTTTTCTTTAATATTGATTTTGATGATAAGTCCCTCTATTTTTTTAATAGTTCTCAATTATTCACAAAGTTCCATAAAAGAGTTTACTTTTAAAGTATCTTCATATGCATCCCTTTCCTTATAACCTTTACAACCTTTGCATTCGATGAAAAAAATATTTGTTGGTATCCACTATGCATGAATGAAAAAGACACATATGCATTATATCCATACCTCTTTAGGTGTTGTCCACCACCTAGTTTTGCATCAAAGTTTATGAAAATAAGATCTTCGTTAGGCTATAAGCATTGTTGATTTTCATTTTACCATTACATTTATGTATACATTTTGTTGTTTTCATCAATTGGGCAGAACTCGTTGATATAATATTATTTTTCCTTTCGAGGTTTTGGGCCACTTGACATGTTTGGATTTTTTCTTCAATGTTGTTTTGTTTCTTTGTTGCAGTTTGGACTTAATGAAGTTCAATACTCCATTTATCTATCCATTTGTTGTCTTTTTTCATCCAAGTATATTTTTTTATTCAATGTTTTTTCTGAATTCTTATTTTGGCCATTTATTAGCCTTTCATTCTTTTTTATTTTTTCTAAGGGACACCAATAGCTTTACCATAGTTTTTTTCCTTCTAGCATAAAATTCCTTAACTTAAAAAGTAAATATAATATCAAAAGCCTCTTTGTATTATACAAAAAAGAAATAAAATTTTCTTTTTCATTCCATATCATCTCTATTAAGTGTCTTAAAAGTGATATAATAGTTTATTATTGAAACTTTGGTATATAAATTTCTTTGTTTTATTTTTAATATATTCATTGATTTTACTTCCTACCATATTATCCAAAAATTGGTTATCATCCGGAGGGTGTATTACCTTAATCAAGTTGGTGTTACAATATATTCCCATCTATGCGTCATCAGTTCTAGATATCTCGAAGGTAGTGCTTCAAGAGCTTGACCATATAAGTCCTAGATTCATTTGGACAAGTGTCAGGGAGGAAAGAAAATGGACTTTGGTGAAGTGGAAAACTTTGTGTTTGTCAAAATAGGAAGGGGGACTGGGTTTTATAGATGGAGTAAAAAATAATGAGGCGTAGGCTATAAAATTGTACTAGAGAATGATTAATTAGCCCCAATGCATTATGGGCCAAAAATATTTGATCAAAGTATGCAAAGAACAAAACTCCAACAGAGATTGTTTGGTATCAAATGTCTAATAAATTGTATCCTATTTTAGTGGTATTCAAAATAGGAAAGATTAAAATAAAGGTTTTTTTATATAGTTAATAACAAAAAATACATATATTTCTAGTTAGACTCATGGGATGGACATCCACCTTTGGTGACTTAATATATAGATTGGACACCAATGATGGAGAAGCTACATGGAAATTAATTGATAAAAGTAGAAAATACTCGAGGGACCAAACACAAGGACTAAGAGTTGGAAGATACTAGATTTATTAATATAATGGCCAATTTAACTTCCAAAGAGACTAGCGAAGGAGATTGATCAAATCATACAAATGAGATCATTATCATGGTCCTATGAGGATGATCAATTTGGATGGAATAGTAGTACTAATAAGGTGTATACAGTAGCACAAGGATACAAAATATTATGCCCTAGCATCACTCATCCAAATTGGGATCTATTCATAACGCTTTGGAGGAAAACGTTATGGGTAAATATTAGGTTCTTTAGTTGATTACTCCTCCTTAAAAGGATACTCATAGGGGAAAAATTATTAAAGAGGGGAGTTTATGGACCTTTCAAATATCTATTTTGTATGAAATAGAATGATACTTCCAACCACATTTTTATATAATACCCCATAACGATCAAGCTATGGAAAATGTTGACATCTCTGCAAGGTTTGCATTGGACCAATAATTATTCTATAGAATAAATATATATAGGATGGGAGAATCAATAAGAATTAGATGGTTATGTGGGGAATATAGTATGGACAAGGATGAAAATCCTACCTTAGAACATCTAGAATGAGTGGAATAGAAGGATCTTCAAACAAGAGACTAGAGATGCCCATTTTATGTGGCTGAAGACCATATGCAATATAACAAAGACTATATAATTTATGTTGAAGCAACCACAAAAATCACATCAATGATAAGATCAAATAGTGGTATGACTCAATATTAGTCCCTAAATGGATATATTTGAAAGATTCAACCCACAAGACAAAATTATGGATAGAACTCGAAAATGACAACAACCACCACTAGGATTTGGACAAGGAAAAGGAAATACATGTGGGGTATCGAGGGGTAACCTAGGTAGGGCCAATGCAAGGGGAATACGTAGACTACTAGATGGTACCTCGACATTCACATTTATGGTAAACTTAGGTACACTTTCCAATAACATTATCGAGGGAAATGATATTTTGAGAGGGATGCAAGAGTATCTCAAGGCTAAGTGGAATAGAGTGATAGGGGATTCAAACTCTTAGTTATTGATCAATTACTTTAAATCCCCATTGAGAATCAGGAATGCTAGTTGGAGAATTAAAAGGGTTGTAGAGAAAATCATATGAATTCAAAGTAGTTTTATAATGGTGATATACACCTATATACTAAGAGAGCAAAATAAGGCAGTTGATGGTATGGTAAATAGGTCTTTGGATAAGGGATACCTGTTTTGCTATGGGCACCCTCCTAATTCATTGGCATAAGAAATAAGGGAATATATTTTACATATTCAATATATTGATGATAAAATTCTTGGTAATGTGTACAAATTCATTTTTTATGACACTTTTTTCTTGATATGGATTTTGGTTATTAGTATAATGGTTGAGATAGATAAATTTGATGAATCCAATATCAAAACATAGGTGAAAATCCTAATGGGTTGGAAAGGCCAAAGATATAATATGATTTGATGATCAATATAACATTTTCACTTTTTTTACCAAAAAAATGAAGATATTTAATTATTTGTTGTGTTATTTAAAGTATTTATTATTGATTAATTAGTTATTGATTATTATAAATTAATATGTTTCTAGTTATTATCTTGATTTTTTTTCGGTTGTTGTACCCACTCACACACACCCTGTGTGGTTTGAAATTGGGTTTCCTATATGAAAACCCAAAGATATAACACTACTGTGTCCCATAAAGGACTTATCCTAATCTCCATCACTATGCTTCAACTTATTTATAATTGTAATTTGTAATATATTCATGAACAAATGGAATCAACACACATTACTTGGAAAATCAAAAGTAAATCACATATAAACCACAACATAGATATAAAAATTGTTATTAGAGACCAATAAATCTAGCTAAAGAATAAAGAATTATCTCTAACTAAAGGTAAAATTATTGGATTAGATAGGATATAAATACCCATAATATAAGTTATCCAAGATCAATGTTAAAGAACTAACCTAATGGACAATAATATTATAATACAATAAAGTCACCCTCTAAGTTGTTTATGGGTCCATAGGGAAATATACAAGTGATTAGAATACAATGTTAATTGTGGCTTCAATGTACATTAACACCACTTAGTTCAACATCCCCCATTGAGTTGAATGAGGGTAATAAAGAGATATCTTTATTAATTATCCGTCCTTAGGGGAGACTCTCCTACACCAAGACAATCTTATAACTATACAAAAGTTACCTTTAGCATAAAATTGGCCAAGATATCTACATATTATTGTATTATAGGTACGTAGGCTAGCTTGAGCATCTCATAAAGTAACATTAGCAAACATTGTGCACTCTTACCTTAATTTTCTTTTATATTAATGGAAAATAAGATTGCAAAAAATCTTTATGGAGCTATAGTTATCATAATATAAAGTAATAAGAAAGTACCTAGGAAGACCCAATTGCTCAAGAATCGACAATATTAAATATATTTCAAGGTCTCATTGAAAACATAATATTCAACCATAAAATATTTATAAATGGTGGATTTCTAATGACAAAACCAAGAGAACAATCTAGAACCAATATAGAACACCAAGTCATAGTAGATCATCATTGGTCAACATTATCTATCCAATTTGCATTAGAGTAACCCCATGAGATAGGAAAAGCCCCAATAAACTAATGAATTCCTACCTAGTAGGTAACTTTGATATACTATAACATCCACTTAGATACTATCCAATGACTCACACGACATAAATTCGTATATCAAGAATAATAGATGATAGAAAAGGCAATATATGATCTAAAGGTAACATAAACCAAAGGAGTAGAAATTTTTTCAAAAGTTTTAAATGTAAAGCAAATGGAATGTACTTGGGATTATAGTCCTCCATATTAAATCATTATACAAGATTCAATGTGTATTAAGGCTATAAGTAAGTGATCTCAAAAGGTTATTAATCAATTTGAATCCCTAGTAAGACCCAAACCTATCCTCAAAGTTGTATTCAATTCATATATTTATCTCTTTGATCAAGGATTTTTAGTTTCCCATGATGATGAGGTCATAAAAATGAAACATATTAACAATAATTTTTCAATTATATGTTAGATTTAAACATCATGCTTTGTTGCACAACCTTGAAATTGTATTTGAGAAAGAAGAAATTAATATTCTCAAACAAAGCACAAGGCACATGCCTAGGCCCATATATGGAAATCTTAAGTCAATAAACAAGAGGAGTAGATCCATCCAAGGTGAAGGTGGGTTACTATTATATATCAATTTCATTTTGAATTTTCCTATCAAGAATATCATTTTTACATCCATTTTATAAACTATCCACCTATAGAATGCAATAAGAGAAAGAATAATCTACACAAAATCCACATGATACATAGAATTAAAGGTCTCTATGTAATAAAATTGCTCATTCTAACAAAAACATCTAGTAATAATATATTTTTATATGATTCTCAATCTAACCATCTACATAGAATTTCATTTTTTATACCTAATTATATCTAACCACATTCTTTCCCTTGAGAAGTGAAATCAAAACTAGAGTTTGATTCTTCATTAGAGACTCATATTTTTCCAACATAACATCTTCCCACTAAAGATACCTCTTGAATTTAAGTAAGTGAGAGGATTTCTAGAGTTATCAGCCTTCAAAATCAAATATCAAGAAGGACATTTTGAATGAGATTTATTTGCAATAAATATTCATGCATCCTAAAGGACTTTTCGATCTCACTTAGGTAATAATCCATCCAAATATGGTTGGGGCACATTCTATTCATAATCAATAATAGAAAATGTAATTAAAGAATCCATAACATTCTCAAAATCATACCACATTGTCCAATACCATAAGTAGTGCATAGAAATATTGAGCTCATCTCAAGTACAATTTAAAGAAGAAAAAGGAACATATACTCGGTGAATAATTTGGAGTATATACAATTATATCTCTACTATAGATTAGAAAATTATGATAGACAATTTAATAATATAAATTATTAGATAAGAATCATGGAGAAGAGAGAGAATAAATAATAGGGGTAGGATAATTTACCAAGAGGACCAAAAGTGGATTAGAGGGAATTAAAGGAAGAACCTCATAAAACACCACGTTATGCCAAATAAGAATCTTTCAAATAGAAAGATCATAAAGGTGGTAATCATTAGGACTATCACTATATCCCACATGAATGCATCAATGACTCTTAAAGTAAAGTATATTTTACTCATATTTGCATATATAAGTCTATGTAATTGAAGCTTTCAAAAGATGTCATCTGATAAAAAAAATACATAAACACATATAATGCTCAAAATTCTAATTTTTATTCATTAAAATAGTTCATGGGTTACAATAGTGATTCTACCAATTTTCTTCATGAATATCAAACATCTTGATGACATCTTCTGAAAATCCTCAGTGAAGGTGGGCTTTAGTGTACGTGGGCCATCAATAGTTTGCTAGTTTTTGTGATCTCCCGAAATTGTTATTGAGGTCTGCAAAATATGGTTATATGGTTTGGGGACCTACCTTAGTCAAGCCCCATATTGATAAAAGATAAAATGACATGAAATAAAATTGTGCTGAAACATGATAAAAACCACATAGAACCCTGTAAAAACATGAAATAAAGTATACCTGCTAAATTTTTTGAGGTGGACCTATTGCAAGGTCAATTCACATGGTGACCTATGATTTGGGACCCATATTCATAGATCAGGGGGTGAATTGGACTTTTGCTAACTATGGGACTAAAAATTTTGTTTGGATGGATGTTTGAAGTTGTCCTTTGTTGCTTGTACGGTGTGAAATTATCATATGCAATTTTGGAGTAATTTTGGCAGAGTTCCTATATGGTAACTAAAAAGGAGTTGAGAGATAAAATGAGAGGGGGGGGGCCTCTATTTGTAGGAAAGGCTAAGTTTAGGGGGTGGTTAGGTAAACCAAACCTTAGGATTAGATCTTGATGAGGTTAGGTTAAGGTTTGAATAAGCGTCAATCCTACATTCCCTAAAAGAATATCTCGTCCTCACACATGTGTGAGGAAGAGTCAGGATTAACTAGGGTTAGCTAAGTCCTCGGTTAGGTTAGCATTTAGTTAGGGCATTTGAAAATATCCTAACTAACCTCATGGTGCACACATGTGTGGGAGTGTGCTTAGGGATAATTTGGTTTAGGACCCTAATTAAACTCACTTAAGTTAAAAAGAGCATTTAAGTGAAAGTCAATGATGAATTAGAATGTTAATTAACCTAATTAGGATTTTGGATAGGGATAAGGTCCCATGAAGGCTAATTAGGTGTAGGGGAGAGCTTAAGTTACCTTAGGGGGCTAGTAGGTGGTCTCCTAGTAGGTAGGAAACATTTTGGAGGAGTTTTACACAAATTTTGTAGGTTTCGAGTCTACGGGCGACTATAATAGACTATATGTGACTATGGCAGTCTACAATGGACTACAATGGCCTACGATGGCCTATGATGACCTACGATGTCCTAAAAGTATCTAGACATGATTATGTGTGACTTTTGGGTGTCTACATTTGCCCCTTTTTGTACTATGTTGTGTGAAACACAATTTAGTATAAAAATATGATATGAGCAAGTGGTGAAATATTTTGAATTGGAGGGGAAGAAATGAAAAGAAGAATGGAATTTAATCAAAGGTATGTAGCCGCTCGAAGCATGACCATACAAAATTGATCAAATATCAAAATAATAAGGAATAATAAAGGGGGAATAGAATAATAGAATTTAATCAAATGTATGTATCCGCTCGAAGCGTAACCATACAAAATTAATCGAAGATTAGAAGAAGAAAGAAGAAGAAATGATAATAAAATAATGCAATTTGATCAAAGGTATGTAGCCACTCGAAGCATGATGATACAACATTGATCAAATATCATAAGAAAAGAGAAGAAGAATAGAAGGAGAAAAGGAGAATGGGGCATAGGATGAATGCAAATGAATGGTTGTGGATGCAATGGATGATTTTGTCGATTTGGTATAATATTCATGATATCATACTAGTTTTTTGCAAGGGTAAATTATGACTACTTTGATTTTGTGACCAATGCAAGATGGTCCAGATATGAATAGAACAAATGTCTACTTCAAATTTTTTCTTCTAATTGATTGATGAGTGCATGGTGACACTTGTCAAACCATTTGAGCTGAGTGGCATGGATTATTCAAAAGTATCATTCAGTATGTGGTCAGGGTCAATATACATGAATGATAGGATGACATATCTGTTATTGTGCATGGCTCTTGAGACTTAACAAATATCTTATTGGGATTTGGATTATTATTAATGCAAGATAATATTTAGCAAAAAAAAATTTAGATAGATGAGATATCCATGATTTGGATGTTTTATTGTTTGGTTGTTTGCAAAGAAGAATTTGGATATGAATACCCCCTCAAATGAGGAATCAACAATGAGGTGAATGGAATGTAATGATATGATGATGAGTCGATTGATAGATGAAAATTAATGATAACAAGGATGAAAATTTTGATGGACAAGAAAAGGGAAGGGTGACCTAGGTGTTGAAGTGAAAGTTTGGTGATTTTGGAGTCAGGAGCTTCAATTTGTAGGGTGGGGGGTGAATCAGAACTTAATTTGTAGGGTGACCTATGAATTGGACCTAAATAATAGGGTGACTTATGAATTAGGTTTTTTAGGTGTATTTATGCTTTTTTGATGCACGTGTGGGTCATTTTCATGGTGAGTTGGAGAGCAAGGAGTGAGAAATATTTGGCAACATAGAGCACTTGTAGTTTGTAAATTGGATGTAGATCTGGCAAGGGGACAAACTGGTGCTATAAATTGATGTGAGGATCCACTGGTAAGTGCTTGATACTTTATTTTGTTGAATTTTGTTGTTTATATAAATGAATGAAATGAGGGGTGGGAGGTTTTTCCATCGTTTTTGAAATGCATATAAGATTTAATAAAAGTTGAAACACAAAGTTTTAAATAAGATAAATGGGTATCTAAATTTTTAATCAGATGTTAGGCTTGACCAGTTTTCATGTTAGTTTGATCGATTTATGGGTAGTGTAGTGGAGTGAGTTGAATTTGCATGTTAGGGGCAAACAGGGTACTATTTTTGCAATGTGTTTGAATATTTTCCATAAAAGTGGGAAATGGGTATCCAAATGTGTGACTGTGTTTTTTTTCCCTCTATTGGCATGTGATGTTGATGTGTGTTGTTTGGGTGTAAGTTGGTTGAACTTGACTTCAATGTTCACGATTATTGGAGTGTTATTTTTGAAATATGTTGAAAGTTTCATTAGAAAAAGGGTGAGATAGGTATTAAAAAATGTATTTTGTTTTTTTGTGTTGTGGTATTTGATGTGTTTTTGAATTTTGTGCCATGAGGTGTATGTGGGTAAACATGTAATTGGCTATTGGGATCCATATATCCATTGTTTTTAAAATTTTTTGGACTTTTACCATGAAATGGCAAAATGGGTATCCAAATATGCAACTGTGTTTGTGTTTTGTTGTGTTCTATGAGTTGTACATGATTTAATGTCTTAGTATGCATGATAAATTAAATGAATGATTTTATGGGTGTGAAATGTGCGTAAGTGAATTGTTTTTTGTATGTTTTGTGATGTTTGTCCTGAAAGGGGGGTGAATGGTTGCCCAAAGTGTGTTTTGTTGTTGTTTATTAGTATTTTATTTTTAGTATGTGATATACCATAATGATGATGTGTGTGAAAAGCATTTGATTGAAATTGTATTAACTAAAATATAAGGAATTGTGGTTTGTGTGTGGCACTGACATGAAATTTGTTGTGGTTGTTGTGGATGAAATATGTGAAGAAGCTTAAGTCACGATATCATGTGTGAATTATGAAGGCTGAATTGGAGTATTTTATGAAGAGTGAGGTAGAACATAAGTGGTTGGATACAGTATGGTTGAGAGGAGTTTGGGAGTGTGTAAGCATACATGCTGATAGAGCTTACATATCAACATTATGTGAGATATGAGACCCAAATAGGAATACCTTTGACTTTTTGACATGTGACATGATGATCACCTTGGAATATGTGTACAAGATATATAAGTTACCCATTGAGGGTATTCTAGTGAGGGCAGCTATAGATCATAGGAAGGATGTGGTGATGGAGCATGCATTTTGTGTCCTATGGAGGGAGGTAGATACCATGAAGATGGATTACGAGTATGTTTGGTATTAGGACATGTTGTCCAATCATTAGTGTGTAGCGATGGTTATTATTTCTACCTATGCACTACCAAATACTTTTGGGGTGAAGTTTACTTGGAACATGTTGGATGTGGTGTGTGACATGGTAGAGTGTGATGTTGTGTTTGCATGGGCACCTGCATTATTGGACCAGGTGTACAGGGCATTACATGATGTAGTACATATGGGGTGAAAGGGATTGAGTTAGACTCCTTTGCTACAAGTGTGGGCATGGGGGCATATAGTGATAAAGTGACTATTATTATTGCCTTATAATGCTCATGTAGATGGAAATACTCACTTGTAGTACATATTGAGATGGAGAATAAATGAGGAGAAGGGGATGAAGAGGCCACATGAGTGTGATCCTTTATTTTGGAGGGTGATGTTTGGGGAGTTGGAGACTAAGAATATTTTTTGGAGGCCCTAGAGGGGTGGGGTAGTATGGAATAAGGATGAGGATCATCTAGGTGCTATCCACTAAGTGTAATGTGTGGTGGGGTGATATACCTTCCAAACAAAGTTCTTTTAGTTTAGTAGGGTGATGCAGTAGTTTGATCTATGATAGGGTATTTTAGAGGTACCTATCAAGATTTATAGGTTATGGGGTGATAGAGGGATTCACCCTATAGTACTACCTTGGACTGGTGAGAGGGATCCACCAATGATCATTTTGTATATGGAGGATGTAGGTGCGACACCAAAGTATGATACCTAGTGGGTAACTTAGAGTTGGGATCTAGGTAGGGGAATGATTGATTTGTGGGTGCAGCCAGGTACTGGGGTTCCTATGTCAGAGGGGCAAGAAATGATAGGTACTTGATCTAGGCCAGAGGGAGGGGTGGGAGATGACATGGATGTGCCTCTTTGATGGTTGAGGTGATGGTTAGATGGCACATCTAGTGCATTTTTGGAGGGTATGGTAGAGATATAGGTAGGTGGTTTAGAGTAGCTTATGGAGGATCATATGATGATGGAGGAGGTGAGGGATAATGTTGGAGTTGATATAGGCATCGATGACATGATTTATTTGAGTGATCTTGGTGACATGGGAGATATACCCATTGAGGAGTGGTTGGATGCTGATCAGGAGGTGTTAATTTTGCATGAGATGGTATGATAGCTAGAGGGGTAGTTTTGTGGGAGTGATGAGGGTTGAGTGGCATACCGAAGGAGATGGAGTGAGGAGAAAAAGGACCTAGAGGAGAGGTTTTTAGCTATGGATGTGGTGTGTGCCACAAAGGAGAAGGAGTTAATATTTAGGGTGTTTAGCTGCATGGGTGACTTGAGGCAGTGGAGATAAGGCATGTAGAGATAGTAGATAGTTTGCATTGTCTGACTAGAGAGACTATAGAGGTCAAGGAGAAATTGAAGGCTAAGACACATAGGATGAAGTATGTGATAAATACTAGGGATGTTGAGTGAGAGGCTCATTTTATAGATATAGTGAAGCTACATACTAAGGTAGAGCGACAATGATAGGCACAATAGGATGTGGAGTGGGTGGGAGTGGTAGAGTAGGTCCTTGCAGATGTCATTGCATTGAGAGAAAATATAAATAAACTATGAAAGGATAGTGAGAATGTGGTGAAGCAGATGATGGAGGAGACAACGATACGGTTAGATTGTGAGATCCTCTTGCTAATGTGTAGGATCCCACTACTATATTATGGAAGGTTATGGTTGTGATAAAGACCATGATCATGAGCATAGACATATTTGTAGTAGTATCATCGAACTATAGCCTCGATACCACAAAGCGGGATGGGTATGGAGGTACCAGTGGTGTCGTAGGGAGGAGGAATTATCCTAGAGTTGGATAGGATGTCTGTGCCTATGGGTGCTTAGACAGTGGGGGCAATTGCTAATTTATCATTGTGGCAATGACACGTGGGGTAGAGCAAGCGAGGGTGGATCATGAGGGAAGTGGAGAGACTCCTAGTGATCAATAGGAATGATGCTAGTTTGTAATAATACATGATTATTTTTGTAGCCTATTGGTGGTGGACTTGTACTCATTTTTTAGCCAGATGACATTTTTATCATTATATATAGATACCTATTTTTTTGCGGCTCTTATATATGTGTGTTGTTATTTGATTTGAATGTATATGTTATTCTTTGATTTGTGCTGTGTAAAATATCGATAAGTATATGTAAGGTAGATGAATAGATGTGCATGTGGACACATGTAGGAGAAATGATGACATTGTAGCATAGATAAAATGTAAGGTGATGCAATGGAAATGAATGTAGATAAATATGATGATGCATGATGTGATGTAGATAAATACATGTAAGATAGATGCAAGGATTCATATATGTGGAAGCTGAGCACAGAGGAAGCACTTGGATTGTAACATAATCGATGGTAATGTGATATGTTCTATAATCTTAGGGATGTAGGATAGTATAAGGTGTATGCAACAATTTTGATCGTCATAGTTGGAGTAATCAAACCTCATGAAAAATTGAGTGAGATCTATCAACAACTCATAACTAACCTAGCTAGGTAAAAATCATCGGAGACCAGTGTGTGCAAATAAATGATGTTCACTTATCCATTTTGAGGGAGGTAGGACTAACCCATTGTAAACATAGTAAAAGTATCTAGCTCATCCACAAGCATGCAATGATCTATACAAAATAAGTTCACTAATGTGATAGATGTATCACCACTTGTAAGACTATTATACTAGTAGGAAGGCACTTAGGGCCTATAGCTGGTGATGGAAATCATCCCATGATGTTATGTTAAAACTAAGGACCAAAGGCAAAGAAGCATACCAATTGTGGTACTTGGAGGATTTTCATTTTGTTTTCTGCCCCTCGTTTATTGCTTATCTTTTTGTGGTGCTATTTTCTTATTCTCTTTTTTTTTGTATGGGCATTGGCTTTTGCTTTCTACCCCATTTTTTACTTTTACTTATTCTTATTCCTTTGTTTATCCCTAGGTTGTATGTTTATCATGCAAATTATAGGATGAGCAGGGGCAATCGTTCGCTATATGGAGATAGCTATGCAAGGTTTTATCTTCCCTCTAATAAAATTTATTTTAGAATGTGACCTATGTGAGGGGTCCTTGAAAGAAGTTGAATAATCTAGAGGAATCTACAATGAGTGTAATAACCTATCATCTAGAGGTGACATTTGATTTACTAAACTAGTGAATGGTCAAGAGAATGCAAGACACCATAGACCCTGTAATAATGAGAAAGGGAGTGGACATCCAAGTGGTAATGCTAACAAGTGCATATGTTATTCCTACTAAGGGCGCATTTCTAGAGATGCAATATACAAATATGAATGAAAACATAGAATAAGGATTGATATATGCAATGAATGTATTGTGCAATATAGTATGAGAGAAAAGTATCTACAAGAGGAAATATATGAGATGTAATTGGATGATATTAGTAATGGTATCTAGATATGAATGCATGGGGTGATGATAACGAGAATAGAGAGTCATTATAATGGTTGCCCTAGCATGTGGGAAGATCTAGGAAACAGGAGAAAAGAATATGTATGATAATAATGAACAAGGAATAATAGGGAGTGAGAAAAAAATATGGAATCACATGAGGGTAAGGAAATATGACAAAAAAATGAGGGAATTAAACAACTATGTAAGGGAAAAGTAAATAGTGTAAGAAGAAGAGGGGAAAATCAACATAGGATGTAGCCGCTCAAGGTGCGACCATTAAAAATTGCTAAATAAGGAGGAGAATAGATGGAATGGATAAAACATGAGGGAAAACAAACTAGGAGTATGTGAAATGATGTGGCTCAGGGCATGAGGGATTGGGTGAAGTGATGAGGTGACTAGGGTTTTCGTAATTGGTGTAATTGGATAATTATTTAAAGTAACAGGTTGTAGAAGTGAAAGAATCTTGTGATGGGATGGAATAAGGGATTAGATGATATGGAGGGATAACAGGGTGAGTAGGTGAGAGAGCCTATTTAGGATATGAAGTAGAGTCATAAAAGAGCATATTATTAACATTTTATTTCAAACGTGTGGTAGGTGATGTTGTACCCTAGCTGATGATGATAGATATAAAAGTGGTTTTTGTTGTAATCATGCAGCTTAGGACATGAAGGATCAGTAGGATGGATTTTAGGTAGTGCAAGGAGGCCCTGGTGAAGTATTTAGTGAAATGTTTGAGATAATGGTGCCAACCAGACTGGCCTAGGATAGATATATGGGTCGAGTGGTGATGAGCATGGAGGAGGTTGTGTAGGGATGAGTGGTCGGGTTAGAATATAGGAATTAGGTATAGGTTAGATTCGAGAGTGAGGGGTAGGTCTGGAAGAGAGTGATGTAGATTGGGTCATGGTAGAATAGCATGAGGAGTGACAACAAAAATGTCTCAAGTGTAACTCAAGGTTGTCGAGACGGGAGAGGATATGTTGGATGTTGATGGGGGGATGAAATAAAGGATGGTGGGGACCAAGATTTATGTGGGTAATTGTAATGGAGGTATGGGTATGAATACATGAATGACCAGGATGAAGATAGAGGAGAGTGGAACCGTTGCACTAGTTGTGTGGTAGGTTAAAATGGGAGGTCGTGAAGTGGATATGGTGATGTATTAAGGATAGGTGGTGTAGGATATGGTTGTAGATAATGATGCAAATAGGATGAGGGAATATATATAGAGGCATTTTAAGTGGCACGCTAGCATAGGGATAACTCATAAGGAGACATTTCACTCGGTAAGGGTGAAGGTAGTCCTAAAGAATGTGCATGAAAAGGTATGGTTCCCCTATTAGGAGGATAGTATGTTGGCAAAGACTAACAAGATATATAAGGTAGTAAATATGGATCTCTCAAATCAACCAAGTGACATAGGTATGATTCTCATGTGTGAGGGTTTGGTCAGTGAGAATGTTTCTCCTTGTCCACAAATGAGGACAAAGATATTTTGCTATCTCCAGAGTGAGCAAATTAGGAGGAATTCCTATGGTAGGGTGAGTGAAGGTGAGGTGAAGTGTGATGGTTTGAATTGTATCATAGAGAATACTATTTGATGTGGATAGAATCTGATAGCCTAGAAAGGTCATACAGAGTAATCGATATGAGAGGAAATATCAGAGAATCCTACATGATAAGAAAATATGGTGCTGAGAGTGTAAATCTATGAGGACATATCTCGGTTGAAGATGTCATAATAAGCAAAACAAAAACCTACAAAATCCAAAATACCAATAGTATATAAATGATATAAAAATTACAAGTAGTTTTGTTGTGTAATAGAAAGTGTAAAACCATATGTGTAGTGTGGTGTGGTATGTGTGTGATGTAAAACAAGACTATGTTGTGATGACCTTATGTACAATTTTTGGGGGTGTATACCTAGATAAGCTAGGCATTGAATGTGTGAAGGTGAATGATATTGATAGGTTCTAGTTCAATGAATCCTTTGAGTTTTTCCAATCGATAGGCACCAAAACAAAAAATTTGTGTGATGATGTATGGGCCTAACTAGTTAGGAGTGAACTTGTCTCATTGCTGATGGGGTTGGCTTGTGATTTATTGGTTTTCCTTGAGAACTAGGTCACCAATTTGAAATTTGTGTTGATGTACCTTACTATTGTAAGCACGATGAAGGTGATCTTGGTAAACACGTGTGTGCTTGATGGCATGGATATGATTCTCATACAAGAGTGTTAATTGGTCAAGGTAGGCTTGGAAAGCTATGTCATCATTGATAAAATATTTCATAGACTTGCAGGGAAGGTATCTCGATTTCAAGAGGTATAATGGCTTCAACACCATAGACCAATGAGAAAGGGGTTGCTCCAATGGGAGTACGGATGTTCGTACGATAGGAAAATAAGGTGAGGAGCATATGATTGTGCTAATCATGATGGGATTCTACCATTTTCATATGAATAATCGAGCAAATGGTTTTATAGAGCAAAAAAAATGATGCACCTATCAAAGGGAAATGAGATGCATTTATTATTCTATTGATTTAAGCACTAAAAAAATGACACTTTAAGCAAACATAAGAGACATATAACTGAAATAAAGTTGCGGTTCTATTTATATTATTGTAATTGTCAAATATACAATTACAAAATATCCCCTTTGAGAGCTCTCAATTGATACAACTCATTACAATGCCCAAATAATTGAATCCTTTTAGAAATCCAAGGTATGCTTGCAGTGTCTTCCTCACAATCACGATTGAAGAGCGGGCTTTTGACGCCACTGCAATGTTTTATCAATGTTATAACTTATTTCTCCTTACTTGTGTACTGTGATACCTGGATATACACACAAAGAAATCAGATTTTTTAATAGCATGTGTGTATTGAAATGCAATCAAAGTGATAAATGTGATAATGAGCTTGAAAGAAGAAATGTATAATAGATGATTCAAAACTATTCCAAATGTTACAAAAAATTAGGATCATGCATATAATGTGCTCTGGAAATGATCTTATAAAAAAAAAATTACACACAAATTTATGTCCATCCTTGGGTGTGCCATTCAGGATTGCAAAGTAAGAAATACATAATAATAGATGCAAAACAACTCAAAATTGTACCAAAACTTAACAAGAAGCATAAGAACTACTCTAGATTTTATCTATACAAAAACATAAAGCAAATAGTGCTCTAATTTGTGGCCATATCTAGGTGAGACATTTAGGATTGTCATAATTTGGGGGTTGTCCTGGGATGGGATGGACACCAAATATAGTGGTTTTTACCACAAATTATTTTGGGATTTGGTCCAAAATACTCCTAGGGGTATTTTCATAAAATTTGGGATCTAATTCACTCAAATGGGTTGGTTTTGTAAGCGAATTATGCATTTTAGAATCACTTGAAAACCTCCTTCCCTTGATGGAGATCTCAAGATAAAACACAATGAATTGGGGATAAATCTTAGTAGCACTTCATGGAAAAATATTGTAAATACTCCTCTCTAAAATTGGGTGGAATGGTTTCACTTTATAACTCAAGTGATCATATGGTCAAATTGGCATGCTTGGCCATGCAAGGTAGGTGTCACAATTTATCCAAACCTTACCATGCGTTGGATGGGGAATAATATCCAATTTGGGCCTCCAATTTGCAACTTGGCATGGTATTTATGTACCCTCATAATGGTATGCTTTAATGGATGGGATAAATGGTAGAATTTGGGTGCCATTTGTCTTGAATTTTAATTTTTAAGGGTCCAAGATCATGGTTGTCCCACCTAAGAATGGTTGTTGGTGGTCATACCTAGGTGGGATGACCATGAACTATGGTTATTCTTGGGTGGGGTGGCCATGCCTTCTTGGCCCAAAACTTCCCAAAATTGGGGTAGAACCTCCCACAAGTGGCTAGGACCACTATTTAACCTTTGAGGGTTGCCAAAGGGGGCCATATGGTATTGATTAAAATGTGTCTTGGTAGTCTAATTGGATTGACATGATTTCAATGTCTATAGATACCCCATTTTAAGATGCATTGTGTGCAGCACAATACAAAGCAAAATAGATTACTAAAATTTTAAATGATTAAGGTTATTCAATAACCTAATCAAATTTAAATGTCCTAATCATGGAAAGAGCATGAATCCTTGAATCCTTGATTTTGACAAGTTATGGAACTTGATTCAAGTAAAAAATTTTGCGTTAGGCTTACCTGATCTTGGACATTGTTCAGTAATAAAGAGGTGATGCCTATGATCCTTCATGGTTTAGTAATTCAACGCATTTGTTTGATTGAAAGTTTTACTTTTTTTTTGCCCCAAGTAGGGGCATGCTTGTTTTGGCAATGATTTGATGATGAACATGATTTGCATGATTGAGTGTTTGATTATTGATTATTGATTATGAATGTTGTGATTATGACTACCCCCCAAGCGATGAGTCAATGAGGGAATGACCAGTGATAAAAGTGATGAGTGCTTGACCCATATGACTTGATTGGGGTTAAATGATGATCATTGATAAAATAGATAACCTAAAACCATATTGTAGGTAAAATGATGATCATTGATATGATCAACATTAGATGCCCCAATCATGAGAAGGATGCACATCTCATAATAATTACTTCCAATGGTGTGGAAGGTTTAATTTGAAATTTTGGAAGACAAGATTAAATCAAATTCTATCCTTGATGGTGATTAGGAGATAAAGCTTAAGTCATATCCTAGCCTTGATTGTGATTATGAGATAAGCTTAAGTCAAATCCTAGCCTTTATGGTGATTAGGAAATAAGCTTAAGTCAAATCCTAGCCTTTATGGCGATTAGGAGACAAAGCTTACTGGTTTTCTTGAACTTGCTTTTGATATTTTGCTTATTTTCCCCAAGAAAGGAGGGTGTACAATTGTCTTAGGCAATTATTCGTGCATGAACACACTTAACAATGATTGAGTGTTTAATTATTGATTTTTATTATGAATATTGTTATTATGACTAGCCCCTCAAGCGACGAGTCAATGAGAAAAAAGGTAAGTGATGAAAGCAATAAGTCTCTTGACCCAGATGACTTGATTGAATTGACCAAAGGTAGAGGCTTCTTTTGGAGCTTTTTGAAATTGATTGCTTAACTATTTGATTGTTGATTAAGGGAGGTATGATACCAATAATGTCCTAATTGATGTTTCAAAATGTTTGTGTGATTTGCAATTGTGCAATTTTGGACCATTAGACGTAGTATGTGTTATGATTTATGGATGCATTAATGGATGCAATACCTATTGATGATGCCAATATGCTATATGTATGTGATGTACTGATGACATGCACTAGCTAGATGATAAATTTCTGATTAGATATTGTGATCTAGATTTGTATATGCTCTACTATGTATGCATATATGATGCAATGGTGAATGTTATATGCATGTTTAATTTGTTTCAATTGTTTATGCACTTAAGTTATGTTAATATGATATGGTGAATGTAATTATGTAATACATTATTTACATGATGATGATGTAATGTAAATGACCCTGTATGCTTTAATCACTTACAACATAAGGAATGCAATTAATATGTGTTTTGAAAAACTGATGGATGACACCACAAAATGTATGAAAATGATGAATAAAAATGATAACTCTTATCATAAGAATTAATAATTTAAGCATCCATATGTGAAATGAGATGATTGTGATATGTGTAGGCTTTCTCTATAAGCTTCTATAAATTAAAATATATGCATAAAATAGTCAGTGTCCATCTAAATATCAAAACTAATATTTATCCAGTATCTATCCTTTTTCATGAACACAACTTAATTAACAAAAGTTCATAAAGAAAAAAGTGTATGATTGATGTAATTATTTGTTGCTATTAGGAAATTTTTGAGGTTTTACATGAGACTCAAACACCCTAGTTTATTAATCAAAAGTTGTATAATGACTATAAAGGACTCCTAAAAGATAATTTTTTTTGTTATGAAGACCAAGATATTCATTATCCCTATGTGTGCAAATGAATATAAAGGACTCCCAAAAGATAAATGTTTTTTTTATGAATACCAAGATATTCATTATCCCTATGTGTGCAAATGAATATATTATATGAGATATAAGACTACCTCATTGCCAAGCAGGATTCATTCAGTCCATTGTTGTAGTGAGGATCACCATATGTTCATCATGATCCTAAGTTTGGACTTAGTTGGATTAGACCACTAGGCAATACAAGCCACCTAAATCTAGCTCACTTTGTAAAATGCTTAGAACTACCCCAATGCTAGGCGGGATTCATTCAGCCCATTGTTGTATTGGGGATCACTCGATGGTTTCAGAATACTAACCATTCCAAGGATTCAAGCTCTTCACCCCCTTATTTTCTTCATGTTAATGTGGGATAATTGCTCATGTTTAGTGATTAAAATCACTTTTTAATTTAATATTTTATTTTCTTTGAGCAAGGGATTTGTTTAGTAATGAAAATAACTGTTTATTTTGATTTTGGTTTTTTCTTTTTGGGATTTTTCTTATTTTGATGAAATCAATGTTGGGAGAAGCAATGGAATTTGCATTAATAAAATATGAATTAAATATTACATCCTTTGCCTATATTAGTCCATAGATCCCAGATCTAATCAAACTAAAAATGCTTACAATAGTTGAACGTTTGAACAATATGCTAATTGACTAACATATGCCCTAATAATGTAATAACCATAAAAATATGCTAACTAACTAACATACGCTAACATCCCCCATTATTAAATTATTTGGGTAATAATATAACTATCCCAAAATAGTGAAGAAGAAGAGAAATGAAATAATGGTGGCTCGTACTTTGTCTTCGACTCTGGCTCTGGATCATGGCTCTAGCTTTGGCTCTAAGCATACCTCTAGGTCTATCTCAGGATCTTCCCATGAATATACATCTAGATCATTGCCTTTGGATCTGCCTATAGATATGCCTCTATAACTTTGTCTATGGGTCTATATTTAGGTCTGTCTCTAGGTCATTATCTCTGGAAGTGCCACTCGATCTGTCATTGGATTTGCCTCGGGGTCTACCATAGGTTTTACATTTTTGGTAGAATCCATACAACATGTCTTTCATCATGGTACATTGTGTGAGATTTGTCCATCCACAATCAATATGAATCTTGTTTGCCATTTTTACTTTGTACCAACATCTTGAAAAAGAGTGATTCGTACATCCACAAGAATCACAAGGATGTAATTTCCAACATTTAGCTGCAACATGTCCTATTTTTCCATAATGACTACAATAATGCTTTTTAGGAGATGCAAGAGATTTAGGATTTACAAACATGGAATCACTGGTACTTGCTTGTCCAGAATAGCCAAGGCCTTCATGCTTTACCCTGACATTTAAAATTATAGGAGTTTTAGTGCCTTGTTCATGTTACCTAATCTCTCACCATTGAATCCCATTTTATTCATCAGTTTGGATCCATATCCTTTGGTGTGTTTTTCAAAATACCCAATTTCATCATCTTCATCAATGTTTTTAACAATATGGCATTTGTCATTATTAATGAGATTATGGAGTTCTTTTTTAGGAGGTTCAATTTTTAAGTCACTAGTGTCACAAGAAAAGTCTGTTACTGTGATGAGATCACCTGTTCTACAAATTATATCTACCATCATAGGCATGAGGTATCCTGTATCACAATAAGCATTGACCATCATGGGCTCAAGGTCACATGTGTCACAACAAGCATTCGTCACCATGGGATGAAGGTCACTTGTGTCACTACAAGCATCGACCATTAGGGGTTTGACCTCTGTTTCCTTACTAATGTCCATTTTCACTTTATGCTGTGCAATGTAAAGAGCATAAAATGACATGTATATTCCCATTATAGCACCAATAGGGATTAGAACACCATTTTTCTGCATGTCTTCACAATACGCAGAATCATTGATTATGGCATCTACACCATTTCGTAGTGTGAGAAATGTGCCATCTTCATAAAAATCCATCCCATCCATGTGTGGGGAAAAGTATGGGCCTTTAACTAATTTAGAAACATTAGTTGGTTTTGGGATAGTTTTCTTCTTTGATCTTCCCATTCTTAAGGTGTCGGTCTCTGCCTAAAATGCACCTTGTACAATGAATTTTGCAAAAAAATAATTTGACTAAGGTGTCAGTCATTGTCGAAAATGCACCCTTATAAGTCTTCCCCCCTTGGTTTTTAAAAATTATATCTCCCCTATGTGCAATATAGGAGATAGTGGAGAAAAATTTTAATCCCCCCTTAATAAAAAAATTTGCAACTATGAAGCCTCAAAAATGCTTTTACAAAGAGCGCTTTTGAAGGCAAATCGTAAACAATGTCACCACAAAAAATCCCCCCATGAAGTAATTCAAACAAAAAAAAAAATTACTATTTATGAAGCCTAAAAAGAGAGAATCTCCCCTTTATTATAAGGTCTTCAAACAAAATAATTTTGCTATTTATGAAGTCTAAAATGTGGGTTTAGTTTTGATGATTTTATGCTTGTTGATTTCCTTGTTCCAATGGGCAAGTTTTCCCCCTTAGTGAAATGTCTTCACACTTTCAAAGGTAATTTGAAATTTGAAGTTTGAAAGTTGAAAAAATAAATTTTTAATAAAGGAAAACTTAATTTTTAATTAAATAAAAGTTTTCTTAATTATATGAAAAAAATTAATTAAGAAAAAACTTTAATTATTATTTTTTTGTTTTTAAAAAAAAAATTCAAATATTAAAAAAATATCAACTAACAAACAACAAATGAAAAAAAAAATTATACCTTTGCAAGGTCGGTAGGGCTCAAAATATATACCTCCCTCATTTTAGTGCCTTGGTGATGGTGGCCAACCAGCTGATCCATTGGCTTAGGTGAGTACTAAAGGGGAGGTTCCCTTATTAGAACAAATGTTGCACCCTATACCTTCAATGGGAAGCGCTTCCATCGAGCGATGCCCATTTCACTAAGCTACGATGAGGGTGGTGAGCTAGCAGTGCGTGTCCTGCACTCTTTTGGGGCTAAAAATTTTCCATCTGCTTCGGTGGTGCACTCCCTCTATGGCACGTTTCATCATGAATGTGTAACATGCAATCCAAATAATCATCATCGACAATATTCAAATTGACGTTAATATTTTTCTAGATCGGTGTCTACAATGGATCTGAGATCACAAAATAATGTTGTGAAAATTTTTGCTATCTCCAACTGGCTTTCCTCTGCTTTTCTCTTTATCTGTTATTCAGTAACTACATCATTCTGCAATGGTGTTCCTATCAAAATGATTGAGCAACATATCAATGGACGATTATCCTCTGCCATGACAAATATGGTGATGGACGAATATCTTCCACCTATGACATATCCTGTACATAGCTTCCGCTATGGCAATTTTCTAAAAATTATGCATTGTGCTGTGATCGCCCTACAACATATCTATTTAGAAACTCGTCTCCTAAATCTGCTTATCACCTATAACTTGTCTGCAAATATTTTATTGGGAGTGGTCTCTTTGTCACAGTCACTAATCGTTGGCTATGAAAAACAATAGGTAGCATTAATTTTCCAAAAAACTAGTGTCACAAACACCAATCCTTCATGCAATTTGGTTTGCAACCAGGCATAATATAAACTACCAAATCCCTTCAAAAACTGCCATTATCCCTTTTGCATGTGATCATGTCTCCCACTATAAATGTAGATCATCAAGGTGCACACTTCACCATGTTGGGATGAAATGTCATATATAGAATTATTAGAGCCAAATAATACGATTAATATCCAATTCTAGTTTGCTTTAGAAATTTCCAGGCTACATCGCCTAAGCGTCTGCAAAAACCAAATCCCACATACAGCGAGAAATAACTATTATGGTGTCACAAAGGCTCATGACCACCACACAGTGGTAAAGCTTCACCCATGTAAATTTTTTCCCAATGAACCACATTGCATACGCAACATCAACCCTTGCCAGTTGTGATCCACATCATCGATCGTATAGTCCTTGACAATTATGATCCACGTCATTGTCTAGTCTGTCATTAGGTCCTCTATCAAATTTATTAGGCCATTAGGTCCTTCGTCTGAGTCACTTTGCATGTTAGGTCTTCTTAGGTGTCATTAGGTCCATGTATTCCAATGGTTGTGGCCGTGTGTCCATAGCCCCATTCGTCGTAGAGTCTCTATCCATGTCGCATCACATAGTAGATTGGATGCAGTTCGTCAAGGTTGTTTGGTAGCTGATGATCCAATCCACCGATGGTTGCTTAAAGTCAGTTGTAGGTACTGGTTGCTTAGATTTGATTGTAGATCCACATCTAGGTAGTGAGTCCCAATGTGTCAGCATCCAGGAATCCAGTATTCATCCTCCATGTGATATCTAGTAGGAGTTCGTCTAGATAAATCTACCTTGTCATCCAAGGCTTAGGTGGCTACATATGCACGTCTCCCTAGGTCATTCACCAAATAGATTTGAAGTCCACTAGATAAAGATATATTTTTGCGTGGTCAGATCGGCTGTGTCAATAGCTCTCAGGTCATATTATCTGACTAGCCTTAGATCCCTTGGAAAAACCTGTTCAAGTCAACTCCCAACTACAATCGAGTCAAGCTAAGAGCATAAGGCTCTGATACCACGTTGTGAGAAGCAATGGAATTTGCATTAATAAAATATGGATTAGATAGTACATACTTTGCCTAGATTAGTTTGTAGATCTTGGATCTAATCAAACTAAAAATTCTTACAATAGTTGGACATTCGAACAATATGCTAAATAACTAAAATATGCCCTAATAATGTAATAACCATAAAAATATTCTAACTAACATACACTAACAAGCAAGGGATTTCTTTGGGTAGGAGGGAGCTTGTCCTTTTTTCAATTACCAACACCCTATACCATGTGCATCACAAGGTAAGCAAGTAAAAACCTTTCACTTAAGGTGACCAGGACCACTTTCAAAATTGTGATGTTATTTTGAAAGATACAAGCTACTATCAAAAGTAGACCTCATATCCAAAAGTGAAGATGTCTTTCTACAAAATCTGAGAAGATCACTAGGTATGGCTAAATGACCAAAAACCCTAAAGATACCCTATAAAAAATGACTAGGTGAAGGAAAACAGACACAAACATGAATGGTTGGAAATGTAGATGATAATTATAATGTAGACATGTGTGAATACTGATATTTTGACAAAGTTTATTTTGAAGGATGACTAGTGTACAAACTTGGTGCTAGAAATATATGATAAACTCTAAAATGCAAAGTGCAATGGTGGGTATGCTTAATGTAAGTGGTTTTTTATGCAATGATATGAAATCTAATGCAATGCAATATTTTTGTATTTTTGTTATTTTAATGATGTTTTTGGATTTGAATTAATATATATGTATATACATTTGACCAATTGGCTTATTGCATGCCATTGGGGCATTTTGGGTGACCAAAGGATTTATAGATACCTTTGGGGCTTTTTTGCTATGGTCATGGATACCTTTGAGTATTTTTGGATGACCAAAGAGTTTATGGATACCTTTGGGGACTTTTTGATGACCAAAGGGTTTATGGATACCTTTGCGTATTTTGGGTGACCAAAGATTTTATGGATACCTTTGGGGATTTTTGGATGACCAAAGGTTTTTTAGGTACCTTTGGGACCTTTAGGTGACCAAAGTGTTTATGGATATCTTTGGGGTGGGTGACCAAAGGGTTTATGGATACCTTTGGGGTGTTTTGGATGACCAAAGGGTTTATGGATACATTTGGGACTTTTTGGGTGACCAAAGGGTTTGTGGATACCTTTGGGGATTTTGTATGACCAAAGGGTTTATGGATACCTTTGGGGCTTTTGGGAAATGATTATTTAAGCATGCAAAGGCCACTGATGAAGGATATTGAAGGGTTTAGGTTTCTCAATTCCTTCAATGGAGGCTAGGTGATAAGTTCTAGGTCCAATATGACTAGTGATAATGAATGGACCTAACCAATTTGCTACAAACTTATCCCACATATGGGGTGGCAAGTTAGAATTTTGTTGATTTTATTTTAGGAAAATGTCACCAACTTGAAAGTCTCTAGGGTAGACTTTCATATTATAGGTTCTCTTAAGCCGCTCTTGATAAACACATAGGTTCTTGAGAGCATCAACACGTTGTTCGTCAAGAAATTATAGTTGATCTAGGTGAGCCTACTACGTTGTGTCATCATCAATTAAATCTTTCATGGATATGCATAACGATAGGACTTCCAAATCTAAGTGCATGATAGCCTCAACATCATACAGTAGTGAAAATGGAGTTGCCCCAGTGGGTTTTTGAATACTAGTGTAGTAGGCCCATAGAGCAAGGGGTGATTGCATATGCCAATTCTTGTGATTATCTTTAACAATTTTCCTTAAAATGGTAATTACTATTTTGTTTGATACCTCATATTGCCCATTTTCAAGTGGATAATAGGGCATAGAAAAGCTATGTTGGATGTTATATTTAGTTGTTAAAGCATGCACATTTTTATTCTTGAAAGGTGGCCCATTATATAAAATTATTTTGGATGGAATACCAAAATGATAGATGATATTATGTAACATGAACTCCGTGATGCGAGGTCCAACCATAGTGGTAAGGGAAATTGCTTCCAACAATTTTGTAAAATACTATGTTGTTGTAATGATGAACGTGTTATGGCTAGAGGAATGGGGTGAGATCTTCTCGACTAGGTCAAACCCCCATTGCAAAAAAGGCCAAATGGATTGAATAGGTTGTAAGTCCTGAGAAGGTACATGTGTCAAGTTAGCGTGGTGTTGACACTTTGTGCACTTCTTAACATAAGCACAATAATACCACTCTAAAGTTTACCAATAATATCCCATGCATATAATGTGCTTTGCGATGGCCATACCGCTAAAATAGCCACCACATGTACCATTGTGTGCTTGGGTGATCACCCAAATTGAATCCTAAGGTTCTAAGCAGTGAAGGAGGATACCCTCATAGCTTTGATGATACAAAATATCTCCAAGTAAGACCTATTTTTTGCCCTTTTTCTTGAAATTTCATATGGCAACACGCGATAGTATAGAAGGAATATTACCAAGATTTAGGTAATATTTTATTTCAGTGGGCCAATATTGATTTGAAGAAGCCTCAATTGCATGAATTGCTTGATCCTTTTGAATTTCATCCCTGGAAAATGCTGATTGGAAGAGAACTTGTAAATATAGCATTTTGTTGCTATCAAAAGGAGTTTGAGAGAATAAAGTCTCCCAAATAGTATGATTCAGACGATTGTGAATTTGTGAGAACCGTTCATGAGAAGGTTCAATTTGAATCTTGTGGAATTATGGTGTGGAGTGGATGTTCTCATGATCAATCACTGATTATGATAGCATTTTGACTTGAATGGTGGATCATCACCAGGGTTATACGAGATTAAAGACCCCAAGGAGATCATTGTATCCACAAAATGGTTAGAATATCGAGGGAGTACCTCTATGTCACACCATTCAAATTTTGTCAAACTTTTATCCACAAGGGATTTGTAGGCTTGCAAGATTGGATATTTGCATTGGTATATTCCCTTGACTTGGTTCACTATGAGCAAGGAATAACCAAAAATGTTGAGCTTAGTTATTTTCAAGGCGATTGCCATTTGAAGGTCTATGAGAAGAGCTTCATACTTAATATTATTTTTGGTGCATGGGAAATCAAGTTTGAATGATAGGGGTATTAGAACTCCTTGAGGTGTGAAAAACACAATTTTTGTGCCACCCCCTTGCACGCACTTAGAGCCATCAAAAAATAGAGTCATGTCAGCATGTGATTCAGGATCTTCAGGATCAAGTGATTTTGGCACTTGAAAGACTCCATCATTAGGAAGTTCTATGTTACGAGGTTGATCAAATTATAGAGGAGCCTCTGTGAGTTTATGGGAGATGACCTGATCTTTGATTAATTTTTTTTCTGATGAATTTGAGGTCAAATTCCATCAATAGTATGATCCATTTCACCATGCAAATATTATGGTAAGTATGACTCATCATATGTCACAATGGATTCTCTTTGGATACTATATACATGGTATGATTGAGCATGTAATGGCATATATTTTTAGTGGTTAAAACCACTACTAAGCATAGCTTCTCAATATATGTGTATTTAATTTCGTAATTGACCAAGGTGTGGCTAATATAGTACATAGCCTATTCTTTGTGAAATTAGTTCTTTTGGACCAACATGATGCCCAATGCAAGCTCAGTAGCTGAGATGTATAAATAGAATGACACTCCTCATCGGGGAGAAGCCAATACTAGTGGCAAAGCTAGATATTGTTTGATTTCAAAAAATGCAACTTGACACTCATCATCCCAGTTGAATGTGACCCCCTTGTGTAACAAATTTTCATAGGTCGGAATTTATTTGATAACTGTGCTATGAAGCGCTTGATAGATGCAACCTTACTTTTTAGACTATGAATTTTATTGATGGTAGTAGAGGTATGCATCTCAAGGATTGTCTTGAATTTATTTGGGTCGACTTCAATGCCTCGTTTAGAGACTATAAACCCCAATATTTTTCCAGATATGACATCGAAGATGCACTCCTTGGGATTTAGTCTAAATATTGTGTTCAATGAGGCAATCAAGAACTTTGTGCAATACATCGAGATGATAATGGTGTAGTAAATATTTATCTAATAATTCATCCATGTAATCTTCCAAAATTTTATGCATGTAGTCGTGGAAGATGTAATTCATAGCCCACTGGTAAGTAGCGTCAGCATTTTTGAGGCTGAAAGGCATGACTTTATAACAAAATGTCCCCTAAGGTGTTGTGAACATCATTTTGAGTTGCTCTTCTCAATTAAAACAAATTTGGATATATCCATAGAAATAATCCATCAAGGATAACATCTCATGGTCTGTTGTGGCATCTACTAGGGCATCAATGTTTGGCAACGAGAATTCATCCTTAGGACTCGCTATGTTTAGATCATGAAATTCAGTGAAAATATGAATCCTCCCATCAGGTTTCTTGATAGGAACCATATTGGAAAGCCATGGTGGATAATCCATTGATATAATAATATTGGTATCTAATAGCTTTTGCAGCTCATTTTCACCATTAAGGCTATTTTTGGATGCATTTTGCATAGTTTTTGTTTGATTGATTTGGCATTTGGATCAAGTGTAAGATTATGCATGATGAGAATTGTATCCAGTCCTAGCATATCTTTGTATGACCAAGAAAAATATTTCTTCTTATCTTTGAGAAGAGCTATGAAATTAGCTTGCTCAGTGGGGGATAAGCCTTCCCCTAACTTGATGAATTATGGATTTTTAGGATCTGTGCCGATATCCCTATCAATTGTTATCTCAATTGACATATGATATCCCTATTCCAACTAGTGTGGAGTAGGTATCAAATGAATGTCATTAGTAGGGTTTATATCATCGATTGGAAATTCAAGTTCAACCTCAATATGAAAGACATATTTATTAGACCTTGGAGAAAAATGAAATGGTTGTAAAATTTCATCACAAGGCTAGTACTCGAAAGGAGATGATGGAGAATCTCTTCGATCAAAGTCGATTACCTCCAAGTCAAGGTGCAATGGCTTTGATGGGTTATTCAAATCTTGTAGGGGGTGTGAAAAGATCTATGGAAATTATTTTAATGGATGGATGATCTCCTTTGGGTGGTTTATGGGGTCTATTGACAATAGGTTGTCACAAGATCTATGGAGGTGGTTGTAGTGGAAGCAAAATAACTGAAGGTGGTCGATGGAGAAGTGGACGAGCTTAATATTATAATGGTAAAAGCTATTGCCAGATGGAATGTGGTAATGGGAATACATGCATATAGAACTCATCTTCATCATCCAAAGGAACTATTTATGTGTATTTCCCATCTAAGATAGAGGAATCAGTAGGTACGATACCATAGTCTGACTCATCATCAATTTTCTATTCATAAGAAGGACCTTGATATTATTCCTCACTATCATATGGAAGAGTATGCAAAATTTCACCTACTTCATAGGATCAGATGAAATCATAAGATATCTCTTGATCTATCATCATTGTGGGGAAGTAATCCCCCAAATAATGGAGATGAATAGGATTGGTATAAGTATCGCATGCAATCTCATATCTATAGTTTAGACCTAGGTGCTCTAAACTATTGATGAGGACATCGAGAGGAACATGATTATTGTATCCTAAACCAAACTTATCATATGGTATTTGATATCACGAATGATAAGGAATGTGAGTACCTTGTTCGTACAACCCCAAACCATAGTCATGATAATTGCAAATATGGATATATCTCATGGTGAAGTCAAGATTAGATATGTAATTAATGTCCTCAAAAAAGGGCTCGTTTTCCTCTTCTTTTTTTTGATATGGTTCTACGCCATAGTTAATACCTCCATAAATGAAATTCATTTGATTAGGAGGAAAGCCTAGAAGTACAATGGTACCTATGGGTAGATGGAGGTGACCCATGTTTTACACAATATCAATTGTAGGAGTTGTGATATTCCTTACTAGGTACTCTCCTAAGATAGTGGTAGCTAGATGAAATGTAACTTATGGTGGTAGAGATGGATGATATGGAAGCAAGTCTTGAGTTGACTCAATGTTTGCCTCATGAGTTGGTTCCTCATATTCTGAACTAGGAATCTCTTTTGTGGAGATGGTAGATATGGTTGTAGGGATCTCATCAATAGGCCTCTTTCTCATGTTCCTCCTATAGGATTCGATGATGAGGAAGGCATATCTAGAAGTGTCAATGATGAGGATGGTATGGAAGAATAAGGTTATGGATTAATGGAATGTGATGGTGGAGTCAAACCTTGGTTAGATGTATTTGGTTGGAAGTCTAGATGGGTTGATGGCAAGATAAAATTGGAAAGTTGTTACGCCAAGTTGTAGTAATTGAAGGGCTCAAAATCTGCAAAGACAACATGTACTTACTCTTCATAAGTGTGCTTCAAAAATTGGTGGGTGATGGATGGAACACACTTTATATCTCTAATCCAGGTTCTTTCGAACAAGATATTGTAGGCTATTTCACCCTCCAAGATGTGACACAACATTAAATTGGTATGGTATTTTGTCCCACTTGAATGGGTAAGAATATGGTACCAACCGTCAAGCACAAGACATAATTAAATGCTCAAAGGGTTTACATGGACATGAAAATATGGGATGTTGGAAGCCCTAGATGTTTGAGAGGAGTCGTGGTGATAATATTGCTAGAGGAACTAGTATCAATCAGAACTTTCTTGTAAGGTATTCCATTTACACATGCAATGATGTGTAGGGGAGGATCCACCATGTCATTTGGTACTAGTTTGATTTCATGCTCATTAAAGGTGATTACTAGTTTTGTGCATTTTTGAACATGCCCCACAAAATTGTTAAAGGAGTTAGACTCCTAGGGCTATAGTTCAATCAACTTGAGGATCTCCATGAGAGCTTATCAATGAGGTGGAGATTATTGAATAAGCTCATAGATGGAGAGTTGAGCCAATGTTGTTCACAAGATTTGAGTAAGCTTACTTTTTACTGTCACCACCGAACGAGGTGTGAGATTTTGCACTAGAGGTGGAGGAGGTTGTGACGTTGAAAGAATATCATTTAAAGCCACAGGTGGTTTGACTTGACTTGGGTAATGCCTATTACTTGTCATGATGCTAACCATTTGTATAAACCCTAGTTGAGGGGGTTCCAGACGGACCTTGTTCACCTATTGTGTTGGATTTGTCTACTCTTCATGAGTAGGCAACGAGTCTTTAAAACACCCATTTATTGATTGTTTTTTGCAATAGGGTTATCAACATAAAGATCATTCCTATCAATCATGTCTTGTACTAGGCATTTGAACCTATAACACATCTGCACATCGTACCCATTCTACCTATGATACTTGTAGTATAGGCCTTCATTATATCCTATGGGATTTGGTATGTTTGGATCTACATGTCAAATTTCAGGTAGATTAATTACCTTGGTTGCACAAAGGTGCTCAAATAGAGAATCCATGAACTCAGCAATGGGCATAAATTATCACTTAGGACAACATTGTTGGTTTTGCCCTTGATTTAATTTCTTGATTATTATTGTAGTCTCTAGGTGTTTCCTGATACTTGGGCTTTTGAGGTGGCATTGGTTGCATAGGCCCTATAACACTGATAGAAACATGGTTGACTATTGTTGGCTTTGGTTGTGCTGGATTTTTCTTGGTGTTCTTAATCATTACTTCTTGTGAGGTTTCACAATTTCCTCTTGAATTTTAATGTCCTAAATTGTCCTAGCATGTGCTAGATCATCTTCAAGAGTTGGGTACTATTGGAGTTGTAGCAACAAGGAAATTGGCTTCAAGAAGCTCTTAGCAAACATGCAAGTCAAGCCAGACATGGGGAGTAGGTACAGTAGTGTTGAGTGGTATTTTCACCCAATTGTGAAAATACACTCTCTCTTAGGATTTGTATTCCAAATCCCCTCTTCCAAAGAAGTTAAACAAACAACTTCTCTAAGGTCTTCGCTATATTAGCATTTGCATGTGTATTAGTAATATCAAATAAATATGTATCAATTTAAATACTTGGAACACCTTAGTGATTGCAAGTAATTGCAAGTAACTATAAACAAGGGGCATGTGTTGGTTTATGTTACCATGCTACTTTAATGATTGTTCATGAAACCATACAAAAAGTAAATATGAATTGACCCTCATGTGACCACGATGTAACCTTAATTTCTTTTATCTTGAGGGTTTTAAGGTAGATTTTATCTTCCCTTATTAAGTAGATTTTAATCAAGTTTTATCTTGCATTAAAGACTACTTTAAATGTGAAAGTAAATATCAAATATATCTATGAATATAAATTAGAAATGATGAATAGGCTTCTTGAAAATAGCTTCTTATCATGAAGATAAAGATAGCTTTCTATGTGATTAATAAACTACCCCTCTTTGAAAATCTTACCATTTATTCAAATTAAGAGCCACCCGATTGATCTGTGATGATGGCTTCGACTACGATGGATCCCTCTGCATCAGATTCCGCAGCCTCTGCTTCCACTGCAATTGCCCTGGCTTTCCCTGGTAGGGTCTCCCAAACCCTCCTCGGGGATCTTGAACCAGGCGAGATCCCTGTCGATCTCACGGATGATCCCGATGCCCCCGATCTGGATCCGGGTGGTGCGTGACCTTGGGCGAAAGGTTTCATTCCCCCCTTTCCCCTTTCCAAAACCCCTACCTCGGTTGGTCTATCCTTCAGCACGATGGTGTCGGGATCCCCCTCTCCCAAACCATCTGATATGGTTTCTCTTCCCCCCCTGGTCACCTCCGGGGATAATTTGGTCATCCCAATTTCTTGCATGGCTCCAAAAATTTCCCTCGAATCCTTGTCCTTGGTTGGGAAATTCGTTGGAGGCCGACCTAACATGGAGTCTATCAGAATATGGGCCAGTTTCAAATGGTGAACAAAGGGAAGTTTACAGCTAGTGGCTCTTTCCAGGGGCTTCTTCCTAATTCAACTAAACAACCAGAATGATTTTACAAGAATCCTCACCGGAGGACCGTGGTTCTTTGGTAGGAAAAGTCTATTTCTCAAGAAATGGGAGCAGGGTTTCAACCCCAAAACTCAGGACATCAATGTCGCCCCCATTTGGGTTCATCTTTTGGACCTACCAATCTAGTTTTTTCATGAAGACATCCTTCGAGGGATCGGAGGATACATCAAAGACTTGGTTGCATTTGATCCAGCAACTAAAGCCTGTTCCAGAATGGCCTTTTCTAGAATATACATATCTACGAACCTAGAATCCCATCTTACCACTTGCATAAATCTCATCTATGGGGACTTCCAGTGGTGTCAAGCCATTGAGTATGAGAATAAACCGACATTCTGCATCGAATGCCAGGATTAGGGACACCTCAGATCCCAATGCCCTTCTTTGAAAGATGCCAAAGAGGTTCCTTGACCCCAGCTCTCCTTTGCTCAACGTCCGGCTACCCACCCAGGACCAAAGGCTATTGGTGGCCCTTTTCGAGGGAAAATTGACAAAGGGAAACAAGTCCCCTTCCATAGATCCCTCCCCTAGCAAGCTCCGTCAAGTTCCAACCAGGTATGTTCACTTTTTGCCCTTCCCAACAAGTTTTGTCCTCTCTTTGGTGTTGATGATGATGTCCTATTTCCTGAGTCTGGTTCCCTCCCTTCTCCTTCCCCTTACCTCCACTACCTCCCCTCCCTTTCATTTTCCTCCCTGACCCCCCTTCGGCCGCACCTCCCTCCCAAACCCCTCCCACATCCTCGCTCCCCTCCACCTCTCCTAAATCCTTTTCCCCCCTTCCCCTCAAGGAGGGCTTTCCCACATCTTATTTAGACAGACCTGTGTCTCCAACCAAGCAAATTTTTGACCCCCTTGAGGAGGCTTCTAGCCCTTTCCGCAATCGCTCGGACTCTAGTTCCATCATTACCAGAAGCAAGAAAGGACCAGTGGATATTGGAGGTGACAAGAAGAGAGGAAGACCATCTATATCTGACTAGCTTAAGAAAGACACTGAAAATCAAGTTGCAAATGGGGTCCAAACAACCCTCTTCCCTGATCTGTTCGACCAGCCTTTGGATGATCCCAAGAATCCCAAACCCCCTCCCATACCCACCAAGGGTGGTAAGAAACCCTCCAAAGTTTCCAAATGAAGATACTCTCTTGGAACATTAGAGGGCTTAACAGCTCGGGCAAGCAGAGACTGGTCAGAACCATCAGAAAGGATTTCAAACCCACCATCATCATGCTACAAGAAACCAAAGAAGATGCAGCAAGAACCCCAAACATCATCAAATAAATTTGAAAAGAATGCCAATGGGATTCCTCCCCCACAGAGGGGTCGGTTTAGGGCCTTGTTTTCCTCTAGGATCCTCTCCAAGTTGAGGTAAGGGTGGTTTCCTTCACCAACATAACCCTTAACATGGTTTTCCATTGCAAGACCAACTAGTTTACATGGGTCCTCTCCAATATCTATGCCCCCAACAATCCTCTTGAAATGCGCCAGTTGTGGGTGTCGTTGTCCCTTCTCAAGACTACTTTTTCTGCCCTCCCATGGATGTTAGCTGGGGATTTTAACTCTCCTCTATTTGCTTCTGACAAATGAGGTGGCCTATCCACTCCATCCAAAAGCATAACTGACTTCCAAGATTTTGTGTCGAGTAATGAGCTTATGGACATTCAGATCAGAGGTTGTCGGTTCACTTGGAGCAACAAAAGAGTAGGGCAGGATCACATCCAAGTCAAGCTGGACCAGTTTTTCTTATCCCAGCAAGCAATCCCTCTCTTTGGCGATACTCTCCTCACTTCCCTCCCTAGAATTGGGTCTGACCATTCACCACTCCTCCTAGAATCCAACAAGGCCCCATCCTTCAAAACCCCTTTCATATTTTAAAACATGTGGATTCACCACCCAGACCTCAAACAACGTATTTTTGAGTGGTGGAATCTTCCATGTTCAAGATCTGCTATTGACCAAGTTTCTCGCAAGCTCAAATCAGTGAAAGAAAACATCAAAATTTGGAACAGGGAAGTCTTTGGAAACATCTTTGAGAACAAGCAACTCATCATTGATAAACTTAAGACTTTGGAGGAGCAAACCCATCATGATAAATGGACCCCTCAACTGAGGAATGAGGAGAGTCAGCTACTATCTGAGTATCACAACATTTTTGCTAGAGAAGAAACCTTCTGACATCAAAAATCCTAAGCCCTTTGGCTCAAATATGGGGATGCCAATACCAGATTCTTTCATGCCTCCATGATGCGAAATCATAGCTCCAACAAAATTAGAGAACTCACCCTACCTGATGGCTCTGTCTCCCAAGACATTCTCGAGATCAGATCAGAAGCGTCTGCTTATTTCAGCAATATGATGGGAAATTCCTCTCCCTCCCACTTGGCTGCCTAGGAATCCCTTCTGCAAAACATTCCCCCCTTGGTCACTCTAGATATGAATGCTACCTTGATTCAGACCCTCTCTTCAAAAGAAATAGAGACTGCTCTATTCTCCATGCAAGCTGACAAGGCCCCTGGTCCGGATGGCTTTCCCCCTCGGTTTTTTCAAACATTTTGGGACATCTTGAAGGAAGACATTTGCAAAGCCATCATCGAGCTACAATCGACTAAGTCCATTCCGAAAGGGACTAACTCAACTTTCATTGCTCTGATCCCCAAAACCCACCCCTACAAAACTATGGCAGATTTTAGACCCATTAGTCTCTGCAACATCATCTACAATATCTTAACCAAATCCCTAGCCCTGAGACTAAAGAAGATTCTCTTGGCTATCATCGATCCTTGTCAAGGCAGCTCTATGGAAGGCAGATCTATCACAGACATCATCATATCCCTTCATGAAACTCTACACTCTTCTCACTGCAACCGCAAGGCAACCATGTTTTTTAAGCTGGATATCAGCAAAGCTTTTGACAGAGTCAACAGAGAGTTCCTTCTGAAAGTCCTTGCCAAGTTTGGGTTTCATAGGGAATGGATCAAGCTCATCAAAGGTTGTATTTCGATGCCATGGTTCTCGGTGCTTGTTAATGGTTCAGCTACAGGTTATTTCCCATCTCATAAAGGCATAAGGTAGGGTGACCCCCTATCCCCTTTCCTTTTCATCATCCTGGCAGAAACCCTGGGAAGAGCTTTCAAGACTGCCTATGCTTCTGGACATGTGAAAGGGATCAAAGCCTCATCCACCATGCCCCCCCTTTCTCACCAATAGTTTGTCAATGACACCATTACCGCTTCCTCTGCATCCGTCATCCAAGCTAAGTCCATCAAATCGATCCTTGACACCTATGCCAGAGCAGCAGGCCAAGAAATCAATTACACCAAAAGTGAGTGTTTCTTCCTTAACACTCCGGATAGCAGACAATGAAAGATTACCCATATCCTGAAGTGCAGAATCTCGATCTTACCCACTTCTTACCTGGGCCTTCCTCTTTCTATCAAGAGCCCGAAAGAGTCCATGTGGGATAATGTCATTGAAAGGTTCAAACGCAAACTCACAGGTTGGAAGGGTGCCCTCCTATCCTAGGAAGCTAAGGCTACCCTCACGATAGCGCTCCTCCAAAGCATTCCAGTCTACTTCATATCTATTTTTAGAGCCCTAACGTCTGTTCATGCCAAGATTGAGAAAATCCAAAAAAATTTCCTGTGGTCAGGTCCTGAAGAAAAAAGTAGAATCCACCTTGTCAACTGGGATAGAGTTTGTCAACCCAAATCCCAAGGGGGCCTAGGGTTGAGGAGATCCTCCAATCTAAACCTTGCCCTCCTTGCCAAGCAGGCATGGAAACTTTACATCAACGACAAATCAGAATGGGTGACGATTGTCAAGAGAAAATATTTCCCACGATCATCCTTCATGAATCAAGACCTCCCTTCTTCTGGATCTACTTTCTGGAGGGCGGTAAGTCAATCCAAACCTCTTATCACCAAAGGGTCCCATTGGCAACTTGGCAATGGCTTTGAGATCAAGTTTTGGGATGATGTTTGGTTGAACAACCAGCCCCTCGTAGTTATCCCAGGTATGGCTGCTCTCAAATCCTTTCTTGAGCATAGATGGGGCAGCAGGTTAAGGGATTATTTCAATGATCAGAAGGAATGGAAGCAAATCCCCATTGGCAGTGCCAGTGCCCAGATAACCCAAGTGGGTGCTTCTTTGTCTCGGCTTCTCAGAACCACCATCATTCCTACTACAACCATTCCAGATTCTCCTATCTGGTCAGGGACAGACAACGGGGTTTTCTCAGTCAAGTCGGCTCACTCCCTCCTGGTGAACCACCATATTTTTGCCTTTCTATTTGGGTCGGTCTGGATCAAGCACCTAGTCCCTAAGGTTGGGTTCTTCTCCTGGACTGTCATTCACAACAAAGTGCTCACCATCGATAACTTGATGAAAAGAGGCATCCCTATCCCTAATAGATGTCATCTTTTCCTGTCTAATGGGGAATCGGTCAACCACCTCTTTTTACATTGTGAGTTCACCCAAGGGAGTCTTAACCACGTGTTGTCCATGTTCCAAATCTAGTGGGCCCAACCCCACACTCTCTAGGATCTCTTTATCCAATGGCCCACCCCTTTTCAGAATCCCAATGTTGCTTTCCTATGGAGGATCTGCCTCCACCACCTTATTTGGTAGATTTGGTTAGAGCGCAATCGTAGAGTGTTTTCCACCCCTTCTAACGATGCCATATCTATGACCACCAAAGCCATTGCCTATGCATCTGAGAACCTCCAATTACTCCCTTGGTCAAATTCCTCGATTGGCAAGGTGGAAGGGGACATTTTCCATTCCCTCAACATCCCTATCCCTGACCACCCTTCCCCCTATCCCCATCCCAGATGGTTAGCCTTTTGGCATCCCCCTCCCGTAGGTTTTTTAAAGCTAAATTTTGATGGGGCGTCCAAAGGGAACCCGGGACTCTCTAGAGCTGGTGGGGTCATCCGAGACCACAAAGGGATGATCATTCTCACCTTTTCTAAGAACCTCGATCATCAAACAAATAACTTTGTGGAAGCCTGGGCTCTCTGGCATAGTTTGAATCTGATCAAAGATTCTCATATCTATCTTCACATCGAAGGGGATTCTATGAACATCATCCGTTACATCAAAACTGACAAAAATCCCCCTTGGAACATTAGCTCGCTGATCCGTGAAAGCAAAGTCCTCATTGGTCAGCAATGCCAGGTGGCAGTTTTCCACATTTTTTGGGAAGCAAATAAGCTTGCGACTAGCTTGCCAACATGGGTCTCAGTCAATCCCCGCTGACGGTGTGGCGTAATTCCAATCCGCCAGGTGTCTCCCACATAGCAGATGCTGATAAGCAAGGCAGGTTCGTGTCACCCCCTCCCCACTAACTAATGTGTTTTCTATTTAGGTTTGCAACTGGTCCTAGGAGTATCTTATCCAACAAGCTCCTCCATCATCGTTGGCTCACGAGTGGCATCCCTGCTGGCACCGCCAGTCATCATTTCCCCATGGGGATGATTGGTATCCTTAATTACGCTCCCCAATATGGGTTGCGATGTCCCAACGCCACCATCGGTGCTCCTGTCCAATCAACTTCCTTACCCACCCTCACCGAATCCAAGCGGCTTCGAATATCCTTGTTTCCTCATGCTGACTCAAGCCCTCAAACCGTCACCAATCCCCACCTTCCTTGGCATTTTCCCACCTATCCCCTCCCTGATCCCATCGGCATGCCCAATCATCCCTTGCTAGCTTTTTTAAGCATTTCCCTTATCCTTCCTTTCATCGATTGTCACCCTTTGCCCTGGTTGCTTTCTCTTCCCTTGTCTTGTCCTCCTGGCACTATGGCCTACATCGAACCTAGCTCCCTCTAGCTCGACCCTCTGGCGAAACCCTTCATCGACACCTTTAACCTGTCGCCCTTCCTGAGAAAATTCCAAGGCCTCGAAGCTGATATTTCTGCTGACTTTGTCAGGACGTGGAAGAATGGTTTTGTCATAATCTGTAGTGTCCATTTCAAGGTTACCCCCGAGTTGATAGCTGAAGTGTCTAGCCTTCCCCTGTCTGGTCATCGCGTCCACCGAGACAAGCACATTTGGGAGCCCGAGCTGGAGGGGTTCCCCAACTACCAAGAGTTCAAGTGGTCAGGTGTTTCCCTTGAATGCACCTCCCTTCCTTCCCCTTGGTCCACTGTCGCCATTCCCTTGATCCAGTATTTGGCCTCTGATGATCCCGCCAAGCCGATGTCCAGCTTCCATCTGGCTCTTGTCAACCACTTCCGTGGTTACAAGCCCATGAACATTCTCGCCTTCCTCCACCGCTCCGTTCGTTTATCAATTTTTTTCGCTCGAAAGAAACACTCCCCTCCCACCCACCAGGGCCTTTTCGTTGTTCTCTTCCGCCATGCTATAGGAAATTCCTCCCTGGCAGCCTCACCCCTCCAATCCAACCCTCCTGTTCCCCCCCTACGTCTTCACCAACTCACTCTTTCTCTAGCGAACCCTTGGCCAGTGAGACGGACCCCGAGTATCAAACTCCTGACTCCAAGAAGACCCCTCCCAAATAGCCTTCCCCGCCTAAGGCCACCCCATCCTCCAAGAAGGCGACGGTGGGAAAGCGTAGAACCATAATTGAAGATGTTCCTATGATCCGTAGATCGTCGAGAACCAAGAAGCTCAAGACGGAGTCAAGCCAGAACTCCCCTGTTAATGTACCTGATGATAACAACGAGGACTCGGACCCCGCCCCTGAAACGTCAAAGCGCATGACCAGAATGTTTATTAAATGTTTCATTTCTACGTTTGAAAGCACCATTGAGGCTATGAAGCGCTGCTTGGAGGAGCTCAATCCGGATGCAAAGGAGAACCCTATGAAGGTTGATCCTTAGGGATTCCCTTTTGGTTTCCCTATTTTGTTTTTGTTATGCTGGTCATTGCTAATTTCTTAATGTTTTGGGTTTCTAGAAAGCCCTTGGGGCTCTGTCACCATTTTTGGGTAGGGTTTCTATTAGAAAGGAATGCCCCTGTGTGGGCTATTCGACTGTAGATGTTCAGGTCCTAATCCCCTACGTGGGACTGCTGTCTTGCTTATCCCCCAAGTGGGATTCTACTAGGATTTCGACTTCTATTCACCACTACAAGGTTTCTGCAATATCAATTTCCACCACCCTGGCAAGGGTTTTTGTATATCTGGGACTGGGACCCAGTTAAAACCCTGATAATCAAACTACTACTTACCAAAAAAAAAATAAACTACCCCTCTTTGGTCAAATTGATTTTCACAAAGAGATGATAATCTATTGCCTTAAAGTAAGGCCTTAGAATGTCACTTCAAATTATCCTTCTTGAATGAAATCAAACTTTCATAAAAATGAACAATTTAGTGCTTTGAAATAATGATCTTCAATATAGTGCAGAGATTACCCCTCTTTCATAAAGTCAGAATTTTTATAAAGAGGAGGCAATTTAGTACCCCGAAATGGTGATTTATGAAATGCCATAAAACATAACCCCTTCAATTAAATTGAAGTTTTCATGAGGGGAATGTCATCATAGGCTCATAAATGAGATATAAAGCTGAAAAAATGAAATTTGGCTCGAAAATAAATTTTTTGAAATTTTGACATTTTAAAATTTGTAATAAAAACAACAACTTTGGGTAATTTTTAAAAATATGAAATGAATCCGAAGTAAAAATGTCTAAGTGCATAATGGAAGTATGAAGTATGCTCTACGCAACCATGCAATTATTTTTGGATTTTGAATTTTTTTTTACTTTTTATTTTAATGCTAAAAAATTAAAAATAAAAAAAAAAAATAAAAGTTAGAAAATAAAAACAGAATAAAAAAAACTAAAAATGAAAGCTGAAAATACAAAATATGTTGCAATCAGTATGATGCCATCCCATTCCGACAAAATCGAAGATATGAGATATTCCATGCATGCAACCTAACCTATTAGACCTGCAATTCTGCACAATCAAAAAAAGTTAAGTGCTAGCTCGTAGGGTATGAAATAAAACTTTAGATTTCAAACATTCGCATGAAGCAACCAATAAAACATTCATAAAATTCACCTATAAGCCCGGAATTTGAAAAGGAAAGATAAACATTTAAAACTAACATGCAGAAAACATCTCCTCCTTTCTTGCCCATAAGATGCAAATTTCTAAAAGTTTCTGCATTAAAAATATTTAGATTACAAAGGCAGAATTTCTGGTTTTTCAAAAACCAATCCAATGGAAGGAAAAACGGCCCAAAACGGATCCAGAGTAACCATTGCTCACGAGCCTACAATCCCATTTTCAAACCAATTTCCAACCTTTGCTTCCTCCTTGAATGGCATATTGGAAACCTCTAAAAAAAATTGTTTCTTCTTCCAAGACTCTTCGTTTTCTTCTTCCTTTGTGCATGTATGTGTTTTGGTTTCCAAAATAGCTTTTCGTTTCTCCTTCGCTGCCTTTCACTATTTTTTTTATCATTTGGGATCCTTTTTCCATGCTATTGTTTCGCTTGATTCATTACATAAAACGAAGGCCCTTTAACGTTTTTCTCTCTTTGCTATGGGAGCTCCCCTATAATCAAACGACGATGTCTCAATATTTACAACACTTTGAATACGGGCCACCTGTTCGATATGCCTCCTATAACCATGTCGAAGGCATATAATTTAATAAGAAAAAATTTCAATAAATTTTACCCCTTTTGTCCAATTTTGAAATGAATTATAATATTTCTCCCACCACGTGACATGTGAGGAAGTCATATATCATATCAACCAATACAAGTACATACTAAAAGGGCCCTGTCGTCTAAAACACAGGTGAAATGATTTATTTAATATGGCTTGCATACTTAGATTTAACAAAACATTCACTAGGATTATGGAAGTCACCATTCACCACAAGCCATACTCTACGACATATTGATCAATTTCGGGATGCATAGCTTCGACTTCTCCATGGAGGTGGCCATGAGAATCCTATTTGAACCTGCCTTTCCACCTGGAGTAACGTTGGGCCTCAACCTATCGCAGATGTGTTTCTGCTACTGCCCACCAAAGTTTTTGCTATTTTCATCCGACTTGAGCGCTGTCTTCTATACCCTGCATTCCTCAAACACTATTATCTAGAGCCTGCACTTGTAACATTCGGTGAAGTCTAATTTCAACTGTTCGGTGAGATTCCCATTTGCCACTTATTTGTCGTTCAACGATAACCTCTACATCTATCGGCCTCCATCTAGCTGTCATACTGTGAATCTCCTCTGACAATGTTGGTAGTTCTGTTTTTGTACTGTTCATTGTTTGAATGCCCCACGCGTCCACAGGTCATGCTATCTACAGATTCATCCCGCGTCCATGGTGTCATCATCGAATGCATCAAAAGTGCCAGCTCATAGGGGTCCACCATGTAATTCACTCGAATCATCGGGACTTCTTTGTTGTGTATCTGTGAATTCAAGCATATTGTAATTATTTACCTGTAATCCCATATTCATCGTATGCTGGCCTACTTTCTCGCCGGTTTGCCGCACCCTATGCTATCCAACAGGATGTCAAGTCGTTTCGGTGCTATACATTTCAAAAATAGGCTTCCTTTTTTTATCTACCATCAACACATCTGGCACGCCCGACGCCTTGGCGTGAATTCTGAAACCTAGACGAATAGACCCCTTCACGTTAATTTTATGCTAACACGGTGTCAATGTCTCCTGGAACTGCGTTTTTATCTGAAACAATTTTACGAATATCTCCACGCTGTTACATTTTTATTCACCACTGGTCCCATGGTTTGTTATTTTAGAATTATCCGGATGTTTTAAATTAAAACACCATCGTGCATTCATTTGGTCACCGCGTAGTGGGGTGTCCCCACGGGTCCTCTTCATTCGATGGGTATGGGTATTGTTCGTCAAAAAATACCCTAGTCATTATTGCCATCTGCACATCATTCGAACCCTCAGGTCTGATGGGCCCACATCCTCCAGTAACCCGTCCATAGTGTTCTCACCCACTAGACATTGGCACGTTGGTCTTTGTCCACATAACGTCCTAGGCGTATTGAAGCCTTATCTGCAAAACTGTCGGAGTGTCATTGTATTTTACCTTCACTGTTCAAATCTGACATGGCCCATCCACCGTATCACAATCCGCCATCTAATCAGGTGTGGATGCCATGTAGTCAAAATTTGGATCTACTGGTATATCCTCGTGCAATTCCCATGCCACATTTATCGGTAATACCATGTCGAAGCATCTTCTGATTGGTCGTCGGGGTCGAAACCCTCGGTGAGCTCTCTGTCAAGACTGTCCACAAATTCGTCTGCTTGGTAGAACGTATCTGTCCTTGGTTTCTCTAGTCTATCATCTACATCGACAAATTTGAATTGCATCTACGTTCACCGCATGGAATAGCTCCACCAATCTTCGTCCATGCTAGTTGTCACGCGCTACATTCTCGGTGAGCTCCACTCGCGTCGTCATACCATCAACGGTCTTCCACTAAATTCCTTATATGTTAAGTTGTTGCCTGCATTTTGATGTTCCACACTGTTGACCACTTCGTCGACGCCGGTAAAGTTTCCTATCACTACTCTAAACCTGCCATAAGATCAATAAAAATTAGGTTAAAGTGAGCGAAAACAACAGTATAAATACTATTGTTTGAAATCTTTAAAATAACAGTGCGGGCAAAATCCTAATATAATGAAGATTTATTTTATTTCTTATATATAATTTTCTTATTATTATTTATTTGATTTTTTTATATTGTTTTTTTATAAGTATATATATTATATTTAAATATAATTATATATACTTTACTTTTTATTTATGTTTTACTTTTTTTTTATTATATATATAACATATGATATATATTATATATATATTTACTCTTCTTTTTATTTTTATTATTATTATTTTTTATTGCTTTTATAACTCCATTTGTATATGTGTATACAAAATTTATTTATTTTTCTTTAATCAATTTCAATCCTTTAAATTAGCTTAACTCAAAGTATTAAAATTAATAAAGGCATTTCAAACTCAATGAATCCCCTAGATACATTAAAAGAAATGGAAATGAAAGAAACACTCGAATACACACAAACCTCTACTACACCTTCTAACTTAAAGCTCACACAACTTTACAATGCAACCCTAGAGGCTACAAGGTAAACTAGAAGGGAGGAACCTATTGACTATTGCTCTAAGGATACCAAGATTCCTCCAAAATACAAACATAACTCTTAAAAATCAAAATTTAAAGGTGGGTCCCCAATTTTGGGGATAGTTGTGGAGCAGCCACAACAAATGGTGACTCAGTTGGGAAAAGCTCCTAAGCTTTTCGGGTGAAGAACCCAACCTCTAAAAATACAAAATCCAAACATTAGAATAATAAACAAAATCAACAAATATCCTTAACAACGAGAATAAGCCAAGAAGACAATGAACCATCGAAATCATTCAACATCAGCTCAGTGTGTGCAAGGTGGTTCATTCCTTATCGTTTGAAACCATTCCACATTCCATCGTCAGCTTCACATGGATGTTTGTGTCTTCATGATTTATGCATGTGATATGGATGATCTATGCAAGATTGGATGTATTGAAAAGATGTTGTAATATGAACGACCTGCTTTGTAGAGACTCAAACATTCTAGTACCATGAACAAACACACTAAAACTATCTAACCCTCTTAGGACCAAATGTGTGTACAGTGAATTAATTTACCAGAACAAGAGCTCAGTTATGAACCACTACAATCCAAAACCAGTGTGTGTGCAAGTGGACTCAGAGCTTTGAGGAATCAGATTCTCAACCTAAGTACGATGAGAATTTGACCCTATCCTTACTACTCTGATTTTGAGTTTATTACCTCATTTTGGTCAAAATGGTTAAACTTGTTATAGATGAAACCGCAAGGCTAGCCTATCCATTTGAGTGGTCAGGGGTCTCGCTTTTATATGAGACATGTCACTGCACATGATCATATTCCACTGCTAGTGAAGCGTCTATAGCCCCGGTGGAGGTTAACCCCATAGTCCACGATCTTACTTTTGATTTATTGAATCTTAGATATGACTTCCCATCCTTCTAAGGGGACAAGTAGTACAATCCTTACATTCCAATAGTCAGTGGTGTGTGATGCAAAGTCAGAGCTTTGGGAAATCGGATTCTCAACCTAAGTATGATGAGAATTTGACCCTACCCTTACTACTCTGATTTTGAGTTTCAAGTATTGTGGAAGTGGTGAAAACCACTATTTTATGGACTATGTTGCATGATAGGACTAACAAGAATGACTTTTTTCTCCTCACACTTTCTTCCAAGTATGGTTTTGACCATTTTACCCAAGATGTTTTAAATATGTGTAAATTGTGCTTGGTTCAAGTCAATTTAGACATTAGTTCTCAATCTCAAAATCTTCTTAGTGTATATTATGCAATGATCCTAAGACAATTTGACATGCTTTTTGTGATTGCCTTTGAAATAGAGATGCAAGTGAGGTGCAATGTTTATGCAATATGAAATGTACCATGAAATGCGGATGAATGAGATGGAGTATACAAAATATTTCACCCTCATTTGTAAAACTGACAACTTCATGCATCCTAAGCTTCAAACGATATTCTTTAATATTTTTGTAGTACTCGTGGAGCCTTCTGCAATACAATTCCAATGTTTCATATTATCTTTATCTTAGCTACCATTCATAAGGACACAAATTGACATCTTGCTTTTTTTTTTCAAAATAAACCAAAAGGGTCAACACACAAAACTTAAAACCAAAACAAAATGCAAATCCAAAACCAAAATTGAAAACCAAAACTATATACAAATGTACAATATGGTACAAGATGGTGCAAATCTTGACCTATCACTTTCCTGGATTCCAAACATGATTAGAACACTTCAAAAGACATATAACGTGATACACATGCCAAGTTTTGTAGGAACCCAACAAAAACAATATTAGACCAAACAAAGCAACAAACTTCAACTTGCCCCTCTCACCATACCAATTTGATTTAGTTCCATTAATAATACTATGGTGGAGTTTCAAGTTCTCAATTTGATTAGACAATAATTGATCTTCAATTATTTCATGTTTGTTCTTTATTATGTCACTTTCACACTTTGATTGGTGGTGTAGAAATAAGCTTTCATTTTTAGATATGAGATCTTGCAAATAGGAACCTATTTCTACAAATTTTAAAACCAAATCATTTTTCAAATTTATAGGCCAATCAAATTCATGTAACCATTTGCAAGCACCTAATATATTTATTAAATAAGTATCATCATAAGTTTTTATCCTAGATTCTGTTACTACTTGATTATGAACTTGATTTAACATTTTAAGCATACCAGCTTCATTTTAATTCACTAAAGCCATATCATTAGTGGTGTGAGGAGAAATAAAGTCAAAATCCTTATCAACCAAAAATGACATTTCATCATTGCTAGTATTTGAATCCAACAAGCAACTAGGTAAACCATCACCTGAAGTTCGAATGGTAGAACACAAAGGGTGATATTTTACCTTTTCTTCATGACTTTCATCATCATCGAAAACCTATTTATTAAAGACACCAAAATTAGGCACCCAATTAAAAAGACATCCATCCTATTCAAACCATAGGTCTTGTGTATCTAGGGATGGGTCAACTAACACATCTTCATGATCAATCACTTGGTTTGTTTTAGATAACATGAGATTTTCAATTGGATCATCAGTTATATCAAATCCAAATCATTTATTTATTTTTATTTCTTATAAATATAATTTTCTTATTATTATTTATTTTATTTTTTTATAATGTTTTTTTATAAGTATATATATATTATATTAAATATAATTATATATACTTTACTTTTTATTTATGTTGTACTTTTTTTTTTTATTATATATATAACATATGATATATATTATATATATATATATATATATATATTTATTCTTCTTTTTATTTTTATTATTATTATTTTTTATTGCTTTTATAACTCCATTTGTATATGTGTATACAAAATTTATTTATTTTCTTTAATCAATTTCAATCCTTTAAATTAGCTTAATTCAAAGTATTAAAATTAATAAAGAAATTTCAAACTCAATGAATACCTTAGACACATAAAAGGAATGGCAATGAAGGAAACACTCCAAACACATAAACTTCTACTACACCTTCTCACTTAAAGCACATGCAACCTTACAATCCAGGAGGCTACAAAGTAAACTAGAAGGGAGGGACCCATTGCCACTATTGCTCTAAGGACACCAAGATTACTCCAAAATACAAACAAACTCCCAAAAACCAAAATTTAAAGGTGGGTCCCCAAGTTTTGGGGCTAGTTGTGGAGCAACCACAACAAATGGCGACTCTATTGGGAAATGCTCCTGAGCATTTTGGTAAGAACCCAAACTCTGAAAACACACAAAACCCAAACATTAGAATTACAAGCATCAACAAGTATCCAGAGAATGAGAATAGACCAAAAAGACATGAACCATCAGAATCATTCAGCATCAGCTCAGTGTGTGCAAAGTGATTCATTCCTTATCGTTTGAAACCATTCAACATTCCATCGTCAGTTTCACATGGATGCATATGATATGTTATGGATGATTTATGTAGGATTGGATGTATTGAAAGGATGCTATAATATGAATGACCTACTTTGTAGAGACTCAAACATTCTAGTAACATAAACAAACACACTAAAACTATCTAACCCTCTTAGGACCAAATGTGTGTGCAGTGAATTCATTTACCAGATCAAGAGCTTAGTTATGAACCGCTACAATCCAGAACTAGTGTGTGCAAGTGGACTCAGAGCTTTGGGGAATCGGATTCTCAACCTAAGTATGATGAGAATTTGACCCTATCCTTACTACTCTGATTTTGAGTTTATTACCTCATCTTGACCAAAATGGTTAAACTTATTATGGATGAAACCACAAGGCTAGCCTATCCATTTGAGCGGTCAGAGGTCTCACTTTTAAATGAGACATGTCACCACGCATGAGCATACTCCACTGCTAGTCAAGCGTCTATAGCCCCGATGGAGGTTAGCCCCATAGTCCATGATTTTGCTTTTGATTTCTTGAATCTTAGAGATGACTACCCATCCTTCTGAGGGGACATGTAGTACGATCCTTACAATCCAATAGTCAATGGTGTGTGATGCAAACTCAGAGCTTTGGGGAATCGGATTCTCAACCTAAGTATGATGAGAATTTGACCCTATCCTTACTACTCTGATTTTGAGTTTCAAGTATTGTGGAAGTGGTGAAAACCATTATTTTATGGACTATGTTGCATGATAGGACCGACAAGGATGACTCTTTTCACCTCACATTTTCTTCCAAGGATGGTTTTGACCATTTTACCCAAGATGTTTTTAATATGTGCAAATTGTGTTTGGTTCAAGATAGTTTCGACATCAGTTCCCAATCTCAAGATCTTCTTAGTGTATATTGTGCAATGATCCTAAGAGAATTTGACATGTTTTTTGGTGATTGTCTTTGAAATGTAGATGCAAGTGAGATGCAATGTTTATGCAATGTGAAATGTACCATGAAATACGGATGAATGAGATGGAGTATACAAAATATTTCACCCTAATTTGCAAAACTGACAACTTCATGCATCCCAAGTTTCAAACGATATTCTTTAATGTGTTTGTGGTACTTGTGGAGCCTTCTGCAATACAATTCCAATGTTTCATATTCTCCTTATCTTAGTTAACATTCATGAGGACATAAACTGACATCTCGCTTTTCTCTTATTTTTCAAAACAAACCAAAAGGGTTACAAAACACACAAAACTTAAAACATCAAAACAAAATCCAAACCCAAAACCAAAACATGAAAACCAAAATCTATATACAAATGTACAATATGGTACAAGATGGTGCAAAGTTTGACCTATCACTTCCCTAGATCCCAAACATGATTAGAACATTTCAAAAGACATATAACGTGATACACATGCCAAATTTTGTAGGAACCCAACAAAAACAAGATTAGACCAAACAAAGCAACAAACTTCAACTTGCCCCTCTCACCATACCAATTTGATTTAGTTCCATTAATAATCCTATGGTGGAGTTTCAAGTTCTCAAATTGATTAGACAATAATTGATCTTCAATTCTTTTATGTCTATTCTTTAATATGTCCATTTCACACTTTGATTCATGGTGTAGAAATAAGCTTTCATTTTTAGATATGAGATCTTGCAAATAGGAACCTATTTCTACAAATTTTAAAGCCAAATCATTTTTCAAATTTATAGGCCAATCAAATTCATGTAACCATTTGCAAGCACCTAGGATATTTATTAAATGAGGATCATCATAAGTTTTTATCCTAGATTCTGTTACTAATTGATTATGAACTTGATTTAACACTTCAAGCATACCAACTTCATTTTCATTCAATAAAGCCATATCATTAGTGGTGTGAGGAGAAATTAAGTCAAATTCTTTATCAACCACAAATGACATTTCATCATTGATAGTATTTGAATCCATCAATCCATTAGGTAAACCTTCACTTGAAGTTCGAATGGTAGAACACAAAGGGTGAGATTTTACCTTTTCTTCATGACTTTCATCATCATCGAATACCTGTTTATTAAAGACACCAAAATTAGGCACCCAATTAAAAACATATCCATCCTTTTCAAACCATAGGTCTTGTCTATCTAGGGATGGGTCAACTAACACATCTCCATGATCAATCACTTGGGTTGTTTTAGATAACGTGAGATTTTCAATTGGATCATCGGTGATATCAAACCCAAACCATTCAGGTTCTAAAATTTCCTCATTTTGAAATGGCATAGACATTGTAGAACAAGTAAGTGGATCAAGATTTTCAATTTCTTTTCCCTCAAAGGGATCTAAAGCAAATGATTCTCCTTCTTTATCCATGGTTGTAGAATCCTTATCACTTTCCAAAATTTGATGAGATTCGAATCCCTCTTCCAAAACTTTCTCAAATTGTACAGGATTTGTAATATCCTCATGTGAGGAAGCAATTGTATTATCCTGCATATCAATTGACACAAAAAGTTCATTAGAAGATTTAGAGTGAGCATATTCTTCCCATTTCTTCCAAGAATCATAGTAATCATCTTCCAAAATCAAGTTGTGACGCTCAATTACTTCTTCATCATCTTTCGATTCATCAACATGTTTCTCATCCAATTCATCTTCACCTTCCTTAGATGGTTCAATTATTTCCAAAAGTGGGTTATTTCTTGAATTCAAATTTGTAAGGCTATCATAATCCAAATTTGTAACCCATGATTCAATTCTATCACAATTTGGAAGGTGTGGATTTTCTTGGCCATCAATTTCAACAATATCATCCAAAGTATCTTCCGAGAACAAGTGGTGAAATTTGGTTATGTCTTCAAATTCATTTATTGATTTTCTTTCAAATTCACTTTCAACCACTTTTGATGGCTTAGGAGCTTCTATAATGGGATCAATTTTTACATCTTGCTCCATATAGTCGCTCCAATCTTCCTTTGCGAGTACACATGACCAAATCATATCCTCATAGGTTTGTTCATCCAAATCCTCATTTGTGGGTAATGATTCTAGATCTTTTCTTTCCAAAACAAGATGGTGATCATTTGATTCCAACTTCTTGTTACCCATCCATAGAATTTCTTCTCCAAAATCTTCATGCTCTTCAAGACATTCTGAATAGGTATTTACTTCAATGTAAGTCACATCAAAATCTCTTCTATCACCTGAAGAAGCATAACATGAAACATCATTAAGATTAGCATTATGAATTTTCTTCCTAGGATGATTTGGATGCATACATTGATGTGCTCATTTTTGTGATGGAACCACATCTCTACTTAACTTCTTAACCACCTTCTTTTGCTCTTTTACTTTCGATACAAGCTCTTTGGGTTGAGTGGTAGAAGTAGTAGGATTAGTTGGATTGATATCAACAGATAAAGCCTGAACACTTGTTGCAATGGCTCCATGAGTGATCACATGATTCTCTAATTGTGGAGTAGTTGGATGGATAGATGTACTCGTATAAGCACATGTGGGAGCATAAGTGGGTATGGTAGGGTAAAATTGATTATGGGGCAAAATATTTGATATCAAATTTTGTTGTGCCCATGCTTGATTTACCATCGAGGTTTGATTGCAAGCCCCTAGTTGTCCTACCATAGGTAATTGCTCCATCCCATAACCTTGTGGCCTCAATTGTTGATCTATAATCATAGCTTCCGTGTAGGCCGATGCAAGATTAGTGACCAAAGGATTTGTCCTAATGAACATGGCAAACAATGGATCCAATGCCCCAAAGTATATTTGAAGAGCACCACTCTCCTCAATAGTATAGGGAGCAATTAATCTCGCATAGAGCTTTCAAAATCTCATGTTGAAAATTCTCACTAGCTCATTAGGTTCCCTCTTGCAAGAAGCAAATTGTTGATACATCGTGAGAGGATCAATGGGCAACCTAAATTGATTGATAAAAGCATTTTCCAATTGGGCCCAGGATGTAATAGAGCTAGTGGGTAAATTGATGTACCAATCATATGCTACCTCATCTAGGCTCCCAAGAAACAATCTACATGCCACATCCTCATGTTCAACATTCCATCTAACTAGGATATCCACATAGGATTGAATGTGCTCCTCGGCTAATGTTGTGCCATTGTGCTTAAACTTGGGCAAAAGTTTCTCTATGTTCTTGGGTAAGTCATGAGCATCTCCACTAATGTTCAAAGGATTACCATGTACCCCATACCACTTTCCAGTATTTGTAGCCATTAGTGAAACTCAAAGGATAACTTCAAAACCAATTTGTTAGTCAAATAAATATTTCTTACAAAGAAGCATGAAATGACTAACCAATCTCAAACATGTAACATATGAATAATCATGTTAGCATCAACCAAGAGATATGTATCCATTAAACCATGAAATTGAAGAACATTCTCAAATTTGCAACATGTTAGCATTAATGCATCATCAAAAATAGAGAATGTTAGAATCAAATGAAAGTAATCATATGGAAACAAAACCTCGTTAGTCAAGACCAATGTTTTGCAAATAAATATTTCAAGTAACATGAACAATTTAGCATCTAAATGGCAATAAAATAAATCAATTCAAATCCTCCTAGCTCTACAAAGTGTGAGTGTTAGAGGAAACCAAAGATGCTAATCAAATGAACTTGAAATATTTAGCAATTCAAAACTTTCAAAATTATATCAAATCACATTATTCCTGTATGAACAATCCAAAAGTGTTAGAACAATGAATAGCAATTCATGTCCTCTTTTAGCACTACAATGTTGTGTTAAAAGAGGTCTAAAGATAATAATCATAGGGCATGAAATATTCCAAAATTTAAATCCCTATAGCATTTAAAATCACAATAAAATAAACCAATTCAGGCCCTCCTTCTAGCGCCAAAATGTTGAGTGTTAATTTCACCCAATTGTGAAATTACACTCTCCCTTAGGATTTGTATTCCAAATCCCCTCTTGCAAAGAAGTTAAACAAAACAACTTCTCCAAGGTCTCCGCTATATTAGCATTTGCATATGTGTATTAGTAATCTCAAATAAAGATGTATCAATTTAAATGCTTGGAACACCTTAGTGATTGCAAGTAACTGTAAACAAGGGGCATATGTTGGTTTATTTTACCATGCTACTTTAATGATTGTTCATGAAACCAAATAAAAGCAAATGTGAGTTGGCCCTCATATGACCACGATGTAGTGCCTTAATTCCTTTTATCTTGAGGATTTTAAGGTAGATTTTATCTTCCCTTATTAAGTGGATTTTAATCAAGTTTTATCTTGCATTAAATCCTACTTTAAATATGAAAGTAAAGATTAAATCTATCTATGAATGTGAATCCGAAATGATGAATAGGCTCCTTGAATGTAGCTTCTTATCATGAAGATAAAGATAGCTTTCAATGTGATTAATAAACTATCCCTCTTTGGTGAAATTGATTTTCACAAAGAGACAATAATTTATGGCCTTAAAATAAGGGCTTTAAAATGTCACTTCAAATTATCCCTCTTAAATGAAATCAAATTTTCATAAAGATGAATAATTTAGTGCTTTGAAATAATGATCTTCAATGTAGTGCAGAAATTACCCCTCTTTCATAAAATCAGAATTTTTATAAAGAGAAGGCAATTTAGGACCCCAAAATGGTAATTTATGAAATGCCATAAAACATAACCCCTTCAATGAAATTGAAGTTTTCATGAGGGAAATGTCATCATAGGCTCATGAATGAGATATAAAACTGAAAAAATGAAATTTGGCTCAAAAATGAAAATTTTGAAATTTTGAAATTTTAAAATCTGCAATAAAAACAACAACTTCGGATAATTTTTAAAAATACGAAATGACTCCAAAGTAAAAACTTCTAAGTGCATAATGGAAGTATGAAGTATACTCTACGCAGCCATGCAATTATTTTTGGATTTTGAAATTTTTTTACTTTTTATTTTAATGTCCCAAAAATTAAAAAAATTAAAAATAAAAAGTTAGAAAATAAAAACAAAATCTAAAAAACTGAAAATGAAAGCTGAAAATGCAAAATATGCTGCAATCAGTATGATGCCATCCCATTCCGGCAAAACCGAAGATGTGAGATATTCCATGCATGCAACCTAACCTATTAGACCTGCAATTCTGCACAATCAAAACAAGCTAGGTGCTAGCTCCTAGGGTACAAAAATAAATTTCAGATTTCAAACATTCGCATGAAGCAACCAATAAAACATGCATAAACTTCATCTATAAGTCCGAAATCTGAAAAGGAAAGATAAACAATTAAATCTAGCATGCAGAAAAAATCTCCTCCTTTCTTGCCCATAAGATGCAAATTTCTGAAAATTTCTGCATTAAAAATGTTTCATTTTACAATGGCAGAATTTCTGGTTTTCCCCAAAAACCAGTCCAAATGGAAGGAAAAACAACCCAAAATGGATCCAGAGTAGCCATTGCTCACAAACCTGCAATCCCGTTTTCAAACCAGTTTCCAACCCCTGCTTCCTCCTTGAATGGCATATTTGAAACCTCTAAAAAAAAATCGTTTCTTCTTCCAAGACTCTTTGTTTTCTTCTTCCTTTGTGCATGCATGTGTTTTGGTTTCCAAAAAGGCTTTTTGATTCTCCTTCGCTGCCTTTCGCTTGCTTTTTTTTTTTTTTTTATCATTTGGGCTCCTTTTTCCATGCTATTGTTTCGCTTGATTCACCACATAAAACGAAGGCCCTTTAACGTTTTTCTCTCCTTACTGGAGCTCCCCTATAATAAAACGACGATGTCTCAATATTTAAAATACTTTGAATACGGGCCACCTATTCGATACGCCTCCTATAACCATGTCGGAGGCATATAATTTAATAAGATAAAGTTTCAATAAATTTTACCTCCTTTGTTAAATTTTGAAATGAATGATAATCTTTCTCCCACCACATGACATGTGAGGAAGTCATATATCATATCAACCAATACAAGTACATACTAAAAGGGATTTGGCACGTCCGACACCCTGGCGTGAATTCTGAAACCTAAACGAATGGACCCCTACCAAAGTATCATTGTATTTTACCTTCACTGTTCGTATCTGACATGGCCCATCCACCGTATCACAATTCGCCATCTAATCAGGTGTGGATGCCACGTAGTTGAAATCTAGATCTACCGGTATATCCTCACACAATTCCCATGCCATGTTTATCAACGGTATCCATGTCGAAGCATCTTATAATTGGTCACCGGGGTCCAAATCCTTAGTGAGCTCTCCGTCAAGACTATCAACAAATTCATTTGCTTGGTAGAACGTATCCGTCCTGGGTTCTCTAGTCTGTCATCGACGTCGACAAATTTGAATTGCGTCTGCGGTCTCTGTGTGGAAGAGCTCCACCAATATTCATCCATGCTATCTATCACGTGCCACATTCTCAGTGGGCTCCACTCGCATCGTCATACCATCAACGGTCTTCCATGACATTCCCTATATGTTGAGTTGCCACCCGCGTTTTGACGTTCCACACTGTTGATCACTTCGTCGGCGCCGGTAAATTTACCAATCGCTGCTCTAAACCTACCATAAGATCAATAAAAATTAGGTTAAATTGAGCGAAAACAACAGTATAAATACTATTGTTTGAAGTTTATAAAATAACAGATGGCAAAAAATCCTAATATAATGAAGATTTATTTTATTAGGCTAACACTTTTATTTCGAAACTTATACTTTTATCCTAATAGGTGTCACGCGACTGAAAATCAACACTTTTATTATATTTTTATTTATTTGTTTTATATATATATAATTTTATTATTATTATTATTATTATTTATGTTTTACTTTTTTAATATATATATAACATATGATATATTTTATGTATATATTTACTCTTCTTTTTATTTTTATTATTATTATTTTTTTATTTTTGCTTTTATAACTCCATTTGTATATGTGTATACAAAGTTTATTTATTTTCTTTAATCAATTTCAATCCTTTAAATTAGATTAATTCAAAGTATTAAAATTAATAAAGACATTTCAAACTCAATGAATCCCTTGGACATATTAAAAGAAATGGAAATAAAAGAAACACTCGAATACACACAAACCTCTACTACACCTTCTAACTTAAAGCTCACGCAACTTTACAATGCAACCTTGGAGGTTACAAGGTAAACTAGAAGGGAGGAACTTATTGACTATTTCTCTAAGGACACCAAGATTCCTCCAAAATACAAACATAACTCTCAAAAATAAAAATTTAAAGGTAAGTCCCCAATTTTAGGGCTAGTTGTGGAGCAGCCACAACAAGTATCTTAGTAAGAAGCATTCACCACCAATTTCCATAGTCCGTGATTGATTCATCATCATATTGTTTTAACCTTATGAGGTCAGTTAAAGTTATCTTTTTCTTAGTGTTAAAAGCAAAGCGCTCCAGGATTGCATCTACAAATTGCTCAAAGTTGTAGATGCTATACTTTAGGAGTTTATTGTACCACTATATAGCAGGGCCAGAGAGGGTAAGTTGAAATGTACTCGAAAGTAAGGTGTCATCTTCCTAGATACATAAGCATTGGTTCAAAAACCTGGTGACATGCTCCTACATATCCTCCTCTCCTTTAAAGTTGTTCATCTTGGGCATTTTAAAATGCTTTGGATAGGGAGGGGAAGGTACTAATGGGTGAAGCAATTGACTACGAAGCTGGTGCAAAGTGGGCTTACGAGACCCAGATCCGAAGGTCTTGTTCTCTATCGATTCCATGTGTTCTAGCAATTCTTTATACACATTAGAGGATTTGATCTCCTCTTATTTGCTTCAAGCGAGGGAGGGTGAGGAACATCAAGCCTATTTCTTGGTGGTTGAATTTCATCCACTCTGCCTCCATAAGGTGCTTCAAGATATTCCTCTTTTGGTTCATGCTCAATTTAGGCTTCATAAGGTGTCTCTTGAACTGGCCTACAAAGAGAAGTAAGCACCTATGGATGGCGATCTATGTTTGGCTTGGGAGGTAAGTCCTGATTTGGCCTAGGAGGTCAAGGAGGCAACATTTGGTTAGGCCTAGGAGGTCTATCTTGATTGAATTAGGTTACCTCTGATGAACCTCCTATCTAGGAGTACTTGGGGTAGGGACACTATCATATAAGGTCTCTTGAAACAACTCATTGGTTTGCAGCTCAATTATTTTATTTTCTAATTGATGTTGGCAGTACAATCATTATTTATCTCACTGAAGATGATTGAATTATGCTTGGTGCTCAACATACCTCTTGACCACTTGATTTATCTATTCTACCATGTAGGTCCTATGAGCCCTAGCACTATGACCCTAGGGTCTATCTCATTCAGGATGGTCTAAAATATAGACTATGAGCTTCCCTCGATCAAGGGAAGTTGTGTTCACTTGAGATTAAATCCTAGACAAGCATTCTTTGTACTCAACTAGTGTAGAGGCACATCGTGCTTGCGTGGCATAAGGGACCTGCGGATAATCATAATTGTCCTCATGTCTTAATTTATAAGGAGGGGTAGTGCTGACCTTGCTCTCCCCAAGCGATGAGTATGATATTCATATTGGTATTTAGGTTGTAACATATTCAAGCAATTTAGGGGTGTAGCTTGAGCACTTGGCTCTACCCAATGTGTGTGCTCTTGATATTACATGTAGGTAGGCATGGTAGACCTAGAAGGCATGTGAATACATGGTATTTATCTATTTGTTAGCACCTCAGCACGTGGTTGTCGTTCTTGAAAGAAGGCATGTGAAGTGTCTAAATATGGAAAGTATGTTCCTTAATTATCATCAAAACCTATAGGGGTGTCCTGTGTAGGGGTCCCTTATATGTGAAGTTCTTCACTAGATATTCTAGGACTTGGGTGAGTAGGAGGCCACCAAGGAGGTATGAACATGTCCTTAGGAATTATTTAGAGATGACTTGTGTCTCCTTGCCTACTCTCTATAGTGTCAGCCCTTGAATGAGCTTGACTATGGATGCACACAATAGCTACTTTGTACCAAATCCTACGTGATTATATCATTTACAAATTTTAATGATGCAACACACAATAATCGAAACACGCAATAAGACAAGTTTTTATCTCTTTTAAAATTTTATGTGTGTTCCCTAAAAAAATTGTGTGTTTTGATTTTTTTTTGCAAGAAGACCTTTTGTCATGTGTTTTGATTTTGTTGGATGATATTCTTTTGTTAAAGGGATTTCAACAGTATACTCATAGCTCGACAACCAAAAATGAAAGTCCAGTCATGTGTACCAACCAAAGTATGGAGATGAATCCCATACCCGATTAGGGAGCACAAGTCCTACTAGTCCTCACCCATATTGATCGTGGGAAACAATACACTCTTCGAAGAGGAATGCATGCTATTTTCCATGGCTAAGATTATTCTTGGAGCTGGCATTTGGATAAAAATAGGGTTTGTACAATGTGAGCCAATGGGTGGAGATGAATCCCACCGTCGTTAGTCTCGATTAATGGTTGGGGATGAATTCCAACTCACTAATGTTAAAATGTGATGTGGTGTGTGTGGTTCCTTTTATACTTAAAGAAAGTAAAACAAGAGAGCACTCAATGAACCTTCACTAAATGCATAAAGAATGTTTCACTTTCAAAAGTATTAAATATAAATTGAACCTACAAAATGTATGCCCTAAATGGCAACCTACCCATTAGGTAGATCGCAAGCAGTCAAACCACATAGAGGCATTCCTACTAGATTCTTTTTCTATTTTTCTTATTTTTTAATTATTTTTGCAATTAAAGAAAAGTAAAATTTACCTTTCAAGCAATCAAAGGGATGAAGAAAAACTAAAATTGACCTTTTAAGAACAGTAAAAATGCAAAGACAAGGTGCAATTACTTACCTTGAAAGCATATGAGGTTGCTTTTCTAGAATTTTGAGTTGCAAACCCTCTATTTTATGGCCATCATGCGGTGGGAAAACTACAAATTTGGGGCCATACCTCGATGGGGCAGTTATCGTGGACATCCCTAGGTGTTCCAATTATTAGAGAATTAAGGGTCGTTTCATGCCAGAATGGCCAAAACCTATAATATTTCAAAAGCAAAAATAGGATCAAAACTTAGCTAAATCAAACGGGACAAGGGTCCCACCATGATCATCACTGTAGAGAAAAAAAAATTATGCACCTATTAAAGGGAAATGAGATGCATCTATTGTTCTATTGATTTAAGCACTAAAAAAAGTGACACTTTAAGCAAGCATAAGAGACAAATAAATGAAAGCAAGGAGTGGTTCTCTTCATGTTATTGCAATTTTCAAATATACAGCTATAAAATTTCCCCTTTAAGACTCTCAATTGATACAACTCATTACAATACCCAAAGGATCAAATCCTTTTAGAAAAATCCAAGGTGCACTTGCAATGTCTTCATCGCACTCACGATTGAAGAGCAGGATTTTGATGCTGTCGTAATGTTCTATCGATGTTCTAACTTGATTCTCCTTCCTCATGCACTGTGATACCTGGATCTACACACAAAGAAATCATATTTGTTAATAGCATGTGCAGATTGAAATGCAATCAAAGAGATATATGCAATAATGAGATTGAAAGAGGAAATGTATAATACATGATTCAAAAATTTTCCAAATGTTACCAAAACTTAGGATCATGCATATAATGTGCTTTGGAAATAATCTAATAAAAAATAGAAATAAAATCCCACACAAATTTATAGCCATCCCTAGGTGTGTTATTCAAGACTACAAAATAAAAAATGCATAATAACAGATGCAAAACAACTCAAAATTACACCAAAACTTAACAGGAAGCATAAAAACTACTCTAGATCTATGTAAAAATAGAAATAAAATAGTGCTCCAATTTGTGGCCATCCTTGGGTGAGCCATTTAGGACTATCACAATTTGGGGGTCATCATGGTGTGGGACGACCACTAAATCTGGTGGTTTTTACCACCAATTCTTCTGGAATTTGGTCCAAGCTACTCCTAGGGGTGTTGTCATTAAATTTGGGGATCTGATTCACTCAAATGGGTTAGTTTTGTAAGAGGGTTGTAAATTTTGGAATTACTTGAAAACCCCCTTCGCTTGATGGAGATATCAAGGGAAAACACATGATAAATTAGGGATAAATCTCAGTAGCACTTTGTGGCAAAATATTGTAAAGACTCCTCTCTAAAATTGAGTGGAATAGTTCCAGTTTATAGCTCAAGTGAGCATATGGTCAAATTGGCATACTTGGCCATGTAAGGCATGTGCTACCATTTGTCCAAATATTTCCATGCATTGGAGGGGGAATATTCTCCAATTTGGGCCTTCAATTTACAACTTGGCATGGGAGTTATGCGACCTCATACTGGCATGCTTCAATGGATGGGATAAATGGTAGAATATAGGTGCCATTTGTCTCACCTTTGAATTTTTAAGGATCCAAGGCCATGAAATCCCATCTAAGGATGCTTGTTGGTGGTCGTCCCTAGGTGGGATATGCATGGACTGTGGCCATATCTAGGTGGTATGACCATGCCTACATGGCCAAAAACTTCCCAAAAGTGGGGTAGAACCTCCCAAAAGTGGCTAGGACCACTATTTAACCTCTAAGGGTTACCCATGGGACTATATGGTATCTATTAGAATGTATCTTGGTAGTTTAATTAGCTTAACGTGATTTTAGTATCTACATATTTTGTTAGTAGCTTCAGCCTAACCATTATCCTATGGATAGTATGAGGTTGAGAAGCTATGGTGAATATTGAATTTGACATAGAGGGAATGAATTTTTTTTTTTTGAATGGTGTTCCATTATCAAAAATTATTTGGGAGGGGATGCCAAAGCGACATATAATATGATTTGTAATGAACATCGTAATCTTGGCTCCTGTGGTTTGGACAAGTGGGATAGCTTCGACCTGCTTTATGAAGTACTCTATGGTAATGATGATGAATTTGTGATTGTTTGATGAGGTAGGTGTGATTTATTCGATGAGATCTACGTCCCATTGTGAGAAAGGCCAACTGGATTGAATTGGTTGGAGGGCTTGTGATGGTAAATGTGTGAGGTTAGCATGTTGTTGGCATTTGATGCATCGCTTGACATACTCACAAAAATCATGTTCCATTTTGGGCCAATAGTAGCCCATGCGTAGAATGTATTTCATGATAGTCATACCACTAAAGTGGCCATCGTATGTACTATCATGGGTCTCTTCTACCACTCAATGAGATTCATGCGGTTCTAGGCAATGCAAAAGTATATCATCATGACTGTGGTGAAAAAGATATCCCCAAGTAGCATGTACTGAATGTCCCATTGTTTGAATGCTCAATGATGAGCATGTGGTAGATCATAAGGCAAGAAGCCTAATTTAATATAATCCTTAATTTTTGAAAATGAAGGATCATGTGGTCCAGTATGGATAACGTGAATACCATCATCATTTCTAGGAGGTGAAGATGAGATGGTAGATTGTGTGAGAATATGAATGGACATGCATAGTGTCAGATAAGGGGTTCTACGGTATTAAAGACCCTAGGGAGGCCATTGTGTTGGCAAAATGATTGGATGAGTGTGGATCGGCTTCGATATGATACCACTCAAACTATGTGAGGATTTTTTGGACAATTTGCTTGTATTTTTGGAGAATGGGGCAACGACATTGCCATATCTCTTGAACTTAATTCATGATAAGGAGGGAATATCCAATGTTGTGAAGGCATCTAATGTACACAGAATGTGCCTGTTTTAAGCCAAGAATGAGAGCTTCATATTCTGCATTATTTTTTATGCAAGGGAATCCTAATTTGAATGAGAATGAAAGAGGCTCACCATCTGGTGTGAAAATTACAATGCCTGGACCCCCAATGTGTGTGTAGTAGGAACCATCAAAGAATAGTGTTAGGCCAACAACTATATTTGGTTTGAAATACTCTTCAAGTTCTATAATATTGAAGATGGAATAATTAGGGAGTTGGATGAGGAGAGGTCGATGATCGAGTAATGGATCCTCAACGAGTTGGTCTACGATGACCTACCCTTTGATGGATTTTTGCAAAATGAACTCTAGGTTGAATTCAATAAGGAGCATGATCCATTTGGTGGTACAAGAGTTATGATAACTCTTGTTCATCATGTAGCAAAGTGGATTATCATGAGCGATGATAAACATAGTGTGATTAAGCATGTGATGACATATTTTTTGGGTGGCAAAGACTACAACCAAGCACAAATTTTCCATATATATGTAAAGAGTTTCATAGCTAACTAGCGTACGATTGATGTAGTATATATCTTGCTCATGATTGAGGTCATTCTTTTGGACTAAAAGTGTACCAAGTGGGAAGTACATAGTAAAAATATATAGGATGAATGGCAACTATGGGTGTGGGAGAGAAAAAATTGGTGAGGAGGTGAGGTAAGATTTTATTGAATCAAAGGTTTGTTGACAGTTTTTATCACATTTGAATGTGACTCCCTTTTGCAATAGATGATTAAATGGATTGCATTTATCAAAAAATTGGGCAATAAAGCGATGTATGGACTAGAATTCACCTTGTAGGCTACTTAGTTATTTGTATTTTGTGGGAAGAGGCATCTCAAGGATGGATTTTAATTTGTTAGGATCCACTTCGATGCCTCGTTGAGAGATGCTGAACCCTAGGATTTTTCCTGAAGTGACACCAAAGACACATTTCTTTGGGTTTAGGTGAATGTTGTGTCCTAAAAGGTGATCAAATATTTTGCATAGATCAGGGAGGTAATACAAATGCTCTTTTGATTTCACGATGATATTGTAAACGTAGTCCTCCATAATTATGTGCATGTAATCATGGAAAATGCAATTCATTGCATGTTTGTAAGTTGCCCCTATGAATTTAAGGCCAAAAGGCATGACCTTATAGCAAAAGGTTCCCCAAGGGGTTGTGAAATAAGTTATGTTGGTCAATCAGGTTGATTTTGATTTTTTTGTAGCTATAAAATCCATGCATGAGGGATATCATTTCATGGCCCATGATGGAATCGACGAGCGAGTCAATGTTTGGTAGGGGAAGTTGTACTTGGAAGAAGCTATGTTTAAGTCATGGAAGTTGGTGCATATGTGAAATTCACCCGAGGGCTTAGGGACTGGTACCATATTGGAGACCCATTTGTAGTAATCAATAGGTTGAATGAAATCGATGTCAAGGAGCTTTTGGAGCTTAGATTTGACTAGCAACAAAACTGTAGGATGTATGCATCATAATTTTTGCCTGACAGGTTTGGCATCTTTGTCAAGAGTGAGGTTGTGTACTACTAGAGAGGGATCGAGTCTAGGCATGTCCTTGTAGGACCAAAAAAAGACTCTGATGTACTCCTTAAGGAAGGTAGTAAACAAGATATGCTCTTCTAGAGAGAGGCTAGTAATGATTTTGACAATGTGTGGATTTGTGGGATCATCATCGATATCGACATTGATGGTTTCTTCCACAAGCATGTGGGAGCCATCCTAGAGTTGTTTTGGAATGGGGATAAGGTGAAGGTCATAGATAGCCTCGAGTAGCTCAAAATAATCATAAATATATACATCTGTATGATGGACCCATGAAATGTGATGTGGGGTAGATGGTGAAGGTGCGTTTACCGTGTGCAAGATGAGAGGTGGTAGCAAAAAGTCTTAAGGTGAAGGTGTTCGTGAAATGTTTGTGAAATCAATAAAATTAGGTTTAGGTCTTTTGTCATGATGTGTGGGAGATAAGTATCAAAGTGGCAAGAAGAGATACACATCGGTCATGTTAACATAACCCATGTAAGTTGTGGAAAATGAGGAGTCTGATGATGAGGATTTAGGGATATTTAAACATCATGCGAGGTTTAAAGGTGGTCATAAAACCATAGGTGGAGAGTGAGGTTGCATTATGAATCAGTGAAGTTTCTAAGAAGTGGGTGTTTTTGTGGTCGAATGAGTAGGCAATGGAGATGTAGGTGAAATGGGTTGCTCTCAATGAAGAGGCGTGAGGGATAGGGCAACAAATTGATCAACTAGCACATCGATACAATAAGTAGACATTGCATCATTAAGAGACATGTCTTAGAGGAAGGTGTAAGGGATGGTGATAGTAGAATGAGGATATGAGATATCATATAGAATATCCATGTCAATGTAGTTTTCTAGTGTGTGTGTAGGTACTGGCATAGGATGCAAAGAAAGATGTTGGAGCTCATCCTCCAACGTGTGTAGGTAGAGGGGCAATAGCCTAGACTAGATTTATCTATAGGCAATTGAAAATGAGGGTTGATAGGTGTTCATAACCCTTGTTCATAGCATCCTAACCCAAATTCATGCCAATGGAAACATCGAAGGAGTGGCCAAGGAGAAGCGATAGGGATGATGTGAGTGGACAATGATGAGGATTATAGAGGAAGGTTTGTGATGTTGCATAATTTTAAGGGATCTTCGTCAGTAATAATATAATGGATAAGGCCATCATAGACATATTTAATACAATGGTGTAAGGTAGAAGGGATATACTGCATGTCTCTAATCCATGGGCATTCAAGTAAGATATTGTACTACATCTTGCCTTGATTAACATGAAATATGATAGAGATGGTTCAGACACCGAAATGAATGGGTAGGATAATAGAGCTTATCTTGGGTCACATGGAACTACTGAATGCTCTAAGATCGAGTGATGGTGTGGTAAAATGAGCAGGTGGGATGTGCAAATGATGTAGGGTAGTCATAGAGATGATGCTTATGGATGAGCCAATATCAATGAGTACACTCTTGTATGTTATATCATTGATAGTTGCATGGATGTGAAGAGGTGTATCTACTCCTTCTCCCATGACTTTGGTGATCTCGCGGTTGTGAAAACTAATGGAGTGTTGGAGGAAACATGGTATGTTTCCTACAAAGTTGACAAACATATTTTTGTCATGCCTTTCAAGGTAAATTTATTAGAGGATGTCATTAAATGCCTCATTATGGGGTTTATATTTTTATAGGAGGTTGAATATGGATAGCTTGGTTGGGGTATTGTGTAACTGGTGTGTGAGGCTACCACGAATGGTGATGATATTCTATGGCAAGCATGGTGAGGCCTAAGCTATTGTAGAGGATTACAGAGAAGTGAAGGGTGTCGGGGTAGAAACCACTGGTGCATCCTATCAGGGTGGATAGTGTTGGGATCAAATGGTAAGTTTTATCATGCTAATGACACCGTGTGAGGGTGGATCATGTTGGACATTTGTTAACCTGTCTGTGTTTTCCTTAGGGATTGGATTGGGTTCCTTGGGAATTAGTCCCCCAGTTTTTGGATAGAGGGTTTTGGTAAATTCCTAAGTTCTAATTTTGAGGTTCAAGGGGGTTTGATACCTGAATGGTACCTCGATCAATGAGGTCTTTAAAAAGACCACGAAAGGAACAATGATATTCTATATCATGGTTGTGTTGTTGATGGTACACACAAAAGGCTTGCTTGATGTATTCTCAAGGTTTGGGTTGATTGGGATCAAGGGGTCAGATATCAAGTAAGGTAAGATGACCTACATTGTAAAATCATCAAAATAGATCTAGAAAGTGCTTGAACAGTAGGTTCAAATTATGCTACAAGAGCTACAGATGAAGACCATGAGGTTGTATCGGTCACGGTATAGTACATGTACTAGTCTGAAACAACTACTATGATGGAGGTGGAGGTCATGAAATGTATGAAGAAATGAGAGAAGCTACTTCAACCTAGTTTGTTTGTGGTGGTCTAGTATAGGATTTATTTGGCATGTTCATGTTGAAGCAGAAGTTGGAATTATATGGGGGTTTTTGTTGGAGTTTGATCTTACCCAATTGGACTTTGATGTCCTTAATAGATTTGGACTGATTTATGGCTTCTTCAAAGGTACAAATTTGATAAAGTTGCAAGGATGTGGAAATGTGCTTGTGGTAACACTTTGAAAAGAGTGTAACCAACTCGATATATGGGAGGCTATGAGCGAGATCATGTATAACCGATCTTCATATATAGACAAATTTGGTAATAGGTTCATCTTCTGCCTAGTGTAAGGCATAAACATCTGAGAAGTTAGTATTCTTCTTGATGTTGATGGAAAAGAGTTTCAAGAATGAGTTGGCCAATTGCTCAAAGGTGTAAAAACTATGGATTGGGAGTTTATTACACCAATCTATGGCTTATATCCCAAGAAAATGGGAGAAGGTACATAACATAGGGAGATTTCTACTATGAAGCTAGTAGGAGGTTGATCAATATTTACTGACATGTTCATGTGGATCCTCTTTGTATTTGTACTTATCAAACTTTGAAATATCAAAGAGATACGAGTAGGTAGGAATAGGAACTAAAAGTCTCATTGCAGAGCTCATCGTATGTGGGCTTTTATGGCCCATAATCAGCTATACTAAGGTTAAGAATATTAACTTCATCCTATAGAATTTGAAGCTCGGGTGTCAAGGATGTAGAGGATTATGTGTGGGTAAGTGGAGCCAGGGAGTGTGGCAGATACTAGAGTTGTTTTTCATCCCATTGTGGAGGATGGACATACTACAATGGTGTGTGTGGGTGAGGCTGCTGGCTAGCATAGGAGGTGGAAGCTAAGGGGATACCCTATGGTAGAGTAGGTATTTTTTGGTGGTAGTAGTATTGTTTTTACAGGGCTTATGGTTGTTGAATTAGGATATGTTGTAGTGGTTGGATCATAGGAGATGATAACCATGAAGTAGGTGTTGTGAATAATGTGGATGTTGTGGGCTATAGTGGAGGTAGTGTTGTCTCCATTGATTGGTGTTAATGTTGGGTGAGATAAGGTGTCAAAATATGGTACCTATACCTGGGTAGGGGTTTTATAGGTGGAAAAGGTATGCAACATAGGATGGCCTAGAGGATTGGTAGGATAAGGCATGGGTCATGAGTTGTAGGTGGGAAATAAACCAACAATTGGAGATCAAAATAGATATGGTAGAGGTATGTGAAATAAATATCAACACTTAGGGCATCGCGTGTGTTGGGGATCGAGGTGTTGAATCAAAATTTGATGAGGATGATGCCAACTAGAAATCATGAATTATGGGAGGAAAAGAGTGAAGTAATTCAACATCTCAGCATGAAGCTCACTATTACTAATTGTGGCATTCAGTTATAGTAGCCTAAATGTGATGGTTTGTGTGTGGGAATTGTGTGGTAGGGGGATTAGGCGTAGGCAATGATCTACACAAACATGTGAAAGATCATGGTCATGGATGAAAAGAGAGTGGTGGTGTTTGAGTGGGAAGGAGAGGAGGTTCTATAGAAGAAGATGGGTGACATGGGACAAGAGGTGATGATGATGGTGGAACCTTAGGAAGGAGAATTATGGAGGAAGATGGCTGAGAAGAATGGGGAGGCCACACATAAGGTGGTGAGAAAGGAATGGTTGTAGAAAAAAGCATCATTTTAGGTGATTATTATGGTGGGGATGAGGTTGGTGTTGAATGATATGTAGGTAAACCTGATGAGTTAGGAGAAGTGATGCGGATGACGTGAGTGGAGGATGATGAGGGTCCTCGGGTAAGGTTTGTGATGTTTCAAAATTTGAAGGAATCCCAATCGTCAAGAGTGCAATTAACAAGGCCATCGTAGATATATTAAGACATTGGTGTAAGGTAGAAGGGACACACTACATGTCTATGATCCAAGAGCATCTGAGTAAGATATTGTACTACATATTGCCCTGAATAACATGAAATAGGATAGATATGGTTCAGACACTAACATAAATGGGTAGGATAATCGAGCCTATCATGGATCACATGGAACCATTGAATGCTCTAAGATCGAGTTATGGTGTGGAAAAATAAACATGTGGGAGGTGAAAATGATGTAGGGTAGCCGTATAGATGATGCTTATGGATGAGATAATATCAATGAGTACACGCTTGTATGTTATATCATTGATAGTTTCTTGGATGTGAAGAGGTGGATCTGCTTCTTCTCCTATGATTTTGGTGATATCGTGGTTGTGAAAACTAATGGAGGGTTAGAGGCAACATGGTTTTTTTCCCACAAAGTTGACAAACATATTTGTATCATGTATTTCAAGTTCAATTGATTAGAGGATGTCATTAAATGCCTCATTATGGGATTTATATTGTTGTAGGAGGTTAAATATGGATAGCTTGGCTGGGGCATTGCATAACTGGTGTGTGAAATGGTGATGATATTCTATGGCAAGCACAGTGAGGCCTGAGCTACTATAGAGGATTTTGGAGAAGTGAAGGGCATCAGGGTAGAAAACACCAGTGCATCTAGTCAAGGTGGATAGTGTTGGGCTCGAATGGTAAGGTTTATCATGCCAATGGCACCATGTGAGGGAGGATCATGTTGGAAATTGTTAACCTATCTATGTTGTCCTTAAGGATTGGATTGGGTTCCTTCAGAATTATTCCCCCAGTTTTTGGGTAGAGGGTTTTTGTAAATTTCCAAGTTTTAATTATGAGGTGCAAGGGGTTTTGAGACCTGAATGGTACCCTGATCAATGAGGTCTTGAACAAGACCATGAAAATAACAAAAAGATTCTATATCATGGTTGTGTTGTCGATGGTACATGAAAAATACATGCTCGATATATCCTCAATATTTGGGTTGATTGGGATCAAGGGTTCAGATATCAGGTAAGGTAATATGACCTACATTGTACAATCACCAAAATAGTGCTAGAAATGGCTCGAATAGTAGGGTAAAATTACATTACAAGAGCTATGGATGAAGACCATGAGGTTGTATATGTTAGGGTGCAGGAGTTGTGCTAGTATAAAACAACTACTACGATGGAGGTGGAGGTCATGAAATTTATGAATAAATAAGAGAAGCTATTGCCACCTAGTTTTTTTGTGGTGGTCTAGTACATGATTGATTTGGTGTGTTCCTATTGAAGTAGAATTTGGAACTATATGGAGGTTTTTGTTGGAGTTTTATCTTTCCTTATTGGACTTTGATGTCCTCAATAACCTTGGCCTGAGTGATGGCTTCCTCAAAGGTACATATTTTATGAAGTTATAGGTATGGGGAAATCTGATTATGGAAACTCTTTGAAAAGAGTGTAACTAAATTGATATATGGGAGGCTATGAATGAGGTCATGTATAGCCGATCTCCATATAGAGACAAACTCGGTAATAGGTTCATCATCTACCCAGTGCAAGGCATAGACATATGAGAAGCTAGTCTTCTTATTGATGTTGATAGAAAAATGTTTGAATAATGAGTTGGCCAACTGCTCGAAGGTGTATATACTATGGTGTGGAAGTATGTTGTACCAATCTAGGGCTTATCCCCCAAGAGAAAGATATAAGGTACGTAACATAAGGATATTACTACTATAAAGTTGGTAGTAGGATGATCGATATTTACTGACATGTTCATGTGGATCCTCTTTGCCTTTGTACTTATCAAACTTTGGGATATCAAAGTGTATCGCTCCAAATTTTTTGCATCCTTACCTTCAGGCTATAGGATCCGTGCCCGAAAGGGGGATGCGAGAAGGATGGGACAATACCTCGGACTGAGAGGCCCTTTGAAGGTCCCGCCTCTCGGGGGAGGGGTATAAGGGTGAATTTTTGACGGATGGTGGGTTCACCAAGAAAATTTTGAGTGGCAGTTTCCACACCTAGGTTGATAGTGGGTTTGATGTGTTCATTTTTATACTCGATCATTCAATTCCTAGGTTTGGCCAAGATGAATCTAAATTACTCTATATGCCAATGCTGATTTAGATGAATACAAAAAATAGGAATGAATGCTAAACACAGGGAATATGCTAGCTAGAACATAACATACCTGATTTCGGATGTCTGATGAAGATTCTGAGTTTTGTAATAGTCCAGATCGCCTCAACTCGTACGTAATCATCTGAGATCAGACGAGATCATCGTCAATCTGACGAATTCATCAGATGAATTCATCAGAAACCTGCAATCACAGAAACAGATACAAAATACCAAAAATGCAACTGCAAAAACAAAGGGAAACGACAAAAATAACAGTAAATTTGCCTAAATGACAGATCCAAATAGCAATTAAAGAGGAAATGCATCAACTTCACAATTTATTTTGATTTTATCATGCATTTATATTAGATGAGGTGAACTCCAAGATGCATAAATATAATAATTTAAGATAGTGCGAGAGATATAATAGGAAAATGCAAAAAAAAACTAAGGAAATGCAAACTCTGGGCTCTGATTGCCCCCAATCTGGACTACAATCAGGATCACCTCCAATCGTACGAGATCGTCTGCGCTCCTCGACAGGATCGTCCGAAATAGTCTGGAATCGCTTGCGACGATCCGATCTTGCTTCGACTGAAAAATAGTAAAGTTCCTGCAAGAAAACATGAAATACCGAATACAAATGATAGTACGAGGATGTTCTAATGCACAAGGAGCTAAATTTGTAGGGAAATCAGTCAACCAGGAGATTCAAAGGGGGTTCAGGGGGATAAACTGAGAAAATCCTAGTTTATATAGGATTAGGGAGAGGTTAGGAGGTTGGAGATCATCCCAATTTGGGAGATCTCCAACGGGGGAGACTCTAACTACGCAGACACGCTTTCTGCCCAGGTTAGAGAGGCTGTTGGAACAGAAGCTAAGTATGAAAATTTGGTTTTGGGACGAAATCGTCTGGACGTTCTGTTCCAGATGAATTCGTCAGATCTGGGATGATTTCATCTAATCTGTGACGATATCATCCAACGGTCAAAACAAATCCTAAAAATGGCATGAAAAACGAGGAAAGTGGGTAACAGGCGGTTAACGGGCAGATTGAGGTTAAAATTTGAATTTTTATCTTTTACTAAGGTTTAACTGTGCCAATTTTAGGGTGCTACATTTTTCCCCCTCTTTAGCGAATTTTTCGAAGAAAATGCGTTAAAGACGAGTTCTTCCCGTTTTACGAGAAAGCAAAAAATGTACTCAATTTTTTAGACGATGATTCTAGGTCGAATCGTACGACTGCTGGCTATGGTGCCCCCTCCGTGTTTTTACCCAAATCGAACGTTTGAGGTAAAAATGTGAAAAAGCAAAATTAAAATGTTGTTGGTTTTGAATAAAATTAAGAAAAATAGGGAAAACCCTAATTCATTTTTTACTATTCATTTTTACTGTTCCAGAGCTCTGCAGAGAGAAAAATGGTGGAGACAGTGCACAGAGCGACAGAGGTCCGGCGCGGGCTACGGGTAAGGATCTAATCCTAGTAGATTAGGTTTGAATTTACTTTGTACAATTTTTTGATTTAAATTTTGATTGTTTAGGGCATCACGGCCATTTTTAGGCCGTCGATGACGTCGGGATGAAATCGTCCCTATTTCATCGAAATCATCCCTAAATCATCGATTTCATCCGAGGGTGAAATCGACGAACTAGGGGCGATCTCGTCCAACAAGGGGCGATCCCCAAGTTGCGAAATAGGAGATGATTTCATCCTAACAAAGGATGATGTTGCCCAATTTGGGACGATATCATCCAATGGTGGACGATATCATCTTTAAGCTTGATTAAAATGTGTTTAATTTGATTGCAATGATTGGTTTATTAATAAATTTTGTTGTTTTATTGTTTGTTTTGTAGAAAGGATTACTAAAGAGTCGAGAATGGAAATACGATGGACTAAGAGATGACATAGCCATGCTCGACCAGGCAGAGCGTGACCGACTAGCACAGGTCGGTCTACAGCATGTGGCAGAGATGCCACAAGTACCGACGGACATGGGGCTACTGACAACCCTAGCAGAGAGGTGGTATCCGGGGTCATCCTATTTTTGGCTACCGATAGGGGAGATGGCTCCCACTCTAGAGGATGTATGGAGGATCATGAGGATCCCCATACAGGGATGGTTGATGACGCCTACGGCCAATCAGGGCCAGGCTATGATGAGATTGACAGGAGACCCGAGCTTCACCCTGGAGAAGGGCGGGGTGAACATCGAGTCTCTGAGGCAGATGCCTGGGGCATCTAGGCTGACTCGGGTTTTGGTAGGGGTGGTAGGTGGCTTACTATTGTGCCACCAGAGTGGGTGCAGACTACCATGGCTCCTATCAGATGTGGTCTACGACATGAGAGACCACGGGTATAGGTTTGCATGGGGCAGCTTTGTACTATGCCACTTGTATAGGATCCTGCATGGGGTCGTATACAAGGGAGGTCGATGTCTGGTCTTGACATCGCTGCTATAGGTTTGGTGCTGGGAGCACATCATGGTGCGGAGGCCGATAGGGCTCCCATTGATAGGGGTTGATCGGGAGAGGCCCTGGGTTTTCTACTGGTGGCTACAGAGGGGGTCACAGTGGTGGATAGATCTATCGATGTCACGAAGGTTGCTGGATGACCTCATCCCTGACCAGATCACCTGGAGGCCATGGCGAGAGCACCCCGGGTGGGCAGAGGATGGGTAGGAGCTGGCTCGCATCAGGTGAGTCTGCTGGCTAAGGATGGAGCGAGGAGAGGTAGAGCTCCATCGCTACGACCGAGTACTATGATAGTTTGGTCTACAGTAGGGGATCCCTTCTCTCAGGGATTACGAGTACTCCCAGACTATTCGGGATAGTACTACGTTGAGCGGGGCTCCAGACATGCAGCGGTTCTGGAGTCAGGACATGGATGATGCCCCCATCCAACCAGTGGATGGTGATGATGTTGGGGTGACCGATGGATACGATGCCTGGTACGTAGGCATCCACCCTCCTCGGATGATGAGGGTGCAGGGTCCAGTGCATGCCATGGTGCACCGGATGGGGAGGTGATGCCAGGCTGCTATTGAGGTAGCGTGGGGTCATGGTAGGAGAGAGCAATGATGGTCTCCATAGGAGAGATGCCAGAGGATGGCATGGGCTCCACAGAGACCACAATAGCTAGGGAGGAGGGAGGAGGGACTTCCTTCTCAGTAGGGGGAGAGACCACCATCGCCCGATAAGGGCAAGGGTGTCGAGGTAGGGGAGAGCAGTGAGACGGTGGCTCTCTGGGCTGAGGTTGCCCACCTTCGGGCTTAGGTGCAGACACTGCAGGATGAGGCTACATGGCTCAGAGCTCGGGGTGGAGGAGCGAGCACTCAGGAGTTGGCATGGTCTATGGCTCAGACTGCATTCTACCGGGGAGCATACTACCAGATGGTTCCAGAGAGCCAGAGGTTACAACTGCCAGCTGACATTGTAGGGCCGATCAGGATGGGGTCATCGAGGACATCATCACGATCGACGTCGAGGACCCACGACATAGGGTGGACTTCGATGGGGCCTCCTCCTCCACCTCAGGGCGGGAGAGGAGATGAGGCTGAGAGCTCGAGGGCTTCTCGAGGATAGCTGCTATAGATGGATTGTATATATATTTTTGAGAGGATTGAGTATGCCAGGATATAGATTATGGCATACCAATCCAATTGTGATATGATGTACATATATTTTTGATATATATATATATGATCTTTTTGATGATATAACTTGTCCATATGTTTTTATGATGCTTCAATGTTTGAATTGTTTGTTTGATGATTGATGATTCATGTAATTATGTCATTTTAGAAATAATTATAAGTTTTTATGTCATGGCATAAAATTGTAAATGAAATAATCTGATGTAAACAATTGGTTGTTTTTGGTGTAATTTGATGAAAAATAAAAGGGACTTCTAACAATAATTTCAAAGGACATTGTCGCTATTATAGACCATTTCATGGAGTCGCCGCTCGCTCGGTCGTCAAGCTAATCCCAGTATAGAAATATTGCTAAAAGTAAAAGAATGCTTAAGAGACTGTCTTAAGACTTTGTGTTGTGATGATGATGATGATTTGTTTTCAGATTTTCATAAAAATAAATTATGCATGAAATATTTTTAAAAAGTGATTTTTGCTAGGCATAAATTCCTAAGTGTGATAAATTTTTTGAATAATTCCTTAGAAATTATACCATGGTTGCAAAATTGAATGTTGACATAATGACATGAAATAGAATAAGTGTTCGTTCATTTTAAAGCACAATTGTGTAACATAATGATGTAAGTCATATGTTTGTATGAATTAAGATGAATGGGAAATAAAATGAGAACAATGGTTTGCGCTAGGCATAGAATTATAGGTATAGACTTATACCATCATCGCGAAATCCAAAGAAGAAATTGATATTTTAGTTTTATTGCATGATTGATTTTTGATTTTGGTTGATAAACAGAAAATAATATGAACATGACTTTATTTGCTAGATTTTGTAATAGGTTGTTTTAAAATAATTTTGGATTTTTGAAAACAATGTAAGTAATTGTTTTTATACTAAACAGATGTTCTGAAATAAGAATAAAATTTATTTCAAAAGAGTTGCAGAAATATTTTAAATTATCTCAAAGACAAATATAGATTTGTAAGGAACCCTCATGTGCATATGTGAGTTCATTGCCGATCTTGATTTATCATAATGATAGAGAATCTCTCAAATACAAATGTGTGTGCAATTGTATTGTTCATTCACCAATTTTGAGCAAGATAATTTGATACAAGTAATTTGAATTAACCAAATGAATGTTCGTTGACCATGATTTATATGCATGTAACCGTACCAAAATATTGTGTAAGTTAGGTTATCAAGAGCTAGCTAATCCATAAGCCGACATAGGTCTATACAAAATAAGGTCACTAATGTGACAGACATATCACCACGCTAGGGATTACCCAAGGCCAAGCGGGTTGGGCACAAACCACCTGTTATGGGGCTTACCTCACAGTTTTTGAATAATTGAGAATTCCAGGGATTCAAGCTCATTCACCCTTCTTTTCTTTTCAAGGGGTAGGGAAAGGGATTTATTGCATTTTGCTTTTGCTTTTCTCTTTGCTCCTTTTTTTTTTGTATTTTTTGTATTTTTGCTTGATATTGAGATAATGCTGAAATATTGCTATGATGGTACAAAATGATATTTTTCTTTTTCTCTTTTTCTTGAACTTTTCTTTTTCTTCCTATGCTAGGGATACTTGCTCGGATTAGCTGTAGAGCAAGGGATTTTTATTCTGGGTAGGGGTGAGCTTGTCCTTTTGTCAATTCTCAAAGATTCTAGACCATGTGCATGATAGGATAGCAGGGGAAACTTTTCGCTCAAGAAACCACTTCTACTATGTAGCATCATATTGAATTTGCAATGAAATCATTTTAATGTGAAAAGATATATTTGGTTCAAGTAAATAACAAGATCAGTTCTCTATGCTCAAAACTTTATTTAATTCAACTGTGGACTTTGATATAAGAGAGATTAATAATCATACAAAATAAAATCAAGATATTTATTCATGTGAATGTGAAAGTGCGGGATTCCAAATAAATGCTAATTTATCCAAAATAATTGAAAATATAACTGCAATACTTCAAGAATTGACAAGTACGAAAATAAAAGAATGTTTTTGAAGATTTTGATGGTTTTAAAGTTTTTATATTTTGATTTTGATTGATGAATTGCAAGAAGAAATACTATTACTATTTTTTTGAAAAAGATTTTGATAGAAATGGCTAAAATGAAACAATATGCAAAAAATACAATATATACAAATGATGAAAAAGGACCAAATGTTATGCATAATAACGCTTAAGATGCATAATGTTCATAGGTTCTTTAAGATCTTTACCATCTAAGGTAGCTAATCGATATGCTCCCGATCCAAATTTAGCAGTGATGACATATGGTCCAAGCCAGTTGGGCTCAAATTTACCTTTAAGGTCTTTAGTTGCATTAGTATTTTTTTGATTTTCTTTTAAGACAAGGTCACCGATCTCAAAGGATCGCTGATGAACTTTCTTGAGGTATGCTCATTTAAGCTTGTTTTGGTAGGAACGAAGATGCTCCAAAGCATTGATGCGCTTCTCATCTAGGAGTTCCAGCTGACTAAGTCTACCAGCACGATATTCATCTCCTACTTCAGTATCTTGAAGTAGTAGAGCCAAAGAAGGAACTTCTAATTCAAAGGGAAAAATGGCTTCAACGCCATAGACCAAAACAAAAGGGGAAGTGCCTGTGGGAGTACGAATGCTAGTTCGATAAGCCCACAAAGCAGGATATAATTGGATGTGCCAATCTCGGCCAGATTTATTGACCAGTATTTTAAGGATTTTGATTAATGTTTTATTAGATGCTTCTTGCTTGGCCATTACCCTGAGGATAATAGGGAGTGGACCAACGATGTTGAATTTTATACTTTTGACATAATTTCTTAACATATTTATTTTTGAAACAAGTTCCATTATCTGAGATGAGATTTGCAGGGATTCCGAACCTACAAATAATTTGATTAAAAATAAACTTGGAAACTTGGGTTCCAGTGCAAGAAGCTAATGGCATAGCTTCAACCCACTTCATGAAATACTCAAGTGGCGGTTATGATGAATTTGTGTCCATCGGATGACACAGGGTTGATTTTTCCAATGATGTCTAAGCCCCATTTTGAAAAGGGCCAAGGAGATGAAATAGCCCTGTAGTTCTTGTGCAGGTGCATGGACAAGGTCAGCGTGTTTCTGGCACTTGTCGCAATGTCGCACATAATTATGTGCATCATTTTCCATGGTAGGCCAAAAATATCCTATCCTAAGGAGCTTCTTAGCAATGGCGCTACCACTAAAATGTCCCCCACAAGATCCATTGTGGGCTTCACTCAAAGCTGATCTAGATTCTGCTAGATTCAAACATCTCAGTAAGATGCCTTCAAAAGATCTCCTATACAAGGTATTACCAATGATCACGAAGCGACTTGCTCATCTACGTAATAACCTACGTTGGTTGCTATTACAATCTTCAGGAAAAGTCCCATTTTGAAGAAAATTAAATATATCAGTGTACCAATGTTCAGGAGTAGTTTCATTGATTAGAAACACATCCAAAGGTTCTAAGCATGATTTGCTTGAAGCGGGTTCCTGGAGTCGATGAATAATGATGGTAGCATATTCGTCATCTAACTCCAAGGGCAAAAGAGATGCAGCTGCAGCCATAGCGTCAGCCGCACGATTGCTAGTTCGAGGAATAGCTTCCAAGGTAACTTGATCAAACAAAGATAATAATTGTAAAACATATGCTTTATATGGGCATAATTTATCATCTCTAGTCTGATAAACATCATTGATTTGATTTATGACAAGTTGAGAATCACCGAAAACCAATAAATTTTTAATTTTTAGTGCCAAGGCAGCTCGTAATCCAAGGATAAGAGCTTCATACTCAGCAGTGTTATTGGTGCAAGCAAATGTTAGTTTGAAGGACAGAGGTATAAGATGTTTCTATGGAGATATTAAAATAATACCTGCACCAGCCCCACTCATACATCGGGCTCCATCAAAGTATAGGGACCATTGCTCTGGATGGTCTACCTCTAGTTTAAGGCATTCATCAGGAAACTCAATGATGAGGGGATGGGTAGACTCCAAGGGTGCAGCAGCTAATTGATCTGCTATGATTTGACCTTTAACAAACTTTTGTCCTATAAATGTGAGTTCAAACTCGCTTAGCGCAAGAACCCACTTTGTTGTGCGACCAGATAAGTACGGTCGACTCATGAGATATCGCAAAGGGTCGAATTTGGCAATAACATACGTTTTTTGACTGAGCATATAATGTCGTAGTTTTTGTGTAGAAAATACGATGGCTAGACATAATTTCTCTAATACGGTATAGCGAGTTTCATAACTGATTAAAGTCCTGCTAATGTAATAATTAGCACGTTCTTTCTTCTCATCGTCAAGTTGAGCTAACATAGCTCCTAAGGCAAAATCGAAAGCAAAAATGTACAAAATAAATGGACGATCAGATCTAGGTGGTGAAAGCACCGGTGGTTTAAGGAGATATTGCTTGAGGAGTTCAAATGCTTCCTGACATTCATCGTCCCAATGAAAAGAGACATCTTTCTTAAGAAGCTTAAGAAAGGGTCCGGTTTTGTTCGCCAACTTATCGATGAAGCGATGAATAGCTTGAAGCTTACCTTGTAAACTTCGTAATTCGGATATATTTGTGGGTGCGGGCATATCAGTGATAGCCGTGATCTTGAGAGGGTCAATTTCAATGCCACGTAAAGAAACTATAACCCCCAATAATTTATCGGACTTAACTCCGAATATACATTTGGCTGGATTCAGTCGGATAAGATACTCCCTTAACCGATCAAATACTTTTCTCAAGTCATCTAAATGATCATCTTCTTTGATGGAATGAGCTATAATATCATCTACATAATCATGTAGAATATTATGCATCATATCATGAAAGATATAAGTCATGGCTCGTTGATAAGTTGCACCTGCATTCTTTAAACCGAATGGCATCACTTTCCAACAAAAGGTTCCCCAAGGGGTAATAAAGGTTGTTTTAGCCTGATCTTCAGGAGCTATCCTGATCTGATTATAACCGGAAAATCCATCCATTAGGGATATCATTCCACTCCCAGTAGTAAAGTCAATGATCTGATCCATGTTGGGAAGAGGAAAATCGTCTTTAGGGCATGCAACATTAATATCTCTGAAGTCTGTGCAAACCCTAACTTTAGTGGCTTCTTTCTTAGTTACTGGAACTACATTTGAGATCCATTCAGCATAATCAATGGCTTGTATAAAAATAACATTTAAGAGTTTTTCTAATTCTCCTTTGACTAGTAAGGCCACTTTGGGATGCATTTTTCTAAGTTTTTGTTTAACGGGTTTAGCATCCGGATGGACTACTAGGTGATGCATAACTACGGAAGGGTCTAATCCTGGCATATCTTCATATGTCCAAGCAAAGACGTCTTCATATTCTTTAAGAAATGCAATGTATTTATCTTGTTTTTCTTGACTCAATTCTGATCCAATGTTGATTATGTGAGGGTTATCTTTGGTTCCAATGTTAATTTTTATGATGTTTTCTACTTCCATATGTAGATCTCTCTCAAAATTAGATGGGGCGGGTGAAACGCCTAATTCTTGTAATTCTTCCAAGGTTAGCTTGGATAATTCGTCTTGAGGAGTCGTGGCCTCAAGCTGGGCTATACTAGGTATAGAGCCATCGAAATAAAATCCGTTATGTAACAATTCCTCAATGGAGACATCATGAAAGATATCCCCCTCCAACTCATCGTCGGATTCGGCAATCATCTCAGGGTAAGCTATGGATAACATATTGCATGTAAGAGGCTTATTCATTAAATGCAAGACATCCCGTTTATCCAGATAATCTTGGTAACATATAAGATGGTCATCATCCTCGAAAGGGAAGGGCACCACCACTAGGAAAAAGGGCCCCACCCCATCGGGGGAGGCCATGGTTCTACCTCAAAAGGTTCTTTTCATACCATTCTAGAGAGGGTCCCAAAACTTTCCCTTTATATCCCAATTTAAGAATAATAGGCTTAGCTTTAATATACTCATTAGCAAAATAGCATCTAGCATATCCATCACAATGTGTCTTGATGTTTCTAGGTATTCTTCCCCCCCCTCCCCACCTTTAAATAAAAGAAAAACACCCCAAATTGGGGGATACTTCCCATAGGTTGTGGGAGGCCCAAGGTACGAGGAGAGGGTGGGAGTTTATTTAAAATAAGGGAATCTTGCATGGCGATGTTTGTTTCTTCTGATATAAGAATTTTAGATAAATCGGGTAAGAGCTCATCAATAAGAGCATAAGAGGTAGAAGGAACATTTCCTACATCGTCGGATGTGGAAAGGATGCCTGTAGTGGATGTAGATGTTATAGAGATATCAATGGATGAGTCTATAGGTATGGAAGTTATAGGAGTAAAACAAGAAGCATTGGTTGTAGTTTTAGGATCTTTTCGAGGTCCTAATGTGGTTTGTTCGGAAGATGGTTGAGCTATATGTAGAGGTGTAGTTGATGGGGAAAAAGTAGATGATGTCATGGGTGTGTGTTTCACACGTTTAGTCGGTTGATGAGAATTAGGATGTGTGGATGACAAAGCAGGGCAAAATTGAACTCCAACAGGTTCTGCCAAAGCACACATATCAAAGGGTCTAGGATCACCATGAATGGTAACCAACTGATTTTTAAATTCGAATTTAACACACTGATGTAAAGTGGAGGGAACGGCTCGCATCGCGTTGATCCAAGGGCGACCCAAAAGTATATTGTATGATGCAGGGCAATGTACAATAAACACGGTCGTGTCTAAGGTTCTAGGACCAACTTGCAAGGGGATAGTAATAACTCCACACGTTTCTTGTGTTTCGTCATTGAAGGCTTTTATGATCATATCAGCTTCTTTTCATTTCGTCACTTCTAAACCCAAATATTTGGTAGAAGTCAAAAGTGCATATGTTTAAAGATGAACCATTATCAATCAAGACTCGTTTAACTGCTACATCCCCAATTAGGGCAGTAATATATAAGGGGTTATCCTTATGTAAACTATGTTGTGGTATATCTCTATCCCGAAAGTCAATACAATCGACTTCTCGAGTTATGATAGTATTGGACATGGCTTCAGGTTGAATATTTTGTGGTACCATCATTTGGCTTAATGTGAGCATTAATTCATCCCTATGGGTAGGAGAAGATCTTAAAAGGTCCAAAAGGGAAATTCTAGCTGTAGTATTTGATAATTGTTCATTAATATTATAAGGAGGCTTAGGTTGAACATTAGGCGCATAATTCCCTTTATTGGGATTTTTCAAAACAAATGGAGCTGATCCATCATTCTGAGTTTGATCTTGTTGAGAGTTTTGAGCCTGTTGTCGAGTAACAACTCCGATGGTACCTACAATATTATTTTGCGGATGATGAATAGGTCTTGGTCTAGTGTTTATGACTTGTTCATTAGAAAGTATTTGGTGAGAAGATGGTCGAGTAGTGACTCTTCTAGGAAATGGTTCTTCCGGAACCATAGAACTTGTGATGGGTTGAACAAGATCTGATTCATCTTCAGAACTATTCGATTGATTTGAGGTGATTTCCATGTCACTTTCAGTCTCATATTCGGTATCACTAAGATCAAGTGTCCGAATATTATGTAGAGGTCTGGTCGTAACCATGGATAAAGTTGTGTCAAATACTTGCGGATCGTGAACAAGTAATTGTCCACTAATAGTTCCTACATATCGGGTAGGAGGGGGAACATTATGATGCTCAATTTGATTAGCCACCTCTTTACCATGCTTTGGTAAAGGATGTTGAAATATGTCCAATGATTGATTGGCATTCTGATTCTGATTTTGGGGAATGTTCTTTTGAGCATTATTAGAAGGATTTTGTTTAGGTTGAAAGGCTTGCACCTCCATCTCATTGTTATCAATCAGGTCTTGTATTTTATGTTTTAATATTTTACAAGAGTTGGTAGCGTGTCCAGGTCCTCTATGGAAGTCACAATGTAAATCAGCTCTGTATCCGGGTATAGTTGGATCAGGTTCCCGGATATTTGGTAATTGAATCAAACCTCATGCTAATAGTTGCGGGAGAATGGTTGATAAAGGTTGATTTAACCTAGTAAATTCTCGGGGTGGTTTATCAGGAGGTTTCAATATAAACTTCTCTATTGTTTTCATAGTATTAACATTGGCAACGTTTCTGCTATCAGTGACTCCATCACCCACAACTTGCTTATTTTTATATTGATTTCTGGATGTTTTCTCATCATCTTTCTTTTTGAGCTGACCTCTCCTAATGAGAGCATCTTCCACTCTTCGGGCTAAATCTATAGCTTGATCGAAGGTGGTCAAGGTAGCAGTTGATAATTCATAGGATAGTTGTTCTTGTAAATTATTGATAAAGATATCCAACATTTCCCGATAAGGTAACACAAAGTGTAATTTTCCTATCAATTGCCTCCATCGAGCTAAGAAGTCAGCAAAACACTCATCTTTGTCTTGTTTTAGGTTGTACAAATCTTTAATGGTTACATGCCTTTCGATATAGGCACTAAATTGATGCACAAAAGATTCAGCGGTTTCTTCAAAATTTCTCAAAGAATGAGTGGGTAGTTGATAATACCACTCCAATGCCATCCCTCCTAAACTTTTTGGGAACATTTTTAGTAATAACAAGTCATCATGTGATATATCATGACATGCTATCCTAAACATACGAAGATGCTCTATGGGATCTTCGGTTCCTTTGTATATAGGTAGGACAGGCATAGGAAAGTGTTTGGGATATGGTTGTGCTACAACTATAGGATCTAGAGGCTGACTACACATCTCTCGATAATTGTACGAGGGATGGTAGGGATCTATCTGGTCCATGCGGGAGACTAACTGTTTCACCATGGCTTCCAGATTACCAGTTTGTCCACCATATTGGTTCGGTGGTACATGAGTATTGGATTTGTGAGCATAGGATGGCGTGACGTAAGGATTAGATGCTATATTGTTGTTATGCAAATGGTTGGTAGGAAGAGTATTATGAAGAAGATTTGTTGTAGCATTATGTTGTATCCCAGATTGTTGGAAATTGGTATTTGGTTTTGTTTTAGGCTTTTGTTGATTTGAGGTATATTGATCAATAGCTTGGCGAAATAGAGCAGTGAATGAAGGTTTCTTTTGTGTGGGAATAACCCTAGGCTTAGTAACAAGCACTCTAGGTGGTTGGGTAACTTGTTGTTGTTGCATGTTTTGGATTATAGCGGCCATATCCAAATTGGATGGTCCAGCTTGATCACTTTCTTGATCAACGAAGGACAAGGGATTAGTGCGTGTGTGATATATTTCTTCTAGGGTTTCTTGAGTGTCACTAATTTGATCCTTGTCCATATGGACTGCTCTATTAAGAGTGCCAATATTAGTATTGAGGAATTTCCAAAAATGTTCCATATTCTCAAAAGTAACAGCTCCTTCTGGAGATATTTTAGGGGATGAGGATCCTTCCTCTCTATCATTTTCTTTTTGTTCATTTGCATCCACAAATTCTTCTTCTTGTTGGTTTAAGGTTCCTTCTTCCTGAATTGGGTCTTCAGGAAGGACATCTGGGTTATTTATGGTTTTTCCTAACCAATCTTCTTCTACTTCAGTTTGTTTTCCATTCCTGAGTCTAGTCATTATGTCTAAATTTAGATTTTAGCAAATATATATTGATATATTTGCAACAGATTTGGGAGGTATATATTTTAATTATATACCTACTATAATACTTAAAAGAAAATGTTTTGATTTTTTTGTTATGATTTTGTTTTGTTTTTTATTTTATTTTATTTATTATTTTTTTTTTTTTTATGCTTATAAAGACAATAAACAACACACTAAATGCAAGAAATAACAATAATAAAAGAATAGCTTAGTTTTCTATAAATAGTTTATAGATGTCATTGATAGGATCAAGTTCATCAGGAGTCATGAAATGCTCCTCTTCAAATTGGAAATGGTTTTTCAAGAACTTGATAAAGTGTGCTATAGTGATATTATCTCGTTTCAGACTCTGACTGGTAGAAATAAAGTTCATGGCAATACTCTCGATATAACACAGCTCTAGGAACTCTATTCCATATTTTTCTATCCATAAGAATGACCTCTTGATCCTCTATATGAGATAGAAATTTATGTACTACAATTGCATTTTCAAGGTTTTCCTCAAAGGTGTACAACTCTGAAGACACATGGGCTCTTTTATCTGCTAACCACCTATGGCAAGCTCTCTGAAGTTCATGATATAAGGTCACTTGATCGGGATCCAAGATTCTATCTAGGACAAACCTCTTAATTTGCCTAAGTTCTATTGCCCTAGATCCAATGATACCCAATCTCCTATCAAGTTCGTCCCACAAAGGTTGAACCCTATTTGTTTGAGGTACTCTAAGCACAGAAGTAATCTCTATAGCTGCTAATTGATTCTCAACATTAATGGTGACAGCTCGTCTTTTATTATAATCTACCATCTAAATATGATATGCAATCTTTGATTCTAAATGCATTTATGTTTTGATTTTTTTTTTTGGATTGTTTTCAAAAGGTTTTTAGTTTTCACGTCGGGTTCACCAAAATGTATCGCTCCAAATTTTTTGCATCCTTACCTTCAGGCTATAGGATCCACGCCCGGAAGGGGGATGCGAGAAGGATGGGACAATACCTCGGACTGAGAGGCCCTTTGAAGGTCCCGCCTCTCGGGGGAGGGGTATAAGGGTGAATTTTCGATGGATGGTGGGTTCACCAGGAAACTTTTGAGTGGCGCTTCCACACCTAGGTTGATAGTGGGTTTGATGTGTTCATTTTTATACTCGATCATTCAATTCCTAGGTTTGGCCAAGATGAATCTAAATTACTCTATATGCCAATGCTGATTTAGATGAATACAAAAAATAGGAATGAATGCTAAACACAGAGAATATGCTAGCTAGAACATAACATACCTGATTCCGGATGTCTGATGAAGATTCTAAGTTTTGTAATAGTCCAGATCGCCTCAACTCATACGTAATCATCTGAGATCAGATGAGATCATCGTCAATCTGACGAATTCATTAGACAAATTCGTCAGAAACCTGCAATCACAGAAACAGATACAAAATACCAAAAATGCAACTACAAAAACAAAGGGAAACGACAGAAATAACAATAAATTTGCCTAAATGACAGATCCAAATAGCAATTAAAGAGGAAATGCATCAACTTCACAATTTATTTTGATTTTATCATGCATTTATATTAGATGAGGTGAACTCCAAGATGCATAAATATAATAATTTAAGATAGTGCGAGAGATATAATAGGAAAATGCAAAAAAAAAACTAAGGAAATGCAAACTCTGGGCTCTGATTGCCCCCAATCTGGACTACAGTCAGGATCGCCTCCAATCGTACAAGATCGTCTGCGCTCCTCGACAAGATCATCCAAAATAGTCTGGAATCGCTTGCGACGATCCGATCTTGCTTCGACTAAAAAATAGTAAAGTTCCTGCAAGAAAACATGAAATACCGAATACAAATGATAGTACGAGGATGTTCTAATGCACAAGGAGCTAAATTTGTAGGGAAATCAATCAACCAGGAGATTCAAAGGGGGTTCAGGGGGATAAACTAAGAAAATCCCAGTTTATATAGGATTAGGGAGAGGTTAGGAGGTTGGAGATCATCCCAATTTGGGAGATCTCCAATGGGGGAGACTCTAACTGCACAGACACACTTTCTTCCCAGGTTAGAGAAGTTGTTGGAACAGAAGCTAAGTATGAAAATTTGGTTTTGGGACGAAATCGTCTGGACGTTCTGTTCTAGACGAATTCGTCAGATCTGGGATGATTTCGTCTAATCTACGACGATATCGTCCAACGGTCAAAACAAATCCTAAAAATGGCATGAAAAATGAGGAAAGCGGGTAACAGGCGGTTAACGGGCGGATTGAGGTTAAAATTTGAATTTTTATCTTTTACTAAGGTTTAACTGTGCCAATTTTAGGGTGCTACTCAAAGCGATATGGGTAGGTAGGAATATGAACTAAAGGGTGGACTCAATTGTTGTAAAGCTCATTGTATATGGGATTTTGTGGCCCATAACTGGCTATACAAAGGTTAAGAATCTTAACTTCATCCTATAGAATTTGAAGCTTAGGTGTCAAGGGTGTAGAGGATTATGCGAGGGTAGGTGGAGCCTAGGAGTGTGGTGTATAATGGAGTTGTTTTTCATCCTAGTGTGGGGGAGGGACATACTGCAATGGTTCCTATGGGTGAGGCTGCTAGATAGCATAGGAGGTGGAAGATAAGGGGATACCCTATGATAGAGTAGGCATCTGTTGGTGGTAGTAGTAATGTTTTTGTAGGGATTGTGTTTGTTGAATAAGGATATGTTGCAGTGGTAGGATTTTAGGGGATGACAACCATGAAGGAGGTGTTGTGAAGAATGTGGACGTTGTGGGCTACAATGGATGCAGTGTTATCTGCATTGAGTGGTGTTGATGTTGGGTGAGATAAGGTGTCAAAATATGGCACATGTACTTGGGTAGGGGTTTGATTGGTGGAAAAGGTATGCAACATAGGATGGCCTAGATAATTGGTAGGATAAGACATGGGTCATAAGTTGTAGGTGGGAAATAAAGTAGCATCTGGAGCTCAAAATGGAGGATCATGCAAACAATGTGAAATTGGAATTAATTCTAAATGCAAAAAATAAAGTGTTTGTTCATTTTGTGTGTTTTGATTTTGAAAATTTCTTCTAAAAAATATGGGAAGTGGGTGAAACTCTATATCAAATGGGAGTGTCGTTAGCATAGAACCTATTACAACACCCAAGTATGCATAGGATAGAATGGTGTCTTAACGAGCAAGTGGCGACCTGTATGGAAGGTGTAATAAAATGGTGTTCAAATGGGGGGAACTCAAAATGTTCTAAAGAATCTAGTATCCTCTCACAAGAAGAGGTGAACTATCTAAGACCTGCTACTAGCCTAGTCAGGTGTTTTCTTCACTCTCAAGCGAGGTTAGTCAAGAACAATAGTTATCGTGTTCACTAATTATGTAAGCCTTGTGAACAAAGGCATCTATACCTTTCCCACTTCAAAGGTCCCTTCCAATTATGAATACTAGAAAACAAATCTTAAAAGTGGGGGATTTTCTAGTTATGAAGTCTAGAAAATCACTCATGTGGGGCTACTAGGTGTCTAGGGGGTGAGCTAATGGAGGGTAAGACTCCTACCTCACCAGTATCGAGCGATGGATTAGGGATGAATTCCAATATCACCACTTTGTATACCACATGAGTGTGTGGGTTTATGTTGTCTAATGATTATGTGAAAGCAAGAATATTAAGTATATGCCTTTTCGAAATGGAAATCTAGCCTTAGATGCAATTTTGGAAGCAAAGCTAGATTAAGATGCATTTTGAAATAAAATCTAGTCCTATGTGCCTTTTTGGAAAATAAACTAGGATTTATGCTATGAAGTAAACAAATAAGCTAAGTGAAGCATGTGATTGACAAGACAATAGAAACTCTAAGTTGAAAATACAAAATAAATTTGAAATTTAGTTTTGTAGAAATAAAATGAGGTGCTATGATAAAGCAATGCAAAAAGGAATTTGAAATCTTAATCTAGATGCATGAAAGAAATGAGAAATTGATTTTTTGTACAAAAAGAGATTTGAAATTGCATTGATGAAAGATACTAAAAGAGATCTGGAAATCCTAATTGTAAATGCATGAAACAAATCAAAATTTTGTTTTTGTGCGAAAAGGAATTTGAAATTGCTTTGATGAAATATGCAAAACTAAATGCATGAAATAAATCATAAATTAATTTTTGTGTGAAAAGAAATTTGAAATTACTTTGATTAAATATGCGAAAAGATATTTAAAATCCCTAATCCTAAATGCATGAAATAAATCAAAAATTAATTTTTGTACGAAAAGGAATTTGAAATTGCTTTGACAAAAGATACAAAAAGATATTTGAAAAACCCTAATTCTAAATTTGACTTTTAAAATAGAAATTTGAAATGCTCTTTGAAAGAAAATTGATAGAATAACATAAAAGGGAAATGGAAAAACTATTTGACATGCGATTTGTAAAATAAAATGAGAATGTCCTTGAAATAAAGTAAACTAAAATTTCTAATCTACACACAGGTTTTTGAAAAGGAATTTGAAAGACCTATCTAATGCAAGAAAGATGACTTTGAAAATTGATGATTCACAAAATATTGACACAAAATGGAAACCTATTCTAATAATTTGAACAAAAACAAAAAAACTGTAGCTCTAGTTCAAGTAAATACAAGGGAAATATGAAACAAACTAAACTAAATTATCTAAAAATGATACATGCATTGAAAAGGAATTTCACACAATGACACGATGCATGTGTTAATGATTTTTTTGGCAAAATGAATGATAGAAAATAGAAGGTCTAAGGAAAATACCTGGTTCCTTTTTCTCTAGATAAACTCTTCCATACCTCTGTTGTAGGCCTCTATAATTTTGAGGTCTTTTAAAGTAGTTGTGCTAAATTCGTAGGGTAGGGATGAACTGGATCTAAATTTGTAGGCTGGGGGGTGAATCAGGTTTAGGATTCTGAAAATCTTATTGCACTAGATAGTATAGAAATACCCATAATATAATTTATCTATGATCAAGGTTAAATAACTAACCTAATGGACAATAATATCATAATACAATAAAGTCACCTTCTAAGTTGTTTAAGGGTCCATAGGGAAATATACAAATTATTAGAATACAATGTTAATTTTGGCTTCAATGTACATTAACACCACTTATTTAAACATCCCTCCTTGAGTTGAATGAGGGTCATACAGATAGATCCTTATTAATTATCCCTCCTTAGGGGACACTCTATGACACCAAGACAATATTATAACTATACAAAAGTCACCTTTAGCATAAAATTGGCCAATATATTTGTATATTGTTATATTAAAGGCACATAGGCTAGCTCAAGCAACTCATAAAGTAAAGTTAGAAAACATTATGTACTCAAACCTTAATATTATTTTCCATTAATGGAAAATATTATTGCAAACAAGATTTATGGAGCTATAGTTATCATAATATAAAGTAACAAGAAATTACCTAGGAAGACCCAATTGCTCAATAATCATCAATATCAAAGATATTTCAAGGTCTCATTTGCAACATAATATTCAACCATAAAATATTGATATATGGTGGATTTTTAATGATAACACCAAGAGAACAATATAGAACCAAAATATAACACCAAGTCATAGTATATCATGATTGGTAAACATTATCTATTCAATCAGCATTAACATAACCCCATGGTATAGGAAGAACCCCAATAAACTAATTAATTCCTACCTAGCAGGTAATTTTGATATACTTCAATATCAATTTAGATACTATCCAATGAATATCATGATATAAATTCATGTATCGGGAATAATAGAAGATAGCAAAGGCAATATTTGTTCTAAAGGTAACATAAACCAAAGAAGTAGAACAATTTTCAACATTTTTAAATGTAAAGCAAATGGAGTGTACTTGAGATTATAGTCCTCCATATCGAATCATTATACAAGATAAAATGTCTATTAAGGCTATGACATAGTGATCTCAAAAGGTTATTGATCAATTTGAATTCCTAGTAACACCCAAATCTATCCTCTCAAAGTTATATTCAATCCATAACTTTATCTCTTGGATCAAGTATGTTGAGCTTCCCATGATGATAAGGTCATAAAAATTAAATACATTAACAATAAATTTTTAATTATATGCTAGATTTAAACATCATGTTTTTCCCCATAACATTGAAATTGTAGTTGAGAAAGAAGAAATAAATATTCTCAAACAAAACACAAGGCACATGCCTAGGCCCATCTATGGAATTCTTAAGTCGATAAACAAGAGGATTAGGTCCATCCAAGGTAGAGGTGGATGACTACTACATATAAATTTCCTTATAAAATTTCCTATCAAAAAAATATTTTTCACATACATTTGATAAAATATCCACCCATAAAATGTGACAAGAGAAAGAATCATCTACAAAAAAATCCATATGATCCATAGAATTAAAGATCTTTATGTAATAAACTTGCTCCTTCTAATAAAAACTTCTAGTAATAAGGTGTTTTGTTATGCTCCTCAATCTAACCATCTACATAGAATTTCATTTTGTAGACCTAATTATATCTAACCACATTATTTCCCTTGATAAGTGAAACCAAAACAAGATTTTGATTCTTCATTAGAGACTCATATTTTTTCCAACATAACATCTTCCCACTAAATACAACTCTTGAATTTAAGTAAGTGAGAGAATTTCTAGAGTTATCAACCTTCAAAATCAAAGATCAAGAAGGAGGTTTTAAATGAAATTTATCTACAAGAAAGAGTCATGCATCCAAAAATATTGTTTGATCTCACTTAGGTAACAATCCATCCAAATAAAGTTGGGGCACATCCTATACATAATATATAATATAAAAAGTAATTAAATAATCCATCACATTCTCAAAATCATACCACATTTTCCAATACCATAATTAGTGCATAGAAATGTTGAGCTCATCTCAAGTAAAATTTAAAGAAGAAAAATGAACATATACTAGTGAATAATTTGGAGTATCTACAATTATGTATCTAGTATCCATTAGAAAAATATGATAGACAATATACGAATATAAATTATTAGAAAAGAATCATGTAGAATGGAGATAATTAGTAAGAGGGGTAGGAAAATTTACCAAGAGGACCAAAATTGGGTTAAAGGGAATTAAAGGAAGAACCTCATCAAACACCACATTATGCCAAATAAGAATCTCTCAAATAGAAAGATCATAGAGGTGGTATTCATTAGTACTATAACTATATCCCACATGAATGCATCAATAAATCTTAAACTAAAGTTTATTTTACTCATATTTGGATATATAAGCCTATGTAATAGACCTAAATATAAGAAAAAATAAAACATTAGGCTTAACTCCTATCAACCTCTAAAAATTTATCATACTTTAGAATTTTAAATCCAATGTACTATTTATGACATATGCAACATATCACTTATTGACCTATAAAATTAATGTTCATATCCTTGGTATACAACATACATACAGACATATCCAATAAAACCTTGTTCTTCCACTCACACATCTTGTTTTTTTAATGAGTGTAGTGAACAATCCTTTACAAATGAATTATATAGAATGATAGAAATCCCAATTCATGGATCATGAACTCACCACCACCATTCGTATCAAAGTACTTGTTTTTCTTCTCACACTAAATATCCACTAAATATTAGAAATTATTGAAGTATCCAAGTAATTCATCCCTGATATTAATAGTATATATTAAACAAATATAGAGAACCCATCAAAAAATGTGATAAATTAATGTTCTTCGAGATAGAATGATCAACCAAAGAACCAAAAATATAATTACGAATGAGATCCATGGGTTGGGTCATGATTGTTTTTTCCTTTTAGGAATAGTTCCTAATAGTGCTTTCCCAAGATGCATCCATAAAAAATGCCACTACATGGAGTATTTCATGGAAGATCATCTTCCATATGAAGATGGTTCATGCGTCTCATGGAACCATAATCAACATGTCCAATCAAATAGTTCTAATGCTTGATGATGTTATTTACCTTGGTAACCATAGCAAAAAATCATTTTTTCTTAGAATAAGAGAAAGGATAAGATGAAATTGAACACAAATCTTATACAAATGATCAGGTTCATTAATTATCCTAAATACACCATCTAAAAGTCATATTTAATATCCATTACCAGTCATCTATGAAGCTAAAGTTTTAATTTTTTGCTAATATGAGTAATAAGATAAATAGAAATAAGTTTAGGGATAACACCTAGAACATAAAAAACCTCCCCAAAGGATAAGGATAAAAAATTCATGTCACCACATCCAAAATTATACAAAGAATATTAATCATTAATAATTGCATGCTCACTATGATCTTGTCCATTATGATTGGTCAAGAGATGACAATCCCCCGTCATATATTATGTTTATCCAAAATATACAATCCATTCCTTCAAATATGTCGAGATATAATAAATTGAATGAATCACCAAACATGCATTCAAGTCTCACCCTCATGTTCATCATCATCCTATATATAAAAAATATAAGTATCTCTACACTTCTTGGCCTCCTTCTCAAGTTTTTTAATTTGAAGATGACAAAAATTTGCCTTAAGACCATATTTCTTGTAAAATACACATATAGGTTTCTTTAATGGCTTCATAAATAATTTTTGTCCCTTGTTTTAGCTTTTTATAGGACTTTTGGCCCCTTATTTTGGCTTCTTCGTCTTCTTTGATTTTTTAGCTTCTAGCTTTGAATATTTTTTAGGTGAGCATAAATGGAAGAAGCACCTTCCCTTTGATGCATTAACCATGCTTGGTGTGTATGAGATAAGAAAAAAATATACATAATGAAGGAATAGGTTGTATAGGAAAAAACACAAAGCATTTTCAAATAATGTGTCTTTGTTGAGTACCACATTGAGGTAATATCTTATGTTCCTTTCTATTACCCCTATAAATAGCAAAATTATCTTCATATAAATTATTTAAGTGATTTATACACTTCTTGATCATCCCAAAACCATCCATCGTCAAGGTATAAAGTTAAGCTTTTAGAATACTAACTTGAGTGATATCCATTTTGTCTATATTCTTATCCATATAAAGGCAATCACACCATATGCTTTCCCTTTCTTGGAATGGTAATAGTCCTTTTCATAAAAATCAATATTATTTGATCATTAATTAAGATACCTTCATAGTCCATTACTGTATAAAAGATATTTTATCTTGATACTCCATGAAGGATAATTGTTCCCATAGAAAGTGGGTACCTATAACAAAAGGACCATTTGGTTCCTATAAAACTCGTTATTCTATGAGAAAAACTATGTAAAAGTACCACCATGACTACAAAGATATATAAAAATAGTACAATTTGAAAAAAGGGATCAAAACACTTTTGTATGAGGAATATAGAACACCTAAAATTTTTCCCCTTAAAACATAAAAATATTGCCAAAACCTTAAAAATTCAAAAATTTGAAACTACGTGCAACCAATTTCAAAATATCACATTTACAGAACAATTAATAACATTTAACCACCTATATATTGTGTCTACTATTGACTAGGTGAAGTGAATGTTACAATTTATCAAGTTTTAAATTTTTTAAAACACTCTTTACATACCAAAAACTTATTTTCAAATTGATAGTTGAATGCCACATCAACCATACAAAAAAATCTATGTCTCATTGCACAAAGGAGGAATAAAAATTATGATCCCTTGGTCATAAGGACCATAAATTCCCTTACCTAGCCACATAGCATGGGCCCTTTAACATTCAACATGACCATACATAGATAATACCAACATAGGTTTGTGTAGTAAGATATAGGGAACCAAATTAGAGCACATATTTCCAACTATCGATACATAAAATCTTCCAAATTTCAATGCATAACACCATTTATTTTTCTTACAAAAGGTTATGTTTATGGGTTTGGACCCACACTATAACAAACCTCCTCACACGATGAATGAAATAAAATAAATAAATAGTAAAATTACATTTTTCTTATGAACCATGGTACTACCGATGGTCTCTGTGAGTGCAGGATGGTTGTAAGATGTCAATGAAAAGAATCTAGTCAGTGGAAAACGGTAAGTAAGGGAAGTGATAATTCATCTCATGAGTATATGGATGCTCGAAAACTTGCATATCATATAGTGTTATGATTTAATGAAAGGTGTGTGTGTTTGTTTTGAAGTTTTGTTTGATATTGATGGCATAAAATAGAATGTGCATATGTCTTGTGTGGCAATGGAGATGGAAGCCACTTTATTATTTCCTTCTGGTTATGTGTTTAATTGTTAGTCAAAGGTACATGTAAAAATAAGTATGTGTGACTATTTAGCATATGTGTATATGAATATACTATTGGAATGTATCCTTGTGTGTTTGTTATAAGCAACATTTGATTGAGATTATACGTGGAAATTTTAAATAGCTTCCTCCAAAACTTAATCATGTGGAAAGAAAATATATTGAAATGGCATTGAAGAATATTTGATAGGATGATTGGTGGATATGGAAGTAGAGGGGTGATGACCGAATTGCATGAAAGTTAGGTGAGTGGAACCATTATGAATTTTTAAATTCCACCATATTCCACGATGAAAGGAAGGAAGATTAAAAAATATCCTTAAGTGCAAAAGATGAGGGTGGTTAAAAAAAAGAGAACACACGTATTTTGGTGGGGAAGAAGGAGGAAGGAAATAAGGCTAGGGGAAATAAAGGTTGCAGGAATGAGGAGAGTTCCTGGGAAATACTTTCAATGAGGCATTGAATCTAGGTGGAATCCCTTTTATATAATTGTTTGAAAATGAGTTCTCTTAAAATAAAATGAAATGTGTGTGATTCAATATAGAAATATTTTCTCTGTTGTTATGAGTAAAATAAAAGGAATGAATTAATATCTATGGTTATATATAGAAATATTCTCTTTGTTAACTTTGAGTAAAATGAAAAGAAATGAATTACTCTCTTTGTTATGTGGTAGATATTTTCTCTATTGTTGTGAGTAAAAGAAAAAAATGAATTACTCTCAGTGCTTTGGTATAGTAAGCTTTTATCTATTTGTTGTGTGTAAAAGAAAGGAATAGGATGAATTCTATGTCTGGATAGAATAGTTGGCTATGCCTATTTGATTTATTGTTTAGAAGAGAATGCAAGATCTAAACTGTAGCTATAAATATTATTTGGTAAGACTGGATAACTGGTATCGAGATGCATGCACATGTTAATGAAATACAGTGTGATTTATTCGAATGATTTGTTTGCAATAATTAGTTATATTTAGAGGTGCATTCATTGAATTGGGATATATGATCTGATCCCCCACTATATTAAACTCAAACCTTCCATAAGCTTGCTATCATCAAATCTGGATGGTGTCTTTAGAGGTGGACAAGCTGAGTAGAAGCTGTAAAAATAACCAATGACAACTATGCTTAAAGGTTATGATACCTTTGGACAAAGAACCTCCTCTTACTTATTCTAGGAAAGATGTTGTGTAACGATGGCCCAAATTTGAGTTTTATTTAAAAAAAAAATTATATTGTAAGGTTTTCCACAGTTCTTGTAGTGACTATGGAAATCAGGACTTTGTTACTTGGATATAGAATTATCTTGTAAATGCGGAATGGAAATATAGAAATATTGCTTGTTACCCAAATTTAAATTGAGCTATCCTGAAATATTGTAAAACTATTCGTCTTTCAAAAGTCAATAAAAATAATTAACTGAATAGGTTCAAGTAAAGTTGGCTTATAAGTATTCTTTGTGGTGACTTTATTATCATTCTCTGTAAATGATAAAAGGGTGTGTGTTGAACTCTTTCTATTTCTTCTTGCTCAAGGTAACTTTTAGAGGTGATAGAAAAAAGTGTGAATCTAGGAAAGGAATACATAATGTCTTAAATATTTGTTATTTTAAATGGTGTTAAGTCTTTTGATACTTTTCTTTGGAAGCCAATAGTTTATTTGTCCGACCGACAAAGTTAGAATAGATGTTGTTAATAAGAGAAAATGAAACACATATTTTATTATATACTCTGTTGAATGGTGAATGGATTTTGTATTCTTGTTATGCATATTCAGTTTCCTACGTTGTGATTTGTCAAAGACTATTGTGGAAATAAAAGTATCTAAAGTATGTTATAAAATAAATTGTTACTAGTTTTGATCAAACTTTAAATATAAAAGAATCTAGCTTTCTCCTAGATGATGTTGGCAAACCATGAATTAGTTTTCCAATAATTTTTTGGCATCTTATGTAAGAATGTATTCAATGTGAAAGCTTAGTTTAGTATTTGGTTTCATTCACTTAGTTGTGTAAAGAAAATTAAGGAAAATACCATATTCTTAGATGCATGATCAAGAACGCTATGAAAATAAAGTATAAATCTTAGAAAATAAAGTGTGAATCTTACGAAGATAAGCTCAAAGACATAGGAATGCAGATACAGTAATATTCTGATTGTCGAAATGTTATTTTTGTGTAAAGGGGATTTTAAATGAGGATATTGAATACTATCATATTTATATTGGAGGTGAAATTTGTATAAACTTTCATTTAGTTTCTTTTAAAACATTAGAAGAGTAAAACTTATTAAGAGGAAACATTAGACAATTTAGAAAAACTTTAATACCTTAGAGGTCAAAAATCCTTTCATTAAGATTAGTATCGAGATTTAAGGATGCATAAATATCACTCAATGTGTTGAGGTACAAACATGCACACAATATATTTTGAGAGAAATTGTTGGTCTGATAGAATTGATCAAAATATATGACTTGGTAACCATTTAAAAAGAAGACGGTATGGGATGTCATCTCTAGATTTTTTCTCGATAGTACTGTGATAAGTTCCGTGCCTGTGTAACTTAGATAAATCAGCTTCGATGTTTGGTATGGAAAAAATAATTGTGAGTTGTAGTGAGTATGTGATATTAATACCAAGACAATGGAATTGGCATGGATCTATCTAATTTTGGAAAGAGGACAATCAAATAGACACAAGGCATATATGCGCTAGAACCCTTACATTCATTATTAGAACATGAATTATGAAAAGGTCAAAGGTTCCTAATGGTAAGGGATGGGGAAGCAAGCATCCACCCTCTAGGTGATATGGGCCCTAGAGGATAACCCCTATTGTGGATTGACCCTCATACCAAAAAATAAGGATGATAAATGAGATATGTCAATTTAAAACTCAATGACACATTTACGGAATGTGGCCTATCTCATCCACTTGGATGAATATCTGCAGCAGTATGGAATCCAAAAGTGGTGCAATATGTTGTACTAAATTAAGTTCATGATAACAATTTAATGGGTGAATCTAACCTTTTCGTGTACCTTTTAGGTTTGCTATTAAAAAATTTATAGAAGAAAAAAATAGACCTTATTTTCCTTGTTTGTTGTAGTGGTGCAACCAAGTGAGTAGACTTGGGTTGTTACATATGGTATCAGAGCAAACATGATTCTAAGTTGTATATTTTGAATGTGAAATAGATTAGTTGATGAAAACTAATGTGCTACCTATTTCACCTATAACTTAAATGTCATGTATGTTGTGAGGTGGATCCTCAGGAAACCCTATGGGAGGCAGAGATGAGGAAGTCACTGAAAGAGATGTAAGGGGACCAAGAATGAGTTTAAGGTGAGAGATTCCCCAACATTAAATAAGGATGAAATGATTAAATGAACCACCTCCAAATTAATCTAATAGAGTAGGTAAAACCTTGCAAAAGTTGTGCATTTTTTGCAAACACACATGGAACAACAAAGGGAATAGATGGCCCAACAAAAAATCCATATGGCCCAACAACAAGAATTCATTGCCCAACAATAGTGGGTTATAGAAAACTTAACCAGGGAAAGAGGAACTAGATTATATAGGGTGAGATCTAGTGTTGGAAGGACCAGGGTGAGTAAGAAATTGGACAAGAACCTGAAAAGGTAGTCATATCCAAGTTCAATGGAAAGGGTGATGGTGAATCAACTAAGAACTGGTTAAGTGAACTACAATCCTACTTCTCTCTAGTGGTCCTATACTCTGAATCCAATACTGCTTTGGCAATCATGAATATGACTGAAGTAGCCCTAGAATGGTGTAAATATTATAAGAAAGGGCATGAAGTAGAAGTTGTTGACCTCAAATGGAAGGAGTTTGTCAAGAAATTTAGAGATAGATTCTTGACAAGACAGTATTATGTAGAAATATTTGGGGATTTCTCAAATTTGTGATAGGAAAGCATATCAGTACATGAATACCACCAAAATTTTATACAACTATTAAAATATGCATACCACTATGAGAGTAACGAAGAAATGAAAACTCAAAAATTCATTCTGGGATTACATCCTGGAATCATGTGGTGGTAAATATGCACAATCCTGTCAATTTTCTTACTACATTTGATATGGCAAGAAAAGAGGAAGCCAATAAGAAAATGATAAAGGTATATTTTAACTATCAAAAGCTATCCAAAAAGGAAAAAGAACTCAAAAATGAGAAAAGTGTTTGCTTTATGAAGTGGAAGAAGGACCAAATTATGAAACCCAATGGAGGTGATCAGAGTAAGCAATATGGCAAAAATAAACCTAACTATCAAAGTGGTAGGTTCAAAAGAGATGCCAAGGAATTTTTTAAAATATAGGACCAAAAACTTGTAGGTCAAGAAATAACTAGGGAAATAGTGCCTTTGAACAAAAATATGAATAGTGGAAAGGGCAATAGAGCTCTACAAAATGGATTGTACATGTGTCAAGGATCTCATTACACCAATAAATGTCCTCTTAGAGCTGATAGGCCCTCAAAATCTCTAGAAGAAGTTAGCCATAGATTTTTTGCAGCCATAGGTAGCCCTGAAATCAATGGTTAAATTATTCCTTTCTTAGTGAATGAAAATATTTATGGTAAAACTATGCAAATTTTGATTGATAGTGGGTCAAATGATAGATTTATGATGGAAGGTAGATTTTGGATCTAGGCAAAGCTACCATGTTAATCAATGCCTATTTGACCCCCACATCACCATGCCACAAGGAAAGACTAATTGGTATTTTTATGTCTCCTTTTCATGCATTTGATATTATTTTGGTGGTTGGCTGGTTAAATGGGCATAAAGCTCTTCTAAACTTTGAATAAATATGGGTGGAATTCATGGATGAATCCAATCAAATAATTAGGATTTCTTGTGATTGAGGTGAATTTAAACCATATTTACTAACTACAATGTAGGTTAAAAAGGTTTTTAGGAAGAGAGGCATGATATTTATAGTTAAATTGAATAGGAAAGAAGAGTTTGAGAAATAATCTAACCTCTTTTAGAAGCATCCAATTTTGGGGGCATTCAAAGATTTATTCTTGGAGGATCTACTAGGGTTACCTCCTCGAAGGAAAATTTATTTTTCAATTGAATTACTACCTGGTTCTGCATCAATTGCTACGTCTTCATATAGAATGACTCCCATAGAGGTGTAAGAGCTAAAAATACAACTTTAGGATTTTTTGGGAAAAGGGCTAATTAAGCCAAGTGTGTTGCCTTGGGGAGGTCCTATCTTATTTGTTAAAAAAAAATATGGCACCTTAAGGATGTGCATAGATTATCATATGTTGAATAAAGTTACTATAAAAATAGGTACTCGTTACCAATAATTGATGAATTATTTGATCAATTAAAAGGAGCAATCATATTTTATCAAATAGACTTAAGATCTGGTTATCATTAGTTGAGGATTCAGGAGGAAGACTCTTCTAAAACCAAATTTAGAATAAGGTATGAGAATTTTGAGTTTATTGTATTACCTTTTGGACTAACCAATGCCCTAGCCATATTCATGAATCTCATGAATAGCATTTTTAGAGAACAACTTGATCGGTTTGTACTAGTACTTTTGGATGACATTTTGGTTTACTCCAAGAATAAAGAGGAACATGATCAACATATGGAAACGGTGCTAGAGATTCTTAGAAAGAATCAACTATATGGAAAATTAACCAAATGTGAGTTTTATACTCCACAAGTGCAGTATATTGGACATATTGTCTCTGCCAAAGGGATTGCGGTAGATCTCAAGAAAGTTAAGAAAATTATTGAATGGCTAGCACCTACTAATGTAATAGAGGTGTGAAGTTTTATGGGAATCGTAGGAAATTATAGATGATTTATTATAGGTTTCTCAAGAATTTCTCAATCCATTACAAATATTCAAAGAAAAAGAAAAATCTTCAAATGAACATAGTAATGTGAAGAAGATTTTTGGATTTTGAAATAAATATAGACAACTGCACCAATCCTGTAATTGCTTGATCCTAGCAAGTAGTTAATAGTTTGTACAAATGCATCGATTGAAGGGTTAGGGGCAATATTAACCCAAGGTGATGTTGTGATTGCCTATGAGTACAAAAAACTTAAGATACATGAGGTCAATTATGCCACTCATGATTTAGAGTTGGCAGTGATGGTGCATGCCCTAAAAATTTGGCAACATTATTTATTTGGAAAACCATTTGATCTAATTACAGATCATCACAGTATAAAGTATATATTTACTCAACCCTTACAGAATGAAAGACAATGATGCTAGATAGAATTCTTAGCAGAGTATGATTTCAAAATTGAGTACATTAAGGGTAAATATAATAAAGTCATCGATGCTCTAAGCAAGAGAGGGTGTATTATGATAATTACAAAATGCCAATATAATATGATAGATCAAATGAAAACATGGCCAAAAAATGATGAATTTCATCAGTATTTTCTTGGTCAGGTTGGACAAAAACCTGGAGGGGATACAAAATATGTTTTTAGGGATGATTTATTATGTTTCAAGAATAGATTAGTAGTCCCTAATATGGAGGATTGAGGGAAATAATCCTTAAAGAGGCTCGTAATACTCCTTATTTTGCACATCCAAGAGGGGTAAAATACGTGAAAATTAAAAAAAATCTTATTATTGGCTATGGATGAAAAAATATATCACCAACTATGTGGCCAAATGTTTGGAATGCCAAAGAGTGAAAGAAAAACATCTACATTGAGCTGGAAATTTGTACCCACATGATATACCTACACAAAAGTGGCAAGTGCTATCAATGGATTTTATAGTGGGATTGCCTAAAACAAGATTCAAACATGATGTAATACTAGTAATTTTGGATAAAATAACCAAAGTTGAACATTTTATACCAATAAATGTGCAATATGACACAATAACAGTAGCAAGTAAGTTTTCCATGGAAGTGGTAAGGCTACATGATTTTCCAAAAGTTAAAATCTCTAACAAATATTCTCGATTTACTTCTAAATTTTGGTAGGTATTGCATCAAAAATTATGAACTAAACTAAGTATTAGTACTGCCCTAAGAAAAATGTATAGACTGAAAGGGTTAATCAAGTGCTTTAAGATATTTTGATAATGTACTCCATGGATAAGCACACAAAGTGAGAAGACTACTTATACCTAGTAGAATTTTCATATAACAACAATTATCACACATCACTAGGTATGACACATTTTGAAGCCCTATATGGGATATGGTGCATAATTCTCTTATATTTTGATAATCCAGAATAACAGATAGTGATCGGATCAAAAATGGTAAAATAAATGGAGGAACAATTAAAGAGAATTCAACAAAAGCTGAAAGAGGCCATAGATCATCATAAGAGATATGCAGACCTCAAAATATCACTAAGGAAGTATTCTATGGGATATAGAGTATCCTTAAGGGTGAAGCCAATTAAAAATTCCATCAGATCCTCCAAGATAGACTCTAGAGTTGGTCCATTTGAGATAGTAGCTAAGATAAGCCTTGTAGCGTACATACTAGCTCTACCGTGTAGCTTATCCAAGATCCATAATGTCTTTCATGTGTCTCTTTTTAGAAAGTATATTTTTGATCCTACTCATGTTTTGGATATTTCTAAATTGTAGATGATCGATGCATCAAATATTGATGTTCAACATATTCTCCTACTTAGTTTTAGAACCAAAAATATGAGGAAAAGAAGCATAGAGCAATGTTGGATCCAATGGTACCACTACTTAGATAGAAATGCTACATGGGAAGATGTGGAAGATATGCAACAACAATTTCCTTATTTTTTTGAGTAGATGAAGACCTTATCATAAAATGTTTTTATAATTTCATGATATATGTATGTATATATGTATATGGATATGGATTTGGATACTGATTAAAGTAAAATATGTTTATAGTTATTGGATAGAGTAGCTTGTGAATGTTTGGTATTTCTAAAAAAATATGTTTTGGAACATAGATGAAGAATGATTAATTGTTTTCATTAATACATAATATATGATGAGATTATGATGTGATTTTATGATGCCATTTTGTTCAAAATATTTATTTTTAAATAGGAACAATGAAATTGCTTGAATATTTTGGTTCTTGTAAAGGATATGAATATACAAATTTTGTACTTTTGTTTAATTTCGTTTTAAACACAAGGACTGTGTTTGTATCTAGTGGAGGATGATGTAACAACCCTCCTCACATTATGAATGAAATAAAATAAATAAATAGAAAACATACCTTTTCTTGTGAACCATGGTACTACTAATGGTCCTTGTGAGTGTAGGAAGGTTGCAAGATGTCAATGAAAAGAATATGGTCAGTAGAAAAGGGTAAGTAAGGGAAGTGATGATTCATATCATGAGTACATGGATGCTCACACACTTGCATATCATATAGGGTTCATGATTGAATGAAAGGTGTGCATGTTTTTTTTGAAGGTTTGTCTATTATTGATGGCATAAAATAGGATGTGAATATGTCTTGTGTGGTGATGATGATGGGAGCCACTTTATTATTTTCTTCTGGTTGTGTTTAATTGTTAGTAAAAGGTACATGTAAAAATAAGTACGTTTGACTATGCGGCATATGTGTATATGAATATACTATTGGAATGTATCATTGTGTGTTTGTTATAAAAAGCATTTGATTGATATTATATGTGGAAATTTTAAATAGCTTTCCCCAAAAATTAATCATGTGAAAAGAAAATATATTGAAATGACATTGAATAATATTTGGTGGGATGATTGGTGGATATGGAAGTATAGGGGTGACTATCTAATTGCGTGAGAGTCAGGTTAGTGGCTCCATTTGGAATTTTTAACTTTAACCATATTCTATGATAAAAAATGAAGGAAGATAAAAAAAAATATCCTTTAGTGAAATAGAGGGTGGTTAAGAAAAAAAGATAACACACATATTTTCATGGGGAAGGAGGAAGAAAAAATGTTGGGGGGAAATAAATGTTGCAAGCATGAGGAGAGAGCTCAGGAAAGACTTTCAGTGAAGCGTTGAATCTAGGTGGAATCCCTTTTATATAATTGTTTGAAAATAAGTTCTCTTAAAATAAAATGAAACATGTGTGCTTTAATATAGAAAGCTTTTCTCTGTTGTTGTGAGTAAAAGAAAAGGAATGAATCACTCTCTGTTAACTATGAGTTAAAAAAAAAGGAATGAATTACTCCTAGTGTTATGTTTCAGATAGTTTCTATGTTGCTGCGAGAAAATAAAAAAATGAATTACTCTTAGTGCTTTGGCATAGTAATATTTTATTTGTTTGTTGTGTGTAAAAAAAAGGAATAATATGAATTTTTTGTGTGGACAGAATAGTTGGATTTGCCTATTTGATTTATTTTTTAGAAGAGAATGCAATCTCTAAATTGTAGATATCAATGTTGTTTGGTAAGAGTGGATAACTGGTATTGATATGTATGCACATTTTAATGAAATGTAGTGTGATTTAATGAAATGATTTGTTTGAAATAATTAGTTGCTAAATTTAGAGGTGCATTCATTGAAATGAGAGTCAAAATCTTATCCCCCACTATATTAAACTCAAACTATCCATAATTTAGCTATCATCGAATCTAGATGTCGGATTTTGAGGGTACGAGTTGAGTAGAAGTTGTAAAAGGAACCAATGATAGCTATGCTTGAAGGTTATGATAAATTTGAACAAAGAACCTCCTCTTACTTATTCTGGGAAAGACATCACTGTGTAATGGTAACCTAGATTTGAGTTTTATTTAAAAACAAAGAGTCTCTATGTTGTAAGGATTTTCTTAGTTCTTGTAGTGAGTATGGAAATAAGGACTTTGTTACTTGGATATAGAATTATCTTGTAAAGGTGAATAGAAAATGTAGAAATATTCCTTGTTGCCCAAGTTTAAATTGAACTATCCCAAAATATTGTAAAACTATTTGTCTTTCAGATGTCAATAAAAAAATCAACTAAATGGATTCAAGTGAAGTATGGCTTATAAGTATTCTCATTGGTGGATTTATTACCATACTCTGTAAGTGATAAAAGGGAGTTTGTTGAACTCTTTCTATTTCATCTTGCTCAAGGTAACTTTTACAGGTGATAGAAGAAAGTGTGAATCCAAGAAAGGAATTCGTAATGTCTTAAATAATTCTTATTATAAATGGTGTTAAGTATTTCGACACTTTTCTTTAGAAGCCAATAGTTTGTTTTTCTAGTCGACACAATTAGAATAGATGTTGTTAATAAGAGAAAATGAAACACATGTTTTCTTCTATTCTCTATTTAATGGTGAATGGATTTTGTATGCTCATTATGCATCTTCAGTTTCCTACATTGTGCTTGGTCAAATATTGTTTTGGAACTAAAGGTAGCCAAAGTGTGTTAGAACATAAATTGTTACCTATTTTGATCAAACTTTAAACATAAAAGAAACTAGCTTTCTCCTAGATGATGTTGGAAAACCGTGAATTAGTTTTCCAACAATTATTTGGTATCTTATGTAAGAACGTATTCAATGTGAAAGCTTAGTTTAGTAGTTGGTTTATGTAGACACAAAACATAGCTATTTGTCATCCATTCTAAATTTCCTACCATTTTCGCCACCAAAACCTTGCTATTGGTCATCTATCCTAACTTTCCCGTCATTTTCATCCATTATTCATATATATGCATTACACATTTATTTGTATATATATATATATATATATATATATATATAATTTACATGGTGGAATCGGTAGCTACCATGAATCCGGGTAGGTTGTCCTGCTTTTATGGCCATTATATATATTTAATAAATATATATTTATATAAGTGAATTAATCCCAACCATCCGATTTCACTTAAATTTGTCCATCCATCTACATCAATCCATGCCACACCCTAAATTTAATATCCACCCTTCGATGTGCTTTTATCTCAGCCACATGATTAGTGTCATTGAAACCCTAGCATGCCCTAGGTTGGATTATAAATAGGAGCCATTTTGATGGCTCAACCCCTAAGTTTTTGGAGTCCCTAAGTCTTTTTCTAAGTTCTCAAATTCCTTAAGTTTCCTAATTATTCTAAGCACTAATTCCCTATCACAAATACCTAAGTGTTCAATTCTTGAGGTTCATATTGAATCCCTTGGAGTATCTGAGTACTTCTGTCTCCATCTTCGCTCATCGTAACCCCCACAACCATTACCATTCATTTTCCCTTACCATATCTACTTCTATAGAACCCTTCCTCAATCATCAAATGCCTTCAAACACTTTCTATCATCGCCAAGCACCTTTGGGTGCTTCCCCTCCACCACCAAGCACCTCTAGGTACCTCCCTATCAGTATTAAGCACCCATGAGAATTTTCTATAGCCATCAAGCACCTATGAGTATTTTACATAAGGATTATGAGGTCCTCCTAGCCTTTAGGCGATGCTAGGGCATCATCACACTGATTCACTACAACAAATCTCATAGATCAGAAGACAACAAATACGTAAGGTAAATTTATTGTTTATTATTTCATTTATGCACTTTTATTTCTATTCATTTTATTTGCAATAGATAGTTAGGGTTTTACTATTTCTTATAGAGGGCCTCACATTGTGGAGCCCTCACAGGTATTACTAATCTATTTTTTATGTTATTATGTGTAGATCTAAAGGTGCTACATCAGCATTGGATAATTATTTAAGATGGAGTGGCCCGACATTAGATAACTAGAAGCCCACTCAATTCTATTGGGAGTAAGGATGCACTTGAAGACACCACCAACCTTGTTTGTTAGGGTTTTAGAGAACCCTAACCATTGTAAATTTGTATAAAAAAGGATTCAAATATCCTCATTGTAACAATGGAGTTTTTAGGCTCCCCCCATTAATATAAGATCATTCATTGTGCAATTTTGGGTTCTTTGTGTTCAATTTATTTAGCATTATTTGGTGTTGCATTTTTGTATCTACAAATGGTGATCATGGTGGGACCCCCTAAGGGTTTATGTTTATGATTTGCCTTACTAATTTACTTGTTATTTTTTGTCATCTTGCAGGGTTTTCAGAAGCATAAATTTCACATATTTCATTGGATCTAGGGTTTTTGGAAGTGTGCAGAAGTTGTAGAAGGTGTGCAAAGTGCCTGATGATGCTCGAGGGCCATCCAAAAATGCCTAGGTGCATTTCAGAAATGCCCAGGGGCATTTTATAGAGAGCTAGAGTAGATACGTAGGTCATTTGTAAGTCTACTATCCAAACCCTAGCTTTTCTATTTACGTATTTTGGTAGTTTTATGTCTTTTTCAGGTTTTTGAGATAAAAATAACTTCATTAATTAATATAGAAAAGAACATTCATATTAGCATGCATTTTAGGATTTAGATTAATCATTTGCATCCATTCACATCTTCTATTTTGAAATTTTTGATTCTCTGTTGTGTGAAAAAAAATATACTACATTCTGATTGCATGTAAATCGAAATTGCATAATTAGTTTGCATTATTAGGGTTAGAGATTTATATTTTTGGTAGTCTAAGTAGGAATATTGTTCATATACCAAGAGTATCCTCATACTTGGGTGATTCCATACGGAGGAGTAGATGAACCCCCCAACTATCTAGAGTGGGTCTTAAGTGGTGTACTCTACATCCTTTGGAGAAATTGGTATTGTGAATAGTGGCTTTTGATTTAGACCATCGAAAGTGGTTATCTTTCTAACATTGTTTGAACACAATAGAAAATCATAAATTTTAAAAAGAACCACACACTGCATGATTCACATTCAATAGTAGTGGTTGGATTTCATCACCAGCCATTGCTTGAGATTTGGTGATGGTGGCTTTCATCTCCATCCACCAATATCTACCCTTAGAAACCCTAGGTCACCCCCGAGCAAACTTGCTAGATTTCATCACTAGCAAGAATCTCGTTGCCCTAACTTAGCCATAGTTTTTACCTTTATTTGATTAATTTAGATTAGCACATTTGAAACACACAAGATTGAAACTTAAGAAAATGAACTCACATTAAAATGAGATAATCAATGAATGAGGTAAGACACACATGTTAAACTTAGCATTGATTGTTTATTTTTATTGTGAAATTTAAATTGGGTGTTTTAGTTTATTGCATAATCTGTATTTTGATTTATTTGCTTTATGGTCTTAACAAGAAAATAAAATAAAGCATTAAATCAAGATAATCAAATGGAACCTTCATCCACCTTCCCCACCACTTCTGTGGTAGAATCCCTGAATGTGACATAGGTAGATTTGTCTGTAGGTCCCTCACATTCCTTGCCATCCACAACCTTTCATATGGCTATGCCCCAAGAGGAGTCAACCTCCCCAACCATCGACCACCACATTACCCATATAGACATGGCAAGAGTAGAAGCTCTCATGAAGTCTTCTAACTATGTCTTAGAGTCAATCCCCAATTCACCTAGACAGGATTCTACTTTATAATAGGAACCTATTTATTTCTAGCCACCATCCACCTTTACCTAGGTGTACACCAACCCTCTTTTTGAGGCATCAGTTGCACCTTCCTCCCATATGTCCATTCCCCAACCCTCATGTGCTCCTAGCACTTCATACACTTCCACTTACACCAACCCCTTGTATGAAGCACATGTAAATGTTGCTTCACAAGTTTTAGCCTCACAAGTTACCATACCTAGTGTAACTTATCCCCAAGCCACATCTTCCATACCATCTACCTCCATACCCTTAGATTCTGATAGAGATATTAATGAGGCATGGGAACACTTAAAAAAATTGCTTAGACAACATCAAAATTCTCAACAACAAGTGCAAGTGAACCCTAAGCCTTTGCAAAACTCTACTCAGACTATCCTTATCAACCAAGGTCCATCATGGACCCCATAGTCTTCCATGGTTTCTATACCTATCCCTCCATCAAGCCATACCATTACCCATCCTATTCCCATTGGCCAACCTAGCCATAACCCTCATACATCAACCTCATTCCAAAATTCTCCATCTTTTCATCATCAATATCCCCTTCATCAAATTCCATCAAATTCACCTAGCCATCATTACCAATCTCATCATCACTTGGTCACCCCACAACATTTCTCCACTCCACCTCAAAATCATCAGGTAATTCAGGGCTTCAACATTCCTAAAGAAGACCCTCAAATTAAGGCCATGCAAAAATAGATAGATCAGTTGATACAACATACTCCTAGTTTGACAAACCAGAAGCCAACTTTACATCAATTGATCAATCAACCTATTCATCCTTTGGTACCATCATCACCATATCCAAAAATTTCATGGTACCTAAGTTTAATAAATTCAAGGGAACTAGGAATCCCAAAGAGCACATGAGCATATTTGTACATGCATGTTTTATAATTCAAAATGACAATGCTCTCATGCTCTAAAAATTTCCTCAAACATTAGGAGGAGATGCCATAGAATGGTATAATCAATTACCCAACCATAGTATTTATACTTTTGAGCAATTTATTGACCAATTATTTGATCATTTCATCTTAAATGTTAGAAATAAAGTCTCATTATCTGATGTCTATGCTTTAAGACAACATGATGATGAGTCTATCTATGATTTTAGAAACCGTTGGAGGGTTGTCATTACCAAATTTCCATTCACCCTACCAATGGATGAGCTAATCAATCTATTCACCAAGATTTGTTTAAAACCTATCTCTTGGATGCTTCAACTACAAACCTATCATTCATTTGAAGAAGCTTTAGCTCAGGCTAGTGTCATTGAGGAGATCAAAATCCAAGAAGGCATACTTAAGCCTAAAAAGAAAGAATGGAAAAATAAGGGCCAATATAAAAGCAACTATTCTAGCCAACAAAAATCAACACAGGTTACCCCAACCACTCAGACCAATCAAGTTAATCAAGTGGTCATGAGCCAACTGATAATGGCTCAACAACAATCCATGCAACAAACACCGCAACAAATTGCTTATCATGCGGTACCCTCAACAACTCAAGCCATGCAAAACATAGTGCCAACTATGGAAAACCATCCTCGATGATAGTCTATCCAAAAAAATTACCAATACACCCCCTTAGCCGAGTCATATGCTTCCATTTTTAGAAGGTTGTATGAGAAGAACAAACTTGCTTTACCCAAAATCAGATCGGATGATCCCACCAAACGTAGTAAACATTATCAAGAACATCTATTTTATCCTTATCATAGGCAAAATGGGCATGACATTAACAATTGCCATTCATTTAAAGACATAGTGCAAGACCTTATTGACTTGGGGGCAATCAAGCTTGATAATCCCCTTGCTCAACAAAATTAAAACCTTGGTATATTTCAAACACCACTTCCTCATCATGAGGAGGTGCAACCAAATGTAGGGGGGCTAACACCAAAAATCCTCCTAATCAATTCAATCATATCCAACAATACCAAGGGTTTGTAGGGGCCATCCATGTGGTCACTAGAGGTCAAAGGAACAACCAACAAAATGTAAGGCAACCACCTCAAGCAAGTGTGTCACAACCTTCCACATCACCTCCCATCCAAGTTTCACCCAATCCTTCATCGCCCATCCATATCCCTAGCCAATCAAATCCTCCAAATCCACCCATCAATCATCCACCATGACCAATCATCTCATTGAGTAGCCGGTTAACTACAAGTCTAAAGATGGCTTCTACTAAATTGTCAATCTATGAGTTAATCCAACAATCTCCTCCACATCATGAGGCATTAATGGATATTTTGAAATCCATTGAATTGTAATCTCAAGATCCTAATGCCTTCAAAAACTTTGTGGGGAGCATCCAAACATGCATGGAGCCTTCCATCACATTCTATGACTTTGAGATTAAGCCAATCTCATCGGAATCAGTAGACCCTCCATTGCATATTATGGCTCTAATTGACAAGAAGCCCTTTAAAAGAGTGTTAATTGACATTGGTTCCTCCATCAATATCATCACCACATCCACCCTTCATCATTTGAACCTTCCTCCATCTCATATCACCAAGTCATCATTCACCTTAAAAGTATTTAATGATGCTTTGTGTTCCATAATTGGCACTATTGTTTTACCCATTGAAGTAGGGGCCAAAATATTGCACACCATGTTTCACATCTTGGAAGGATCCATGGCATACAATGTACTCCTTAGAAGACCTTGGATGAGGGAAATGAGATGTGTCCCTTCAATACTACATCAATGCTTGAAATATGTTCATGAGGGATAGGTACATTGCATACCGATGGACGTCAAGCCATTTAAGTATTGCAATTTCATTTCAAATCCTTATGAGTCCATGCTTCCTTCCACTCATATTTTCCTATCACCATCATCCAATCCATCTACCACATCACCAATTTCTTCATCAAAGGCTCCCATTCCTGAGGAGCTCCCTATCACCAATCCTCATCAAGCTTCCACACCCCCATCATCTTCATCATTGACTACATGCACATGTGGTCATAGTCAATCCACATCATCAACATCATTGCCATCCACTTCATCAGCTTCATCCACTCAACAACCTTCCCAATCTAATCCATCTCCTTCACCTAATGTTTCACAAGTCAAATTTATGGATTGTGAGATACCTTCATCTCCATCATTCCTTGAGCCATCATCTAGCCATGGTCCTTCCACATCCATTGAGGTCCACCTCACTAATCCTGGTATTGGTGAATATGTGGTCCAAAACATCACTATCATGCCACTCACCATCCCTAGTGCTAAGGATTTTGATCACCCATGTGATCCACCTTTAGCAATAGGAGAAATATATGACATGGGTTCAACTCCAAATAGTATAAATTTTATCTATGGGGGGATTGATTCATCATCCAATCTAGTTCCCCTAGAGGAACCCAAGGAACCAACACTTGCCAACATTCCAAACATGTCAGGATTTCCATCCCACTATTTTCACATAGTCAATTGGTAAGGTCATGGTCTAGGATCGCATGAATAGGGAGTGCTTCAACCCATTGATGTTCCATATCAAGAGGTGCATGACCATTTAGGTCTAGGCTACCATCCACTTTCCACCACCTCTTCTCTTGAACAAGCCTTCCAAAGGCTTAATCTAAATTTAGGAGAAGAAGCCCTCCATCCCGATAATTCTGATGATGAAATCTATGAATAATTCAAACTTATATCGATAATTTTGGATGAATCTGAAGAAGAATCAGAGCCCATTATTCCCCATATTGAACAAGATGAGTTTTATCTCAACATGTTCCCCATCCATGAGCCCATATTTCACTTGCTTCTTCCACAAGAATGATCTACCCCTACCGGTGAACCACCACCTCCATTCCATTAAGCCATTTCATAAGCCAAAATTGTAACATATGTACATAACACAAAAATAGTGGTTTTCACCACTACCAAAAAATAAAAATAAAAAATAAAAAATCAACAAAAATATTTTCTTTCTTTGCATTGCATGTGTATATATCACTTAGATAAATGCATTTATTTGTGTTGCTTGCTGCTATCTAGGTTAACCAAGCTCCTAGCACCGGTTCTTAGGTTCCATCCATTCCATCCAACCTTATCCACTTTTGCCCATAAGTCAACATGAATCCTGTTGATTTATTCACCCCACTCTATAATCCATATGATCCGACTAAGCCAATTCCAATTGACATAAGTCTCATTGATATGGACCGGATTTCCTTACCTCCATCCTTTTTTGAATTTATCTTGTTTGAGGAATTGTTAAGGGCTTCCACCAACTACATTCCTCCATCCCCTCCACCTTTACCTTCACCTTCACCTTTGGATCCCGAGGTTTTCTAGCAAAAAATAGATGAGGATAAGCCAGAAGAGTTTGATGATATCTTAGATGACATTCATTTGATCCCTACACCCCATCAGCTTGAGGAAGGTTCCCACATGTCCATTGAAGATACCATCGATGTGGACCTTAGTTCAGACAAAGACAATCCCCAAATTGTCAAGCTTGGAAAAATTTTATCACCCGATGAACAAGAGCAATTAATTGCTCTCCTCAAGAGGAAGAAGGGCATATTTGCATGGTCCTATAAGGACATGCCTGGTCTTGACCCTAGTTTGGTTGTCCATAATCTCACCTTACAGCCTGATGCTAAGCCGGTCAAACAAAAACTTAGGAGAATGCATCCTACCATGGCCCTCTTGGTAAAAATAAAGCTTCAAAAACTCTTAGACATGAACTTCATAGTTCCTATCGACTATCCTGAGTGGCTCTCAAACATGGTACCCATTCAAAAACCTAATGGGGTGATACACATCTACAATGACTTTCAAGATCTTAACAAAGCATATCCTAAGGATGACTTCCCTCTCCCAAACATTGATACTCTTGTCGACACCTATGTTGGCCATGAAATGCTTTCACTCATGGATGGTTTTTTAGGATACAACCAAATTCGAATAAATCTTGATGACCAACACAAAACAACATTCACCACACCTTGGGGAACTTTTTGTTACAAGGTGATGCCTTTTGGCCTCAAAAATGTAGGTGCCACCTATCAACGTGCCATGACATACATCTTCCATGACTACATGCATAATATTATCAAAGACTATGTGGATGATCTCTTGGCTAAATCCAAAACTCGACAAGAACATATTGGTGTATTGGAGAAAGTTTTTGATCGACTCCTAGAGCATAATGTAAGGTTGAATCCCAAGAAATGTGTCTTTGGTGTTACCTCGAGAAAACTTCTAGGATTCATTATCTCTAAAAGAGGCATTGAGGTGGACCCTAATAAGTTCAAGGCCATCATGGAGATGCCTCCCCCAACTAACTTAAAGGAATTGCATAGTTTACAAGGAAATATTCAATCAATCTATCATTTCATTGCGCAAATTTTTGATAAATGTAGGTCATTCAATCACCTACTACAAAAGGGGGTGCCATTATCTTGGATAGATGAATGTCAAAAAGCCTTTGATGATATTAAGCAATACCTAGCTTCTTCACCAGTCTTAGCTCCTCCTCATCCGAGGGTCCCTTTCTATATTTATATCTCAGCAATAAACTTTGCATTAGGGACAATGCTTGCACAAAAGAATGAACAAAATCAAGAGCAAGTTGTCTACTACATTAGTCAAACATTGGTAAGCTATGAAACTAGATACGCTTATGTAGAAAAATTGTGCTTAGCAGTGGTTTTTACCACTAAGAAACTTTGACATTACATGCTTAGCCATACAACATATGTCATAGCTAGAGAAAATCCTCTATGTTATATGATGTCTCGCACTTACAACAACACCCACACCGCTAAATGGATAATGCTCCTTACTAAATTTGACCTTGAATTCATTAGCCAAAAATCCATTAAAGGTCAGGTAATAGCCGATCAACTTGCGAAAGCTCCACTACCTAGTGATCATCCTTTGATTATTGAGCTCCTAGATGATTCGGTATTTGTCATCACTAAACAAGAAGAAGATGTCATTCCGGAGGAAGACATCGATATCACACTATTATTTGATGGCTCTAAGTGCATGAAAGGTCAAGGTGCTAGAGTCATGTTTCATACACCATAGGGGGTACCTATCCCCTTATCATTCAAACTCGACTTCCAATGCACAAACAATACTATAGAGTATGAAGCCTTAATCTTAGGTCTTCAATCAGCTATAGCTATGAGCATTAAGCATATCAGGATATTTGGTGATTCTCAACTTGTTGTTAAGAAAATCAATGGAGAATACCAATGCAAAGAACCTACCATTAAGCTTTACCATGAAGTAGCAATGAAATTGCTCTCTAAATTTGATTGGTATGAAATCAATAGCTTGCCATGTTTGACTAATAGATTTGTAGATGTGATGGCCTCCCTTGGATCATTGATTCCAAAATATTCCTTTGGAGAGGTACAACCCCTTATCATTTCAATGGTCTCTAAATCTGCAATTGTTCATGTTGAATCTAAATATGAAAAGGATGTTTGTTTTATCCAGTCGGATCCATATGAGCCTTGGTCAAGCCAAATAGTAGCCTTTCTCAAGTTTGGAACACTCCCATATGACATGTCTCAAACTACCAAATGCACTTTCAAGAAAAAGGTAGCCCATTTCATTCTCTTGGGGGATGTGTTGTATAAATATGGTTATGATGGAGTCCTCCTTCATTATCTCAAGGCTAGTGAGGCACAAAGAGCCATAGTTGAAGCCCATGATGGTACTTGTGGTGGTCATTTTAGTGGAATGGCCATTGCAAAGCGTATTTTATGCATGGGTTATTATTGACCCACAATGGAACGTGATTGTTGCACTTATGTCAAACATTGCAAAAAGTGTCAAGAACATGCTAATTTAACTCATGTACCATCACAAGATTTACAACCTATTCAAAGCCTTTGGCCCTTTTCACAATGGGGTCTAGATCTAATTGGTAAAATTTCACCTCCTTCTTCAAGACAACATACATTCATCATCACAACCACTGAATACTTCACAAAGTGGGTTGAGGCAATTCCTCTAACCAGTACGATAGGACCTAGAATTGTGGAGTTTATACTTCACCACATCATTTATCATTTTGGTATTCCCTCAAAAATCATTTTAGACAATGGAAAGTCTTTCAAGAACAAGGATGTTTGAGCACTTTGTGAGAAATATAACATTCAACATAGTTTCTCAACTCCTTATTACCCACAAGCTAATGGACAAGTTGAAGCTTCCAACAAGACCTTAGTTTCTATTCTCAAGAAACTTGTCAAAGAAAATCATAGAGATTGGCACACACAAATTCCCTTGGCATTATGGGCTTATCAAACAAGCATCCACATGCCTATAGGGGCAACACCATTTTCATTGGTCTATGGAGCCAAAGCAATCATGCCTCTTGAGCTTGAGATACCCTCCTTATAAATTTCTTTATAAGAATTCATAGATGATGACACTGCTAGACAAGCACATCTTGACCAACTCACACTTCTTGATGAGAGGTGAGTCAATGCTTTAGAGCATTTACGAGTATATCAAGACCACCTAAAGTATGCTTACAATACCAAAGTTCATCTACGTGAATTCCAAGTAGGAGATCTTGTCCTTAAAGAGAACCAACAAAACACCAATGCATTACCACATCTTCATGATAAATTTATGGCTAATTGGTTAGGTCCATACATTATTATGCAAAGAGTGGGTAATGATACTTATAGGCTTACCAGTCTAGAGGGAGAGGAAGAACCCAAACCACTTAATGTTATACACTTGAGAGCATTCTATGCATGATTTGATTTCTATATATGTATATATATACATGGCTTATACACAAAAATATTTGCATACATTTCATTCACAACATTGCATTTCATTTGCATTCACACTTCACAAAATATTGCATTCACCCACATCTCATATTGCATTTCACAAAATTGCATATCATACATTGCATTTACATCCACATTTCACATATCATATTAGGGATCATTTATTAAGTTCAAGGTTTTGAATTGGTCCAAATAAAATCATGTTGCCTTAATCAGGGGCATCCTCACAATATCATCCACAAAATTCACCCATTTCATTCCATCAAGTCAAATTATCATTTGCCTCCATACATTCACAAAGTCCTAGGTGTTTTCGGTCACTCAACCACTCCTAGTGTTTTAAGAAAACTCCAAAATACATGTCGAGTTCATTTTAGGACCATTGCACATATACACTAATAAAATCTTGAGTTTTGGGAATTGACTCCAAAACACTCTTGAACCAAGCATAATTTCACATCTTAAAAACATCTTGTGTCAAAGAGGGATAACACCATACTTGGTATGAACCTCGAAGTGAAAAGGGTCATCCTTGCTAGTCCCATCATGCAACATAGTCCATAAGAATAGTGGTTTGCACCACTATCACAGTTGCTTCAAATCTAAAATATAGAGTATTAAGGATAGGGTACAATTCTCATCACACTTAGGTTGAGAATATGATTCCCAAAAGCTCTAAATATTTTACATCACACACCACTGATCATTGGGTTGTAAGGATCATACTACATTTCTAATCAGAAGGTTAGGTAGTCATCCCCAAAATTTAAGAGATCAAAAATACAAATCATGGACTATGGAGTTAGCCTCCACCGGAGCTATAGATGCTTGAATAGCAGTGGAGTACGCTCATGCATGGTGACACATCTCTTTTAAAGAGACCTCTGAACGCACATAAGGACAAGCTAGCTTCTTGGTCTCATCCATAATAGGTTTACCCAATTTACTCAAGATGAGTTAATGAACTCACTTGCACACACATTGGTTCTTGATTACCTCGAGTCATTACCATGCTCATGATTTGGTAAATGAATTCATTGCACACACATTTGGTCCTAGAGGAATTAGGTAGTGTTAGTGAGTTTGTTTGATACCACTAGTATGTCTGAGTCTCTGCAAAACAATTAATTTTCCATATCAACATCCATATCTTCTTCCATATCAACATCCATATCTTCTTCCATGTCAACATCCATGTCACTTCATGAGTCATTCATCCCATATGCCACCAAGTCTAGTGTCCCTAATTAAACAACAATGCTAAACATGGCCAAGCAAGATCTAAACTATAAATGATCATTAGAACACTTGCATTCCATACCTTGCATTAATCATCCATACATTCCACATTGCATTAATCATCCATAACATAGCATATGCATTCATCATCAATAGAAAACATGCATTCCACAAAAGCATTCCACACAAAGCATTCACAAAAACATATAACACAAAAAGTAAAATCCATGTATATATATGTATAAATATCGCATGTACAATGAGTGCCAAAAGGCTACATACAATGGAGCACCAAGGCTCATATACAAAAAGTGCATCTAAGCACTAAGCTATGTCCTCCAAGAGGACCCCTATGACCTAGGAGGAGCCCTAGACCTAGAGCTATGCCTAGACTCGCTATGCCTAGCACCCTCAGAGATAGATGAGGTTGGAGGATCAAGAAGTGGAATATGATGCTCCATCAACCTATCCTCCAATGCCTCGATATACCTATCCCGAGATCGAAGATGTGTGATGTCAATAGTATGATGATGCTCCCTCTCTACTAGCTCTACCTGGAGCCTCATAATCCTCACATCCTACTCTACCACCTACTGCTCCAACCATACCAAATCCTCCTCACTCTGATCTGGAGGTCCATCTAAAACCTCCTTCACATCATCTCCATCTCCACCATCTCCCCCAATCTTAGGAGCCTACCTCACTACACCCTTAGTCCTCCTCCTTTGACTATCTGATCAAAGACATCATTATCACTTGGAGGCCTCATGGGTCCCCTCATCCCTAGCCTCATCACTATCCCCATCAGCCACTCCTCAAGGTGGTGCCCATGGTGGTTGAGCTACAAACCATGCATCATACTCCATGGTAGTCCCTACATCACCTACATCTAGGAGATCCATATCCTCATCATCCTCATAGGACACCCTCCATGGCTCCATGCATGGTAGCCCTATCTCCTCCTGATGTCTCCTATAGTACATCGACTCATCAGGGACATCCTACCTCAGCCTAAACTATCGAAGTACTCGAGAGAACTAAAAATACTCAGCCTCACTCTGATATCTCCCAACCACCCACCTAGCCTGATGCACTCATTGCAAGTGCTCTCCATCTCCGATCCACCTACAAGCCCACCATAACCTCCATATCACTTGGGTGGATGTCAATCCAACCCATAAATCTTGGTACCATTGACTCATTCGCATAGGCCAACTTGATTGTACCTCCTTAGCCACTACCCACCTCCTAGCATAGGGTTGCTCCCTACCCAAGTCTACCACTGGTAAACCCTCCGATCGAGCCACACTAAAGTTCTCCCACCCCCAACACTACAACAACAAGTTGCACCCCAATCCCTTCCTCCCATACCTCATCATGTCATACAGCTCTCGGTATACCTACACCAATAAAGTAGGAGCCCATGCATACACCTACCATCTAGTGAGCATATCACTCACTACCCCTATCAGGTTCCAAGGGAACCTACACCCAATGCTTTTTGGGGCCACAATGTTGGCCAACACAAACATAACCAAGGCATAGAGGGCATCCAAATCCTTGTCCACATACATGGACAAGTAAGGTATACCTCCACTCTCCACCCTCACACCCTACCATGCATCTCCAAACATCTTCCTCATATTCATATTTTGGTTGAGCCCGACCTCAACCTGGATCCCCTCCATTGACCCTTGAGGATGTGATATACATCCTCCAAGGTCATAATCACCTCTCCTATGGAGAGCTAAAAAGTCCCCCTATCCGCATCCCATCTCTCTACCAAGGTAGAGAGGTACCCCTCATTAGCCCTCACCACATCCACCTGGGCTACCTCCATTAATCATCCTGACACCACCTTCCTCATCCTAAGAATGTACGGTGAGAACCAGTGTCGAGCCTCCAAAATCCTAAGCTACAACACAACACAAAATAATTATCATTTATCATTAAAAAAAAAAAATCACAAAAATATTTGCACAATGCACAAGCAATAACAAGGAATTACCTCAGAAAACCATACTCTAGCCTCAATCCTAACCTCCACACTAGCTCCCTCTACCACCATAACTTTCACACCCAAAATCACTTACCTCACCTCCACTCTCCCAGACATAACTTCTCAAACTCTCAAATACACAAATGAGCTTCATTTCTCATCCTAGCAACTATTTATAGTTGCTTCAGGCACCTTGAGATGCCCATGGGTATTTCTTGGTGCATTGAAGTGCACCAAGCTATTTGCAATGCCCAAACATCGATAGGCATTTATGAAGGCTAAAAGCACCAACGGGCATTTGGCACTAATTTTGAAAAAAGATAAATCCTCACAAAATAGTGTCTTACCTCCACAAAATCACTCCAAATTGCATCCAAGCATTCATTCCATCATTTAATCAGGTTTTGTGAAGATTCTAACTGATTTGGATGCATAATTTTCATTTGCAACCAAAAATTGCAAAACCACCTAACAAGTTATAAAAACACCCCAAAACGGTCCAAATATTCACAAAATAATATATATTATCATTCTCATCATTCATACATCATAATAACATCATTTCACATCATCATTTTCATATTTTCCAAGTTCAAACAACATTCAAGTGAATCTTGTATCTAGTGGGTTTTTCTATATACTTGGTGATTGCAGTGATTTGCATCCATGCAATTTGGTAAGATGAAAAATCTACCATAAGGACACTTGGTCATTTTCATCATCATATATCTCCTTGTTCAAAATCATAATCATATTTGGTACTTCACATTTTGTGTGAAACCTTGCCAAGAATAATTTGCACAAAAGTTATCATTGATGGCCTAGTTCATGGGGCTTAAAACATGGACAAAATCAAATTTCATCATTACACATTTCCTTGACAGTCATCATGGCGACTAGCCTTAACTAGGGTGATTGGTTCTGATCATAGGAATTATCTGATAGTCACTAGTTGGCCCTCCGAGGTTGACTCCTTTTATTTTTCTTTGCATATTCATCATTGCATATCAATGATGCTAGAAGGCATATTCTTCAATAACATCGAATCACCCCAAATTTGGGGTAACCACATTTGGTTTTGGACTTTCCCACAATGGGATACATATTACATGATCATGGCATCCACACTTGGAAAAATCCCTTCATCTATTGGGGCAAAAATAGACGTATTTCTCATCACATGTTTCACAAATCCCTTCATCTATTGGGGCAAAAATAGATGCACATTTTTCACAAATCCCTTCATATATTGGGGCAAAAATAGATGCATCATATCACATTTTTCACCACTCCCCTTCCCACCATTGGGGCAAAAATGATATCACATATCACATCATCCATCATTCATTTGCATAGATTTTTCAATTGGCTCATGAGATTCATCAACAAACTCATTCACCAATTGATGGGGTAAGCTACACAAAACTCAAATTCTTTCATTCTTTTATCTTCAAGCTCATGTGTTGCATCCCAATAGAAAGTTGCTTCTACACCTCACCCAAATAGGTGTCTCATGTTTTTGCACTGCATTGTGTTTCATGCAACTCAAGTAAAAAGGAGCATCTGTAGACACCAAAACCTAGCCATTTGTCATCCATCCTAACTTTCCCACCATTTTTACCCATTATTCATATATATTTATATATATTTATATATATATATATTTAAATAATAATATTTTATATATTATATTATATATATATAATAAATATATATTTATATAAGTGAATTAATCCCAACCATTCGATTTCACTTAAATTTATCCATCCATCTACATCAATCCATGCCACACCCTAAATTTAATATCCACCCTCCGATGTGCTTTTATCTCAGCCACACGATTAGTGTCATTGAAACCCTAGCATGCCCTAGGTTGGATTATAAATAGGAGCCATTTTGATGGCTCAACCCCTAAGTTTTTGGAGTTCTTAAGTCTTTTGTCTAAGTTCTCAAATTTCCTAATTTGCCCAATTATTCTAAGCCCTAAGCTATAAATCTAAGTAAAAAATCTGGAGTATCTGAGTACTTCTACCTCCATATTCACTCGTCGTAACCCCCACAATCTGTTGCCATTCATCTCCCATTACTAGATCTGCTTCTGCAAACTCTCTTCCTCAGCTACCAAATACCTTCAAGTACTTTCTATCACCACCAAGCACCTCTGGGTGCTTCCCCTTTTCCGCCAAGCACCTCTGGGTGCCTCCCTACCAGTCCCGAGCACCCACAAGCATTTTCTACAACCACTAACCACGCACGGGTATTTTACGTAAGGATTCTGAGGTCCTCCTAGCCTTCGAGCGATGCTAGGGCATCATCACACTGATTCACTACAACAAATATCATAGATCAAAAGATAACAAATACGTAAGGTAAATTTATTGTTTATTATTTCATTTATGCACTTTTATTTTTGTTCATTTTATTTGCAACAGATAGTTAGGGTTTTACTATTTCTTATAGAGGGCCTCACATTGTGGAGCCCTCACAGGTATTACTAATCTATTTGTTGTGTCATTGTGTGTAGATATGAAGGTGCTACATCAGCATTGGATAGTTGTTTAAGCTGGAGTGGCCCAACATCGGATAACTAGAAGCCCACTCAATTCTATTGGGAGCAAGGACGCGCTTGAAGACACCACCAACCTTGTTTGTTAGGGTTTCGGAGAACCCTAACCATTGTAAATCTATATCAAAAAGGATTCAAAGATCCTCATTGTAACAATGGAGTTTTTAGGCTCCCCCCATTAATATAAGATCATTCATTGTGCAATTTTGGGTTCTTTGTGTTCAATTTATTTAGCATTATTTGGTGTTGCATTTTTGTATATATAGTTTCATTTTCTTATTTGTGTAAAGAAAATTAAGGAAGAGATCATATTATTAGATGCATGAGCAAGCGTGCTATAAAATGAAAGTATAAAGCTTAGAAAAATAAAGTGTGAAGCTTACGAAGATAAGCTCGAAGACATAGGAATTCGGATACAGTAATATTCTGATTGTTGAAATGTTCTTTTTGTGTAAAGGATATTTTAAATGAGGATATTGAATACTATCGTATTTATATTGGAGGTGAAATTTGTATAAAATTTATGTTATTTTATTTTAAAAAAATCAAAGAGTAAAACATATTAAGAGGAAACATTAGAAAATCTGAAAAAACCTTAAAACCTTAGTTAGAGGTCAGAAAACCCTACCTTTCATTAAGATCAGCATCGAGATTTAAGGATGCATAAACATCACCCAATATATTGAGGTGCGTCCATGCACACAATAAATTTTGAGAGCAATCATTGGTTTGACAGAATTGGTCAGAATATATGACTCAATCACCCTTTAATAATAAGGTGGTATGAGATGCCATCTCTAGATTGCTACTTGATAGTACTATGATAAGTACCATGCTTGTGTAACTTAACTAAATTAGCCTCAATGTTTGGTATGTGATAAATGATCATGAGTTGCAACAAGTATTTGTGATTAAGACTAAGGCCAAGTCATTGGCAAGGCTCTATATGATTTTGGGAAGAGGATAATCAGATAGACATGAGGCATATATACGCTAGAACCCTTAATTCAATAGTAGAACATGAATGAAAAAAATTTCAAAGGTTCAAAATGACAAGGGATGGTGAAGCAAGCGTACACCCTCTAGGTGATATGAGCCCTAGAGGATAACCTTTGTTGTGGATCGATTCTCATGCCATAAAATAAGGATGATAAATGAGATAAGTCAACTCCACTCAATGGCACCTTTGTGGGATGTGGCCTATCTCGTTCACTTGGATGACTATATATAGTAGTCCGAAATCCAAAAGTGGTGTAATATTTTATTCTAAATTAAGTTTATGATAATAATTGTAATGGGTGAATCTAACCTTGTCATGTACCGTGTAGGTTTACTATTAAACAATTTATAGAAAAAATAGACCTTCTTATTTTTCTTGTTTGTTGTAGTGGTGCAACCAAGTGAGTAGACTTGGGTTGTTACACACACTCCTTAATTAGAAGCATTCCAAGCTCCCCACTATTGACCACATACACTATGGCATCATCAATTATGATGTACCAAAAGAGTAGAGACAATACTATTTGAAATATTGCATCACTTGTTAATAGGTTAGTTACAAAGTAATCCTCATGTAAAGGTGGTAGGTAAGTTGTTATTAAAAGCATCCCAATAAATATTTGTATTAATATAGCTTTTTAATTAATAAAACACGTCCAACCACCATTTGCTTCCAATTCATTCTTGATCTATAAAGTGCCACATTGTGGATTCACCTCTACATACAGATCTATGGATCTTTCTTAATCCTTATGCTTAATTTGTGGTTAAGGATCTCTGAAACTTGAACCAAAAACCGCTTCATAAATTCATAGCATGAATACAAGCATTGGTGTGTTGTCTAGTTATTTTCAAAGAGATAAAATATTTCTATATGGTAGTATTAATCTAGTTATTTTTGCAATTAAGGTAAATGATAGAAATAATATTAGATTCAAAAAAACACATACACATAGTTTAAAGAGAAACACAAAAGTTACGTGAAACCCCAAAAATGGGTAAAACCATGGTCAAAGAGATTTCTACATATTTTTATTGAAATTAATTATTCAATTACAATCCTTACTATGGTATTACATTGCAATATTCCATTCTCCAACTCTGCTACCCCTGCTCTGATGTATTTTATTCTCTTTTTATTCTTCCACTACAAATATGGCAATCCAGTTGTCACCATGTCTTTTGTAATAATTTTCCACAATCTATTTTTAAAACTCTGCCACATTGTGATGTGTAAAAACTAAACTGCCACCTAGTGTTATGCATCCATTTTCCACTCAATTTTGTGCAACCATTTGCCACTAAGTGTTGTACGAAAGAAAGTGTTGATTTCTCCGAAGTAAGGATTTTATCCAGAGATCCTTCCACACTTCTTGTAGATGACTTTTTTAATTGATCTCCTGATCAAGACCTCCCCCATTGAAGGATTTTGGTCCCTCAAAATCATATTTATTTAGATGAAAATATTGTTTCTCTACTTGCTTCTTGGAGATCCAATTTACCTTTCTTAGAATTTTATCTTTATAGTTGTTTAGTTTGCTTATGTTGCAATTTTTACATCCACAGATAAAATTAGACATATCATTCTGTATATTGGACCAATAACATATCGTTGCAGGTTAGCTAATATTTTATGCACACTAAAATGACTAGAAACTAGTTATGTGTGAGATTCCCTTATCAGTTGTAAGTGTTTATCTCCCTTGGGCACACAAAGTTTTCCCTATTTAAACAACAAATAATTTTCCAAATGAAAAACTTATTGTATTTTCCTTGCACTCCATTTTCAACTCCTTGTACTTCTCCCCAATTTCAACATCTTCTTCATAATACCCCTTGTAATATTTGCAAGAAAAAATCTCAAATTACTTATTTTTTTGAGGAGTACAATTGGTTGCTTCCACCTCTTTACAAAATTGCACATTGATATTCATGTCTCTTATCATCAATAACACAAATCTCTTGCTTACATTCACCAAATGCTTGGCCTGTTGCACTGTCACAAGCTAAAATTTATTTTCCAATTTTTTGGGATTAATCACATATGTGATTCTATATTTATTCAACTCCCAAACATTGTGCCTCTGCTTAAACAAAGCATCTCTTTCCCATAAATATGGGTTACCAAAATTTACTTGGCAAATATCAAGAGGTACTACACCACAAGTAATTAAATCATGAAATTTATTTTTAATAGAAAACTTTAAAGTACATTGCTTGGTTACCAATAGCTCCACGTCCTTCTACACCCATCCCAATGGATATGGTTGTGGATGATCCACAATATTCAATCCCAACTACTTCACTAGATCCTCAAAAATTAAATTCCATTGGGATCCACTATCAAACAATGTTGTAACTTTCGTCCTCTGCACTTGTATGTAGACCCAAAATGATTTCTCTTTCTTGGCATCTAAAGCTTGTTCCTCCTTAGAGGCCTACTCCTGCCTTAAAGGCTTAATTCTGGTAGCACATACTACATTTTCTTCATCCTCTTCCTCAAAACATCCATCGTCATCCTGCTCAACCTTTTTAGTAGAATTAGAAGATTTATTATTTCCCTTGTTCCACCATTTTGGCCTCTTTTGAGGGTGTATCTTCCAACAGTCCTCACTTGAATGAGTATCAATATTACACTCCTTGCAATGCTTTTCACCATTTTGTGATTTGGTGGTAATAGCTGATTTCTTCTTGCTTTTACTAATGGAACCTTTGATTTTATTTGCAGACTTAGAGAGTAAATATGAAGTTAATGCCTTATTATATTCCATTGGATTTTTGACCCTCATTTCTAGGTATGTGGCTTTAATGCATACCTCATAAATATCCTTGGAATCAAATAATTCCAGTTCTGTCCTGATATGAAAAGACAAACCACACTTATATTCCTTAAATATTTGAGGATCGTGAAGATTAACACCTATTAACACAACTTATTTTCTGAATTATCTGGGGTATTCTTGGACTGTTTGGACCTGAATCTATCTTATAAATAGCCTTCTATCCTCCATATTATATTGATATCCAATAGGATAAAACTAAGCTCTTATAGCCTTCACAATTTTTCTAGTGTTTCCATAGCTGGCTATTGATTTCTTGCCATTCTAGCTAAGTATACCTCCCACCATGTGAGGGCATGGCCACCTAGTTTCAATCTAGTAAAGCTGATAGATTGTTCCTCTGTATAAGACTTAGTATTGAATTAAACCTCTAATTTATTTAGCCATCCATCTATTTTTGTAGGATCTAACTCCCCTTCATATGATGGAATATCAATTTTGACCTCCATTTTGAATGGATCTGCAATCAAGGGTTGTGATGAGATATTCTTAGGTTGTTTAGAGTGGGATTTTTCAACCTCCATTTTCTCACCATTGGAAACACCAGACTCAATATCAAATTCTAAATATAATTTCATCTTTTTCTTCCATGATTTCCTTTCTTCTTGAGAAAGCACCAACTCCATAAAGCTTTGGAGAGTGTTTTTCATTTCATGAAATCTTCTTTGAAATTTCTTGTTGGAAATTGTTGGAGAATTAGGTTCTTATTAGGGTTATGCATAAGGGATCAGCTCTAAAATATATTTATAAAATCAAAGTGAATCATCTCAAAATATTGGCAAATCATGTCCAAGGAGAAATGGCAAATTGCATTCATTTTTCACCAAAAATTTTAAATTATGGTAAATTTTTCTATGTTGGGGGCTATGAATATCAGTTGCCAAATTCTAGCACTTTAAAAAAAATCAAAAGCTTTATGGTGATAGGAAAAACTATGTCAATAAGACTATGCCTATAGAATAGTGCCAACAGGAAAAAACTATACCGATCGATTGTAGACATGATGGCTAAAAATACCGATTGATTGTAGACATGATGGTTAGAAAATACTGATTAGTTGTAGATATAATGATCAAAAAATATTGATAGATTGTAGATATACTGATCAAAAAATTATGATAAATTGCAGATATGCCGATGTGTTACAATAATGTCAATAGATTACAGTAAAGTTGATCGATTGCAACAATGTTGATTGATTGTAGCAATGTTGATTGGTTGCAACAATGTCAACCGATTGCAACAATGTCAATCGATTGTAGCAATGTCGATGGGTTGTAGTAATATCGATGGGTTGCAACTATGTTGATTGGTTGCAAAAATGCTGATGTGTTGCATTAGTGTCGATCGGATGTAGTAAAGTTGATCGATTACAATAATGTTGATTGGCTATAGTAATGCTGATCGGTCACACCAGTGCCCTTGGATGCATCCAAACCGATCAATTACATTAATGTTGATCAGATACAGTAAAATCAATTGGTTGCAACAAAGCCAATCGATTTCAACCCACTTAATCCATTGCATCAATATCGATTAGATGTAGTAGAGTTGATCAGTTGCAACAAATTTGATCGATTGCAACACACCCAATCAGTTGTAGGACAAGTAATTAGTTGCATTGATAATGCATTACATATGTACCACGTGTCAACCATCCAATCAAATTATTGCATGTAGATGCCATATGTTGATTATTTATTTGATGGTTTCATTTATAAAAGTCTATATAAAGGCATAAACAATCTTTTTTTACCATTTCTAACATAATTTTAACATTTTTCCTTCTTTTTGAACCCTTTTCTAATACTTTTCATCCAGTTTTCAATACCTTTCACCCTACTTACTGATCTACTTCCTCTTGTACACAACTTGTAGTGGCACACCCTATCACCCCTACAATATCACAAATTAATTTCAAAAACCTTGTTTACCCCCTAATTTCTATAATTTTATCAACACCGGGTTGCAACATGTCATGGGTCCAAGACTCTAGTCTTCGAGGTCTAGTTTTGATGTCGTAGTTTGACATAAACATTAAAATATTGGAGAAAATAATTACAGGTTACAACATTGATTCGAGCAAGGTAAATGTTGCCATTGATAATAAAAATGTTATATTTTCTCACAGCCTATGATATCGCGAAATTGAAAACATTGCCTCACACTAATTTGAAGAACATGTGCTTATACTGAGAGGGGGAGTGAACAATATAACATAAATCTTTTTCCCAAATAGTAGTATCAACATTAATGAAACAATAAACATCACATAAAACATCATACACATAAGAGACATCATTTTAATGTGGTTCACCCAATGTGGGCTACCTCCATAGAGAAAAATTTTCTTCTAAATATTTCTCAAATAATATCTTAGGAATCCTTCCCAAATTAGAATGTTTATGGACTTCTTTCCAAAGGATATGTTGATCTCCTAATCTCAAGTTCATGGATCTCTTCCATAGGATAACTCTTTCCCATTTTGTTCTCGCTAGTTATCTTCTAGAAGACTTTGTCTCTATGTTGCACTGAATGGTGGACCTCTCTCCACTTGAATACTCCTCACTCAGATCTATCTTCAATTGTCCTAGATTCTGGATCTCTATCCACTGAGACATTGTCATCTATACTCTGTCACCTCCAAAGCTTTGTGTCAATACTGTACCAAACACAGTATAGTCAGTCTAGCACAACTTTGCTCAATATATTTTACTAAACACAGTATAGTAGGTCTAGCACAAGTCCACTAAAATATGCACTAAACACAGTTCATTCGGTCTAGCACAAACTTGCTCAATGGGTCCACTCATAACCTTCTCAAATCTGCTCAATAGGTCCACATAGAACCTACTCAAATATTCTCAATAGGTCCACACAGAACCTGCTCAAATCTATTCAACAAGCTCACACAAAACCTGCTCAAATATTCTCAACAAGCTCACATAGAACTTGTCCAAATATTCTCAATAAGTCCTCTCTAGGACTTGCTCAAATTTGCATTGCAAGCTTTCACAAAATCTTACACAAAATCAGTCCACAAGCCTTCTCAAATACTTGTCTCAAATATGCTTAACAAGCTCACACAAAACTTGTCCAATCACATAGAATCATAAAGAGAATTGTTAGAGACTCAATATGTTCTAAGCTCAATGTTTAATCAATATATCAATTCAATCTCATAGAAGCATAAAGAGAATTTTTAGAGACTCAATATGTTCTATACTCCAATCCCAATCTCAACTCAAATCAATCTCATAGAAGCATAAAGAGAATTGTTAGAGACTCAATATGTTCTATTCTCAAATCCCAATCTCAACTCAAATCAACTCATAGAAGCATAAAGAGAATTGTTAGAGACTCTATATGTTCTATTCTCAAATCCCAATCTCAACTCAAATAAATCTCATAGAAGCATAAAGAGAATTGTTAGAGACTCTATATGTTCTATTCTCAAATACCAATCTCAACTCAAATAAGAATATAGAATAGTTTGTTTCTAGGAACTTGAACAACCACTTCACACAATAACTTGACTAGGCTCAATCAACTCAACCCAACCAATCACCTCAAGGATCAACCCTTTCTCACAAACCCTAGTCCAAGCATGTATTAACCAACTCAAAATGTTTCCAACAATGCTCAATCACAAATCTCACATAACAATGATACTCATGTTCTTCTCTAACTCAAGTTCAAGTTCTTTGCACAACCAATGGGCTTCAACAACAATGCTTATAAAACAAGGTTTAATCACAACACACAATCCAAAAAACCTTGAAGCATTCACCAACCACTTTTGAAAAGGAAACCACACTCAATCCTTTTCACTCCAATGATATTTCAGAAATAAACCACCCAAATAAAATCAATGGAGAATGTTACTCATACCTTTTTTATGCCTTATGAGTTGTCCACTAAATCTACCAAACTTAGAACACTTTCTTTTTCAACTCTCAACAAGGGTTAGATATCTTGAGTAATAATACAACAATAAAATAATGTCCAAAATAACACCTTATTACTCCTACTTTATTTTAACATCCACCAAAGTTATTTTTAAAGAAAACCCTTACTCAAAAATAACTTCCACTAAAAGAACTTTATTAAAAACCCTTATTACTCCTAATAAATTCAAAAGTCATAATTAAAATTTTAACTTCACAACTCTAACAACCACTATAAACTTATTCCTAAGGTTATTCAACACAACAACTATTGAATCACGTTTACCCCTTATCACTCCACCTTAGGCAATAACAAAATTAATAAAAACTTCAATACCTGCCTCGAGGGGAATCGAACCCCCATCCTATCCAACATGAAATCCCTAGCCGTGACCAAGCTGCCACATGAGCTACAGGATCATTGTGAAGAAAGAAGTGCCACTCGCTTCTTTTTCTTCACTCCTTCCACCAAGCGAAAAAGAAATGCGCCTTGAGCACCTCAACAAATCCAAAATGATGCTTGTGGGAATCAAACACTTAACCTTCCTTCCACCAACACCTTTGCGTAAAACAAGCTACCACTAGGCCACACTACCCAACATGTCTTGGAAAATGGACACGGTTCACTTTCAATATTCACTGCCTCACAAAACAAAAATAACACGAGCTTTTTCTTTGCAATAGCAAATTGTAAATCACCACGAGCAAGGATGATTAATCTTCAAATATTTAATGGCATATATATATGCCTTCCCTTATCTTGGAATCGTTGGCACTTTTGAACCTTCCTTTATGACGTCGACGAATATTCTTTTTAATTTAATTTTAAAATTAAAATTTTAATTTTAAATAAATTAAAATTTAAACCAAATATTTAAAATTAAATATCTCCATCACCGGGGCACCTTTTTCAATGAAACAAAAAGCCAACTTGGGTTTTAAGAAAAACCCATTTCAAATCTACTATCCATGGTTTTAAATAAAACCTTTTATTTTGCCTGCCTTGGTTTTCACAAAAACCCTTCCTTGCACTTTTCACAAAACATAGTGCATGCCATCATAGATCCTTTTGACATCAAATAACCTTTTGACATCAATGACAACATTTTAGCTTAGGGACTCAAAATGTCCAAGAATCTCGCCCTTTGTCATTTATGGTTAATTAAATCATTTTATTTAAAACTGACCTTCTTTTCTGCTCCCCTTGGGACTTTGCTTCCCCTGGCTCAATGCTCTCTCAAATATCAAATCTCTCCCCATATAAAAAACTCTCCCCAATATACAATATACACAAATCTCTCCCCTTTGACATCAATGGCAAAGGGTCACCTTTGGGGCTCGGGGCTAAGAATGAGCCTCTTAGCTTAGCCCCTCCCCCACCTCCACATGAGGTGGTTAATTTTGGTGTGGGAGTATTTCTACTCCCCAAAAGCACTGTTCTCTGCTTTTATCTTTCCCTTTTCTTTTTGAGTTTACTAAATCCTATCACTATTTCTTTCCAAGTCATCATCCCTGTTCTTGTATATGCTTGTTTTTATAATATTTTATCTACACCATCTTGCTATGTGACCATCATTATTGCACTTATAACACTTAATGTTATTATTCCTTGAATGTGCAACTATCTTAGGATTTCTCCTAGTGAAGCCATATCCTCTTCTATCATGAACCCTGCAATTCATTGCCTTGTGACCAAACTCATTACATGAATAACAATATCCTTAGAAAAGCTATCCTCTTCCATAAAACCATATTTCATGTGTTTTGCACTATGAAGCCATGTGCCCAAACCTGTGACATGAAAAACATCTTCCATTGGAGCTTCCTTGTCTTGACCTCATTGGTCTCCTGTTCTGATTGTTGTTCCATCTATATCTTCTTTGCCCATTGTATCTTTTCCTGCTATACTTATTGCAATATGACTCATACTTAGAAGTTTCACTTTCACTTCCACTTACATCTGAGAATCCCTCTTCTAAAGTACCTTCTTCTTCAAGACCTAAAGTAGACTTTTCTACCCATTTATTTTGAACTTGTTTAGAACCAAGACCTGTTTTGTTTGATGCTCCTCTTTGTATCATGACTATTTTATCCATATTATTTGCATTGGTTACACACTTGTATAGCTTATTCTTGGAAACATCTAAATATTCCTTTAGTAGTGCAACTTCATGTGTTAACTTTTCACATTCCAGAATCTTTGCTTCTAACTTATCTTTGAACTTGCTTGCCTTAGCCTTTGACTTTTCTAAGTCCTCTATGAGCAACAATCTTTCTTCATCACATTCTTGAAACTGAATTTCAAGCTTAGAGTGTCACTTTCTTACCTTCTTTATTGTGTCAAGAGCATAGATAAGTTCTCCCTTGAGATCATATCCATTCTCTACCGAATAGTCCTCTATTTGTTTGCCTTTGTCCATATCATTTCTTTCTTTTGACTTATCTTCTATAGAACCATTTTCTTTATCTTCCAAAGCCATTAGAAGATTCTCATTTGGTCCTAATCTTATGTGTTGAGACCGGTCCTCATTTTATTTGGATAAATGACATTTTTCCTTTTTGATCTCATTGAGTACATAAAGATTTATTTCTCTTATAGCACTTGCTACTAGTTTTCCAGATTCAAATTTTCTCACTTCACATCTATCTTGATGAAAAGTTACCATATGGCCTTGATCATAGAGTTGACTAATGCTTAAGAGATTGTGTTTCAAACCTTCCACATATAGAACATTTTCAGCTTTTTCTTTCCCATTTCCTATACTTAGAGTTCCTTTTCCACAAATCTTTTTGAACCATTGTCCCCAAAGTTTACTGACCCTCTATTTCCTTCTTTCAAAATTATAAACTTATATTTTTCTCCTGTCATGTGTCTAGAGCATCCGCTATCCAAAAACTATTTTTCTTCTCTATCCTGAGCATGCAATGCTATTTGAACTAGCAAGGATTTTAATTTACCTTTCCCTTTTTCTTCTTTTCTAGTAGTTTGAGTTGTGGTTTTTCTACTAGACTTAGAATTTTCTAGATTGCACCTTCTAGCTCTATGCCCAAAGTTATTGCATTTGTAACACTCAACATCATCATCCATATATGGTACAAGAGAATCCATACTACTACTATCATTGTCTCTGCTAATACAATGCACAACTTTATGACCATATTTATTGCAAGAAAAACAATGTCCATGGAAGAAATTTTGTAACCTATTTTGATGAGGACTCAATATGGTATTCTTTCCTTTGTGGTCTTATTTTCTTGAGATACGGTGAGGTACCTTATTTTTGCTTGATGTTCCTACCTCTTGCTGACTTGCTTTGTGTAATCTCTTGTTTATTTCAGTTCTGCATTTTAGCATAACAATTTCTGCTGCCACTTTCTCAAGTCTTGCTTCTTTGGCTTCCAACATATCTCTCAACTGATGTTCAATCTCTCTTATTTCTTTCAATTCTATTTCGAGTTCTATTAGCCTTTGTAGAAGCTCAATTCTTGTTGATTCATAGTTTTCAAATTTGTTCCTTTAGTTGTGCATTCTCTTCTTGAATCCTTTCAAGATCTTGGAGACAGTTGAAGAGTGCTTCTTCAAAGTCTATACTTTCTTCACCTCTTGAGAACATGTGTGTTACTTATGGATCCTTCTCCAAGTTGTTAAAATCTTCGTGGAGAGACCAGCTCTGATACCAATTGAAGAACATGTGCTTATACTGAGAGGGGGTGAATAGTATAACATAAATCTTTTTCCTAAATAGTAGCATCAACATTAATGAAACAATAAACATCACACAAAACATCACACACATGAGAGACATCATTTTAACGTGGTTCACCCAATGTGGGCTACCTCCATAGAGAAAATATTTCTTCTAAATATTTCTCAAATAATATCTTGGGAATCCTTCCCAAATTACAATGTTTATGGAATTCTTTCCAAAGGAGATGTTGATACCCTAATCTCAAGTTCGTGGATCTCTTCCATAGGAGAACTCTTTCCCTTCTACTCTAGCTAGTGATCTTCTAGAAGACTCTATCTCTATGCTGCACTGACTGGTGGATCTCTCTCCACTTGAAGACTCCTCACTCAGATATATCTTCAATTGTCTTGGCTACTAGATCTCTATCCACTGAGACTCTGTCCTCTATACTATGTCACCTCCAAAGCTCTGTCTCAATACTGTACCAAACATAGTTTAGTCGGTCTAGCACAACTCTACTCAATCTCTTGTACTAAATATAGTATAGTCGGTCTAGCACAAATATTCTTAATCTCTTGTACTAAATACAATATAGTAAGTATAGGAAAATTCCACTCAAATCTGCACTAAACACAGTTCAGTCGATCTAGCACAAACTTGCTCAATAGGTCCACACAGAACCTTCTCAAATCTGCTCAACAGGTCCACATAGAACCTGCTCAAATCTGCTCAATAGGTCCACACAGAACCTGCTCAAATTTTCTCAACAAGTCCACACAAAACCTACTCAAATCTACTCAACAAGCTCACACAGAACTTGTCCAAATCTGCTCAATAAGTCCTCTCTAGGACTTGCTCAAATATGCATTGCAAGATTTCACAAAAGCTTACACAAAATTAGTCCACAAGCCTTCTCAAAGACTTGTCTCAAATATGCTTAACAAGCTCACACAAAACTTGTCCAATCACATAGAATCATAAAGAGAATTGTTAGAGACTCAATATGTTCTAAGCTCAATGTTCAATCAATATCTCAATTCAATCTCATAGAAGCATAAAGAGAATTGTTAGAGACTCAATATGTTCTATACTCAAATCCTAATCTCAACTCAAATCAATCTCATAGAAGCATAAAGAGAATTGTTAGAGACTCTATATGTTCTATTCTCAAATCCCAATCTCAACTCAAATCAATCTCATAGAAGCATAAAGAGAATTGTTAGAGACTCTATATGTTCTATTCTCAAATCTCAATCTCAACTCAAATAAGAATATAGAATAGTTTGTTTCTAGGAACTTGAACAACCACTTCACACAATCACTTGACTAGGCTCAATCAACTCTACTCAACCAATCACCTCAAGGATCAATCCTTTATCATAATTAATATTCAAACATTTAATGGCATATATATATGTCTTCCCTTAGCTTGGAAATGTCGGTGCTTTTAAACCTTCCTTTATGACGTCGACGAATGTTCTTTTTAATTTAATTTTAAAATTAAAATTTAAATTTTAGATAAATTAAAATTTAAACCAAATATTTAAAATTAAATATCTCCATCATCGGGGCACCTTTTTTGATGAAAAAAAAAGCCACCTTAGGTTTTAATAATAACCCATTTCAAATATACTATCCATAGTTTTAAATAAAACCTTTTATTTTGCCTACCGTGGTTTTCACAAAAACCCTTCCTTGCACTTTTTATAGAACATAGTGCATGTAATCATAGATCCTTTTGACATTAAATAGCCTTTTGACATCAATGACAACATTTTAGCTTAGGGACTCAAATTGTCCAACACGATTGTGATCCAATCACATAAAAATTCACTTTAATTGATGATGATAAAATCTACCTAGAGGTCATATTCAATGTGCAACCAAAATCTTTTCAAGATATAACTGCATATTTTTATATCTAGTTGAATTTAAATTCTAGGGTTTACAATTACTAGTTTGTTTTTTTTGTGGTTACGACTACCAATTCAAAGAAGGGTTTGACTGTACTAGTTATTCAGAACAATTTTATTTGGGTATGTTGTGAATTATTCCTATCCAGACTCATTCTGCAAAGAAGAATGACAAAAATTTTGATGTGGGCATTGGCATATTTGGTTTGTTGTATTTCACACCAATAATTTAATTAATCGACCTATGTCTCACATCGTATCAGAATGGATGTCCAAATCATGATAACCCAAGCTTCACCTTCACTAGCAATAAGCACATGCAACTACATTATTTGTTTTTTTATGAATCTTATTATATTTTTCAGAACACTACAGTTTTGACTTCTTGGAACTCAGATCTAGCCACTATAGCAATGATAAAACAATAGGTTCAAGTAATTTTTAGTTAATATTAGACTAATAATTTTTTATATTCCATATGTTTGTCATTTTTATAATTTTAACATTTTATAAAAAATATAGAAAATTGCATCCTCTTCCTTTTCAAAGTGGGATGCTACTTTTAGAGGTTATAATCCAGAGGAATCATGAGACTCTGAAACACCTATAGAGGAAACAACACCTCCGCTAATAAAAAAGAACAAGGAAACACATAAAATATAGTTCTCCTAATCCTTGATAACCTCCACCTGCACATCCACTACCAATGGGTATAGTTGCGTAAGAGGTTTTATATTAGGGAACTGAAAGTAAATTTTACATTCTACCTTCACAAAATTTGTTACCAAATTTTACTATTTTTAATTAAATTTTATAATGTGTTTTCAGATGTACAACATGCCAACATTTCATTTGCATTTTTGGCTACACAAGAGGTCTGTTCATCATTTGGTAAGTGTTATAACCATTCTTGACATTTGTAACCAATTTTTATAATCTACCTTCACAAATTTTTTAACCAATTTTTATTTTGATTTTTTAAGTTCTTATACAACAATATCGTCATGGAAAACAACAGGCGATGTTGACTCCTCCTCCACCATGCAAACCTCAAATGCGAGGTCAATGCTTCCCAAGTGGAAAATAATTTCTTCCATCTAAGCCATAGAGAGAAGCAACCAAGAAATTTTTAGGATTTGGAAATATATCTTTTGGTAATTTTACAGGTGTACAATAATATTCTGGTGTTGGGTTAGATAATCCTCACTTGATGAGGATTTCTTTTTACAAGGCAACATACCCATTGTTTTTCCCTCAGGATCATCCTCTACCATAGGATGAAAAAGTAATTTTTTTTGAAAATAAATTAGGTTCTGATAAAGTTTAAGAAACTATTAAATATTCTCTAGTTCTAGATGTAATAGAAATGAAAAAATAGGAGTATCGGGCTAAATTTATGATAAAGGAAATAAATGCTTGATTCAAAACAAATTAAAAGAGAGAATTTTTTTTTATTTAGTTGAAAATGAACCGAGAAAGCTTGATGCTCTACTACATCAAGCTAAATCTAACATTGTGAAAGTTAATACATCTTACAATGATGAAACTTTAAGGATTATTTTGAACATACTGGAGAACTTAAATGCTAAATCCCAAGATTATTATAATTACTGGGCATGTGATAAGAAAATGGTTGTTTTTGTTGTAGTTGCAAACAATGTTGCCGAGGTTAGACTAATGTGTTCTAAATTTTTTTGTTCTCTTTTTTAAAATGTAAATATCTATTGACTACATACTTTTTCTTTTGCAGGTAAAGTTTGATAATATGAGGAAATAGGTTCAAAACCTACAAAACTATCTCCATATGGCAAAGGATTTCTTAATGGCTTCTATGACAATGAAAAAATATCTTAGGAAGTAGTTCGACAAAACAACACTTTTAAGAAAATCATTATCCGAAACAAATTGGATCCTAATGTTCAGCTTAAGGATAAGGGTAAAGAAGTTCTTGCACTAATATTCAAATATTTTGAGAAAGAGGAAAACACCTTACTTGAATGATTGAAAAGTGTAGAGAAAATCCTTATCAGTTCTGGAGAAATTGGGAGGACTCTTGACTATCCCGAGGGAGGACCCTTTGAAATTCAGAATTTGGAAGAAGCAAAAAAAGAAAAAGTTGTTGAAACTGCCTCTAGCCCCCCATATAAGGAATGAAAAGCCAAAATATAGTTGGTTTTGTTATTGCTTTTGAAATTTTGATTTTTCAAAAAGAATTTTTTTTGATATGTTTTCATTTGAAAACAAGACATTTGTTGTTATTACTTGACTATTATCCTATTTACATTTATATTTGTGTGTTATTTTCATCACTTGAGTATTATGTTGTTTCAAATATGTTTGATTTTATGAATAATATATCTATGCATGGGTTTAAATTTTCATTTTATTCGAAGTCAATCTCATTATGACATTATGCTATTTCAAATATTCTTGAGTTTATGAAGAATATATCTATGCATGAGTTTAAATTTTCGTTTTTCAAAGTCAATATTGTTATGATATAAAAATGAGTATTGTATTGTGTATTATGTTATATTGTTTTTATATTTCAAGTGATTTTACGAAGGATATATCTATGCATGGGTTTAAAATTTCATTTTATTCAAAGTCAATCTTGTTATGATATAAAAATGAGTATTATTTTGTGTATTATGATATATTGTTTTTATATTTCCATATCTAGAGTAATATGTTATTTGCATTTTACCTTCTAGAGTCAAAGCATACATACTAATGATATATACATACATTTAAACTTAAAGCATAAATCATAATATTTTGTCAACATAGACAGTTAATTCAATAACAAAGCATTATTGTATTGTATTATTGTTTTCATAACTTAAGAATTATGCTATTTGCATTGTGTTTTCTACTATTATAGACTACATAAAACACATTGTAAAAGAAATATTTACTAATTATGTATGCATACATAATTTTCAAATTTCTAGTTTACTTAAAGCTAAAGTATAAATCATAAAATTTTGTCAACATAGATAGTCAATAACATTAAAAAGTAAATACGAGAACTCATTGATTATAGAATGATTATATAATTTTTTAAATCATTGAAATTTTACAAATAATATTAAATACGAAAAATCATTGATAATATGAATTTTTTCAAATAATTGAATTTTTACAAATGATATCAAATCTGAAAAATTATTGATTATATGAATTTTTTTAACTCATTAAAGTATTACATTGATTGAAGTTGATATAAAGTCTTGTCGACTTATCCAAAATAACCAAGAATCATTTCCATAATCTCATCATCACTGCAAGTTGATTCATTATCATAATTATCAGCAGTATTAGTGAGACCTCTTATGTCCGTTAGGGACTTCCAATATGTAAAAGCTCTATCATAGGGAAACTTACCCAACTCGTACGATGAAACATACATTCTCAAACAAATTTTCAAATTTTTGTCCAACGTGTCATGAACATTTGATTTAACAAAAGATAGTGCACTAAAAACCCTTTCATCTTCAATGGATCCCAAAATCATTGTCTAACATAATTCATATAAAATAAAGTATTCACTCATAGTTTCTTGTAATACACTACTTGGATACAATTTTTGTTAGAAACACATGATGGAACCAATCTCATGTGGGTTTTTAAAATGTACAATTTGATTAGCCATTGTTATTCCAAAATTGGTTGATTGTTGTCTCATAATTGTTTTGTTTAGAGTACCATTGATTTAAACACCATTTACTTCCACATGTTTAGAGAAATGTGTCATAAGAGTACCCATATATTTTACAAACAACTCACTTTTACTACTATGGTCAAGACAAATATTCTAAAATATGGGATTAACAACAACCATGACCTCTAGTAGCTCATATCTATGAAAATGATATCTTATTTCACTTTTTAATGGTTTTGCAATTCTTTTCAATTTATTCTTAGTACTATCCAAAACCTCATAGAATTTTCAATGTGTTATGGGCACTTGTTCAACATCATATGTAAGTATATTTAATCGCTTTTCATAATGATATAAAGGAATCATATTTCCATGGATAATAATACAATGATTATCATTGATGTTGAAATTTAAAAAGTTGTTAGGATCATTGAATTGAACTAATGTATTCCAAATATCAAACAAATGATCTTTAAAGTTTTATCCAAATAAGTAAATTTTGTCAATAAACATAAATATTTGTTTTCTCATCCCGATGAAATCGACAATATAAATTTCTCTTTCCTATGCAAGTTTAATCGAGGAATTCATTTTTACCACATAATGTGAGAAGAGTTTCCAAGTTAGTCATATGAAATAGCAAATATTTTACCTTGTCAACATCCCTATGATGTGCATACATAAACCCCACCAAGGATAGATATTATGAGAAAGCCTTTTTTGTAGGAATAAATAGTGAAATCCACCTAGTGTCTACATATTTTAACAATTTTCTACCTTCAACTACAACTAAAGAATACCGTTGAAACTCTATAAAAAAATTTGGATTGCATGAGTGTATTTCACTTATGAGATCTTCCACTCTGGCTACATTATCAAATGTGCTCATAATTTTTTATAGAAGATTGATTTGATAATCCATGTAATGAATACGAATCAAATATGGGGTAATTGATATTTGAAGTCTAACACAAAGACCATTCATTTGTCCTTACATTGTAGCTGCACCATTAGCTCCAACACAAATTAAACTTGTGGTAATTTATTTTTCATCTATTCTAAAAATATCCTTTAAACTAGTTAAAAAAACATTATAAATGTTTTCCACATTACAATTTTTCATCATATTATGCAGTGCTAGTAAATGAGGTTGGATTAAATGATTTTAGAATGTGTAAACATGTATGCAAATCCAATATATGTTATAAATAGTGGTTACCTCATAAATGAAAAGTGAAATAAATTTGGCTTGTTTTACATTCTCTATCATGTCCTCCTCAACTAGTGATAGAATTTTTCTATTTCCCAACCACTTTGATTTTACCAATGGGAACTAGTAAGGTTCTGTACATCGGCTAGTTTAAATAGTTTCTTATAATCATTAAAATCAAACATAGGTTGACCATTTTTTAGAATACTGTATACCATAGTAAACTATAAATGTTTTGAGGCTAATACAGTCTTATTATTTTTTTGAAATTGGGACTAGATTGTTCCACCATTCTCGATGAGAGTTTGTTGATGTTTCATTGCTTTTTTGTATTCAACTATATATCACATGATTTCTATGCATCTTTCCACCTATGAGATCTCTTAATTGTTCCATAACTTTGTATTTCTTTGATATAAACTTTCCCACAATGTTTTTCTATTGTGTCTTTCTTATTTTACAACAAATGATCATTTCCCAGTTTCCAACTACAAATAACGCATCTACACACTTTCTCTATCTCATCTCGCTCAATAAAGGGGTATAACTATGCCCATTCATTTTTAAAATCCCTTCCAATAGTCCATTCACTTATCTTTTGATGTTTAGATTTTTGACTACAAGATTCCCCAAAGGTCTATATTTTAATTGTATTGCCATTTCATTTTTTGATTGATGTGTCTATATTAGGCATCTTGTGAAGTGGTTGAATATTATTATTAGAAAAATTATCAAGTGGTCCCATATCATCTCCTGGATTATCTTCAAATGGATGCATATCAAGGTCGACAGTGCTTACTGCATTAAATGTTTGGTGTTCTGTATCATTTTTGGATGTAAAAGGTAATATTTTAAAGAATTAATAGAATATAGTTTTACAAAGAATTTAAAAAGAGAGATACGCATAAATCCCTTTATCTACTAGTAAATAAAGTCTTTATATTTAAGAATAAAAGATAGAAAAAATAATGATATTATGGTAAAAGGTGTTTGTATCTGCATGTTGTGTAGATGTGGATGCCTCACTGCATTTTGTTATGTGTAAAATATTTTAGAATTATGTTTTTACCAAAATATTGGCCTTCATTCTTTCCATCTTCAGTAGGTGACATTGTATCTGTAAATAAAAAACCTTTAGATGTTAGGAAATAAATATGAAATTGAAGGAAAATTGCATACTTCCCTCAATAATAATTTTTATTTCTAAGTAACCAAGGTTATACTGTAATTCTATAAAGAATATATGAGTCTTCAAATGAACCTACACTACCCTATAGAATGATCTCTTCCTGCATGCTCAGAGAACAAAAACAAATCAAAATAATGCTAAGAAAACATACTCTAATAAACAAGAAACATATTTTGATAAGAAAAATACTCCTAACACACAACATGACATGGATACTTGTCTACCACAGTTGCAGATAGTGCATCTACACTACCTATGAAACTAAACAAAAATAACTTTGAACAATAGAATTGTGGAAGAAGAATACTCTACCTATTGTCACAATCATCACAAATTTTTGTTACAATAATCACTTTAATGTTATTGCAACCACTCGGTCATGGATGATTGACACTACTCTGCAACCAATCAACTTATGCCAATTAATAATCCTCTATAACTAATCAGCCTATGTCGATTAAAACTCCTATACAACTGATCGACCTATGTCATTTGACACTCCTCTGCAACTAATCGACTTAGTATGATTGACACACCTTTGCAATCGATCAACTTTACCACACCTCTATAACTAATCGACTTAGTATGATTGACACACCTTTGCAATCGATCAACTTTACCACACCTCTACAACTAATCGACTATTATCAGTTGATACTCCTCTACAATCGGTTGGTTTAGGCTGATTGAAACGCATCTACAATTGATCAATTTATATCAATTTATACAACTCAAAAACAAATTAAATTATGCTAACTAGCACTCCTCTACAACCAATTGACTTATGCCGATAAACACTACTTTGTAATTGATCAAATTATAATGATTAGCACCCCTATGTAATTGATCAGTTTATGTTGATAGACATTTCTTTGCAATCGATCAATTTATGATGATTGATACTCTTCTATAATTGATTAGTGTATGACAACAAACGATCCTTCGCAACCTATCAGCTTATGTTGATAGACACTCCTCTACAACCGATCGATATATGCAGATTGACACTCTTTTACAATGAATAAATTTATGTTGAGAAGCACTCCTCTAAAACCGATTGATATATGTCGATTAACACTCCTCTGCAATGGATCAATTTATATTGAGAAGCACTCCTATGCAACCTTGTCAAATTTATGGAATCAATCAGTGTCTTCCAATTGATAATACCTTACAACCAATCAGTATATATGTCAACTAAAAATAGGATTTATGTTACTTCAAAGCTAGTTTCAAGTTAGAGTATTTTAGATGTATGTTTATCAGTATCCCCTAAAGTATTTATATGGGTAGTATATATGGTGAATTGGGCAGGAAAAACAAAATTATTTATAATTTGAAGGTGAATTACCTATGAAATTGGGTGAAAGTGGTTAGAAAATTTAAATAAAAATAGGATAATTATTATCAATGTCGAGAAAATTGACCCCAAAAAATCATCCACCACGTACATTTTGGGTGAATGGGCCCTAGTGAAAGGTTCCAAAATTAGAAAATTAAAAATTTCAAAAATCCTAAATATAGTACATTTATGATGTTTCATGCTTATGCATAACACTGGTTCTAATTGATCTGCCATTTTAACATATTTAATCCTTCTTCTCCTAATATCTGGGTTGTATGGGGCTAAGTCCTTTCCTTGAGATATTTTACCTGGCATACACAGTTCTTTAGTAAAAACTAATTTGATACCAAACTTGATCTATAAAGTGCCACACTGTGGATTCACCTCTACATACAGATATATGGATCTTGTTTAATCCTTATGCTTAATTTATGGCTGAGGATATCTAAAACTTGAGCTAGAAACCACTTTGTAAGTTCACAACATGAATACAAGCATTGGTGTGTTTTCTGGTTATTTTCAAAGAGATCAACTCTTTCTATGTGTTAGTATTAATCTGGTATTTTTTGTAATCAAGGTAAATAATAGCAATAATCTTAGATTAAAAAAAGACATACATATAGTTTAAAGAGAAACACCAAATTTATGTAGAACCTCCAAAATGGGTAAAAACATGATCAAAGATATTTTTGTAGATTTTATTGGAAATATTAATTCAATTAGAATCTTTACTATGGTATTACATTGCAATATTCCATTCTCGAACCCTGCTCTGCATGCTTTGATGTCTTTTCTTCTCTTTCTATTCCTCCACTACATATCTTGCAATCAAGTCATCACCATATGTTCTACAATAATTTTCCACAATCTATTCTGAAGACTCTGCCATATTATACTATGTAAAAACTAAATTGCCACCCATTGATGTGCAACCATTTGCCACTTAATGTTGTGCAACCATTTTCCACTAAGTGTTGTGCGAAAGAAAGTCATTTTCATTAAATGTGTGTAGCCCCATTTTCTTAAATGCTTGCAATCTTCTTTTATTAAATGGGTGTTGATAAAATGGGTGTTAGTTAAATCCAACCCATTTTATTAAATGAGTGTTGGTTATTTAAAACCAACCCATTTTATTAAATGAGTGTTGGTTATTTAAAACCAACCCATTTTATTAAATGGGTGTTGGTTATTTAAAACCAACCTATTTTATTAAATGGGTGTTGGTTATTTAAAACCAACCCATTTTATTAAATGACCATTAACCATTCATTAAATGATGGAAGTTAAGCCAATTTTCCTCCATGATCTGGTATGAAAAGTGTTGATTACTCTGAAGTGAGGATTTTATTCGGAGCTCCTTCCATACTTCTTGTAGATGAATTTTTTAATTGATCTCTGGATAAATTCTAAAAGTGATAAACTTCAAGATTTTATGGTTTAAAATGTGTTGCTAGGCATGCAAGAATATATGTTACAAATCTATAAATATTGCTCATTATTTTAAGAAGTTGAGGGATGAAATATTCAATCTCAAATTATTTTAGGATGTCCTAGGCTATTATGGAATAATAGAGTACATTATAAGGCTAGCATGAAAGATTTTAGAAGGGGTGGTTTGTTTTATCTTGTGTATTTATGGTCATTTTATGGACATACATCTACACTTCATTGAAGTACGTAAAAAATATTCAATAAAGTTCTACATGTATTTATATTACACATGGATTCATTTTATGAGTTATAAAATTCCAAGTTGGACCCTCATGCATTGTGTTAGAAAGTATGAAACTCTTTAAGAGCATTTCATTTGGTGGGAGCCCATATTTTTATAGTATTGCATGGTATAAAGGCTATTTGTGAAGAAAGTTCGTTCCAGTCTAACAAGAAAGGAGAATGTAGGGAAGGTGTAAAGCCACATAGTGAAGTAAGCATTTATGAAGCACATTCTTATCAAGGAGAGAAGAGATTGATTCATTCTATGTTAAAGAAGACATGGAAGATATTTAATCTATAGTCATTTATGGAGAAAATGTAGATGTTCTAAGTTAGAGAAGATTTCTTCTATTTTTCATATCATTTTCTAGTGCATAAGAAAGGAGGATACCTAATATAATTACATTGGTTCTATCAATTTCTACATCATTTTTAGGCCATATAAGGAAATCATCTTAGGAATGTGTGAAAAACTCCTCTTCCATAAAATAAAAACGAATTAATTACATGTGTGTTCTTAGTACCTTCATTTTTCTTATAAAAAGACAAGGTTTTGAAAGGGTTTCCATTTTCCTTTTACATTGACTTAGTGACATTGAGCTATTTGGTACTGCTGAGATTTGAAACTTGATGTGGGCTACATAAACTATTTTTTCTATCTATTGAAGGAAATATTCTTTGGTTATTCTTAGTCCTTTCTAATACAAACCATAAAAAATAATTACTTATGATATTTTTTTATTCTATCCAAAAAAAATACTTTGATAACACCACTTAATACAGATTTATTTGAGTATAAAAAAATAATATAAAATATTATTTCCTTATTAAAATGACTTTTGATCTTATTAAAAAAAAATACACCATTCATAAAAAAAATGGGTGGTATGAAAACACACCCCCAAGATCTATACAAAACATCAACCCAAGATCGTACAATTAAGTATAGTATAGTTACTCAAAGGGAGGGGAAAAACTCCAAATACAATTATAGGTGTGAAGACAATCAAATAAGACAAGTAGAGAGACCATACTCATAATAGATAAAACCTAATTATAATTATCGTCATCCCAGGACTCTTTAAAACAATATTTTTAAATTAAAAAAAAATTGCACCCTTCAATGACATCGAAGAAATTTTCTCATTATTTTTAGCTAGACATCATATTAGCCACTAACAATCAAATAAGACGAGTAAAGAAACACACCAAATAAAACCTATTTGTAATTGTCACCGTCCGGTGTGAGAGAATATCCAATAACTGTTCCACATCCTATTATTCTAGCTGAGTTTGGTGCTCATCCATTGCTTACAACAATAATATTTCTTGTTGTTTCTTTCTTGCATAGATTTCATTGTATGCAAAACATGAGAAGATATCCATATTTAGCACTACAATCTTCAATATAGTTGGCAAATCAAGGGGTCAAGAATTGCTGGTATGCTTAGACTACTACTCTACTTCAATCTCTTGGCCTAGAAATCATGAGACCTCCTCCTACTAAAGCATCAATCAATGCACCATACTATAATAAGGATATTCGAGATGATATTTAGTCAACATATATAGAAAATACTTGGACTAATCCAAAGGAATATATTTTACCAAAACTACCCCATTACTCTCACTTTTATCTCCAACTAGAGAATGGATTGATCACTACTCCAAAATATAACTTGATACAGATGTCACACAACCTCAGGTTTCCTATAGCTTAGCTACGAGTTTTCTCCCACCAGCTACGTATTGAGACAGATCATCACCTCCCCAAAGATCAACGTATTTGCAGATTATGCAGTCTTGATGTGGAATCCGAGGAGCATTTCATTTTCACATGTCATGTCTACTATGAGATACGAGGTAGATATTATTGTTTATTTAGAGACACCTATACATTAAAATATTGGATTAATTATGAATATCAAAGATGCATTGCCCTTTTCATCCGAGAATTATTCAATCTCAAGAAAGAACTACTTAGTAACAGTTTACAGAAGATAACAAGATCTTGACTTATCACTTCATTCTTCCAGCCTCCATATTCCATGACCAGGAAGTGTGAGGGTGATCATAGAGATACAACAAGATCGACTCGTCGTCAAATCCAACAAAGGACATCTACGAAAACATCCAACTCTTACATTGCTCACTTCTCTTCAGCCTTGAATGTTGGGAGTAGTCGACTCCAAAAAAGAACATCTACGACAACATCCAACTCTTGCATCGCTCACTTCTCTTTAGCCTTCAATGTTGGGAGTAATCCTTGATCCATAGATCTTATATATCATATGCCATCCTGTTTACTATTTTTCTTACTTTATTTTCTCTGAAGCTGCATTAGACACTCTCGTTGCTTTATATATGTCTTACTTTACAATCCTATTAACCTCTTTTGATCACTATGGACATTAATACAAATTCAAATTCAAGACTCCATTAAAATGATAATTTTTCATTTAAAAAGAAAAAAAAGTTGCAGGTTTCAACGTGGAGGGAGTAAACAAAACGCAAACCCATCAACCACATCGAAGTAATTGATGTCTTCTTTATGTTTTTTTGCTCTCATTCTTTTTAATTAGATATCGTATTAGTTGATGACTTTAACGAAATATTTTTAAATTATTTCATCAAAACAATACAACAAATTTTTTAATATGATATCATATGCACTAAGTATTGTATACCACTAATAATTCCATAAGCATTGGCTAGAACAGTTTTTAGGAAAGAATAGTTAAAATATATGTAAATATTTTTATATATATAATTTTTTTGTAAGTGGAAAGTAAAAATATATTTATTGATAAATTTTGTTGAATATTTTTTTAACGTGTGTTTTTTTTTAAACCTTTGGAAAAGAGTAGAGAATATGAGAAATAGAGTGAATAGGAACTACAAGTAAGGATCTCATATTTTCTTGTTTCAAATATTTGAGAAAAATTTAAAAATAAAGAATATATATATAAAAGTTAAGTCACATGGAAGAAAATATATATTTGAAAGCACTTCAACTAAGGGTGCCTAAGGTATAAGTATAGATGTTTAAGTTAAAAATAAGAAACGAAAAATGGAGCAAATATAGGACAACTTTAATCTACCGAACATGATTATCAAGGATGATATGATTGAACATGATATAATGGTTTTTAAAATATTACATTCAAAATTGGATCAACTGTAAATAAGGATTGAATTCAAATAACTCCATAACTTTTCTTCTTAAAGGTTTTCTTCCTTCTCATATTTTTCAATTCAAAAATCAAGGATAAAATAATTGGTAGTGTCCTATGGTTTAATGGGGAATTACCCTATATTTAAGGTTATTGTATGAAACATTCTTAGTGACAAAAAGTATTAAAACTCTTCAATCTCAATGAGGCCTTTCACAATTCTATATCATTTTATCAATAAGAATGCTTTGAAGAATATCAACAATACCCTATAGAATTTCATCTAGGAGGGACCAACTATTAAGGAGGATATGCATGTTGTATGTATACAATATGTGTTGCTATGGATATTTCAAAACCTTTGCCACAATTCATTATGATTAAATTGGAATCAAGAAAATATAATTAACAAGTGGATTATGAAAATATTGTATTCCATTATTACAAGTGTTACCAGACCAAACACATGGCAAGAGATTGAAAAATAAAAATAATTCAAAAATAGACAAAAAAAATATCATGAGATAATATTCAAGATAATTAGGGAGATCATATCATAGTAGAAGCTAAATTAGATTAAGGATATTCCACTCCTAAAAAAAGTTAAAGAAAACATATATGTAACATTAGATAACAAAGACCATCATAGTTTACTCAAATCTAATTTTTAGAAAAATAAAGAAGGATATAAGGTATGAAGAAGTACAATGTAAAAATTCAAATTCAAAAGGAACTGAATATACTTAGAAAAATGTGGAGAAAAGTTTTAAAACCAAGAAGGCATAAGAGGACATGTTTATTCCAACTAAAATGTCATTATTTTCCTTAAGAAGTATAATATCCTTTCATTGCAATAAAAATGAAAGAGTGTAGAGGCTTTCCCTTGCACTTTAGGGTTTCAAGAGCAACATAATAAAAAAATAAGGATAAAGGATATCCATATTAATTTAGGTTTTATAAGGTAACATAATGAGGTAATTACTATGAAGGAACGTTCTTGTTTTCAGATCTTTTAGAGCAAGACAAACTTGTAGATGATAAGTCTCAGTATGAATGGTATACAATATTTGAAAATATTGAAGAATTTTAAAGTGTTGGTGGGAATGAAAAAGAGGGGAAGACCCAAGACATAAAACCAAAGAGAAAATAAAACTTAGAGGGATATTAATTACAAACAAAAGCAAATGTGACAAGTGTTAAGAGTAAATGGGGCTAACCTCACAAATAAATACAAAAGGTGATGATAAGAATGATATCTTGGAATATTAGGTGTATGAAAAAGACAAAAAAAAAAAAAAGGTATTTGGGTTTTGATAGGTTATATCCAACATATTTATAGAGAAGAAATCTAGATAGAAAAGATTTCAGTCATTCCGTATGTTGATCTTGTCTTAAGGTAGTTGGTTGATTGATATTTTATATTCTATGAAAATGATATCATGGAGTTGATTGTAGAAATGTAATAGTTTAGGGAAGTTGAAGAATATCTTTAATAAAATAACAAGTTAGATATTGTTTTAATAACCTAAAAACAAGAGACATTGAGTCTGAGTTTCGGTGTTGTACATATTTGGATGAAACCCTAACATAGCTGAAGAAAAAAACTAGAGGAGATGACAAAATTTTTTGGAGGGGGTCTGAACAATTGGAGAAATGTTGATATGGAGTCAATCCCATCATAGATTGTGCATACTAGTGATTTTTTTACATATAAAAATGATTAGAAGGAACAATATTTCCCATTGCATGCTAGGAATCACTTGTTAAAGAACAATGAATGTTGGAAACAATGTGAAGCCAAACTAGTTCTAGTGGTTCAACCAAACTCGATGGCAGAAGATGTGGAGTATTTAACCAAGCATACGCTTATTGGTAAATTTATGGCCATTTGAATTTCTCTTTCCTTTGTGGATGCTTGGGTTAGGAAGACTTAGAACACTAAAGGTGACGTGAAGATGATGTTGAGTGCGAATAGCTATTTTATGGTGGATTTCTCTTGTCTTGTAGATCATAACAAAGAATTTTGAGGGGTACCTATTTTTGTAACCAAGTAGGACACTTTATTAAACCCTAACATGTGGATTTCAACCCATAAAAGGAGAAGCCATTGTGGGTTCTAGTGTGGTTTCGGCTCTTGTGGATTCCATTAGAATTTTGGAGAAACATCTTGCATATGATTGCCCTTCTTCTTGGGAAGTAGGTTGGACCATCACAATAGACAATGGATAAAAATGTAATCTCTTTTTTTCGTATCAATATTAAAATTGATTTAAACAATCCTATTTCATATTCTATTGAAATAAAATTTGGATTGACTACATGGGTTCAACAACTTGACTATGAAAATATTCAATTATTTTGTCAGATTTGTCATGAATACGACCACCTAAAAATAAAATACCCTAAGTTTGTCTTGCTCGTGGCTTCAAATCTTGGGTCCTCTTGATCTACACAAAATTTGGATAAAGGAAAAACCCTAATAAAGGAAAGGGATTGGTATAAGGAAGTATTTGTTCATGTAAAACCCTGAAATAGAGGAAGGGCAAAAAGAGACCTTAAGGATAGCCAGCTAGATGCTCTTCTCAATCATTTTGAGATACTATATGATATTGATCGGTGTATGGAGATACCTAAAATGTTGCTACCTGATGTAAATATAACAAGGCTAAATCAAATGTCTCTTCTTGAGGTGGAACCTAAGGAATTAGATACATGGAGTTTAAATCAAGAATAGAGGGATTTCATTTTGAGTACAAGTGATATGGATGGCTTTAGCCATGGAGGGGAAACTATTTTGGAAAGTAGCACAAATTTAGTTACGTCCTCTCCTAATAAGATACTGATGTAGTCATCCTTGGATTGCAAAACACCTATGATGTTAGGATTGCAATAGAAAACAATTAGAAAAGGTTCTTCGGATTAGAATATGAAGGTGGTTCATAAGAAAGACCAATATAAAATTATGTTAATGGGGGAGACTTTGGTGGATTTAGTATTGGTGAGAACATTAGACTCCCATTTTTCTAATTCTAGAAATGATTATCCTATCATGGAATGTAAGGGGGTTGAACAACATCCCAAGATAAAAATATGTTCATGATTTGGTTTGAGTTCATTCTCTGAATGTGGTGTTTATTCAGGAGACTAAATTGGATATTGATAGTATGTTCAATATTACTCCCAAGTTGTTGAGGAGTCAATGCCAGTGTATTGGTGTATGTGGATATGTTGCTGGTGTTATGGGATCCGATTAAGATCTCTCCTCTTACTTGGATTTCAAGTATATGATTTATTTCGATGATCAGGCATGATAATGAATCTAGTGAAACCATCCTTGTTACAAATATGTATGCTCTTGTTGATTACAATGGTAAAGTGAATTTATGGGAGCACATTGGCTTTGTGAGAAGTTTGGCTTCCTTGTACCCATGGATTTTTGTTGGATATTTCAACTCTATCACTTTTCTAGAGGAGAAATGTGATGGGGTTCATTTTCTAAAGCCTTTTTATTTTTTATTTAGTGCTCATATTCGGGCCTTGAACTTGGTTGACATCAATCTGGATAATGGGATATTTACTTAGCACAATAGAATATGTGGGAAGATTCCATATTAGAGAGGCTAGATAGGTTTTTGATCTCCAGTTTTTGGATTGATAATAACATAAGCACTAGTTCTGTGATTCTAGAGGGTAGGGGATATGATAATTGGTCTATCAAACTCTTTGCTCTTGAGTTTGGGCTAAAGAAGAATAATTCCTTTAAGTTTCAACTTATGTGGCTTTGGGACCCTAATATTCATGATTTCATGCAAGGTTGGTGGACCAAGAGTTGCTTAAAACCCATATCTTGGATGATCCAAATAAGAACTTATCAATACTTTGAAGAAGCTTTAGCTCAGGCTAGTATCATTGAGGATATCAAAATCCAAGAAGGCATCACTAAGAACAAGAAGAAAGAATGGCAAAACAAGGGCCAATACAAAAGTAAATATTTAAACCAACAAAAATCATCACTGGCTACCCCAACCACCCAATCTAATAAAGTCAATCGTGTGGTCATGATCCAACTGGTAATGGTTCAACAACAAAAATCTATGCAACAAGTACCGCAACAAATATCCTATCATGCAGTCCCCTTAAAAACATAATCTCTAACAGTGCAAAACATAGTGCCACCTATAGAAAATATTCCTCGATGATAGTCTATCTGATAGAATCACTAATATACCCCACTAGATGAGTCATATGCCTCTTTATTTAGAAGGTTGTATGAGAAAAATAAACTTGCTTTGCCCAAATTAAACTGGATGATGCTGCTAAACATGATAAAAATTACTTGGAATACTTATTTTACCCCTATCATAGGAAAAATGGGCATGAAATCAACAAATATCATGTGTTTAAAGATGTAGTCCAAGACCTTATTGACTTGGGGGCGATCAAAGTTGGTAATCCCATTGCTCAACAAAACCAAAAAGCATGGTATATTTTAGACACCATTTCCTCATCATAAGGAGGTGCAACCAAATGTAGAGGGAGCTAACACTAAAACTCCCCCTAACCAAGTCAATCATATTCAACAATACCAAGGGTTTATAGGGGCCATTCATGTGGTCACTATAGGTAAACAAAATAACCAACAAAGGCAACCACCTTAAGAAAGTGTCTCACAACCCTCGACATTGCCACTCATCCAAGTTTCCACAATTCCATAATCACCCATTCATATACCTAGTTAATTGAATTCATAAAATCCACCCATCAATCATCCACCCCGACTAGTCATTTCATTGAGTATCCAATTAACCACAAGTTTGAAAATGGCATCCACCAAATTTTCAATATATGAGCTAATCCAACAATGTCCCCCACATCGAGAAGCATTAATGGATATTTTTAAATCCATAAAATTGCAATTGCAAGATCCTAATGCCTTCAACAACTTTGTAGGGAGAATTCAAATATGCATGGAGCCTTCCATAACATTCTATGATGTTGATATTAATCCAATCTCATCGGGACAAGTAGACCCTCCATTGCACATCATGGCTTTAATTGATAGGAAGCCTTCTATGAGAGTCCTCATTGATACTGGTTCCACTATCAACATTATCACCACGTCTTCTCTTCATCATCTAAATCTTTCTCCATCTCACATCACCAGGTCATCCTTCACCCTTAAAGCATTCAATGATGCTTTGTGTTCCACAGTTGAAACTATTATTTTTCCCATCAAAGTAGGGGCTAAAAAGTTGCACACAATGTTCCACATCTTGGAAGGATCCATGGCATACAATGTACTACTTGGAAGACCTTGGATGAGGTAAATGAAACATGTCCCCTCCATTTTGCATTAATGCTTGAAATATGTTCATGAAGGGCAAGTACATTGTATACCAGTGGATATCGAGCCATTTAAGTATTGCAACCTCATCTCAAATCCTTATGAGTCCATCCTCCCTTCCACTCATATTTTCATATCGTATTCATCCAATACATCCACCACTCTACGAACCTCTTCATAAAAGGATCCCATTCCGAAAGAGTTCCCCATAACCAAGCCTTAATAAACCACCATACCTTTATCATCATTATTAATGACTACATGCACATGTGGTCACAGTCGATCCACATCATTAACATCATTGGCATCCATATCATCATCATCCATTCCATATCCTTCTCAATCCAATCCATATCCTTAACCTAATGTTTCATAAGTTGAATTGACGGATTGTGAGATAACTCCATTTCCACCCTTTCTCGATCCATCACTTGACCATGATCCTCCCATATCATCCCAAGTCAAAATCCATCTCACAAATCCTGGTATTGGTGAATACATGGTTGATGAAATCACCATCCCTAGTGGTAAGGATTTTGATCACCCACATGACCAACCTTTAGCAATAGGAGCAATCTACAATATGGGTTTAACTCCAAATAACATTAATTTTGTATATGAGGGCATTGATTCCTCATCAAGTACAACACCCATAGAAGATCCCAAAGAACCAAACTTGCCAATATTTCAAACATGTTGGGATTCCCATCTCGATACTTCTACATTTTCAATTATCAATACCATGGCCTAGGATTGCATGGACAAGGAGTGCATAAACCTATCGATGTTCCATATCAAGAGATGCATGACCGTTCAGGTCTAGGTTTCCACCCACTTCCTACCACATCTTATTTTGAACAAGACTTCCAAAGGCTTAACCTCAATTCAGGAGAAGAATACCTCCATATTGATAATTATGATGATGAAATCTATGAAGAATTTGAGCTTATATATATTATTTCAAATGAATATGAAGAAGAATAAAAGCCCATCATTACCCATATCGAACAATATGACTTTTATCTCAGCATGTTCCCCATCCATGAACCCATTTTTTCTTGCTTCTTCCACAAGATTGAGTCACCCCTATCGGTGAACCACCACATCCATTCCATTAAGCCATTACATAAGCCAACTTGTAACATATGTACATAATTTAAAATAGTGGTTATCATCACTACCAAAAATATAAAATAAAAAAATCAATCAAAAATCAAAAACATGTTTTCTTTCTTTACATTATATATGTAAATATATCATTTAATAAAACATGTTTTCTGTTGCTTACTATTATTCAGGTTAACCAAGATCCTAACATCGGTTCCTAGGTATCCATCCATTCCATCCAACCTCATTATCCTTGCCCATAAGTCAACATGAATCTTGTTGATTTATTCACCCTGTTCCACAATCCATACGATTCGGTTAAGACAATTCCAATTGACTAAGCCTCATTGATATGGACTAGATTTCCTCACCTCCAAAATTTTCCTACTTTATCTTGTTCGAGGAATTATTAAGGGCTTACACCAACTACATTCCTCCCTCCACGTTGCCTTCACCTTCACCTTCACCTTCAGATCCCAAGGTTTTCTAGGAATATATAGATGAGGATAAGCTACAAGATTTTGATGACATCTTAGATGATATTCATATGATCCCTACATCCCATTAGATTGAGTAAGGTTCCCACATGTCTATTGAAGATACCATAAATGTGGACCTTAGTTCTGACAAGGACAATCCTAAAATTTTCAAGCTTGGTAGAAGCTTATCACAAGATGAACAAGAGCAATTAATTGCTCTTCTCAAGAGGAAAAAGGGTGTATTTACATGGTCATACAAGAACATGCCTGGTCTTGAGCCTAGTTTAGTGGTCCACAATCTCACCTTAGAACCTAATGCTAAGCCGATAAAAAAAAAACTTAGGAGAATACATCCTACCATGGACCTCATGGTAAAAACATATCTTTAGAAACTCTTAGACACGAACTTCATAGTTCCTATCGACTATCCTGAGTGGCTCTCAAACATGGCACCAATTTGTAAACCTAACGAGGCTATACGTGTATACACTGAATTTCAAGATCTTAACAAAGTGTGTTCTAAGGATAACTTCCCTCTCCCAAACATTGATACTCTTTTCGATACTTGCTCTAGCCATGAAATGATTTCACTCATGGATGGTTTTTTAGGATACAACCAGATTCGAATAAATCCTGATAACCAACACAAAACAACATTCGCTACACCTTGGGGAACTTTTTGTTACAAGGTGATGCCCTTTGGTCTCAAAAATGTAGGTGCAACATATCAACATGCCATGACATAAATTTTTCATGACTACATGTGTAAGATTATCGAAGACTATGTGTATGATATCTTGGCTAAATCCAAAACTCGACAAGAACATATTGGTGTATTGGATAAAGTTTTTGACCGACTCTTAGAGCATAATTTAAGGTTGAATCCCAAGAAATGTGTCTTTTGTGTTACCTTGAGAAAATTTCTAGGATTAATTATCTTTAAAAGAGGCATTGAGGTGGACCCTAATAAAGTCAGGGCTATTCTAGAGATGCATCCCCCAACTAATTTAAAGGAATTGCATAGCTTACAAGGAAAAATCCAATCAGTCCATCATTTTATTATGCAACATTTTGAAAAATGTAGGTCATTCAATCACCTACTACATAAGGGGGTGCCATTCTCTTGGATAGGTGAATGTAAAAATACTTCGATAACATTAAGAAATACCTAGATTCTTTGCCATTCTTAGCTCCTCCTCTTTTGGGGGTCCCATTTTATTTTTACATCTCTATAACAAACTTTGCATTAGGGAAAATGCTTGCATAAAAGAATGAACAAAATCGAGAGCAAGTTGTCTATGACATTAGTTGAACATTTGTAAGCTATGAAACTAAATATGCTTATGTAGAAAACTTGTGCTTAGCAGTGGTTTTTTCCACTAAGAAAATTTGACATTATATGCTTAGCCACACAAATTATGTTATAGCAAGAGAAAATCCTCTGCGTTACATGATGCCCTGCACTTACAATAATACCCACACCGCTAAATGGATAATGCTCCTTACAAAATTTGACCTAGAATTCATTAGCCAAAAATCCATTAAAGGTAAATTAATAGCCAATCAACTTGTGGAAGCTCCACTACCTAGTGATCATACTTTTATTATTGAGCTTCCAGATGATTCGGTATTTGCTGTCATTGAGCAAGACGAAGATGTAATTCTGAAATAAGACATCGATATCACATTATTATTTGATGGTTCTAAGGGCATGAATGGTTAAGGTGCTGAAGTTGTATTTCACACAACACAGGGGGTACCTATCTCCTTGTCATTCAAACTAGACTTCCAATGCACAAACAACACCGTAGAGTATGAAGCCTTAATATTAGGTCTTCAATCAACTATAACTATGAGCATTAAGCATATTAGGATATTTGGTGATTCTCAATTTATTGTAAAGCAAATCAATGGAGAATACTAATGCAAAGAACCTACCATTAAGCTTTATTATGAGGTAGTAATGAAATTGATATCTAAGTTTGATTGGTATGAAATCAATAGTTTACCATGTTCGACTAACATATTTACAAATGTGATGGACTCCCTTGGATCTTTGATTCCAAAATACGTCTTTGGAGAGGTACAACCCCTTATCATTTCAATGGTCTCTAAATCTACAATTTTTCATGCTGAGTCAAAAAATGAAAATGATGTTTGCTTTATCCAATCATATTCATATGAGCCTTGGTCAAACCAAATAGTAGCCTTTCTCAAGTTTGGAACACTCCCATTTGATATGTCTTGAACTACCAAATGAAATTTCAAGAGAAAGGTAGCTCGTTTAATTCTTTTGGGGGACGTGTTGTATAAACATGATTATTATGAAACCATCCTTCATTATCTTGAGGCTAGTGAGGCTCAAAGAGCCATAAATGAATCCCACTATGGTACCTGTGGTGGTCATTTTAGTGGAATGGCCATTTCAAAGTGTATTGTACACATGGGTTATTATTGGACACAATGGAACATGATTGTTGCACCTATGTTAAATATTGCAAAAAGTGCCAAGAACATACTAATATAACTCACGTACCATCACAATATTTACATCCTATTCAAAGAATTTGGCCCTTTTAACAATGGGGTCTAGATCTAATTGGAAAAAATTTACCTCCTTCCTTGGGATGACATACTTTCATCATCACAACCACTAAATACTTCACAAAGTGAGTTGAGGCAATTAGTCTAACTAGCACGATATGACCTAGAATTGTGGAGTTCATTCTCCATCATATCATTTTTCATTTTGGTATATGGTGAGCAGAAATTTACGTCCTGAAAAACATTCATTTCTCTTCCATAAATTATCAATCCGGTAAGTCCATAAACTTATGAGTGTCACACATAGTATATTCCTACAATGTTGGGGAACAAATCTGGTTGTACCTTATTTAGTTTGGTGGGGAGGTTTGTGTAATTGGATTCCAGCCAAACCAAATAAACTAAGTGCGGGAAATGAAATAAATAAATTATAAACAAAAAGTAAAGTGCTGGAAATAAAATGTGGAAATAAAATGTGAGGAAATAAACACACACAACTGAAATTAAATAAAGTAGTAAACTAATCTACAAAAAAAAATGCACAAATTAAATAGGGGAGGACTACTGCAGGGAGTGGGACCAAGTTCCCGTAGATAGTCTGCCCGGATAGCTACATAGAGCTTGCTCGAATAAGAGGAGTTGCACTCTTAATTAATTAAACAATAAAATAAAATAAGCTCTGTGTAAAATTAATCATTCATCTCCCCTTGTTCATCTGGACTGCATCTTTATATAAAGTGCAGACAGATCTCATTACAATAACAAATCAGTCTATTTTAATCACGTGATGTGATTTAGTTACAATTGATTCTACACATATTTTATTCTTCTATTTTAAAGTATGTTCGTTCACCAGAAGGATAAATATAAACATCCTTAGGTGTACGTAACAACAAATCCTAAAATAATGCATCCTAAAAATAATAATATGCTTTAAGAACTTTACAAGGTCAACCGGCAAATCAGTTGATAATAATAACAAATACTTTCTTCTATTTAATAAATGCATGATTAAAATAGATTTCCTTTGTCTTCCATAGTCCTTGGTCAACCAGTCAAAGTTGACTTGGTAAATATTGCAAAGTATGAAGGCATGGAGGCACCTTCTTCATGAGGAAGGTGCCTACTTTTGTTGGGCGCATTCCTTATAAGGAAGGCGCCTACTTCTGCTGGGCACCTTCCTTAAGGAGGAAGGCGCCTACCTCTTCTGGGCGCCTTCCTTGAAGAGGAAGGTGCCTATTTCTGCTAGGCACCTTCCTTGAAGAGGAAGGCACTTGCTCTCTTGCCTTAGTCTTTGTAAGCATAAGTTATATGCATAAGTTATATAAAATACATCTCATATGCTAATTGAACCAGTGATAATTCTCCTTTACCATGTATATAAAATGAGTATTTCTGGTGCTCATCATCCCCCCATGCCTAACATGTGCCACACCCTCGTGGCACCAAAAGGTGAAGTTATCCTTCTCGCAGGCTGACCATGCCAAAAAGTTTGTCATGTCTTCGTGAAAACAACCCCTGGGATATATATATATATATATATATATATATATATATATATATATATATATATATATATATATATATTCCTCTTTTTTTTAATTTATTTTAATGGCCTTCAACATCTCTATTTCTCTGCCACCGAGTGCTACTATTTTTTTCCATTCAGCACTACTATTTTTTCTTTATTCAGCATTGTGTTTTTTTCATTGAGTGTTAATATTCTTCATCCATAGAGCGATGCGACACTAGCAGAAGTCAGAAGCACATCCTGACTAATCATTGTGGATAAATAGTTAAATCATGACCACATTGTTTAGGGCAAATTACCACTGCACTAATGATGGCATTTTCTAGTGTTGCACATTAGTCAGATTTGATGAGACCAAATTTGTTTAAAACAAGTGCAATCACTAGCTACTAATTTTACCCACATCTGAAACATATTTGGCATCTCCAAAACCTCATTTGTGGTAGAGAGTAGCATCATTTATATGTGTTCGCTCAAGATGACTACCATTTTTAGGAGGCGGCAATGAAAATGATGCCAAATTTATTCATGTAGATGCCATAGCCTCTTTTTTTTTTCAATTATATATATTTTTTTCAAGGTACATCATGTGTTTGAATTCTAATGGGAGATTTTGAAAAACTATGGAGGCGTTGATTGGTATTAGCATAGAAATGATTTTAAAATAACTATACACATAATTAACAAGAAAATTAGTACATACCCGGGTGAATTTCATAGAATCTAATATATATGATGCTCGTGGTGTGAGACGTCTTCACGTTGGTGCTCTTGGAGATTTTATTTATTTATTTATATGTATATTTATCTTTTCTGCCATGAAAATAATAGATCTTGACTCTCTCCATTTTTTTTTTAATCCTCTGACACGTGTGTGTCCCAAATGATCTCCCCTCTGAATTATTTCTTTTCCATGCATAATTGGAACAACACTGCATTCCTTGTTTTTTTTTGGAGTGAGGAAAAATAATATTTCTTTAATAATTCATGGCATCTGTCAGGTGCATTGCTGAGATGTGTGTGCTATATGTTCTGGCGTTGGTAGGATGTTCTCATACGTTGGTGCGATCCCCAAATTAACCTACATGACGTAGAGTTGGAACTACACCAATTTTTGTTGCCCATGTCATGCTTGTCTAGTCAACGGGTGAAGAACAGGGGTGCCTTTCATATGAGGAAGGTGCTTTCATTCTAGTGGTGCCTTCCTGATGGTGCCTTCCTATGAGAGGAAGGCACTTGCCTTCTATCGGTTCCTTCCTATGGCGCCTTCCTGTGGGTGCCTTCCTATGAGAGGAAGGCGCTTGCCTTATAGTGGCACCTTCCTGTGGTGCCTTCCTATGGGTGCCTTCCTATGAGAGGAAGGTGCTTGCCTTCTAGTGGCACCTTCCTATGGCACCTTCCTATGGGTGCCTTCCGTGGGAGGAAGGTGCTTGCCTTCTAGTGGCACCTTCCTGTGGTGCCTTCCTGTGGGTGCCTTCCTATGGTGCATTCCTGTGGAGAGGAAGACCCTTGCATTATTTTGGTGCCTTCTTGGAAGAGGAAGGTGCTGGAATTATATTGGTGCCTTCCTAGAAGAGGAAGGTGCCTACATTCTTCAGGAACCTTCCTTGAAGAGGAAGGTTCCTACTTACCATGCATTGATTCCGAAGGAAACATATATTTGACATATGTTTTTTCAAACTCCTCCCCCATTTTATTTAGCCACTAGTTGGAGGCTTCTCATTTCCCTTCGGGACCAGGCTGGTACTTGGGAAAGAGGATACTCTCTTCCAACGGGCAGCAAAAATAAAACTGTGCTTATGATTTGCATTTCATCGTGGAGATATTTAAATAAAAGGGTTTTTTTTTTCATAGGAGTAAGTTAGGCGTCGACAATAAGGCATCTTTTCCACCATGTCTAAAAATTGTCATGTCCTCATGACAAAAACCTTCTGAAATCCCCCATTTTTTTTTTAGGTAGAACCTTCTTCTGTTGGTGTTCCCGTACAAGATTTGTTTCTAATTTGCATTTCAATTGGGAGTCTAACAACAAAATATTTTTTTATTATGGGAGGTTTTGGTTCACCCACATATTTCCCCACTTAAATTGGTGATGCCCTTATCGCCAGCAATAGGTCCCTCTGCGCAATAGGTTTGCAGCCCTCCAAATGTCAGGTCCCACACTGAACAACAGGTACCCCCATCCAAGTGATAAAAAAATTGCTTATTGGTGCCTTCCTCCAAGTGGAAAAAGGCACTGTTGTATTGGACTGATTGTAGGAACTCTCTTCCTAGTGGGAATTAAGTGCATTTTCTGCTTCACCGCACTCCTAATTGTAGGGCACAAAATGTCACATCTGTTGGGCCTAGTTTAAGCTGGCTCCACCTACAGATCATGATCATGGTTGTGTATTGCGAAACTACACCTACAAAAGCTTGTAAAACAAGAATCATGGACTATGCCTGAGGACCTAGCTCTTAGGATGCCTTCAGATTGCACTAATCGGGCATGATTACCTGCACACATGAAAGTAGTAAAATAGGAGTCATGACTCCATGCCTATTAGTCCTTGGCTCTTAGGATGCCTACAGATTGCATTCGGTTCATTATTTCTTGCAAAGCAATAAGAAAGCAATTTTTATGCTAAGAAGGACATGTGTTATGCATTTTATTTTTTATTGGTAGGATTCGCATAATTTTTTTTTTTCATCGAACCACCTAGGTTCGATAAATGGATCAAGGCACCCTAGATGTCAAGGTGCATGCTTTTTGTGGAAGGTGCTTGCTTGTGGTGAAGCAGCCTCCAATGTATGACGTCTTCCTGATGCAGAAGGCACCTCCAATGTATGGTGCCTTCCTGATGCGAAAGGTGCCTCCAATGTATGGTGTATTCCTAATGTGAAAGGCACCTCCAATGTATGGTACCTTCCTGATATGGAATGTGCCTCCAATATATGGCACCTTCCTGATGCAGAAGGTTCCTCCAATGTATGGTGCCTGCTTGATGCAGAAGGCGCCTTCAATGTATGGTGCCTTCCTGATGCGAAAGGCACCTTCATTGTATGGCACCTTCCTGATGTGAAAGGTTCCTTCAATGTATGGTGCCTTCTTGATGTGAAAGAAACCTTCAATGTATGGAGCCTTCCTCATGCAGAAGCCACCTCCAATGTATGGTGCCTTCCTGATGCAGAAGGTGCCTTCATTGTATGGCACCTTCCTAATGCGGAAGGCGCCTCCATTATATGATGCATTCCTGATGTGAAAGGCACCTCCATTGTATGGCACCTTCTTCATGTGAAAGGCACCTTATTGATGATCAAGGTGTCTTTCACTTTATCACCTTTTTTTCCTCTTTTTTTCTTTTTTTTTCATGTATCCTCCCTTTTTTTTCCTTTTCTTTCTCTCTTTTTTTTTCTTTTCTTTTTATTTTTTTCTTCTTCTATTTTTTTTTAGTGAATGATTGAACATTCGTCCAAGCTACTATTATGGTATGGGGTTTCCCCCATGCTGATGTCTGATCCAATCTCACAAATATGAGGCAATTGTTAGTGGAGCTCGTTGACCGTTACTCAAACATTGTCTTGGCACTCTATTCTTGCACTTGGTGTAGCATATCTAACTTTGTTTATCATCCAGGCTATAACAGTCATGCACTTTCCAGCAAAATTTTCCCCCAAATTCCACAAGCACCTTGGGCTGGAAGCCTTTTGCTTGATCAGGGTTACTTATCCTGCCTTCAAGTGCCAATGTTTCCAAGGAAAAACTCTGCTAGCTTTCACCTGTTAGATTGGATGCTACACGATCAGGTACATGAAATAGTTTGTATAATGCTATTACGAACTCCATGTATGAATCTCAATTCACAATATCTTCACAGATACCTCCTTATTTTTCTACTTCACACTTCACGTTGTCCTGCAAAACACAAAAGAAAAATCTAAACTAAAAGGCATTAAAATAAAATTCTAACTAATTTTTTCTCTATTTTTTTTTGGTCTATTCTACCTTGACCAGAACAGATCTTGGATTATCATTTTTTTTCATCATTTGCATCAAAGAACAAAATATCAACTTCAACCATTTGAGTTGGTTATTTTCATATCTGGAGGTTTGTCAATGATCCATCCTAAGAATTTCGAAAAATGTGCCATGTACTGAAATATCTTTGCCCTCACACTTTTTGTGAAAAATAGATTTCTCCATGGTTTCATATCCTCTCAAAGTTGATGTTATCTTCCACCATAGTGAGACTCTGCCTCTCTTTTGTATATTTTTTTCACATATTTTAGCAGAATGAGAATGCTACCATAAAAACTATAATGTTGGCACTATGCATTCAAAAGTGGAGGCTGTGTGAGTCAGGTAACTATGCAGCCTACTATGTGAAAGTTACATTCCATGTACCATTATGAAAGGATTTTATGACAACCAACAACTCACATTTTTGAAACACCAAGCTCCTCCTCAATTAGCACATAAAAAAATGTTAATCCTGCTCTAATGCATATCCAAAGTATTGGACTCTCCGTATGCATTGCAGGTATTAATCTTCATGCACTATTTTCTCATCGTGTGCCCCTGAACGCATCACTTTTTCAATTAAGTAATCTTTACACAATCCTGACACATGTGCATCTGAATAATCTCCCACTTTGAATTATTTACATCACAGGTGGAGTTAGAGTGGCCCTATGATCCTCTATTTCTCAAAGTGAGGATAAAAAAAAATACTTTCCATAATCTACATGTGTCGGGTGTTCAAGTGTGACGCCTTCATAAAATTCCTCAATGAGATTTATGTGCTATTATTTTTCTAGCCACCTTGAGCTCCATTCACACTTTTTTTTTTGTGCTCAAGCACCATGTGGCCTTTGTGTAGACATTTGAAATCTGATCTCCTCCAAGCTCTTTCCCTATTTTATTTAGCTACCGGATGGAGATTTCTCATTCCCTTCTGGACCAAGCTGGTCCTCGAGAAAGAGGATACTCTCTTTCAACAAGCAGCAAAATAAAACTTTGTTTTTTATTTGCTCATTAACTTGGAGCCTTTTTAGTAGATGATTTATTTTTTTTATCTCTTTTTTTTTTTTTTTTCATGAACACTATAAATAGTGTTCATTGTGATGTTGGCGACATTGATGAAGGTGGGGTCTCCCCCATGCCTACATCTGAACTAGTCTTCTTGAAATATTTTTATTTTTTATTTTTTTCAACTAGTCTGATATGTTGTAGCATGAGAAGAGTATTTTCTTTCATGGCCTCACAACCAAACTTCTTTCAACATAATGGCAAAGTGTGCAGGCTAGCCAATGACTATCCGCGAGATAGAAACCTGAAGAAAACATGGCATAGCAGTCTGTTAAAAACACATGCTAGTTTTTGATTCACCAGGTCACCTTAAGCGCAAGTGAAGAGCATAATCCATAACAAGGTGTTCTCTTTAAATTATGCTGTCATTTTCCCTGCATTATTAATTTCATCATAAAAAACATTTACCAATACGTTGCAAAAATTTCAAGCCTGTAAAATTTTTTAATTTAAAACCAAGCTTCTAGAGGCACAATTTTTCAATGGTTTCTGTATAAAAACACGTCCCTAAAAATTTTCAATCAGACCTGGGTTGTGCTTATTTATTTTGATTTCTTGGAACCATTGAAAATATGATGGAAATCCTTCAATGCCAGATTTTTCTAATTTTTTTCAACAACACGTTTTATTCCTACTTCTACACTTAATTTGGTACATCAGGTTCATTCCCACGTTTACCTGAGAAGCTATAAAATGCAAATAGTTGCCAATGGAATTTAGCTCTAACTATGCCGACAACTATTTTTGGCCTTATAAAAAGGCCCACGGTGGACTCACACTTCTCAGGTAAAATATCTACAAGTAATTTTAAATATACTTTTTATCTGACTTGTAAATTAGAACATTACACTTTAGAAACTCCCCGACAATGGCGCAAAAATGGTGATCAGAAATTCATGTCCCGAAAAACATTCATTTCTCTTCCATAAATTATCAATCCGGTAAGTCTATAAACTTATGAGTGTCACGCACAGTATATGCCTACAATGTTGGGGAACAAATTTGGTTGTACCTTATTTAGTTTTGTGGGTAGGTTTGTGTAATTGGATTCTAGCCAAACCAAATAAACTAAGTGCGGGAAATGAAATAAATAAATTATAAACAAAAGTTAAAGTGCTGGAAATAAAATGTGGAAATAAAATGCGAGGAAATAAACACACACAACTAAAATTAAATAAAGCAGTAAACTAATCTACAGAAAGCAAATGCACAAATTAAATAGGGGAGGACTACTGCAGGGAGTGGTCCCAAGCTCCCGCAGATAGTCCGCTCGGCTAGCTACATAGAGCTTGCTCGAATAATAGGAGTTGCACTCTTAATTAATTAAACAATAAAATAAAATAAGCTCTATGTAAAATTAATCATTCATCTCCCCTTGTTCATCTGGCCTACATATTTATATAAAGTGCAGACAGATCTCATTACAATAACAAATCAGTCTATTTTAATCACGTGATGTGATTTAGTTACAATTGATTCTACACATTTTATTCTTCTATTTTAAAGTATGTTTGTTCACCAGAAGGATAAATATAAACATCCTTAGGTGTATGTAACAACAAATCCTAAACTAATGCATCCTAAAAATAATAATATGCTTTAAGAGCTTTACAAGGTCAACCGACCAATCGGTTGATAATAATAACAAATAATTTATTCTATTTAATAAATGCATGATTAAAATAGATCTCCTTTGTCTTCATGTGCAACCTCCTCCATAGTCCTTGGTCAACCAGTCAAAGTTGACTTGGTAAATCTTGCAAAGTATGAAGGCATGGAGGCGCCTTCTTCATGAGGAAGGTGCCTACTTTTTTTGGGCACCTTCCTTATAAGGAAGGTGCCTACTCCTACTGGGCACCTTCCTTAAGGAGGAAGGCACCTACTTCTACTGGGCACCTTCCTTGAAGAGGAAGGCACCTATTTTTGTTGGGCACCTTCCTTGAAGAGGAAGACACTTGCTCTCTTGCCTTAGTCTCTATAAGCAGAAGTATGCCAGGTCCAAGTGGATGTAGACTGGAAAACACCATATTAGTAATAAAACCTGCATTTATACACATTTCCCACTAAAAACACCAATCAAGAATAATACCGGATTTTCTATCAATTATATGCATAAGTTATATAAAATACATCTCATATTCTAATTGAACCAGTGATAATTCTCCTTAACCATGTATATAAAATAGCATTACTGGTGCTCATCAGTATCCCCTAAAAAATCATTTTTAAAAATGACAAGTATTTAAAGAACAAGGATGTTCAAGAACTTTGCAAGAACTACAATATTAAACATAGTTTCTCGACACCTTATTATCCACAAGAAAATGGCATGTTGAAGCTTCCAACAAGACCTTAATTTCTATTCTCAAGAAACTTATCAAATAAAATCGTAAATATTGGAATACATAAATTCCCTTGGCATTATGGGCTTATCGAACAAGCATCCACACACCTATAGGGGCAACACCATTCGCATTGGTCTATGGAGCTAAAGCAATCATGCCTCTTGAGATCGAGATTCCTTCCTTGTGAATTTCTTTGCAGGAATTCATATATTATTACTGCTAGACAAGCATGTCTTGACCAACTCACACTCCTTGATGAAAAGTGGGTCAATGACTTAGAACATTTATGAGTTTATCAGGACCACCTCAAATTTTCTTATAATGTAAAATTCCATCTACATGAATTCCAAATAGGATATCTCGTCCTTAAATAGAATCAGCAAAACACTAATGCATTACCACATCTTCATGAAAAATTTGTGATTAATTGGTTAGGTCCATACATAGTTACACAAAGAGTGGATAATGGAAATTATAGGATTACCAGTATAGAGGTAGAGGAAGAATTTGAACCACTTAATGTTATAGACTTGAGAGCATTCTATGCATGATTTGATTAGTATATAAGTATTATATACATGGCTAATACACAAAAATATTTACATACATTTCATTCATAACATTGCACTTCATTTTGCATTCACATTCCAAAAATAATGCATCCAATTACATTTCATAAAATTGCATTTCATACATTGCATTCAAATACACATTTCATATTTAGGTATCATTTATTAAGTTCAAGGTCTTAATTGGTCCAAAAAAACTCATGTTGCCTTAATCAGGGGCACCTTCACAATGTCATCCACAAAATTCCACCAAGTCAAATTGCCATTAGCACAAGCCAATGTCACAAACTCCTACATATTTTTGGTCACTCAAACACTCCTAGTGTTTTAATGAACCTCCAACAAATATACCAAGTTATTTTTAGGACCATTGCACATATACACTAATAAAATATTGATTCTTGAGAACTGATTCCAAAAATATTATTGAACCAAGCATAATTTTTACATCTTAAAAACATCTTGTGTCAAAGAGAGATAACACCATACTTGTTATGAATATTGAAGTGAAAAGGGTCATCCTTTCTAGTCACATCATGCAACATAGTCCATAAGAATAGTGGTTGGAACCACTATAATAGTTGCTTCAAATTCAAAAAATAGAGTAGCAAGGATAGGCTACAATTCTCATCACACTTAGGTTGACAATACAATTCCCCAAAGCTCTAAATCTATTTTATCACACACAACTAATTAATTGGGTTGTAAGGATCATACTACATTTTGATTTAGACAATTATGTAGTCATCCCCAAAACTCAAGAGATAAAAAATAATCATGGACTATGGAGTTAGCCTCCAATGGAGCTATAGACGCTTGACTGGCAGTGGAGTACACTCATGCATGGAAACATGTCTCTTTTAAAAGAGATCTCTGACTACTCATACTGACAAGCTAGCCTCTTGGTTTCAATCATAATAGGTTTACCCAATTTACTCAAGATGAGTTAATAAAATCACTTGCACACACATTGGTTCTTGATTGTATAGGGTCATTACCATGCTCTCGATTCGGTAAATGAATTCACTACACAAAAATTTGGTCCTAGAAGGATTAGGCAGTTCTAGTGGGTTTGTTTGATACCACTAGGATGTTTGAGTATCTACAAAGTGGGTAGTCTTCCATATCAACATCCATGTCTTCTTACATGTCTACATCCATATCTTCTTCCATATCAACATCCATGTCTTCTTCCATATCAACATCAATGTCTTCTTCCATGTCAACTCATAAATCATTCATCCCACACACCACCAAGTTGGGTGCCCTTGATTAAACAACAATGCTATAAAAAGGGTCAAGCAAAGATCTAAAATATAAATGATCATTAGCACATGCCATCTTGCATTAATAATCCATATATTCCATCTTGCATTAATCATCAATAACATTTCATATGCATTAATCATAAACATAAACATGAATTCCACAAAAAGCATTCACACAAAAATATAACACAAAAAGTAAAAGCCATGTATATATATATGTGTGTATAAATATCACATGTACAATGAGTGCCCAAAGGCTACATACAATGGAGCACCAAGGCTCATATACAAAAAGTGCATCTAAGCACTATCTACATCCTCCAAGAAGACCTCTGTGACCTAGCAGGACCCTTAAACCTAGAAGGACCTTAGACCTAGAAGGATCCCTAGACCTAGAGCTATGCTTAGAATTGCTACATCTCATACCCTCGAACATAGATGAGGTTGGAGGACTAGGAAGTGGAATATGATGTTCCATCAACCTATCCTCCAATGCCTTAATATATCTATACCTAGATCGAATGTGTTCTATATCAACAATATATCGATGCTCCCTCTTTGTTAGCTCTTCATAGAGCCTCACGATCCTCGCATCATGCTCCATCACCTACTACTCTAGTTGTTCCCACTCCTCCATGCTTTGATCTAGGGGTACATATAGAACCTCCTCCATCTCCTCCCCATCTCTACCATATACCCCAACCTCAGGTGCCTGCTACATTGCACCCTTCACCTTCCACCTCTAACTTTTAGATCAAAGGCATCACTACCTCTTGCAAGCATCATGGGTCCCCTCACCCTGAGTCTCTGAGGCACCTTCATGTTGGATCTCATATGTACCCTCATCCCTAGCCTCTCCATCACCATTAGCTACTCCTTGAGGTAGTACCCATGGTGGCTACATCGTGAACCATGTATCATACTCCGTGGTCATTCCTACATCCTCCACATATGAGATATCCATCCCCTCATCATCATCCAACACTACCATCCATGGATTCATGCAAGGTAGCCCGATCTCATCTCGACATCTCCTATACCACACTAGCACATCATGGAAATCCTACCTCAACCCAAATTTGTGGAGCACTTACAAGAATTGTAAGTACTCTAAATCCTCTAATGCCTCCTAATCACCCACATACCCTGTTGCACCTGCTATAGATGCTCTTCGTACCTAGTCCACTAGGCACCCACCCATGGTCTCCACACCACTTGGATGGATGTCAATATAGCCCACAACTCCTTGTATCACTGAATCATCCTCATAGGATGACTCAGTTACACCTCCTCCACCAATGCCCATCACCTAGTGTAGGGATTCTCCCTATAAAAATCCCCCATAGGTAGACCCTCTAATTGAGAAAATCTAAAGTGCTCCCATCCCCAACATTGTTGCAATAAGCTACACCCAAATACCTTCTTCCCCTACCTCATCACATCGTATAACTCTTAGTACACATAAACCAGTAATGCAAGAGCCCATGTGTACACCTACCTCATCATGAGCATTTCACTTACCACCCCTATCAGATTCTAAGGGAACCTGCACTTGATACTATTTGGGGTCAGACCAACATGAACATCACCAAAGCTTGAAGAGGATCTAACTCCTTGTCCACATACATAGAAAAATAGGGTATGCTTTCAATATCCACCTTCACCCCCTCCCATGTGTCTCCAAACATCCACCTCATCTCTATCTTCCTATTGATCCCAACCTCAACCCGAACCCCCTCCACCGATACCTTGTGGATGCGATATACATCCTCCAAGGTCATAGTCACCTCACCTGTGGGGAGATGAAACATCCCCATGTCTACATCCCACATCTCTGCCAAGGCATAGAGGTACCCATCATCAGTTATCACCATGTCTATTTGGGCTACCTGGACTAGCCCCACCTCCCTAAGTATCCCCCACTCATCCTACATAATCGCCTTCCTCATCCTGGGGATGTAAGGATAAAATTGATACTGGGCCACCAAAACTCTAAGTTGCAGCACAACACAAAACATTTGTTAATACTTCAAAAAAAAATTGCACAATACATAATAAACAATGGGTTACTTCAGCCACTTGCATCCCATCCACAACCCCAACCCCCACACTCACTCCCTCCGTTGCCATAGCTTTCATGATCCAAACACCTCACCTCACTTCCCTTCTTACTCACCCTTCACTCCTCAGATGCAACTTCTCAAACTGCTCAAACACACAAATGAGCTTAAATCTCATCCAAAAATCTATTTATAGTTTCTTTTAAGTACTTTGAGGTGCCCATGGGCATTTCCTAGCACATTGAAGCACCTGCAAACATTTTTACAGACCGTAAGCACCCGCGGGCATTTCACGTCAACATTGACAAAAGTAAAACCAATACAAAATAGTAGTTTCCCCCATATAAATCACTTCAAACTTCACTCATAAATGCATTTCTTCATTTTATTAGGTTTTGTGAAGATTCCAATCGATTTGGATGCATAATTTTCACTTACGACCATATTTTGCAAAATGACCAAAAACACCACAAAAGCACCTCAAAAGGGTCCAAATTTTCACAAAATGATGATCACCAATATTTTTGTCATTCATACATCATATCCACCTCTTTTCACATAATAATTTACATATTTTCCAAGTTCACATAAAATACAAGTGAATCTTGTCTCTAGTGGGTTATTCTATATAATTGGCGATTGCAGTGATTTGCATCCATGCAATTTGGTAAGATGAATAGCTTGCAATAATGAAACTTTCCCATGATCATCATCACTTATCTCCTTGCTCGAAATCATAATCATATTTTGTATTTCCTCATATTTAGAGTGAAACATTGCCAAGAAAAAATTGCACAACTGTTGTCATCGAAGGCCTAGTTTATGGGGCTTCAAACATGGAAAAAACTCAAATTTCATCATACAAAATATCCTTAAAACCTAAGAGATAGAAACTAGCTAGGATGGTTGGTTCCAAATGTGGGAATTATTCTACAATCACTAGCAGGTCATCCAAGGTTGATTCTTTTTCCTTTGCATCATCATTTTTGCATATCAATGACATCAAAAAGGCAAAGTGTCTCAACAAAATTGAATCACCCAAAACCTAGGATAACCATTTTTGGTTATAAATTTCCTACAATGGGATACATCTTACATGATCATGGCATCTACAATTGGCAAAAATCCCTTCATTTTTTGGGGAAAAAATAGACACACTTTTCACCAACCCCCTTCCCACCGTTGGGGCAATAATGGTATCACATTTTACATCATTCATATCATCCACATTCCATTTGCATAGATTTTTTAATTGGCTCATGAGATTCATCCATAACCTCATTCACCAATTGAGGGGGTAAGCTAAGCAAAAATTCAAAAAAAAAAATTCTTTTGTCTTCAAACTCACTCTCCACATCCCAAGAGAAGCTACTTCTACACCTAGCCAAAATAGGTGTCTCATGTTTTTACATTGCATTGTGTTTCATGCAACGCAATACAAAAAGGGGCATATGTAGACACCAAAATCTAGCCATTCATCCTCCATCCCGGTTTTCCCACCATTTTCGAATAATATTCATATTTTATTTATGTATATTTATTTTATATATATTTAAATATAATATTTTATATTATATTTTAATATATATTTAATTAAAATGTATTTATTTAAGTGAATTAATCCTAGCCATCCAATTTTATTTAATCATGTCCATCCACCCACATCAATCCATGCCACACTATAGATTTATTATCTACCCCTAGATGTACTTTAATATCAGTCGCACGATTAGTGTCATTGAAACCCTAGCATGCACTAGGATAGATTATAAATGGGATCCATTTTTATGGCTCAACCCATAAGTTTTTGAGTTCCCTAAGCCCTAAGTTTTTGAGTTTCCTAAACCCTAAGTTTTTAAGTTCCCTAATTTCTAGATTTTCTAATTTCTTGAGTCTTGGAATACCCTAATTCCCTGAGTGCCTTAAGTCTTTTATCAAGGCTTTTGTGCCCTAGTCCCATTCCACCTATCATATTCCACTCCCTTTGCTTGCCATATCCATCACCACATCTTGTGCGCTCACCCGATCTACTTATACTAAATTCTCCATCAGTCGCTAGGCACTTTCCATCAACACCAGGTGCCCACAGGAATCTCCTTACCAGTCCTAGGTTCCCACAGGTGCCTTCCTTACCAGCACCAAGTGCCCATGGACGTTTCTTACAACTGCTAGGTGCCCACGGGCATATTATGCTTCCACTATTGAAGTCTCCCTAGCCTTTGAGTAATGCTAGGGCATCATTGTATCGATCCTCTACATCATATTTCTCACATCACAACATAACACATAAATAAAATAGATCTACTATTTGTTATTTCATGAGTGTGCTTTCTATTTTTGTTCACTATACTTGTAGCATCTAGTTAGGGTTTTATTATTGCATATAGAGGACCTCAAACTGTGGAGCCCTCACATATACTACTAACTATTTTCTATGTCATTGTGTGCAGATTTGAAGGTGCTATATCAAAATCTGGAGTGGCCCATCCTTGGATACCGAAAAGCCCGCTCAACATTTTTGGGAACAATATGCACTTGAAGACACCATGACCTTTCTTATTAGGGTTTTGGAGAACCCTAAATTGTTGTAATATTGTATCAAAATGATTCAAGGATCCAATATTGTAAACAATGGAGTTTCTAAGCTCCCCTTGTCAATAAAGAATTTATTCTATTGTGCAATCTTGTGTTTATTTGTAGTTCATTTTGTTCAAGCATTGTTTGTGTGTTGCATTTTGTGAATATCAAGCCGTTTAAGTATTACAACCTCATATAAAATCCTTATGATTCCATGCTCCCTTCCACTCATATTTTTCTATCACCATCATCCAATCCATCCACCACTCTACCAACCTCTTCATCAAAGGATACAATTCCTAAAGATTTCCCCATCACCAAGCCTCAAAAAACTTCCATACCCTTATTATCATCATTAATAACTACATGCACATGTGGTCACAGTTATTCCACATCATCAACATAATTATCGTCCACATCATCATCATCCATTACAAAGCCTTCCCAATCCAATCCATCTCCTTCACCTAATGTTTCACAAGTTGAATTGATGGATTGTGAGATACCTCCATTTCCACCCTTTCCCAATTCATTGCATGACCATGATCCTCCCATATCATCCCAAGTCAAAATCCATCTCACCAATCTTGGTATTGTTGAATACATGGTTGATGACATCACCATCACACCCCTCACCATCCCTAGTGCTAAGGATTTTTGTTGCCCATGTGACCAGCCTTTAGCAATAGGAGCAGTCAAAAATATGGATTCAACTCCAAATAACATTAATTTTTTATATGGGGGCATTTATTCCTCATCAAGTAAAACACCCATAGAAGAGCCTAAAGAACAAAAACTTGGCAATATTTCAAACTTGTCAGGATTCCCATCTCGATACTTCCACATTATCAATTGGTAAGGCCATGGCCTAGGATTGCATGAACAAGGAGTTCATCAAACTATCTATGTTCCATATCAAGAGGTGCATGACTATTCAGGTTTAGGTTTCCACCTACTTTCTACCATATATTTTTTTGAACAAGCCTTCCAAAGGCTTAACCTCAATTCAAGAGAAGAAGCACTCCATATCGATATTCTAATGAGGAAATATATATTAGAATTCGAGATTATGTCAACAATTTTGGATGAATTTGAAGAAGATTCAAAGCCTATAATTCCCCATACTGAACAATATGAGTTTTATCTCAACATGTTCCCCATCCATGAACCCATTTTTTGCTTGATTCTTCCACAAGAGCGATTTTCCCCTATCGGTGAACCACCATCTCCATTCCATTAAGCCATTACATAAGCCAACTTGTAACATGTGTACTTAATTTAAAATAGTGGTTATCACCACTACCAAAAAAAAATAAAAATAAAAATAAAAAATCAAAAACATGTTTGCTTTATTTGCATTACATATGGAAATATATCATTTAATAAAACACGTTTTGTGTTACTTGCTATTGTTCAGGTTAACCAATATCCTAACATCAGTTCCTATGTACCCATCCATTCCATCCAACCTCATTCCCATTTCGCATAAGTCAACATGAATCATGTTGATTTATTCAACCTACTCCATAATCCATATGATACGGCTAAGCTAATTCAAATTGACATAAGACTCATTGATATGGATGGGATTTCCTCACTTCCAAACTTTGCTGAATTCATCTTGATTGAGGAATTATTAAGAGCTTCTAAAAACTACATTCCTCCCTCCAATCTGCCTTCACCTTCACCTTCACCTTTGGATATTGAGGTTTTATAGGCAAATATAGATGAGGATAAGCTAGAAGAGTTTTATGACATCTTAGAAAATATTCATATGATCCCTATGTACCATTAATTTTAGGAAGGTTTCCACATATCCGTTGAAGATACCATCAATGTGGACCTTAGTTATGACAAGGACAATCCCCAAATTTTCAAGCTTGGAAAAATCTTATCACCCAATGAACAAGAGCAATTAATCACTCTCCTCAAAAGGAAAAAGGGTATATTTCCATGGTCATACAAGGATATTATAGATCTTGACCCTAATCTAGTAGTCCACAATCTCACCTTACAACCTAATGCTAAGTCGATCAAATAGAAATTTAGGAGAATTCATCCTACCGTGGCCCTCATGGTAAAAATAGAGATTCAAAAACTCTTAGACATGAATTGCATAGTTCCTATCAACTATCCTGAGTGGATTTCAAACACGGTACTCATTCGCAAGACTAATGGGATGATACACGTATGCATTGACTTTTGAGATCTTAAAAAAGCATGTCCTAAGTATGACTTCCCTCTCACAAATAGTGATACTCTTGTCAATACTTGCATTGGCCATGAAATGCTTTCACTCATGGATGGTTTTTTAGGATACAACCAGATTCAAATAAATCCTGATAACCAGCACAAAACAAAATTCACTACACCTTGGGAAACTTTTTGTTACAAGATGATTCCCTTTGGCCTCAAAAATGGAGGTGCCACTAATCAATGTGCCATGACATACATTTTACATGACTACATGCATAATATTATCAAAGACTATGTGGATGATCTCTTGGTTAAATCCAAAACTTGACAAGAACATATTGGTGTATTGGAGAAAGTTTTTGATCGACTCCTAGAACATAATGTAAGGTTGAATCCCAAGAAATGTATCTTTGGTGTTACCTTAGGCAAACTTATAGGATTCATTATCTCCAAAAGAGGCATTGATGTGGATCCTAATAAGGTCAAGGCTATTATAGAGATGCCTCCCCTAACTAATTTAAATAAATTATGTAGTTTACAAGAAAAAATCCAATCAATCCATTGTTTTATTGCACAAATTTATGATAAATGTAGGCCATTCAGTCACCTACTACAAAAGGGAGTGCCATTATATTAGATAGATGAATGTCAAAAAGCCTTAAATGACATTAATAAATACCTATATTCTCTGTCAGTCTTAGCTCCTTCTCATTTGGGGTCCCATTTTATCTTTACATCTCAGAAATGGAATTTGCATCAGGGACAATGCTTGAACAAAAGAATGAACAAAATTGAGAGCAAGTTGTCTACTAAATTAGTCAAACATTGGTAAGATATGAAACTAAATACACTTATGTAGAAAAAATATGCTTAGTAGTGGGTTTTACCACTAAGAATATTTGAAATTACATGCTAAGCTACACAAAATACATCATAGCTAGAGAAAATTCTTTGTGTTACATGATGTCTCACACTCACAATAACACCCACACCGCTAAATGGATAATGCTCCTCACTAAATTTGACCTAGAATTAATTAGCCAAAATCCACTAAAGGTCAGGTCATAGCTGATCAACTTTGGAAAGCTCCACTACCTAGTGATCATCCCTTGATTATTGAGCTCCCAGATGATTCGATATTTTATATCACTGAGCAAGATGAAGATGTCATTCCAGAGGAAGACATCGATATCACATTATTTTTTTATGGCTCTAAGTGCATGAAAGGTCAAGGTGCTAGAGTCATATTTCACACACCATAAGGGGTACCTATCCCCTTGTCATTTAAACTAGACTTCCAATGCACAAACAACACTACAGAGTATGAATCCTTAATCTTAGGTCTTTAATCAGCTATAGCTTTGAGAATTAAGCATATTAGAATATTTGGTGTTTTTTAACTTGTTTTAAAGCAAATCAATGGAGAATACTAATGCAAAGAACCTACCATTTTTTTGGTAGATAAGATACTATAGCATTAATACCGGGTTTTACAGGTTTATCCAAAACCTTTTACAAAAATTAGCCTAGGGCTGTTGAAGAACATATCCTTACTAAGGATCCTATATATGTAAAATCTACATGCCGCCAAAGCCATTACATCCGGTAAGGCACATAGCCTATTATAAAAAAGAAACTTCCCATACAATATTTTGGGTATACCCCAAGAAAACACACATGCATCATAATTACAAAAAAGAAACAGACATGGATCCCTTCCTTGAGACAATGGAGAAACAAAAAGCTACAAACACACATAGCAGAGTACTGAAAAAAACTCCCACAAGCTCTGTATTGACAGTTACTCTTAATAATTTTTTTGTAATTGCTTTCTTCCATATATGACATGCTTTGGTACCACATACTATCTTGGCCAATCAACCTTGGAGAAGTGAACCTACTGGCTAGATTTATGGTGGTGGCTATCTGGTGGTCCATGTGGCTTTGGTTCGAAGTCTTATATTGTTGTTTATTTCCTTCCCTATGATTATCAACCAACCTCAAATTACTAAGATGACTAGGAGCCATGTTATCTGACATGTGACTATACCCATTAGTCTTTATGGTATTTCCAAACAACATCCACAAAGACTGATAGCTCAGATAATTTTTATTGTGAGTCCAATTCAAAAAAGAGACGAGAATACTCCTAGACTTCGAACTTACAGTGCCTTCCCTGTTGGTTCCTCTACTTCACTCAGGACATCGTGTTCCTATTTGAAAATTCCATCACCATCAACACCCAAATTGCCCAGCTAATTAGTAATTTTGTTAGCTTCTCGAAAGACATGTTGGGATTTTCTGTCATGTCTTCCCTGGAAAAGGATCCTAGCCTCTTCAAAAATTGTTTTAATCCTCCAAGGAGGTGTTTTCCAATTATTGAGAAGATTTATAACATGCATAGAGTCTCCTTATTGAAGAACACAAGCTTATACTGAGAGGGGGGGGTGAACAGTATAAGACCTCTTTTTACTTTTTCCTTTATACTTCAAAACAGTAAAGCAATATACCCAAAGAAATATCAAAGCAATGCACAATATCATCCACAAAGTGACACCAATTTTAACGTGGTTCACCCAGAATGGTTGGGCTACGTTCGCAAAACTTTTCTCTAAAAGTTATCTCAAAGTTCTTTGGGAATACTTCCCAATCACAATGCTTATGAGCCTTGGCCCAAAGGAGATACCTTCCCCAATTAGAATTTATGAGCCTCTGCTCAAAGGAGATACCTTCCCCCAATCAAAATTTATGAGCCTCTGCTCAAAGGAGATACCTTCCCCTCTGCTCTAGAAATGATCCCTCAGAAGATCAACTGCCTCTACCTCTTTCCATCACGTGGAACTCCTTTCCACCAAAGACCTCCTATCCTTAATGCTTAGCCTAAGAGACCTATGCCTTCTATGATCACGTCCATAGTAGCTCAGCAACCTGTACCAAACATAGTCAGTCGGTCTAGTACAAGTCTTCCTCTGTCTGTCAAATTTTTCCAACTCTTGAACAAATCAATCCTTTGTATACAAGCCTTCTCAAAGACTTACCAACTATCCTCAAATTCTTCTCATAGAACCAATGCACCTCTATCCTCAAGTTATCTGATAGAACTATCAAACTCAACTCACAAGTCCTCTGCTAGGACGTGCCCAAATCTGCTCACAAGTCCCCATCGAAACCTGTCCAAAAAACTGCTCACAAGTCCCCACCAGAACCTGTCCAAAAACTACTTACAAGTCCCCATCGGAACCTGTCCAAAAATTGCTCACAAGTCCCCACTAGAACCTGTCCAAAAACTTAGCAAGCTCACCAAGAAAAAATTTCTTAGTAGGAAATCACAAAGTGAATTGTTAGAGACCCAATATGATTTGTCAAACTCATAGAAGCATAAAGATAATTGTTAGAGACTCAATATGTTCTATACTCAAATCCCAATCTCAAAACTCAACTCAAATCAACTCAGCTCAATCTCAATCTCAAATCTAAAAACTCAAATCAATATCTGAAATGGATAGGATAGAATGTTTTCTTTCAAGAACATGAAACCCCAACAATTGCCAACTATGCAAAGAATCACATAACAATGATACTCATGTTCTTTTCACCATCAATTAGGGTTTCAACAACAATGCTCATCAAACAAGGTTTAGTCAACCAACACTATTCAACTCAACATCAACCTTGAAGCATTCAACCAATCATCACAAGAAAATTAAACAAGTAGAAATCCTTTTCCCTCCAAAGATATTTGAACAAAACAACCACCAACACAAAATCACCAAATGCAAAGAATAACTTGCTCAAATCAACTCAATGGAGTAAGCCCAATATCATGAATCAAGTAAAGCAATAACTTGATAAAACAACCTCTATGGAAGCAACTCAACCATCAAACTCAAAACAGCCAACCAAGGGTTCCACCAACTCAATGCAAGTAGTTAGACTCACAAATATAAACCCTAGTGCACAAAGCTTCCACTATCTCAAACCAAAAATTATGCATTCACCAAAAACTCTCCTTAAGGATAACAATGCATAAGTAGTCTTCAACAAACCATAAAATAGGATTTACACCTAGCCAAAGGATACCTAGTAGAATACCTTTTCACTCCAACCTTATTTCAGAAAACATACACCAATCATACTCATAAGAAGAATGTGCCCATACCTTATTGGAGTAGAAGATAATTGAACCTTAAAGTTGTCACCACACACAACTCTCAAACTTATAAATCACTGTCCAAGAAACTTCGAATTTCGTGGCATAAAAATGTTTTAATAAAAACGTGTGTTACTCTAGCAAAGCACCCCCGTGAGACTCAAAACGGTGACCTCCACCAATGCAGCGCCCAATAGTAGCCTTCGTTGCCACTAGCCCATGCGGGCTACGAAGTTCACAAGTGAACTTCCCTCCACTTCACCCTTGAAAAAAAACTCCCAAAGACTTTTCAACCGCATGTGCTTCTAAGTCTTCCTTCGATCGCAACGAATACAGAGCACAAACACCGCAAATTGCATTCGAGGAATTTCAAATTAATTAGCCTTCCAACCTTAGGAGTTGGAGAATAAATAGTCTCTTCAAAGACACCTTGACATCGGTGGAAATAAATACCATTTCGAAATTAATCAAAAGTCTTTTCAAAAAGGGTTTAAAAACCCTTAAATAATTTTAATAAATTAAGAATAAAAAATGTTTAAAAACCTCTAAGTATTTTTAATAAATTAAAAATAATTTTTCCCTTAATTAATTAAATAATTAATTAATTAAAACCTTGAAGGGTTTTAAATAATAATTAAATAAATAATAAAGAGAACCTCCATTGGTTTTAATAAAAACCATTTAACTTGGTTTTAATAAAAACCCTATCCAATGGAATCTCTCCGGATTCTCTTAAAAATATTCTCTTGGAATCTTCCACCTTTGAAGCCAACACATCCTCTTAGCATTAATGCCATTTCATTTTGACATCAATGACAACTCATAGACAAGAAGCTAGGATCTCAAACCCAAAATTGCCAACACTTATACGATCAAATTGCCTTATAAGTCTTGAGTCATTTGAAGGCCTCTCCACATAGCTCTAGCTTCAACTTCGTTGTTCATCCTTGTTCCAAAATATTTAGAAAATGCAAGCATCATATTCCCATTATGATCTTGCACAATGCCACCAGCGCCTACTCTTCCAAGATTGTCTTTAGCTGCTCCATCAAAATTAAGATTAAACCAAATCGTAGGAGGTGGAGACCACTTAACATTGGCTATGGGGTTGACTACCCTAGGAAAAAACTTATCTAACAAGGTTAAGCTTAAATATTGAGCAATCGTGGTCTCCTGCAGATGAGGTTTATAGCTATCAAAAGGGATAAGGTTCACATTCTCATTGGCAAAGGATAGGATGCTAGCAATGATAGTTTGATGATCATGGATAGACTCATTAAAGACTCTATGGTTCCTTTCTAACCACACCTACCAAAGATAGTGATTGAGACATATTTTCCACATGTATCTAATCCTTTGGCTTGAAAATGGGCAAGGCCACTAGATGAACAAATCAAGTACGATGGCTGGTTTAACCCATGAAATATTAAAGGCCTAAAAAACCCCACTTAGGATAGTCAAGGAAAAAGGGCACTCAATAGTTTACCATTAAGATTTATCATGAGGTAGCAATTAAATTGCTCACTAATTTTGATTGGTATGAAATCAATAGTTTACCACGTTTGACTAACATATTTGTAGATGCGATGGCCTGCCTTGGATCCTTAATACCAAAAGACTCCTTTGGAGAGGTATAGTCCCTTATCATTTCAATGGTCTCTAAATCTGCAATTTACCATGCTGAATAAAAACGTGAAAAGAATGTTTGCTTTATCTAATTAGATTCATATGAGCCTTGGTCAAGCAAAATACTAGCCTTTCTCAAGTTTGGAACACTCTAAGTCGATATATATCGAACCACCAAAATTTTTTCAATAAAAAGGTAGTATGTTTCATTATTTTGGGAGATGTGTTGTATAAATGTGGTTATTATGGAATCCTCCTTCATTGTCTCAAGGCTAGTGAGGCTCAAAGAGCCATAGCTGAAGCCCATTATGGTACTTGTGGTGGTCATTTTAGTGGAATGGCCATTGCAAAGTGTATTCTACACATGGGTTATTATTGGTCCACAATGGAACATGATTGTTGTACCTATGTTAAACATTGTAAAAAGTGCCAAAACATGCTAATATAACTCTTGTACCATCACAAGCTTTACATCCTATTCAAAGCCTTTTGCCCTTTTCACAATGGGATCTAGATCTAATTGGAAAAATTTCACCTCCTTCCTCGGGATACTTTCATCATCATAGCCACTAAATACTTCAAAAAGTGGGTTGAGGTAATTCCTCTAACCAGTACAATAGGACTTAGAATTGTGGAGTTCATTCTCCATCATATCATTTATCATTTTGGTATCCCTTCAAAAGTTATTTATGACAATGGCAAGTCTTTCAAGAACAAGGATGTTCGATCAATTTGTGAGAAATACAATATTCAACATAGTTTCTCGACTCCTTACTACCCACAATCAAATGGACAAGCTGAAGCTTCCAACAAGACATTAATTGCTATTCTCAAGAAACTTGTCAAATAAAATCATAAATATTGGTATACACAAATTCCCTTGGTATTATGGGCTTATCGAACAAGCATCCACATGCCTACAGGGGAAACACCATTCTCATTGGTATATAGAGCTGAAGAAATCATGCCTCTTGAGCTCGAGATTCCTTTCATGTAAATTTTTTTGCAAGAATTCATAAATGATGACACTTCTAGACAAGAACATCTTTACCAAATTACACTCCTTGATTAAAAGTAGGTCAATGCTTTATAATATTTATGAGTTTATCAAGATTGCCTCAAATGTGCTTACAATGAAAAAGTCCATATACGTGAATTCCAAGTGGAAGATCTTATTATTAAAGATAATCAGCAAAATACCAATGCATTGTTGCATCTTCATGAAAAATTAATGGCTAATTGGTTAGGTCCATACATAGTTACACAAAGAGTGGATAATGGCACTTATAGGCTTGCCATTCTAGAGGGAGAGGAAGAATCTGAACCACTTAACGCTATACACTTGAGAGTATTCTATGCATGATTTGATTACTATATATGTATATATATATACATGGCTAATACACAAAAACATTTGCATACACTTCATTCATAACATTGCATTTCATTTTTCATTCACATTCCAAAAACAATGCATCCACTTACATTTCACAAAATTACATGTCATACATTGCATTCAAATACACATTTCATATTTAGGGATCATTTATTAAGTTCAAGGTCTTAATTGGTCCAACAAAAGTCATGTTGCCTTAATCAGGGGCACCTTCACAATATCATCCACAAAATTCCACCAAGTCAAATTGCCATCAACACAAGCCAATTTCACAAACTCCTAGATGTTTTCGGTCACTCAGCCACTCCTAGTATTTTAAGCAACCTCCAAAAAACATGTCAAGTTCATTTTAGGATCATTACACATATACACTAAGAAAATATTGAGTCATGAGAACTGATTCTCAAAATATTCTTGAACGAAGCACAATTTTCACATCTTAAAAACATCTTGTGTCAAAGAGGGATAACACCATACTTGGTATGAACCTTGAAGTGAAAAGGGTCATCCTTGATAGTCCCATCATGCAAAATAGTCCATAAGAACAATGGTTTGCACCACTATCACAGTTGTTACAAATTCAAAAGATAAAGTAGTAAGGATAGGGTACAATTCTCATCACACTTAGGTTGAGAATATGATTCCCAAAATCTCTAAATATTTTACATCAAACACCATTGATCATTGGGTTGTAAGGATCATACTATATTTTTAGCTAGATGGTTAGGTAGTAATCTCCAAAATGTAAGAGATCAAAAAAAAAATCATGGACTATGGAGTTATCCTCCATCAAAGCTATAGATGCTTTAATAGCAATGGAGTATGCTCATGCGTGGTGACATATATATTTTAAAAGAGACCTATGACCCCGCATACGGATAAGCTAGCCTCTTGGTTTCAACCATAATAGGTTTACCCAATTTACTCAAGATGAGTTAATGAACTCACTTGCACACACACGGGTTTTTGATTGTCTAGGGTCATTACCATGCTCTTGATTCAGTAAATGAATTAACTACACACACATTTGGTCCTATAAGTATTAGGCAGTTTTAGTGGGTTTGTTTGATGCCATTAGGATGTTTGGGTCTCTACAATGTATGCAGTATTCCATATCAACATCCACGTCTTCTTCCATATCTATATCCATATCTTCTTATATATCAACATCCATGTTTTCTTCCATATCAACATCCATATCTTCTTCAATGTTAGCATCCATGTCAGTTCATAAATCATTCATCCCACACACCACCAATTTTGGTGCTCTTGATTAAACAACAATGCTATAAAAAGGGTCAATCAAACATATAAAATATAAATGATCATTAGGACATGTCATATTACATTAATAATCCATAACATATCATACACATTAATCATAAACATAAACATGCATTCCATAAAAAGCATTCACACAAAAATATAACACAAAAAGTAAAAACCATGTATATATATATATACATGGTTATATATATATATATATATATATATATATATATATATATATATATATATATATATATATAAAACCATGTATATATATATATATATATATATATATATATATATATGTATGTATGTATGTATGTATGTATGTATAAATATCGCATGTATAATGAGTTCCCAAATGCTACATACAATGGAGCACCAAGGCTCATATACAAAAAGTGCATCTAAGCACTATCTACATCCTCCAAGAAGACCCCTATGACCTAGCAAGAGCCTTAGACCTAGAAGGAGCCCTAGACCTAGAGCTATGCCTAGACTCACTACATCTCATACCCCTAGACATAGAAGAGGTTGGAGTATCAGGAAGTGGAATATGATATTCCATAACCTATCCTCCAATGCCTCAATATATCTCTATCGAGATCAAAGACATGATATGTCAATAGTATGCCAATGCTCCCTCTCTACTAGCTCTACTTGGAGCCTCATTATCCTCACATCCCACTCCACCACTTTTTTCTCTAGTTGTTCCTACTCCTCCTTGATCTGACTTGGGGGTACATTTGGAACCTCCTCCATCTCTTCCCAATCTTCATCGTCTTCCCCAACCTTGGGTGCCTATTGCATTGCACCCTTTTCCTTCTACCACTAATTGTGAGATTGAAGGCATCACTACCTCTTATGGGTATCTTGGGTTCCCTCACCCTGAGTCTCCAAGGCACCCTCATCCTAGTTCTCTTGGGTACCCTCATCCCTAGCCTCTCCACCACCATATGCTTCTACTTAAGGTGGTATACATGGTGGTTGAACTATGAACCATGCATCATACTCTGCAGTTGTCCTCATGTCCTACACATTAGGGATATCCAACCCCTCATCATCCTCAAAAAATACCCTCCATGGATCCGTGCAAGGTAGCCTAGTCTCCTCATGACATATCCTATACCGCACCAGCTCATCCGAGACATCCTACCTCAGCCCAAATTGGTAGAGCACTCACAAGAATTGGAAATACTTCACCTCAATTTTATGCCTCCCAGTCACCCACCTGCTCTACCGCACCCAGCATAGATGCTCTCCATACCCATTCCATTGGGCACCCAAACATGGTCTCCATACCACTTGGGCAGATGTCAATCTAGCCCATAGCTCCTTGTACCATTGACTCATCCTCATAGGATGACTCAACTGCACCTCCTTCTCTAATGCCCATCACATAGTGTAGGGTTACTCCCTACCAAAATATCCCATAGGTAGGTCCTCCGATCGAGCAACTCTAAAGTGCTTCCATCACAAGCATTGTAGCAACAAGATACACTCCAATACTTTCCATCCCCAACTCATCACATCATATAGCTCCCGGTAAACCTATGCTAGTAAGGTGGGAACCTGCACCTGGTACTTTTTGGGGCCACAATGTTAGCCAACACAAACATCACTAAAGCCTATAGAGGATCTAACTCCTGGTCCACATACATGGATAAATAGGGTATGAATTCACTCTCCATCTTCACCCCCTTCCATTTATCTCCAAAAATCTACCTCATATCAATATTTTGGTTAATCCCATACTCAACCTGGACTCCTTCCATCGCTACCTTGAGGATGTGATATAAATCCTCCAAGGTCACAGTCACCTCACCCGAGGGGAGCTAAAATGGCCCCCTTTTTGCATCCCACCTCTCTGCAAAGGTAGAGAGGTAAACATCATAAACCCTCACCATGTTTAGTCAGGCTACCTATGCTAGTCCCAAATCCCTAAGTATCCCCCACTCATCCTTCATAATCACCTTCCTCATCCTAAGGATGTAAGTCAAAAATTGGTGTTAGGCCTCCAAAACTCTAAGCTATAGCACAACACAAAATATTTGTTAATAATTCAAAAAAAAACTTTGCACAATACATAATAAACAATGGGTTACCTCAGTCACTCGCACCCCAGCCACAACCATGACCCCCACACCAGCTCCCTATACCACCATAGATTTTGCACTCCAAATGCCTCACCTTACTTCCCTCCTCACTCACCCTTCACTATCAAACACACAAATGAGCTTCAATATCACCAAAAAAACTATTTATAGCTACTTCAGGTGCTTTATGGCACCCATGGGTGTTTCCTGGTGCATTGAAGCACATGTGGGCATTTTTACAAACTATAAGCCCTTGTGGGCATTTCAAGTTAGCATTGACAAAATCCAAACTAGCACAAAATAGTAGTTTCCCCCATCTAAATCACTCCAAAATTCACTCATTAATGCATTTCATCATTTTATCATGTTGTGTGAAGATTCCAATTGATTTGGATGCAAAATTTTTGCTTACGACCATATTTAGAAAAATCACCAAACATGCCACAAAAGCACATCAAAAGGGTCCAAATCTTCACAAAATGATGATCAACAACATTTTCATCCTTCATACATCATATCCACCTCATTTCACATTATCATTTACATATTTTCCAAGTTCACATAACATGCAAGTGAATCTCGTATCTTGTGGTTTATTCTATATAATTGACGATTATAGTGATTTACCTCCATGCAATTCGGTAATATGGATATCTTACCATAAGGAAACTTGCCCATTATCATAATCATTTATCTCCTTGATCGAAATAACAATCATATTTGGTATTTCCTCATATTTAGAGTGAAACATTGCCAAGAAAAAATTGCACAACCGCTGTTATTGAGGGCCTAGTTTGTGGGGTTTAAAACATAAATAAAACTCAAATTTCATCATAAAAAATCTCCTTAAAACCTAAGATATAGGTACTAGCTAGGATGATTGGTTCAAAATATGGAAATTATTCTACATTCACTAGCAGGCCATCCAAGGTTGATTATTTTTCCTTTACATCATCATTTTTGCATATCAATGACGTCGAAAATGCAAAGTGTCTCAACAACATCGAATCACCCAAAATTTGGGACAACCAATTTTGGTTCTAACTAACTATAAAATTGTACTAAATAATGATTAGTTAGATCCAATGCATTATGGGCCAAAAATATGTGAGGAATGTATGCAAAGAATAAAACCCTAGTAGAGAATGTTTGACATCAGATGTCTAACATAGGTTCTATTTTAGTGATACTCAAAATAGGAGATAAAATGATTAAAATAAAGGTTTATTTGGATAGTTAATAATGGAAAATATACATATTTCTTATTAGACTCATGGGATGGACATCCACATTTGGTGAGTTTACATCTAGAGTGGACCCCAATGATGGAGGAGTTGCATAGAAAATAATGGATAAAATTAGAAAATACTTGAGGGACAAAACATGAGGGCTAAGAGTCGGAAGATACTAAATTTCATTAAAATAATGGTCAATTTAACATCCAGAGAGACTAGCAAAGGAGATTTAGTGAATCATACAAATAAGATCAATATCATGGTCCTATGAGGATGATCAATTTTTATGGAATAGTAGGACTAAGAGGGTGTATATAGTAGCACAGGGATACAAAGCATTATACCCTAGCATCACTCATCCAAACTGGGATCTATTCACAAACCTCTAGATGTAAGAGTTATGGCTAAAGGTTAGGTTCTTCCTTCCATTTTTCTATTCATCTTGTAGACACCTAAATTGCGTAAATTGGATAAGACTATTATTGCATTACATATGCCCTCTTATCGACAACATATGGCCTTATTAGGCACCCCTCTAGGCTAGCAAAAGGTTTCCAAAAGCCTCCAAAAATTATTTTGGAGGGTTACTAATAGTCTGGGGCAATTTTGGGGCTCCTAATGGTGGCCATCACACCCAAGGATAGCCATAGTTAGTGACTGTCCCACCCAGGGATGACCATCAGCAACTGTACTTGGGTGGGATGGCCCCTAACTAGATTGAATAAAAAGTCAAAGGATGCACTAAATTTCAATCCAAGACTGCCATTAGCGCATCCAATCACCCCAAATTGATTAGGGACCTGATGATGGACAATAGGACAGTTGATTGGGAGCACCCAAATGCACAACCTTCTCCCAATCATGCCATGGCATGATTAGGACACATGGCGCCACCTACCTTGCATGACAAATATGCCCTTTTGCCCTAAGTGCTAGCTTGGGCTATATAAGGAGCTCCAAACTCCCAATTTAAGGGAGGAGAATTTGGAGAATAGAGTAACAAAGTGTTCCCCAAATCATATCCCACATTTTTTAAACCAAACACATCTTTGCCTTGGCCTTGAAACCCTCTTCATTAGAAGGAAATTTCAAGGGAAAATAGGCTCAAACCACCAAACCCAAACTGGCCAAATTGGAATATTCTTTGGCCCCATCTATTGAAAACACCCCATACCACTTTTGGACCAATTCCCATGGCCATAGGTGACAAAACTAAGGTAGTTTTCTGACCGCCCCACCTGGGGATGACCAGTAGTCTGCCCATGGGACATCTTGAGATGAACACAAAATAGGATGGAATTTTAGAGAAATTCCTCCATAGTCCCCTTAGGAATGTCTAGAGGAACCTATGGCCCAAATTTGAGGTAGTTTGGAGGAGTTTTGATGCAGGTTTGTTGATACCCAATGTTGTAGGTCTATCTAGCTCAGCCTGGGATGGCCAACAATTAAGCATAGTTTCACCCTTATATTTGAATCATATTTATATATGCATATGATTATTGTATATCAATTTTTGTATATGTAGATTGCTTTTTTTGGTCATAGTATATGCTTCTTTTGCTATGTTTTCAAGGCTTTCTTCATCTTATGAAATGGGTTCTATTAACCCCATTTTAGTCCCTTGTGTGTAGGTCAAAGTAGTTCTACGTAGAAGGAAGGAGATAAGAATACTAGAGGAATAGGTTGAAGGATAGCTCCCAATCATGGGATGAGAGACTTACATCAAAAACCATAGTTTACACTGCTTTGAGGCCCCTTTCAAGGGACTAGATCCCTTGAACATTGTAATGGAAGTTGTATCAATTTGTAAAAGCCCTCAAGGGGATATTTGTAATCACATATTTGAAGCTATACATTGATTAAATATAAGGATAAATCCACCATTTGGTTATTCATTTGCTTCATTTTGATAGATTACAAGTTTATGTGTTATTTCCCTTGAATGCTTCATAGATGCTTTACATTGCAATGAAATACCCTTAAGGTGGTGTAGTAAATTTCATGTCTTCAATGGTGATCACGGTATATGATGTATTTTTATCTCCCCTATGTATGATGCTAATTTGGACCTCTTTTTTTGGTTTTCTCTATTGCATGTACTGACTGATTTGAGAAAAAATGACCTCTCTGCTGCTCCATGGCACTGGGTGAGACGACCAACTCCATGGCACTAGGTGGGATGGCCTCTAATCTATGATTGTACCTGACTGAGACGGCAAAAAAAATAGAAGATTTCTACAAAAAATTGCAGAAACAACAACTTTTCAGGTCCATTTTATACCCCTCTAAATAGTCAATTTGAAATTTTACTGTTAAAATTTACAAATTTCATGTTTTTCTCGCTTATTCTTTGCATATAAAGGTTAGAGTTTCTCTTCCCAAAAATATGCATTAACTAGCTATGAAAAATAGAGAAAAGAATAGTAGACTTTTTGTTTTTTGTCTGGTTTTACTGCTTGCCACTTGCCCAAAAAGGGTTAAGTTCATATAGGTGTTTAATTTTAGTGCTTTCCTTTTATGCTACTAACAAATCTGAAAGAAAAATGCATCTTCATGCATTTAGTCAAAAATAATTGAGTGCTTTATTGTTTTCTTTCAAATATTTTAAAAGGAACACACACACACACACCATGATCCACTTAAATGTTGGTGAGTTGGACTTCATTCCCAACCATTGATAGAGTTCAATGATGGTGGGTTTCATCTCCATCCATTGACTCAAATCCTATGAACCTTGTTCTATTGGCCAATACCGACTCCAATATTTGTCCTAACCATGCAAAATAGCATGCATTCCTCTTCGGAGGGGTGTATCATTGTGCACATGGTGCTGGGTGAGGATCGGCAGGACCTATACTCCCTGATAGGGTATGGATTTCATCTCCATGCTTTGGTTGGTTCACGTGACCAAAATTTCACTCCCAGTTTTTTAGGATCTCCTCCTAACCCTTAATGTAATAACTTCCTTGATGTCATAATTCCTAGTGAACGTGGGTAGTACCCATGATTAATATTTTGTAATGTTCTAAGTTTTAGCTTAGGTAGTGCCTATGACAAATGGCACCCTTTTGATGTAACACATGGTAGATAGGTTAGGTAAGGTGGCATTATGCATGTAATCTGTGTGGCATTATGCATGTAGTTTGAGTGGAATTGTGCATGTAATTCAAAGTGGCACTATGCATGTAATTCGGGTGGCATTATGCATGTAATCTAGGTGGCATTTTGCATGTAAGCCAACCTTGGAAGGAAACTCCTTAAATACTCGAAAAGGCACCAATGTAACCATATTTTTGCAAATTAATGAAGTATTGAAGGAGGTTGCCCCCTCGAAGAGGCCTGCGATTCTGTCTTATTGTGAGATTGTTCTTTATGCAAATTTTTGTTATATTAATATGATGTTTATGTGAGTTTATTTCCAAGAAATTGTGTGAGAGTGTGTTATTTGAGTTTATTTTATAGCAGGATCTTAACAAGTGGTATCAGAGCGCTTTCCAGGGCCAAGTTCTACTGCAACTGCAATGATTCTTGCCATCCAATCCGCCTGTTAGGTATAAATTTTGTGTGTTTTTCCCATTTCTATTTTTCCTTATTAAAAAAAAAAAAATCCAAAAAAATACAGTGTTTTTTTTTCTAGACCAAAAACAAAAAAAAATATATTTTTAGTTGAGTAGGTAGAAACCCTGTATCGGGGGTTTTAAAATATCGTGAAGGATCTGTCGTTATTGGCTAAGCTAGATAGCCCATAAAGCGTCTAGTGAAGTGAGGGGCGATCAGGCTCCAATACCCAGGCCTCAGACAGAACTCGCGCATGGACTTGAGCTCCCACGTATCTTTGGGTATATCGGGAGACCATCTAGGATTAAACAAAACTTTTAGCCATTAGGAAGCTCTTCGGCCTTGTATTACTCATAGTCTACGGGACACAACATCCTGGACGATTACCCTCCCGTATTGTCAGAGAGGCAAGTAGTGTGCTCAAGGGTATGTGTGGAATCCTCCTTGAGTAGTGGCCTGAAATATTGGTCCGAGCACTATTGTTCGTCACTGTCGGTATATTAGAGGGCCTATGGGTGGTACATACTCCTATACTTAGCATTCCCTGGTTCTGTTAAAACTTCAACCTGTAAAAAATGCAAAAAAATAAAAATAAAAATCCAAACATCCTTGTTCGTAAACCTGCATTTCAAAAGTGAGCATATGAGAAAGGAGTCCTCTACTAAAAAAATAATAGAAGGGACATGCATTCGGGATAAGCCATGAGGGTGACACTTAAGTTGACAGTTTGGAGAATAACAGTAAAATTTACAATGGCAGTCACAATCGAGTCGAGTCGAGTCGGAGAGGTCGACACGGTCAAGCGGAATTCACGTCTTCAAGGTCAAAAGAATTCATATCAGTCACCTGCAAAATATAGAGAATATTGAGTGTGACATCACGCACCTTTTATAGATAGTGCTCCAGTACCCAACTTTTGCTCAGTAGCTCAGAATTAGAATCTGTAAACACCATTAGACTCAGCAAAACAGGAGATAAAAAAAAAAAGTTTGGGGTGCCAAAAAGTAGTGTTGAGAGATATAGCTCATTGTGACCACCTCCTTCTACTGATCGTTTTGATATATAGCACCCAAGCACTTTTTTGGGCACTTACTAAAAATAGTAAGTCCTAAAAATTCAATTCTATTTTTAGTAACTGGTCACAAAAGGTCTAAAAAATGGCCTAGGGTACCCGTGGACACTAGAAAGAACTAGAACACTTGGAATCCCTAACAAAAGCCATTGAGAACTTGAACTCGACTTTTCACTCCATAAGGGAAGAAGTCCAAGGTCTTCGCCTAGAGCATGAGGCCACTAGCAACCGCCTAGAAGAAACACTGACAGAAGTGGACAACAAACTGAGAAGAGAACCACCCAAATCAGAATACCAAGTCGAGAGTTCTACAAGGAATCGTGACCATGATCCACCCTTTAGAATGCCCAAATTGGACTTTCCCAAATTTAGTGGGAAGGATGTTGATGGGTGGCTATGTCGGGTTGACCAATTCTTTCGACTTCATAATGTACCCATATTTCATCGAGTCCAGATGGCTTCCTTTAACTTGGAATCTGAGGCTCTACACTGGTTTCAATGGTTGCGTCTTGCCTACCCAAATCTCTCTTGGGAGGATTTTGAATCCCAACTACTCACTCGATTTGGTCCTAGTGAGTATGAGGACTTTACAGGAGCCTTGACCAAACTACAACAAACAGGGTCAGTCCGAGAGTACCAAGCTCAATTTGAAAAATTGGCCAATAAGACAAGAGGATTGAGTGAAGGGTTCTTCTAGAGTTGTTATATCAGTGGGTTGAAGGTGGAACTCCAAGCGGAGGTAAAAATGTTGAAACCACGAACTATGATGGAAGCTATCAGTTTGGCCCGTTTGGCCGAATCTAAGCTCTCTGCCCAAAGACACCCATCAAAGTTTCCTCAAAATAGACCTTCATTTCCTCCTAGAGCCCAACACCCAGATGATAATAAACCTGCTGCACCCAAGCGCCTCACCACCGAAGAGATGGATGCACGTCGTGCCCAAGGATTATGCTACAATTGTGATGAAAAGTTTTTCAAGGGGCATAAGTGTGCACACAAAAAATTGTTCTTGATAGATGTTGAACAACCTGATACTGTTGACGAGAGTGATGAGGAGGAGGACCCTCCAGAAACACCTCCTCCACAAGAAGAAGTGAAACAGGAACCTGAGACAACAATTACAATCCATGCCCTTGCAGGCATTACTACTCCTCAAACCATGAAGGTTACAGGATTTTTCAAGGGCCAACGTCTTTCCATCCTTTTGGATTCGGGAAGCACACACAACTTCATTGACCCTAGAGTTGCTCAACGGGAAAATTGCTATATCCACACTTGTAATCCCTTTGAGGTCATGGTAGCCAATGGGGGAACCTTACCTTGTAAAGGAAAGTTTCGCAATGTTAAAATCAAGATAGGGGACTATGAACTCAAGCAGGACATGTTTGCCCTCCAATTGGGTGGATGTGATATTGTTTTGGGATCTCAATGGTTGAGTACGTTGGGCACTATCAGTTGGAACTTTGCTGAACTTTGGATGCAGTTCTCCCAGAACGGACAAACACACATCATCAAGGGCTCCCCAGCAGGAACACCTCAAATTATCAGTTCAAACGACATGGAGAAATTGCTAAAGAAATCATCACGTGGGGTCATTGCACAACTATTCTCCATCCAACCATCCACATCTCCAATGGGTGAAATCCCACAAGACATGCAACAGATTCTCCACAAACATGAGGCCATATTTTCAGAACCAACCACACTACCACTGCATCGCTCTCACGACCATGCCATTCCATTATTGCCGGATAGTACACCTCCCAATATCAGACCACCTTATGAGCGACTCAAGCGCACCTTATTTTGGAAAGGTAGGAAATAGGACATTCGCTCTTTTGTGGTAGACTGCGACACAGGTCAAAGGATGAAAGGAGAAACAGTGCACTCTCCGGGCACTCTTCCACCATTGCCGATACCGGATCAAGTGTGGATTGACATCTCTATGGACTTCATAGAAGGGCTACCTAAATCTGGAGGCAAGTCTATTATTTTCGTGGTAGTGGACCGCCTTTCAAAGTATGCTCACTTTTGTGCCCTAACCCATCCTTACACAACATTCACTATTGCCCAAATTTTTCTTGACTCCATATTTTGCCTTCATGGCATGCCAACCTCCATTGTATCTGATCGTGATCCCACCCTTACTAGCAATTTTTGGCAAGAGTTGTTTAATTTGTAGGGGACTCAGCTCAAAATGAGTTCAGCCTACCATCCGCAAACGGATGGTCAAACAGAGGTTGTTAATAAATGCTTGGAAACCTACCTTCGTTGCTTGCCTCCGATCATCCTACTCATTGGGAAAAATGGCTTTCTTTGGTCGAATGGTGGTACAAAACTTCCTATCATACCACCACCAAACTCACACCATTTGAGGCAGTTTATGGGCGCCCTCCACTCACGCCTTCCTCCTACATTTCGGGCAGCTCCAAGGTATAGGTTCCATCAACACTCCTCGAATTGGATGAAGAAGGCTCCATCTTACTTGCACCAAAGAAGCTGCTGGATCGTCGAACTCGCACTCTGTGCAACTGTACCATTACAGAGGTCCTAGTTCAGTGGCATGGACTTCAACCTGAGGATGCTACATGGGAGTCTCTCCATCAACTCCAGCAACAATTTCCTCATTTCCAGCTTTGAGGACAAAGCTTCTTCAAGGAGAAGGGCATGTTAGGATCTCCTCCTAACCCTTAATGTAATAACTTCCTTGATGTAATAATTCCTAGTGAACGTGGGTAGTACCCATGATTAATATTTTGTAATGTTCTAAGTTTTAGCTTAGGTAGTGCCTATGACAAATGGCACCCTTTTGATGTAACACATGGTAGATAGGTTAGGTAAGGTGGCATTATGCATGTAATCCGTGTGGCATTATGCATGTAGTTCGAGTGGCATTGTGCATGTAATTCAAAGTGGCACTATGCATGTAATTCGGGTGGCATTATGCATGTAATCTAGGTGGCATTTTGCATGTAAGCCAACCTTGGAAGGAAACTCCTTAAATACCCGAAAAGGCACCAATGTAACCATCTTTTTGCAAATTAATGAAGTATTGAAGGAGGTTGCCCCCTCGAAGAGGCCTGCGATTCTGTCTTATTGTGAGATTGTTCTTTATGCAAATTTTTGTTATATTAATATGATGTTTATGTGAGTTTATTTCCAAGCAATTGAGTGAGAGTGTGTTATTTGAGTTTATTTTATAGTAGGATCTTAACACGGTTGTCGATCTGCAAGTATATAGGTGAAAATCACTTAAAATTTGAGAATATCATTCAACAAAATATCAAACACAAGAAAAGTATTTTCTTTACAAAGCAACACATCTTGAAACACAACAAATAGTTTAGGATTCACATCTAAAAAAATTAAAATGAGATAATCACTTTTATGCTTGTGTGTCTCTATTGTTTGTTTGTTTCAAATTCATATAAATTGTAAAGAAGATAAACACATAGTAGTTAGAGTATATAGCTATAGTACGTACTTGTAGCCAAGCCCATTCAGGGGTAGAGGCTATGGGTAATAGAGAAGAGGATATAGAACATCATCATGTTGAGCCTAGGGATTGGATCATTCCTCCTTGGAAATCAGCTACTCTTCCCAGTCATAGACCAAATGATGAGTGGATGGTTACTCCTAGAGAGTAAACTAGAGGGTCTAGCTTACAAGGGACCCCTTTACAGGGTACTCCTATAGGTCGTAGTCCTAGTTTGGGAAAGTATCTCCCTAATTCATATGCCACAAATACCTTCTTTCGAGAAGAGTCACCACACAATGAGGTGCCTCCACATAGAGAAATACCACAAGTTCATGTGCGTACTTGGTCCTCTACTCATGATCATATATAGGAGCAAGAGCTCATACCTTGAGTAGGGTTGAACGATCATCTCAAGATTTCAAGTCACCCTACTCCAAGGTATCAAAATCACAAGTAGTATGATACTCATCAAATTAGGCGACCTTATTCTGCCTTACCTTACCTTGTTTACGAGGGAAGATCTAAGGAACATATAGATTATCCTCATGAAAATGTGCTAATGAAAGCACGTTGTGCCTTTGCACCAGTAGTCTTTCAAAAAGATTTATTTAGGAGATAAAATCAAGTCAATGCGACTGCCCTCGATCAAGGGAAGCACATAATTGATCTCAAAAATCCTCCTAAAAAAGATAGACAACAAGGCAATAATGCTAAGGTACGTAGACCTAATACAGCTGATCAAATTAATAATTTGGTCCAGAGATATGCTGATCGCCAAGCTGAGTTTAATCAACTTAGGTCAGATAAACATTGCTTAGATATCTTAGAGCAATGATAGAAAATAGAGAAAGAAAAGCTTGAACGATAAATTAAAGAAACTTTACGTCATGAAGTTGTCACTCTAAGTATGCATATACAAGAGGCTCACCCGAGGCAACCAAATTTCCAACAAGATAGGTATCCTAGGCCTAATATTGTGTTACCTCCTAGACCTCGTAGGCCTAAACAAAATGCATATTATAGGCCAAACATAGATCACCTTCAATAGGCATTAGTTCCTCCTTGTAGGCCCATACCCAAAACACCTTACGGGGCTTACAATGATTTGGAACAAGATGAGGATTATGTAGAAGCACCTTATGGAGGTGTGGCTGATGTTAATAAACCATCCCAATCTAGGATTAATATTCCTCATCCACCTCTACAAGTTTAAAATAAGGAAGAGGAGATTAAATCCTCGGATGCGTATCAAGATTTTCTTGCACGCTTAGAAACTATAGAAGGTAAGACAACTGGCAATGGGCTTCAAAAGCCTACCTTGCATCAGCTAAAGAACTAACCATTACACCCATCCATTTCTTCCTCAATCTATCCTGAGCATTCAAAATTCCCAAATTTGATAGATTCAAGGGTGAAGAAGCTGCTTAAGAGCACATTACTATATTTATAAATCCGTGCTTCAACATATAGGATAATGATTCATTTCTCCTAAGAAATTTCTTCAGTACCCTCGCTGGTCCTACCATCGAGTGGTTCAACCAATCTTAAAAACATAACATCTACACATTTGAACAATTGTATGATGTATTTTTGAAATTTTTTTCCTTTAAAACCAAAAGAAATGCGACATTAACCGACCTCACAAGAATGAAACAAATCAAAGATGCGATGATCACTGACTATGGAAACAGGTGGCAAATGCTTTTGTCTAAGCTACCCTATCTATTTCCAGTGACTAAATTAACTCATTTGTTCTCATAGAGTTGCTTGAAACCCATCTCTTTGACATTGTAATTACAACAATACCCTACCTTGGAGGAAGCTCTAGCACATACTAGAAACATAGAAGAAATCAAAATCCAAGAGGGAGAAATAACAAAACCTTGTAAAAAGGAGTGGACAAAGAATCCTAAGAATAGCTCGACACCTACAAAGCCAGCTATGATCAATCAAGTGGCCATAAATATTCCTATTCCTCCTCAAATTATGTCTCCACAAAAGGTGAACTATCAGGCTCAACCTCCTGCGAATTATAACAATAATGGTATAGTGAACCAGGGAAAAAAACAATGTCACCCTCAGTGATAATTTATTCCCATTGCTAAATCCATGGATTCTCTTTTTGATCGATTGTGGGATGCAAAGATGGTTACTTTACCAGATATTAAACTCAATGATCCAGAAATAGGTAAACCCAAGCTTATGGGATGTAGAGAGGATCAGTATTGTAAGTTTCATCGACAAGGTGGCCATGATTTACAATCATGCTATGGGTTTAAACACATAGTACAAGACATGATTGAGAAGAATGAACTTACAATAGATGCTCCATTATCTCCTACCAATCAAAAAATGGGTATTTTCAAAGACACTTTACCAACTCACGAGGTATAGGCAGCGCCTGCTAAACTAATGAATGAGGTGATCCAAAAACACCATATTCAAGGGTAAGTTGGGATGGTGAGTATTGTGACCAGGAACAAGAGATATCCAAGTCAAGTCACACAACTTGAAGATTCAAATGATGTTCCAAATACGTCGTAAACTACACCACCTATAGTATAGGGTCTTCCTTCTAGGTCAACAGTGATAATTAATAGCAAGCTTACACAAAGCTTGAGGATGACATCAGCATGACTTTACATCTATGAGTTGATCCAACAATCACCTCCACATCGGGATGCCTTGATGGACATTTTAAAATCCATAGAGTTGAAACTGTAGGAGTTCAACTCCTTCATAGATTTTGTGGGACATGTGCAATAGTGCAGAGAACTAGTCATACAATTTCATGAGCATGAGCTAAAAGAAATATCTAGTGATGTGGTAGATCCTCATTTACACATCATTGCATGTATAAATGAGATACCATACAAGAGAGTGCTTATAGAAACTGGGTCATCAAGTAACATCATAATAACTAAAGCACTAAAGCATCTTAAATTGCCAGCATCTCATGTTGTGGTGTCAACTTACACTCTTTGTGCTTTCAATGACACAATATGCTCTACTATCGGTACCATAGTTTTACCCATTCATGTGGGATAAAATATTATACCGATGTTGTGCCATGTGCTAGAGGGTGATATGGCTTACAAAATTTTGCTTGGAAGACCTTGGATATGGGATATGAAGTGTATCCCCTCCATAGCACATCAATGTCTTAAATGCACTCACGAAGGGCAAGTACATGTAGTATCTACCAATATAGAGCCCTTCAAATACTGAAACATGTTGCAGTAGATTCTAGAGTTGAAATTACCTTCAAATCATGTAGAATTTTGATTAAATACACCTAATAAGATTATATCCATTCCACCACCTTCATCATACTCCATCCTCATAATCGCCACCTTCAGATAAGGCTTCGACATTGTCAAACCCTCCATCGAGGAACATGTCAAAGAGGCCTATTGATGAGTGCCCACCATTAGTTTCTATAGCACCCTAAAATTGGCACAGTAAAATTGGAATAATTACATTCACCTTAGTAAATAAATTTAAATTCAAATTTAACCTCCCAAACCGCCCGTTAACCGTCGAGAAACCCGTTTCCCCTTTTTTCGTGCCATTTTTAGAGGTTGTTTTGACCGTTGGACGATATCGTCGCCGATCAGACGATATCGCCCCAGATTTGACGATTTCGTCTGGACTAGGACGTCCAGACGATTTTGTCGCAAAACTGAATTTGCATAGTTGGAATCCATTCCAACGGGTCTCCAATCCGGGCAGAAGCGTGTCTGCACCGTTGGGACCCTCCCCCATTGGAGATCTCCCAAATTGGGATGATCTCCAACCTCCCAACAACTCCCCTATGCCTATTTAAACTCTAGGATTTTCCCTCCCCAACCCCTGGCTGAAATTATCTGCAAATTGGTTCCCTCTGTGTTAAAACATCCTTAATCTTGCTTTTGCACTAGTCCCATAGCATTTTTGTTGCAGGTACATCATTAATTTTCAACCGGAGCCAGCACCCATCGCCGTCGATGAACCTGTCAAGATCGGAGGCGATCCTGTCAAATGCGAGACGATTTTGCACTGATGCGAGACGATCTCGACTGCAGTCCACATCGAGGCAATCAGTGCCTAGAGTTTGCTTTTCTCAACCTTTTCTTTGTCATTTTATGTTGCAAATTAGATAATTTATTCAGTTTTTATGCTATTTTGCATCTGGAGTTCACCCATTTAGTCTAGATTGCATGTTAAGCTCATGATCTGCCATTAAAGTACAGTAATTTGCTTTAATTTCTGTTCTTGAATATTGTTCAATATTCATATTGCAATTTTATGTAATTTGCCTCTGTTAGCACAGTAGAATTTCTTGTATTTTGCATCTGTTTGCTGTTTTGCAGGTCTCTGACGAATTCGTCTGATGAATTCGTCAGATCTCAGACGATTCTGTCAGTCTCAGACGATTCTGTCGATTCCAGATGAATCTGTCAGATTTCGGACGATTCTGTCAGATTGCAAGTGATTCTGTAGAATTCCAGACGATCCATACTGCTTCAAACGTCAGAATCTTCTTCAGACATCCGGATCAGGTAATTTTCATTGGCATCCTGTAAATTCTCTATTTTTTGCTTTCAAATCTGTTTTCTGTATTCATTGAACTTGCATTTTCATATAGATTAAGTTAGATTCATTCGGCCAAACCTAGGATGAATGCTTAAAGGATAAAACGAACTCATCTAAACACATTCCAAAACCTAGGCGTGGAAACTGCCGCCAAATGTTTCCTGGTGAACCCACCATCCGTCGAAAAATCACCAAAATACACCTCCCTTGAGAGGCGGGACCTTCGCAAAGTCCTCTCGTCCGAGGTACCGCATCATCCTTTTCCCATCCTCCTTTCGGGCGCGGATCCAATAGCCTGAAGGTAGGGATGCGAAAAATTTGGAGCGATACATTTTGGTGAACCCGACGTGAATGCATCATAACCTTTTGAAAACAAAAACAAAAACAAAAACAAAAAAAAAATTAGAACAACTAAAACTTAGATGCATTTTAAAACATTTAAGGTTCAAAGTCATGTTTAGATGGTAGCTCCTAAAAAGAGGTTAGCAATTACTATAAACGTAGAAAACCAATTGGCAGCTATAGAAGTTAATTTTGTCCTTAGTATCCCTGAAACAAGTAGAAATCAATCCTTGTGGAACGAACTTGATAGGAGACTTAGTCTCATCTCATCTAGGTCCACACAACTTAAACAGATTAAGAGGCTAGTCTTGGATAGAATCCTGGATCCTCACCAATTAGTTTTCTATCATGAACTTCAGAGAGCCTGCCATAGATGGTTAGCCTATAGGAGAGCTTTAGTATCCTCAGAATTATTCAGCTTCGAGGAATACCTCGAGAATGCAGACATTGTACACCGATTCCTAGGCCTTGTAGAAGACCAAGAAGTTGTTCTTACAGATAGGGAAATATGGAATAGAGTTCCTCGTGCTGTGTTATATCGAGAGTATTGCCATGAGCTTTACTTTTATCAACCAGCATCTGAGATAGACAATATCACCATAGCCCTTTTCATCAAATTCTTAAAAGAAAACTTTCAATTTGAAGAAGAACATTTCATGACCCCTGAACAACTCGAACCTATTAATGATATTCATAAATTATTCTTAGAAGACTAGCTCATTTACTTTCAGTCTTATTATTATTGCGTGCATTTATTGTTTCATTTGCTGTCTTTATTATATTGTTTCAAAGAAAAACTAAAAAAATAAAAAAAAAAAACATAGTAAAAACTTAAACATTTCATTTACAATATTGCATTAGGTATATAATAAATATATACCTTTTAATTTGTTGCATATATATATATAATAAAATATATATATATATATATATATATATATATATATATATATATATATATATATTTGCTGAAATCAAAACTTAGCACCATGCCTAAACTTAGGAATGGTAAAGAAACTTTAGGGGAAGGAGAAGATTGGTTACAAGATACAACTGAAAACCCAAATGTCCTTCTTGGAGATACAAATCCGGAAGGAGAAACTCTAGGTCAATCAGACGAAGACTTAGGTGAAGATAAGGAACAAGAAGGAAGTGTTAAAGAGAATGAATCCTCATCCCCTAGAATAGCTCCAAATGGAGGCATCGCTTTTGACAATGCAGAACATTTTCAAAAATTTCTCAATCAAAATATTGACATCCTTAATGTGGCAGTCCATATTGATAGAGGAGAAATTAGTGACGCTCAAGCAGCTATAGAATGGGCGTTTGATATACACACTAATCCTTTATCTTTCGTTGATCAAGAAAGTGATAAGGGTGGACCATCTAATACAGATTTGGTCACTATAGCTCAAAAGATGTCAAAACAACAGGTTACCCAACCTCCTAAGGAACCTGTTACTCAACCTAAAATCACTCCCGCACAAAAGAAAATTCCCTTCACTACTTTGTTCCGCCAAACTATTGAGCAAAATGCTTTAAATAAACAGAAATCTAAAACAAAGCCAAATACAAATTTTCAACAATCTGGAATACAACATAATCCAACTTCAAAATTCCTCCATAACATTTTTCCTACCAATATTTTACACAATAGTAACATGGCATCTAATCTGCATGTTCCTCCATCCTATGCCCATAAAACTCATGTCAATGCCCTACCGAATCAATATGGGGGGCAAACTAGTAATCTGGAAGCTATGGTGAAACAATTGGCTTCACGTATGGACCGAGATAGATCCCTACCATCCCTCGTACAATTATCGAGAGATTTGTAGCCAACCATTGGATCCCATAGTGGTAGCTCAACCATACCCTAAACATTTTCCCATGCCCGTCCTGCCTATATATAAAGGAACCGAAGATCCCATAGAACATCTTCGCATGTTTAGGATAGCATGTCACGACATATCGCATGACGACTTGCTATTACTAAAAATGTTCCCCAAAAGTTTAGGTGGAATGGCATTAGAGTGGTACTATCAATTGCCCACTCACTCCTTAAGAAACTTTGAAGAAACAACTGAATCATTTGTTCATCAATTTAGTGCCTACATCGAGAGGCATGTAACTATTAAAGACCTATACAATTTAAAACAAGATAAAGACGAGTGTTTTGCTGATTTCTTAGCGAGATGGAGACAATTGATAGGAAAACTGCACTTTGTGCTACCCTATAGGGAAATGTTAGACATTTTCATCAACAATTTACAAGAACAACTCTCTTATGAGCTATCAACAACTACTTTGACTACCTTCGACCAAGCTATAGATTTAGCTCGAAGAGTAGAAGATGCCCTCATTAGGAGAGGCCAACTTAGGAAGAAGGATGATGAGAAAACATCTAGAAATCAATATAAAAACAAACAGGTTGTCGGTGATGGAGTCACTGATAGCAGAAATGTTGCTAATGTCAATGCAACAAAGACAACAGAAAAATTCATATTGAAACCTCCTGATAAGCCTCCTCGAGAATTCACTAGATTAAACCAACCCTTGTCAACTATTTTACCTCAACTGCTTGAAAGAGGTTTAATCCAATTACCAGCTATCCGGGAACCTGACCCAAGTATACCCGGATATAGAGCTGATTTGCACTGTGATTTCCATAGAGGACCTGGACATTCTACCAACGCTTGTAAGAGATTGAAACATAAAATACAAGATTTGATTGACAATAATGAAATGGAAGTGCAAGCCTTCCAACCCAAACAAAACCCTCCTAATAATACTCAAAATACTGTTCCCCAAAATCAAAATCAGAATGCCAATCAAACTTTAGACATATTTCAACACCCTTTACCACGACATGGTAAAGAGGTAGCTAATCAAATTGAACATCATAATGTTCCCCCTCCTACTCGATATGTAGGAACCATTAGCGGACAATTACCTGTTCAGGATTCTCAAATATTTGACACAACCTTATCCCTGGTTACAACCAGGCCCTTACATAATTTTCAAACTTCTGATTCTAGTGATATAGAGTCAGATAGTGAAAGTGAAGTAGACACTATTCAATCGAATAGTTCTGAAAATGAATCAGATCCTATTCAACCTGTCACAGATGCTAATGTTCCAGAAGAACCATTTCCCAGAAGAGTCACTACTCGACCTTCTTCTAATGTAGTCCTTCCCTATGAACAAGCCATAAATTCTCAACCGAGACCGTTTCAACGTCGTCACTATAACATTGTAGGTACCATCGGAGTCGTCACCCGACAACAAGCTCAAAATTCCCAACAAGAACCAAACCAGAATGATGGATCAGCTCCATTCGTTTTGAAAAATCCCAATAAAGGGAATCATGCTCCTATTGTTCAACCTAAACCCCCTTACAACATTAATGAGCAATTGTCTAATACCACGGCCAGAATCTCCCTTTTAGATTTATTAAGATCCTCTCCCACACATAGGGATGAGTTGATGCTTACATTGAGCCAAATGATGGTACCTCAAAACATTCAACCTGAAGCTATGGCCAATACTATCATCACTCGAGAGATTGATTGTATTGACTTTCGGGATAGAGATATCCCACAACACAGTTTACACAAGGATAATCCCTTGTATATTACTGCTTTAATTGGGGATGTAGCTGTCAAACGAGTCTTGATTGATAATGGCTCATCTCTAAACATCTGCACCTTTGACTTCTACCAACGATTTGGTTTTAGAAGTGATGAAATGAAGAAAACTGATATGATTATCAAAGCTTTTAATGACGAAACACAAGAAACATGTGGAGTTATTACCCTCCCATTGCAAGTTGGTCCTAGAACCCTTGAGACAACTGTGTTTATTGTACATTGCCCAGCATCGTACAATATACTTTTGGGTCGCCCTTGGATCAACGCCATGCGAGCGGTCCCATCAACTTTACACCAATGTGTTAAGTTTGAGTTTAAAAATCAGTTGGTCACTATTCATGGTGACCCTAGACCTTTTGATATGTGTGCTTTGGCAGAACCCGTTGGAGTGCAATTTTGCCCTGCTCTGTCATCCACACATTCTAGTTCTTCTTTTTCATCTAAAACTGTGAAACATAAACCCATAACTTCATCTATTCCTCCTCCATTAACTTCATCTTCCCATATAGATCAACAACCTTCTAAACAAATTATTTTAGAATCTCAAAAAGATCTCAAATCTACAACTAATCCTTCAACTATTACCCCTATAAATTCAAAACCTTTAGACACATCTATCATACCTTCCACATCTCAAGACATAGGTAATAAGCCTTCTACATCTTATGCCCTTTCTGATGAACTTTTACCAGATTTATCTACAACCTTAATATCAGAAAAAATGAATGCTTTCATGCAAGATTCAAACCTTTTAAATAATTTGCCGCCATCTCCTCGTACTTTGGGCCTCCCACAACCTATGGGAAGTACCTACCAAGTCGGGAGTTGTGCCTTCATTTATAAAGGATATGACTGGGGAAGAATCCCTCGGAATATCAAAACTCATCATGAGGGATATGCTCGGTGCTATTTTACCAATGATTATATTAAAGCTAAACCCATGATGCTTAAAATGGGATATAAAGGGAAAGGCTTAGGACCTTTCCAAAATGGCATGAAAGAACCTTTCGAGGTAGAACCGTGGCCTGCCCGCTGTGGTGTGGGCCTATTTCCTAGTAAGGGACAACCCTTTCCTTTTGAGGATGATGATCATCTCATATGCTATCAAGATTATTTGGATAGGCATGTTGATTTGCCTCTTAAAAATCAGTCATTTTCATGCAACATGCTATCCATAGCATACCCGAAAATGATTGTTGACCCCGATGAAGAGTTGGAAGGAGATATCTTCCATGATGTCTCTGTTGAAGAGATGTTGCACAATGGATTTTATTTTGATGGTTCTATACCAACCATAGCTCAACTTGAGGCCACTGATCCTCAAGATGAATTATCTAAATTAACTTTACAAGAATTACAAGAGTTGGGCGTTTCACCCGCCCCACCTAATTTTGAAAGAGATCTACACATGGAGGTAGAAAATGTCATTAAAATTAATATTGGAACTGAGGACAATCCTCACATAATCAATATTGGAGCAGAACTAAGTCAAGACAAACAAGAACAATACATTGCATTCCTTAAAGAGTATGAAGATGTCTTCGCTTGGACATATGAAGATATGCCAGGTCTAGACCCTTCCGTAGTCATGCACCATCTAGTGGTCCATCCGGATGCTAAACCTGTTAAACAAAAACTTAGAAAAATGCATCCCAAAGTGGCTCTGCTAGTCAAAGGGGAGTTAGAAAAACTCCTGAATGTTATCTTCATACAAGCTATTGATTATGCTGAATGGATCTCAAATGTAGTTCCAGTCACCAAGAAAGAAGCTACCAAAGTTAGGGTTTGCCATGATTTTAGAGATATTAACGTTGCATGCCCTAAAGATGACTTTCCTCTTCCAAACATGGATCAAATCATTGACTTCACTGTCGGGAGTGGGATGATGTCCTTAATGGACGGATTCTCCGGTTATAATCAGATCAGGATAGCTCCTGAAGACCAGGCTAAAACAACCTTTATTACCCCCTGGGGTACCTTTTGTTGGAAAGTGATGCCATTTGGCTTAAAGAACGTCGGTGCAACTTATCAACGGGCTATGACCTACATTTTTCATGATATGATGCATGATATCCTACATGATTATGTAGATGATATTATAGCTCGCTCTCTTATTGAAGATCATCATTTAGATGATTTAAGAAAAGTTTTTAATCGATTACGAGAATATCTCATTCGATTAAATCCAGCAAAATGCATATTCGGAGTTAAATCCGACAAACTATTAGGGGTTTTAGTTTCTTTACGTGGTATCGAAATTGACCCTCTCAAAATTGCGGCTATCACTGATATGCCCGCACCCACTAATATATCTGAATTACGAAGTTTACAAGGTAAACTTCAAGCTATCCGTCGCTTCATTGATAAGCTGGCGGACAAAACTGGTCCCTTTCTTAAACTCCTTAAGAAGGATGTCCCCTTTAATTGGGACACAGAATGTAGAGAAGCTTTTGAACTTCTCAAACAATATCTCCTTAACCCACCGGTGCTTTCACCGCCTAAATCTGATCGCCCATTTCTTCTATATATTTTTGCTTCAGATTCTGCCTTAGGAGCTATGTTAGCTCAACTCGATGATGAAAAACGAGAACGTGCTAATTATTACATTAGCCGAACCTTCATCAGCTATGAAACCCGCTATACAGCGTTAGAGAAGTTATGTCTAGCAGTCGTGTTTGCTACGCAAAAATTATGACATTACATGCTTAGCCAAAAAACGTATGTCATTGCCAAATATGATCCCTTAAGATATCTCATGAGTCGACCTTATTTATCGGGTCGCACAACCAAGTGGGTTCTTGCTCTAAGCGAGTTTGATCTCACCTTCATAGGACAAAAGTCCCGTTAAGGGTCAAATCATAGCAGATCAATTAGCTGTTGCACCCTTAGAGTCTACTCATCCCCTCATTATCGAGTTTCCTGATGAATGCCTTCAATTAGAGGCAGACCTTGTTGAACAATGGTCCTTATACTTTGATGGAGCCCGATGCATGAGTGGGGTTGGTGCGGGTATTATTTTAATATCTCCGCAAAAACATCTTATTCCTCTGTCCTTCAAACTGACCTTTGCTTGCACCAACAATACTGCTGAGTATGAAGCTCTAATCCTTGGATTACGAGCTGCTTTAGCGCTAAAAATTAAAAACCTCTTAGTTTTTGGGGATTCCCAATTGGTTATAAACCAAATTAATGAAGTTTATCAGACCAGAGATGATAAACTTCGCCCATATAAGGCCTATGTTTTACAACTAATGTCTTTATTTGATCAAGTTACTTTGGAAGCCATTCCTCGAACTAGCAACCGTGCAGCTGATGCTATGGCCGCAGCTGCATCTCTCCTGCCCTTGGAGTTAGACGACGAATATGCCACTATCATTATTCGTCGACTCCAGGAACCCGCTTCAAATAAGTCATGCTTAGAGCCTTTGGATGTGTTTCTAATCAATGAAACTACTCCTGAACCTTGGTATACAGACATATTTGATTTCCTCCAAAATGGGACTTTCCCTGCTAATTCTAATAGAAACCAGCGTCGGTTATTACGTCGACGAGCAAGTCGATTTGTAATAATTGGCAATACTTTATATAGGAGATCTTTTGAAGGTATCCTATTAAGATGTCTAAACTTAGAAGAGTCTAAATCAGCCTTGAGTGAAGCCCACGATGGATCTTGTGGAGGACACTTTAGTGGTAGTGTCATTGCTAAAAAGCTCCTTCGGATAGGATACTTTTGGCCTACCATGGAAACGGATGCACATGAGTATGTGCGCCATTGCGACAAGTGTCAAAAACATGCTGACCTTGTCCATGCACCTGCACAAGAGCTGCAGGCTATTTCGTCTCCTTGGCCCTTTTCTAAATGGGGCTTGGATATTATTGGTAAAATCAATCCTGTGTCTTCTGATGGACACAAGTTCATCATAACCGCCACTGAGTATTTCACGAAGTGGGTTGAAGCTATGCCTTTAGCTTCTTGCACTGGTTCACAAGTCTCTAAATTCATTTTTAATCAAATCATTTGCAGGTTTGGAATTCCTGCGAATCTCATCTCTGACAATGGAACTCCTTTCAAAAATAAAGATGTTAAAAAATTATGCCAAAAATACAAGATTCAACATCGCTGGTCCACTCCCTATTATCCTCAGGGTAATGGTCAAGCAGAAGCTTCTAACAAAACTTTAATCAAAATTCTCAAAATATTAGTCAATAAAAATGGCCGTGACTGGCACATTCAATTATATCCGACCTTGTGGGCTTATCGAACTAGTGTTCGAACCCCCACGGGAACTTCACCATTTGTTTTGGTATATGGTGCTGAAGCAGTTTTTCCATTTGAATTGGAAGTTCCTTCTTTGGCTCTGCTACTTCAAGATACCGAAGTAGGAGATGAATATCACGTTGGAAGACTCAGTCAGCTGGAACTCCTAGATGAAAAATGCATCAATGCTTTGGAGCATCTCCGTGCATACCAAAACAAGCTTAAAAGAGCATATGCTAAGAAAGTTCGTCATCGATCCTTTGAGATTGGCGACCTTGTTCTAAAAGAGAATCAAAAAAATACAAATGCAACTAAAGAACTTAAAGGTAAATTTGAGCCCAACTGGCTCGGACCATACATCATTATTGCAAAATTTGAATCAGGAGCATATAAATTATCTACCTTAGATGGTAAAGAACTTAAAGAACCCATGAATATTTTGCATCTCAAACGTTATTATGCATAAATTTGGTCATTTCATCCATGTATATATTTGTTCAAAATTACTATCTTGTATTTCTTTCAATTTATTCAAAAACACCAAAAACATTCATAAATCTCCAAAAATCTTCAAAAACTATCTATTGCATTTATTTAAAGCACTTGTTAAGTTCTTTTTGCTCAAAAACAAAAATCAAAATAAAAATCTAAAAACAGCTATATGCTTGACTCTTTCGAAACCAAAACAATATACAGAAGAAAGAGAGAGTCAACATTCTCCAAACTTCTCAAAAATCATTTATATATATTTTCTTACAATTATTGCAGTTATATGTTTCAACTTATTTTGGATAAATTAGCATTTATTTGGCATCCCTCACTTGCACACTCACAACAATAAATATCTTGATTTTATCTGGCATGATTACTAATCTCTCTTATATCAAAGTTCACAAAATTCAATTAAATAAAGTTTGAGCATAGAGAATTGATCTTGTTATTTACTTAAACCAAGCACATCTTTTCACAATAAAATGATTATATTTGTAATTTCCATGTTTTGCTACATAGTAGAAGTGATTTCTTGAGTGAAAAGTTTCCCCTGCTATCCTATCATGCACATGGTCTAGAATCTTTGAGAATTGGCAAAAGGACAAGCTCACCCCTACCCAGAATAAAAATCCCTTGCTCTACAGCCAATCCGAGCAAGTATCCCTAGCAAAGAAAAGAAAAAGAAAAAGAAAAATTCAAGAAAAAGAGAAAAGAAAAAAGTTATTGTTATATCATTACAGCAATGTTCCAAGCATTATCAAGCAAAAGAAATACAAAAGAAAAATATGCAAAGTTCAAAAGAAAGCAAGAAAGCAATAAAATCCCTTTCCCTACCCTTTGAAAAGAAAAGAAGGGTTGATGAGCTTGAATCCCTGGAATTCTCAATTATTCGAAAACCTGTGAGGTAAGCCCCATAACAGGTGGTTTGTGCCCAACCTCGCTTGGCCTTGGGTAACTCCTAGCGTGGCGATATGTCCGTCACATTAGCGACCTTCTTTTGTACGAGACCTATGTCCGCTTATGGATTAGCTAGCTCTTGATAATCCGACCTACATAGTAGTCTAATATGGTTATATGCATCTACATCATGGTTAATGAACACTTATTTGGTTTCTTCAAATCACTTGTATCATAGTATCTTGCTCAAAACTGGTAAATGAACAATGCAATTGCACACACATTTGTATTTGAGAGATTTTGTCTATCATTATGATAAATCAAGATCGGAAATGAATTCACATATGCACATGGGATTCCTTATAAATCTAACTTTTGTCTTCAAAATACTTTGAAATATTATTTTTGCAACTTGTTTGGAATAAATCAAGTACAATTGTTTACCACAAAGACAACTATATAATAGAAAAATCAAAAATTTCTTTCAAAACATATCATATATATCGTGTCGACTTTCGCGACGATGGTATAGTTCCAAAACCAAAATTGGAATTTTATGCCTAGCGCAAGTCCTCATTTTCATATTTTTTGTTCATCAAACATCAATCATGCAATAAAACCTTTTTTGGATTTTCGCGATGATGGTATAAGTCTATACCTACATATTCTATGCCTAGCGCAAACCATTGTAACAATTTTATTCCCCATTTATTCAAAAATCATGAAAACCATATGACTTAATTCATTATGTTACACAAATTATGCTTTTCAAAAGCAAACACATTTTCATTATTTCATATCATTATGTCAACCTTCAATTTTGCAATGATGGTATAATTCCTAAGGAATTATTCACAAAATTTTATCACACTTAGGAATTTATGCCTAGCAAAAATTATTTTAAAATCATTTTTCATGCACAATATTTTTATGACAATCTGAAAACAAACCATCATCATCATCATCATTTGCATCATTGCACCAAAGTCTTAAGACAGTCTCTTAAGCACTCTTTTACTTTTAACAATATTTTCTATAAATGGGATTAGCTTGACGACCGAGTGAGCAGCGACTCCATGAAATGGTCTATAATAGCGACAATGTCCTTTGAAATTATTGTTAGAAGTCTCTTTTTATTTTTATCACATTTCATTACAAACAACCAATTTGTTACATCAGATTATTTCATTTCAAATATTACAAGCATGACATTCCAATTATAATATATCCCAACGACATAATCACATGAAATAAATCAATCAAACATAAAAGCATCATAAGCATCACATAAGACAAGTCATATGATCAAAAATATCTCATCTATATATATCAAATATATGTACATCATCAAAACTGGATTGGTATGCCACAATCTGTACCTCGGCATACTCAATCCTCTATCAAAAAACATATATAATACAATGTCAATCCCGCCCTCTAGCCTCGAGAGCCCCTCGAGCTCTCTGCCTCATCTCCTCCCCCGCCCTGAGGTGGACGAGGTGGCCCCATCGTAGTCTGTGTAGTCCTGGTCCTCGACCGGGACGTGGTCCTAGATGACCCGATCCTGATCGGATCTGCGATGTTAGCTGGCAGGGGTAGTCTATCCTCTGCTGGCACCAGCTGATAGTACAATGTCTGGTAGAAAGTCAACTGGGCAATAGCCCGTGTCAACTCTCCTGAGCTCGCCCCTCCGCCCCGTGCCCTGAGGCGTGCAATCTCATCTCGTAGCTGTGACACCTCGGCATGGTGTCGTGTAGCCGCATCCTGTAATGTCTGCACCTGAGCCTGCAGACGATCCCTCTCTGCCCGAAGAGTAGCCATCTCGCTACTCTCTCCTGTATCCACGCCCTTGCCCTTATCGGGCGATGGTGGCCTCTATGGAGATGGGGGTCTCGCCTCCCTCCTCTCCCTCTCTCTCTGCCATGGCCGCTCCTGTGCCTGTGGCCTCCTCTGCTCTCTCCCATCGTGACCCTGGGCCGCCTCTATCATCGCCTGGCACCGCCTCCCTATCCGACGCACGACCACGTGGATCGGACCCTGAGCCCTCGTCATCCGAGGAGGGCGGATGCCTGCGTACCAGGCATCGTAGCCATCGGCTACCCCTGCGTCGTCCCCATCCACTGGCTGGATGGGGGCATCATCCGCAGTCCTGACTCCAGAACCGCTGCATGTCGGGAGCCCCGCTAACCGTGGTGTTATCCCGAGACGGTCCGAGAAAACTCGTAATCCCTGAGAGATGGGATCCCCTGCTGTAGACCAAACTGCCTCAAAACTCGGTCGTAGCGGTGGAGCTCCACCTCTCCCCTCTCCATCCTCAGCCAGCAGACTCGCCTGATGCGAGCCAGCTCCTGTCCATCCTCTGCCCACCCTGGATGCTCCCTCCATGGCCTCCAGGTGATCTGGTCTGGGACCAAATCATCCAGTAGTCTCCGGGACACCGATAGGTCGATCCGTCGCTGTGCCCCTCTCCGGAGCCACCAGTAGAAGACTCGGGGCCTCTCCCCGTCAACCCCTATCAGTGGAAGCCCTATCGGCCTCCGCACCGCAATGTGCTCCCAGCACCAAACCTGTAGAAGCGATGTCATAACCAGACATCGGCCGCCCTTGTACACGACCCCATATAGGATCCTGTACAATCGGCATAGTACAAAGCTGCCCCAAGAGAACCTGTAGCCATGGTCCCGCATGTCGTAGATCACATCTACCAGCATCCATGGCACCCTGCACCCGCTCTGGTGGCACAGTAGAAGTCCACCAACCACCCCAGCTAGAACTCGTGTGAGTCTAGATGCCCCAGGCATCTGGCGTAGTGCCTCGATGTTAACTCCGCCCTTCTCCAGGGCGAAGCTCGGGTCACCGCACAACCGTCCCATAGCGTGGCCCTGATTGGCCATAGGAGTGATCATCCGTCCTTGTATGGGGATTCTAAGAATCCTCCATACATCCTCCAGTGTGGGAGCCATCTCCCCTGTCGGTAACCAGAAATAGGAAGACCCCGGATACCATCTCTCTGCTAGGGCTGTCAGTAGCCCCATGTCTGTAGAAACTTGTGGCATCTCCGCCACATGCTGCAAGCCGGCCTGTGCCAGCAGATCCCGCTCTGCCTGTGTGAGCGCGGCCAAGTCGTCTCTCAACCCTCCGTATTTCCACTCCCTGCTCTTTAGTAATCCTCTCTGCAAACATAAACAACAAAACAACAAACAATCATTAATAACAATTCAAGTAATCAATAATGCAACTTAAAGTTCAATTTCATGTAATTGATGATATCGCCCACTATTGGACGATATCGTCCCAAATTTGAGCATAATCGTCTCCGATTTCGTAGTTCGAAATCGTCTCTAATTTGATGAAATCGTCCCCCTTTCGACGATTTCGCCCTCGGACGAAATTGCCGAAATTGAGACGATTTCGTCGAAATCGGGACGATTTCGTCCCGACGACGTCGACGGCCCAAAAACGGCCGCGATGCTCAAAATTCATCTAAAAATCATCTAAAAAGCATGTAAAATCAAATTAAATCAATCTAAGTTGAGTTTAGACCCTTACCCGTAGACCGCGTCGGACCTCTGCAGATCTGTGCGCTGTCTCGACCATTTTTGCTCCAGAGCTCTAAAACCAGTAAAAATGAACAGTAACAATGAATTAGGGTTTTACCCTATTTTTCTTAATTTTATTCAAAATAATTCAATAATTTTTTGCTTTTCCGCGTTTTTACCTCAAACGTTCGATTTGGGTAAAAACACGGAGGGGGCACCATAGTAAGCTGTCGTACGATTCGACCAAGAATCGTCGCCTAAAAAATGGGAATAATTTTTTGCTTTCTCGTAGATCGAGAAGAACTCATCTTTAACGCATTTTCTTCGAAAAATTCGCTAAAGAGGGGGCAAAATGTAGCACCCTAAAATTGGCGCAGTAAAATTGGAATAATTACATTCACCTTAGTAAATAAATTTAAAATTCAAATTTAACCTCCCAAACCGCCCGTTAACCGCCGAGAAACCCGTTTCCCCTTTTTTCGTGCCATTTTTAGAGGTTGTTTTGACCGTTGGACGATATCGTCGCCGATCAGACGATATCGCCCCAGATTTGACGATTTCGTCTGGACTAGAACGTCCAGACGATTTTGTCGCAAAACTGAATTTGCATAGTTGGAATCCGTTCCAACGGGTCTCCAATCCGGGCAGAAGCGTGTCTGCGCCGTTGGGACCCTCCCCCGTTGGAGATCTCCCAAATTGGGAAGATCTCCAACCTCCCAACAACTCCCCTATGCCTATTTAAACTCTAGGATTTTCCCTCCCCAACCCCTGGCTGAAATTATCTACAAATTGAGTCATCCTACGTTGAAACATCCTAATCTTGTTTTTGTACTAGTCCCATAGCATTTTTGTTGTAGGTACATCATTGATTTTCAGCCAGAGCCAGCACCCATCGTCGTCGACGAACCTGTCAAGATCGGAGGCGATCCCGTCAAATTCGAGACGATTTTGCATACTGATGCGAGACGATCTCGACTGCAGTCCACATCGAGGCAATCAGTGCCTAGAGTTTGCTTTTCTCAACCTTTTGTTTGTCATTTTATGCTGCAAATTAGATCAGTTACTTAGTTTTTATGTTAGTTTGCATCTGGAGTTCACCCATTTAGTCTAGATTGCATGTTAAGCTCATGATCTGCCATTAAAGTACAGTAATTTGCTTTAATTTCTGTTCTTGAATGTTGTTCAATATTCATATTGCTATTTTATGTAATTTGCCTCTGTTAGCACAATAGAATTTCTTGTATTTTGCATCTGTTTGCTGTTTTGCAGGTCTCTGACGAATTTGTCTGACGAATCCGTCAGATCTCAGATGATTCTGTCAGTCTCAGACGATTCTGTCAGATTCTAGATGAATCTGTCAGATTTCAGATGATTCTGTCAGATTGCAGGCGATTCTGTAGAATTCCAGACGATCCAGACTGCTTCAAACGTCAGAATCTTCTTCAGACATCCGGATCAGGTAATTTTCATTGGCATCCTGTAAATTCTCTATTTTTTGCTTTCAAATCTATTTTTCTGTATTCATTGAACTTGCATTTTCATATAGATTAAGTTAGATTCATTCGGCCAAACCTAGGATGAATGCTTAAAGGATAAAACGAACTCATCTAAACACATTCCAAAACCTAGGCGTGGAAACTGCCGCCAAATGTTTCCTGGTGAACCCACCATCCATCGAAAAATCACCAAAATACACCTCCCTTGAGAGGCGGGACCTTCGCAAAGTCCTCTCGTCCGAGGTACCGCATCATCCTTTTCCCATCCTCCTTCCGGGCGCGGATCCAATAGCCTGAAGGTAGGGATGCAAAAAATTTGGAGCGATACAGTTTCTACCATATCCATGGAGGAGGTTCCTTGTGTCATTAATGAGGAATTACCTCCAGAGGTGAACATTGAATCACCTCAAACCTCCATTCCATCTCATCCATCTTCGCCATCCCAGGTCACAGTCCAGATGTCTAGCACAAGGATAGGGGAATACTTGGTGAGAAATATCATGACAGTTCCATCACTGGAGACAATGCAAGACATGGGAAGACCTCGTCTTCCCATAGGTAGCATTGTACCTCTTGGTATACCTCCTAATCAAACAAATTTCATATATGGAGGTATAGAGTATGGAGCTCTGCCCATTCCTCAGACAAAAGATGACGATGAACCCTTTTCTAAGGATGTAAATTATTTGTCAAATCTAGACTATGCATTGAAATACCTAGACCACTGTAATTGGCATGGGTTTGGTCTTGGCCTGTATGAGTAGGGTAACCGTGTTCCATGTCAACCCCAATATCAACTTTCGTATGATAGATCCGGGTTGGGAAATAATAAACTGATACCGTTGGATGTCCTCACCGAGAGTCTTGAGCACCTATGCCTAAGTCATCAGGCTAAGCTCGCCCATGATCCATATACTAATCTGAATCATGTTCATTCCTTGGGAGATCATTTCCCCATAGACATGATAGATCAAGGTCTTTCCAGTGATGTCGCCCAACCCCATGAAGTGGGGGAGAGCTCACACACCTTGCAATCTGACAGTGAGGAACAAGACCAAGGTCCTCCTCACGAATGGATGAGTGATGACGAAGATGATTATGGCATCGCACCCATTAACTACCATAGCTCAGATGATGAATACGAGCATGTGTTCCCTTTGGATGATGAGGATGAATATTTTCTTCGTATGTTATTCCCCATCCAAGGACCCATCTGACACCATTTTTTGCCTCATGAAGAGCAGGTTCACCCTCTTCCGCATAGGCCACCGCTAGTTATTCCACTTCCACCCGAGCCACACCCACGAGTTATGAGACAACATCAGGTCTCTAGACCCACTCACCCTAGAGCAGGAGATCATGTATCCATCAACATGATTTCCATAGATTTAACGACACCATTGGTGAATCCGAATAACCCATCCAAGCAATTGCATCTTGATTTAGAGGCAATTGAATTTGATCAAGGAGATTCTTCTCCATCGCCCTCAGAGTATTGGCCTTGTGAGGAAATGTTACAACCATTTAACTTTTCTTCAAGAACTACTCAAGATGTTTTTCAAGCTGAGGTTGACCCTAAATTTCCTATGGAAGAAGCAAACCTAGCTGATGACATTCACTTAATTCCCACCCCACATCAGTTGGAGGATGGGTCTCACATGTCAATTGAGCCAACAATTGACAAGGATATCGGTACAGATCCCGATAATCCCCATACCATTAAATTAGGGGAAGGTCTCTCCCTAAGTGAACAAGATGATTTCATAGCTGCATTGAAAGCAAGGATTAAAGCTTTTGCTTGGTTGTATAAAGATATGCCAGGACTAGACCCAAATATAGTCATGCATAATCTTACATTAGACCCCAAGATCAAACCTGTTAAGCAAAAGTTAAGAAAAATGCACCCAACAGTAGCCTTAATGGTGAAAGATGAATTACAAAAGTTGTTGGATGCTGATATCATCATCTCAGTAGATTATCCACCATGGGTTTCAAACATGGTTCCCATCAAAAATCCTGATGGGAGGATTCACATTTGCACCGACTTTCGAGATCTTAACAAAGCGAGTCCTAAGGATGAATTTCCCTTACCTAACATCGATGCATTGGTAGATGCAACAATAGGACATGAAATGCTATCCCTAATGGATGGATTTTTTGGATATAATCAGATTCGTATTAATCCAGAAGACCAAATCAAAATGGTGTTCACAATGCCTTGGGGGACATTCTGTTACAAGGTCATGCCTTTTGGCCTTAAGAACGTTGGTGCTACCTACCAACGAGCCATGACATATATCTTCCATGACTACATGCACAAGATTTTGGAAGATTACATGGATGATTTATTGGCAAAATATTTATTACGCCATGAACATCTCGATGTACTGTGTAAGATCCTAGATCGCCTCATAGAGCACAATGTTAGACTTAATCCCAAAAAGTGTGTCTTTGGTGTCACATCTGGTAAAATTTTGGGATTCATAGTCTCCAAGAGAGGCATAGAGGTAGATCCCAACAAGGTCAAGGTAATATTAGAAATGCCTCCCCCAACAACCATTAAGCAACTACGCAGTTTGCAAGGAAAGGTCGCATCCATAAAATGCTTCATAGCACAATTATCGGATAAGTGTCGACCCATGAATAAGTTGCTACACAAGGGGGTCTCATTTCATTGGGATGAAGAATGTCAAAATGCCTTTGACGAGATAAAACAATACTTGGCTTCACCACTTGTATTGGCTCCACCATGACCAGGAGTGTCATTCTATTTATATATCTCAGCTATTGAGTTAGCTTTGGGCACCATGTTGTCCCAAAAGAATGAATTTCACAAAGAACAAGCTACCTATTACATTAGCCACACACTGGTCAGCTATGAAGTTAGATACGCATATGTTGAGAAGCTATGCTTAGCAGTGGTCTTTGCCACCAAAAAGCTATGCCATTATATGTTAAATCATACCACATATGTTGTATCTAAAGAAAATCCATTGTGCTACATGATGAGCAGAACATATCATAATAGTCGCACGACAAAGTGGATAATGTTGTTGATGGAATTTGACCTAGAGTTCATTGGATAGAAATCTATCAAAGGATAGGTCATAGCTGATCAACTAGCAGAGGCTCCTCTATAGGATGATCAACCTCTAAATATAGAACTTCCCGATGATGGAGTATTTCAAATTTTAGAATCACCTGATTCTATAGAGCCTGAGTCACAGGCGGACATAACTCTATTCTTCGATGGTTCCAAGTGTGAGCGAGGTGGTGGTGCAGGTATCATGTTTTTCACACCGCAAGGGGCTCCCATACCTCTTTCATTTAAACTCGATTTTCCTTGTACCAACAACAATGCCGAGTATGAAGCTCTCATCATAGGACTTCAGATGACAATCACCATGAAAATAACAAAGTTAAACATTTTTGGTGATTCCTTGCTCATAGTTAATCAGGTAAAAGGGATTTTCTAGTGTCGATGTCCCATCTTGCAAGCCTACAAAGCCCTAGTGGACAAAATCCTGGTCAAATTTGAATGGTATGATATAGAGGCACTCCCTCGCTCATCTAATCATTTTGTGGATACAATGGCTTCCTTAGGGTCGCTAATCCCGCATGACCCTTCAGATGATATCACAACTATCCAAGTAAAAATGCTAGCACAAGCTACGACTGAGCGTGAAGAGCATAAGGCTATACCAGTTGTTCACATGATTCAGATTGAGCCTTCTCATGAAAGGTTCTCTCAACTACACCAATATTTGAATAATGTTAACTAGGGGACTTTGTTCCCTCATAATCCTTTTGATACTAGCACAACGCTATATCTCCAAGTTCACTCTCAATCAGCATTCGCACGAGACAAACATCAAAAGGATAGCATGATTCATAATATTGAGGCTTCTTCAAAGCAATATTGGGCCATCCAGATTAAATATTATCTTAAACTAGGTAATATTCCACCTGGATTGTCGCATGCCACAAAGCGAGCATTCAAACAAAAGGTGGCAAAATATGTCTTAATAGGAGACATAATGTATCATCGGAGTTATGAAGGTATCCTCCTTCACTGCTTAGACTCACAAGAGTCAGCTTGGGCCATCACCCAAGCACACGATGGTACATGTGGTGGCCACTTTAGCGGTATGGCCATCACCAAGTGCATTCTTCGCATGGGCTATTATTGGCCAACTTTAGAGCAAGATTGTTGTGCTTATGTTAAGAAGTGCATGAAGTGTCAACACCATGCAAATTTAACACACGTACCTTCATAGGCCTTACAACCGATTCAATCGGTCTGGCCATTTGCACAATGGGGGTTTGATTTAATTGGGAAAATCTCACCTACCTCATCGGGCCATCACACGTTTATCATAACGACAACTGAATATTTCACAAAATGGGTGGAAGCAATTCCCCTTACCACAATGACTGGACCTCGCATTGCGGAGTTCATACTACATAACATTATATGTCATTTTGGTATTCCATCCAAAATAGTATCGGATAATGGAACACCCTTTAAAAATAAGGATGTGCATGCATTAACAACAAAGTATAACATAAAGCATAGCTTTTCCATGCCCTATTATCCATAGGCCAATGGGCAAGCAGAGGCATCAAATAAAATAGTAGTAGCCATCTTGAAGAAAACCATTCAAGAAAATCATAAAGATTGGCATAATCAATTACCTCTTGCCCTTTGGGCCTATCGCACTAGCATTCGGACGCCCACTGGGGCAACTCCATTTTCACTAGTGTATGGTGCTGAAGCCATCATGCCTCTAGAGTTAGAGATTCCATCGCTACACATTTCCATGCAAGAATTCATCGATGATGATACAACTAGGCAAGCTCGGTTAGATCAGTTAACGTTGCTTGATGAATGACGTGTGAATGCCCTCGAGCATCTACGTGTTTATCAAGAGCATCTTAAGAGAGCTTACAACTTGAAAGTACATCAGAGAGACTTTCAAGTAGGTGATTTAGTTCTAAAGGAAAACCAACAAAACTCAAATTTGCCCTCCAATTTGTGAGACAAATTTGTAGCAAACTGGCTAGGTCCATTCATCATTACACATCAGATTGGACCTAGAACTTATCACCTAGCATCCATAAAAGGAAATGAAGAGCCTGAACCCATGAATATAAGTCATTTGTGACCATTTCATGCTTAGAGCACCAATAAAATACCCCTAGGTAGTCGTAGACACTTTCTAAGTGTCATTACCCGCCTAGGTCACCCTAAAGGCTCCTAGCGGTTTTTGACCATCTAGGTCACATAAAAAAGCTCCTAGACTATCTACGATCATCTAGGTCAACCTTAAATTCTCCAAAGGCATCCATAAGCCCTTTGGTCACAACCAAATACCCCTAGGTAGTCGTAGACACTTTCTAAGTGTCGTTACCCACCTAGGTCACCCTAAAGGCTCCTAGCGATTTTTGACCATCTAGGTCACATAAAAATCTCCTAGACTATCTACGATCATCTAGGTCAACCTTAAATGCTCCAAAGGCATCCATAAGCCCTTTTGTCACAACCAAATACCCCTAGGTAGTCATAGACACTTTCTAAGTGTCATTGCCCACCTAGGTCACCCTAAAGGCTCCTAGCAGTTTTTGACCATCTAGGTCACATAAAAAACTCCTAGACTATCTACGATCATCTAGGTCAATCCCTAAAAGCTCCAAAGGCATCTATAAGCCCTTTGGTCACCTTAAAATTCTCCTAGGTAGTCCATGATCATCTAGGTCAACCCAAAATGCCCCTAGGCAGTCTATGAACCTCTAGGTCAACTAAAATGCTCCTAGGCAAGTCTACAACTATCTAGGTCAAACCTAAATGCTCCAAAGGCATCTATAAGCCCTTTGGTCACCCAAAAAGCTCCAATGGCATTCATTAAGCCCATTGGTCAACTTGTACATATATATATATATCAAAAATTACAAAAAAAATCATCAAAATCATCAAAATACAAAAATATTGCATTGTATTGCATTTCTCATCACTTGCATTATAATCATAGTTGCATTAGGCATACTCATCATTGCATTATGCATCATTCCAAATTGATCATATATGTCTAGCACCAGGTCTGTACATTAGGCATATGGTAAAAATTCATTGTTATCATATGACAAGTTATACCACCTATTTATATTACATATATTAGCTACATTTACACCTCATAGTATATGTCTATTTCTCATCACTTAGCCATTGTTAGTAAAACATAGTTAAAGTTTTTAGTCACTCAACCATATCTAGTTGTCTTCTCAAGATTTTGTAGAAAGCTAGCATGATTTTTAGAAGGTAGAATCCTACTTAGATAATGCTTGGTATACATCAAAATCCCAACACAATTTTCACATTAATAAATCCAAGTCTAGCACAAGGAAAGATGAAAACTATGAAGTAGTCTAGGTTACTTTCAAGAGAAAAGGTTATCTTGCTCATCCCCCTATGTGAATGGTTCAAATATGCTAAGAATTGAAAAAAGGACAAGTTCCTCCTTACCCAAAATCCCTTACCCTACACTGGGGTAAGTATCCCAAAGAAATAAAATCAGTAATGATTATTATCCCCCAGTATTGAAAACATACATTGCCCTACACTGGGGCAAGTATCTCAAAGAAATATTCCAAAGAAAATAGTGATTATTATCACTCCCAAATATGCATAAAGAAATAGTGATTATTATCACTAGGAAAAGCAAAAAAGAAATAGTGGTTCTCACCACTATTAAAATCCCTTGCTCAACAAATCAAAATGAGCAAATTCCCTTGAGAAAGTCAAAGAAAGGTAGGGACTCCAGAACTTGAATCCCTAGAATTCTCAGCATCAGAGAACCATAAGGTGATCCTCATTACAGGTTTGGTGGATAGCCTACTTGTCAATGGTGGTAGCCTCCCGCATGATGATATGTCTATCACTTAAGCAACTTGTTTAGGTATAGACCAATGTTTGAATGTGGATGAGCTAGCTTGTTGTAACCTAGGTTATATAGTGGTCTAATCCAACTAAGTACGAAACTCAGGATAATGAGACTCACAGAATGATCTCTAGTGCTGATGGGCTGAATAAATCCCATTTGCACTAGGGTAATCTTATGTGTTATCATGGTAATGAACTCACGTGCACACACAGGGATATTGATTATCTTGGTTATCTTAGTAGGTGCATACTTTGTCAAAATATCTTGTATAGTTAGTATATGAATTTTGATTAGGTAACTAGAGTGTTTGAGTCTCTTAAAAACTATCAAATAAAATCATATCACATTACATTATCCATTCCATTTTACATCATGTTGTCACATGTTTGTCAAAATTACAATGTCCATCAAATAAAGTGTTATAATAACATGAAAATAATCAAGATACATTTTGTATAGTCTATGGTGCTAGCATATAATGTGTCAAATAGTCATTGTAAATCCATCATACAAAAATTAAATCTAATCAAATCATTACTTTCAATCATACACATTTAAAACTTTTGTTTATTAAGTGATATTCATGATCTAGGATAGATACCGGTTAAATATTAGCAATAATATTTAGATGGCCACTGACTATTTTATGCATACCTTTTAATTTACAAAAGCATATAAAATGAAGCATCCACATCTACATATCATCAAATCACATCATCGGATAAATACATGCATCCATGTTAGACATCCATCATAACATCATATAGCAAATATAAAAATTGCATTCATATCATAAAGTAGTCAAATGACATAATGATCAAAGCTAAGTCATATATATATATATATATATATATATGTCCATATATGTAAAAGCCAAAAGCAACATCATAGTCCATAAACTACCCATAGGCTACAATAAAAGTGAGTCATCCGACTTCGCAATCCAAAAAACCAAAAAGAACCATCAGAGTCCGCTGACCATGGTCACGCAGGACCGGTACCTCGACTCTCTCCTCTGCTCTTAGTATGAGTCCATCATGAGCTCCTCGACCTGCTTCCCCCTGATCTGCTACCTCTAGATACCTCCATCCTCTGAGAAGTACTCGAAGCCCTCATCCGAGTAGACGAGTGTCCCATCCCGCTCCCCTAGCTACGCTGTGATCCAATAGCTAATGCCCGATCTGGTATGCACCCCTTACAGTGCACTATCTCATCCTCCATCATATCCATGTAGGCATGCTCCTCTCAACACCTAGTCTGATAGGTCACTACCAAACCCTAGAGATGTGCTATCTCCTCCTGCATCCTAGCTAGCTCACCACTATTGGACTCCCCATGGCTAGGGCCCTATCTACCGACCTATGCCTAAAATGTAGCTATCACTACTGCCTGCCTCTCCATATCCTCCTATGCACTCTACACCTATGCCTATAGTAAAGCTTGATCACTCTACAGCTCTATGATCCTAGCATCTCATGCTGCTAACTCTGCCTACAGACCCTGATCTCCCAAGTCTCCCTCATCAAAGCCAACTAGATCCTGTACATCTATCAGCTCCACCCTATCCACTGACACACGCTGATGCACAACTCGCTCACCTGTGTCTACCTCCTCATCATCTAGAGACTCACCAAAACCCTCCTCATCTAGAGCACCCCTAGCTACATCCACTATCCTCATAGCTGCATCCCCTCCTAGTGGTCCCTCCCCTCACCACTACCGCATGACCCACCATGCATCATACTCCTCTATAGTGCCTACATCATCTAAGTCTGAGACTACCACCTCAAAATCTGACTCATCTCCCAACTCCTCTACCATAGGCCATGCTAGAGTCCTCTCATCCCCATGATGATGATAGACCATCGGCTCACCGAGAAATCCCTAGTATAGCCCAAACTATCATAGCACATGATCATAAGAGAAGTACTCTCGCTCTATGCCATGTCACCCTATCAACCACCTACCTCACCGAACTCGGCATAGATGTGTCGAAGCCTCATCCTAGGTAGGACAATCCCTGTAGGGTCTCCACTCGATATCCACTACCCTGAGCCATGCAAAAGCCTCTGCATAGTGCTCTACCTCCCTAGCATAGCATCGGCTATACCCTGACTCATGTGACCTCATCCATAGCTCTCCATAGCCAATCTCCCTATCTGGTAGCTCTGCTCGAGTGGTCCATGGTAGTCCTCATGGTCTCTCCACCATAATATGCTACCAAGCCCAAGACTATAGTAGAAAGCTATAGCCCAAACCCTTCCACCCATGAGAGTGGATCTCATATAGCTCACCGTATAACTATGCCAATAAAGTAGGACCCCAAGCCATCACTATCGGCTCCTCCTCTGTGCAGTCAACTAGAGTAAAGACTAGCTCTATTAGGTTCCATGGGAACCTAGCTCCTGAAGAGTCGGGTAGTAGCATGTTGCTGATCAAGGTCATCAAAAAAGTGTGCCTAATGCCAAGCGCACCCTCCTGGTACCATCTAGACACTAGAATCCCTCCACTAATCATATCAGTCAAGACATCCTCCCAGCACGCGTCGAAGTACCTCCGCACTATGACCTCTCATCGCTCCATCGAAGAAGATACTATCTAGTGCCCCTATATCAAAATACGTAGTATCCGATAGACATCCTCTAGTGTCACTATCATCTCCCCCATAGCTAAATGGAAAGTGTTAGTGCGAGGGTCCCATAGGTCTATCAAAGTAGTCAGATAGGCGCGGTCTCCCACCATGGGATCTAACCACGTAACTTGCTTCAGACCGATGGCATCGAGCCAATGCTAGTATGTAGTAGTCAAATGGTCTCTAGTGACCTGAAAGAGACTTGGTACCCTATACCGACTCCTAACTATCTGCTCATGCAAATCAGGGTGTCAAACAGGCCCTAAAAATGCAAATTTTTGCTATAAAAACACTAAAAAACACATAAAAAGGGCCTTTTTTGGCCCAATTTTTGGCCGTCCCACCTAGGGACGGCCCCTAATTTGGTAGCCATCCCACCAAGGGATGGCCACTAGTAACCATCCCTCACAGGGACGGTCCCCAAACAGGGGTAAAATAGGGTCAATTTGACCCTTAAAAATGCCCTAAAAACCTTAAAAAACACAAAAAAATGATTTTTAACCCTAATTTTTTGCAAATAAAGCATGCATAAGGTTAAATTTTATGTATTTCAGTCCTCCTAGGGTTTCTTAAATCATGGGTGTGGCTGTAGTCATGAAATTAGAGCAGAAATTGCAAAAATTCAATAAAATAGGGCAGAGGAAGCATGTAATCCATACCCGTTTCGCACTGGCTCCACCGCCCGATGCATCCGCTGGTTGGATCATGTTGTGGGTTGATATTTTAGTAGTTCTCCACTTCATAAAACTCTCTCCTACCTCCTCTCCTCTCCAACTTCTCCAAGCAAGTTGCACAAATGAGCTAAAATGGCCCTTTTTGGCCTTTTATAGCTCCAAAAGAAGTCGACCGCTCCTGGGTGGGATGAGCACACTTTTGGCTGGCTTTACCACCATAGGATATTCATAAATACTTCCCTCATCCCCACCTAGGATGGTCACAAGAAAATTGCACTTAAAAACATCAAAAATATCAAAAAATGGGCCAAAAACCCACCAAAAACAAGGCAGATTGGGCAAGAAAATGAGAGGGATCTAGACTGAACCTATAATAATTTTGGATGCATAAAAAGACTCTATTTTAGTCCCCAAGAAGGCCTCCATGGCTGGACCACTCCACGGGAATGAGATATTGGGCCTTTTGCCTCCAAAACTATTCATCAAAACAGTCAAAAATCACCTCCGAACAGGTATATAGTACCATGGGTAAAATAGAGAGTTGCCCTAATTAAGTCATATGTGTCAAGTGACTCATCACTTTAGCATTTTTCATGCCCTCATAGACTCATCGCTTGAGGGGGTAGTCATCATAATGAATTCATAAATCGAATCAACATTTAAACACTCAGAAGTGTAAAATTCCATGCATTCAAAAGAATCTTGGCTAAAGATAAATTTTCAAGCCCATGTTGGGGCAAAGAATCAGCATAAGAAGCAAATTAAATAGGCTTGACCTCCTTGAAACCTCAGGAATTGACCCATGTGAAGGTTTACAAGAATACAAGGCACCAAGACCTAGTATGCCCTAAGCCCCATAAGACTGTTACTACAACACGACTGAAAGGTATACCTGCAATCGATCCTTCGACTATGTCAATAGAAAGGATTCCAAGAATGTATGCTTTTCCACAATGAAGGCATCCAAAGTTGATTAGGTTAATGAACAACCTTGATCATTCGATGATTTAGTGATCTATTTTTTCTCAACGCTTTGTTTCACATCACGCATCCCAAAAATGGGGCATCTGTAGACACCTAAATCACGTAAATCGGATAAGACTATCAGTGCATTACATATGCCCTCTTATCGACAACATATGGCCTTATTAGGCACCCCTCTAGGCTAGAAAAAGGCTTCCAAAAGCCTCCAAAACTTAGTTTGGAGGGTTCCTAGCAGTCTGGGGCAGTTTTGGGGCTCCTACTGGTGGCCGTCCCACCCAGGGATGGCCATAGTTGGTGACCGTCCCACCCAGGGATGGCCATCAACAACCATCCCTGGGTGGGATGGCCCCTAACTGGACCTTTGAAAAAGTCAAAGGATGCGCTAAATGGCAATCCAAGACTACCATTAGTGCATGTCCAATCACCCCAAATTGATTGGGGACCTGCTAATGGATAGTAGGATAGTTTATTGGGAGCACCCAAAGGGGCAACCTTCTCCCAATCATGCCATGACACGATTAGGACACATGGCATCACCTGCCTCGCATGGAAAAGATGCCATTTTGCCCTAAGTGCCCTCTTGGGCTATAAAAGGAGCTCCAAACTCCCAATTTAAAGGAGGAGAATTTGGATAATAGAGCAACGAAGTGCTGCCCAAATCATATCCCACCATTTGCAAACCAAACAACACCTTTGCCTTGGCCTTGAAACCCTCTTCATTTTGAAGGCGATTTTTAGGGGCAAATAGGCTCGAACCACCAAACCCAAACTGGCCAAATTGGAATATTCTTTGGCCCCATCTATTGACAACACCCCATACCACTTTTGGACCAATTCCCAAGGCCATAGGTGACAAAACTAAGGTAGTTTTGTGACCGCCCCACCTGGGGATGACCAGTAGTCTGCCCATGGCACACCCAGGGATGACCACAAAATAGGTTGGAATTTTAGATAAATTCCTCCATAGTCCCCTTAGGAATGTCTAGAGGAACCTATGGTCCAAATTTGAGGTAGTTTGGAGGAGTTTTGATGCAAGTTTGGTGATCCCCAATGTTGCAGGTCTACATGGCTCACCCCGGGATGACCAATAGTTAAGCATAGTTTCACCCTTGATATTGCCTCCAAAGTTGCTTATTTGTATTTATATCATCTTATATATATGCATATGCTTATTGTAGATCAGTTTTTATATATGTAGATCACTTTGTTTGGTTGTAGCATATGCCTCTTTTACTATGTTTTCAAGGCTTTCTTCATTCTATGAAACAGGTGCTATTAACCCCATTTTAGTCCCTTGTGTGTAGGTCCAGGTAGTTCTACGTAGAAGGAAGGAGCTAAGAAGACCAGAAGAATAGGTTGAAGGATAGCTCTCAATCGTGGGATGCGATATTTACATAAACAACCATAGTTTACACCACTTTGAGGCCCCTTTCAAGGGACTAGATCCCTTGAACATTGTAATGGAAGTTGTATCAATTTGTAAAAGCCCTCAAGGGGATATTTGTAATCTCATATTTGAAGCTATACATTGATTAAATAGAAGGATAAATCCACCATTTGGTTATACATTTGCTTCATTTTGATAGATTACAAGTTTATGTGTTATTTCCTTTGAATGCTTTATAAATGCTTTACATTGCAATGGAATGCCCTTAAGGCGGTGTAGTAAATTTCACATCTTCACATCTGCTTATTGTTATCCTTAGAATAAGATATTGTTGATAAGTTTTGTGATTGTAGGAATAGGTGTTTATTTTTAGGCAAATGGATAAGTCGAATTTGTTGCCCACCTTTAGGTGAAAAGAAGGAGATTATTTGCATAAGGTAAGGTGGGATATGATGTATAGTACTTAAAAGCACCTCAAGTTGTGTGTACATGGAAGCTCACTGAAACAACTTTATTTAGGAGCATCTTGCCTACTGATTGCATAATGTTAGTATTTGCATGATAAGATTGTTTGCATTGTGCATATGTTTGATGGGTTTTAATTCATTTCTTGAATGGTTTCCAAATGGATTTGGAATATTATTGAAAAATATGTGGAAAAATAAAATTAAAAATATAAATAATAAATAATAAATAAAAATAATAAAATATATCATTTATGAGTAAATTTTAATAAAAAAATAACAATATATAACAATAATAATAATATAAAATAAATAATAATAAATATTATTAAATAAAATAACACATAGCACTCTATGTGGTACTCTGAAGGTTTAAGCCACCTGACAATTGTTTTTAACAACTAAGCATGCAAGATACTTATGTGGCGATGATTACATAAGTATAAACTTCTATAAATAAGTGGAGGTAAAAAATGTTTGAGGCTATCTGGTCTGGAATTTTTGTATAAGGTCTGGAATTTTTGTATAAGGTCTTTGTTGAAGTGGAATATTTGTTGAGTTTGGATTTGATTAAGGGTAGCTCCTCGAATCCTATCACAAATAATATCAGGTTGGATTCCAACAACGTATCACTTTACCTCTTGAAGTATTTGAACGTTGAGTTTATTTTTCTTTCTTGATTGTTTGATGTGTTATGTTGTGTATGTTTTCTTTTAAAAAGAGAAGTGTGCTTGCATATTGCATTCTTTCTATTATGGAATATTTTATTTGGCCATTGTACAAATTGTATTCTTTCTATTGTGGAATATTTTATTTGGCCATTGTACAATAGATATTATATATGGATTTAATAAAATTATAATAAGCCAATGCCTGACTTCTCTTGCTCCTCTCACGAATATGTTGTGCTATACCCCTGTTGAAGACATACTAATAGATGAATGCCCAATTGGTTGTCTAATATCCTAAGAATGAGAATTGGTATTGAAAGGCTTGGTGTATTTGATTCATTTCACAGTGCACATTTTTACTTTGAAAATAATAGAGATAAATATTAAAAGTATGGTATGCATGATGTATAAGATATGTTATGATCTAATTTTTTTTTTCAACTAGTTGCATCTATTAAAAATGTCGTGCTTACCCTTTAATGCATCAATATGATATTGAGAGAAAACGTGGTTTAAGGGATCATTGTTGGAGACCTATTAATAAGTTTAATAGTTACAGAGTGATAGACTAGAAAATACAATCATTATGAAGGAAGATTAGCCTTCGATGTTAAAATTAATGTTGGAATTTTTATATTCTCCTCCTTATGCTATTGTAATATATCTTTACTCAAATGTAATTGGAATGTTGATAGCTCCTTTTAAACTATTCATATATATATTATTACGAGTGCTTGTAATGTATCTCTTAACTAAGTTTTAATTTAAGATAAGCTCGAGCATTGGTTTTATTTTGAAAAGCTTAACATATTATATTGAATGTGTTCATTTATTTCTTGAAAATCGATTGACGATGTACAAATATAATAACTGTACGTGCTTTGTTAAAATATAGACATTTGATAGGTTCTATATGGGCTAGACGTAGGTCTATTTTCTTCACAGCTAAAGACCTTGTATGAAAGTGTTTTTTCTAGTTGAAAGATTTTAATTATGGCTAAAAATCACCTTTTCTTGGGTAATGTCTGAAACATAAATTGAATAGGTTGTATTACCTTATAAACCGCCTTCTATAATATTACATTAAACCCATGGAAAGTTAAAATGACCTACCTGCAAATTTGAAGACAACTAGCCTGGGTTTAACTCAAAAAACTAAACCCTTGGACCATATTAAATTGATAGGTAGAATTACTATTTTCTTATGCATAGAATACTATAAGGTTGTAAGTGTGTCCTCCTTCGAAATATGTGCTTATATGGGAAGTTTGAGTTACTCGATTTAGTGAAAACCATGCTGTTATGAAAGATTAAATGTATAGTCCTTAGACTTAAATATTATTTAATTACTTGTTGTAGGACTTAATTTTTAATTGATAAAACTTTGAATTTATTGGGAAATGTTTTTGTGAAAACCAAGAGGAGTTAAACATTCCTTATATGTCCTCCTTTGTGCTTTAATTTATTATTAAATGTAGTAAGAATGTCATTAGACTTCCTATGCATTTGGAAACAAACCTTAAAGTTGATAACATAATGCTTAGGGTTTTTAAAAATTAGTTTTAAACTTTTATAGTTTTCATTTACCTTATATTTTGGATGATTGTGTTTACATTCAAATGAATTGGTTTAAAAATGAATAGCTTTTAAGATTGAAATAATAGGCGCTCGTTCCTAGAATGTCTAACGCGATGTGTATTTGACAACGCAGGCACTTGGCTCAAATATAATAAAATGGATTTATATGGAGTTAATGATTGTTTAATTTTTATAAATTACCTTTAGCTTAGTTCATTTAATCAAAATATTATCTAAATAGGTGGTAGTATTTGATTTAGCAGTTAAACATTAGTATAGTAGTTAGAAGTCCCTTCTCTTTTATAAGTATTCATTTGTTATAATGTCATATCTAATTTGTTTATTAACTTTTTTAAAGTATATTATTTGATTAATGGTCTATTTTAGAATGATTGTCTCAATATTTATTCTAAAAATTCATTTATCTTTATAGTTCATAAAAAGATATATGGACATAATATAGAATTTAAATCCTTTGCTTAACTAAATTAAGGAAAAAATATATTTTTAACAAAGGCATGAACTCCTTTTTAAGAGAGTTGCTTCCCAAGTATGAAAGTATGAATCTTAGGCTCAATGAGCAATTTAAATTTCTTTAACCATCGAGAAGGATGTACGATCTAACAAGAAACATTCTAATGCCTTATCAGGCCAGATGAGAACTCACACAACACTAATAATTATAGGTAGGATAATTGCTATGAATCGATATCAGCTATTTTCTAGCAATCATGACCTGGATAAGAGGTCCTATTACCATGAACAAGTAACAAAGGATGGAATGGGTTGCCATATCTAGGTTGATATGTGAGTAGTACTATGAAGGGTCTCATGACCTATGTTCAATTGAGAAACTGCTAGCAGAATACCAGATCCACGAGAAGCTAGTTACCGGTGCTATAAGGTTCAATGACAAGTTGGTATAGGACAAATTCTCATAAATTAAAACATAGCCTGATATTTCTAGTCTCGAGATAGAGAAATGATGGGATCTAATTGACTCCATAGGATGATGGACTCTCAATTAGGCACTAGGTATACTATCACTATTCCCTAGGATGACTCTAAATGAGAGAGAAAAAAAGATAAATTGTTAACCATAGAATAAGGGCAAGAAACCTAAGTACTCCATGCTATGGGGTGGAGAAATTATGCATCCATTGTTCTAGGTGATATGGGGCCCTAGAAAGGAAACCCCATAACATGAATTTAGACCTCTAGTAAAGTAGAGGAGTGAGTTCACAAAATGGCATATAAATCAATATTTGGCCAGTATCAACTATTTAAGGGACCATCTACATTGGCCAAAATCCTTGAAATGAGTATCTTTATGCCTAAGTACCAAATAAACGATGGGTGATGTATAGACTTACCATAAAATAATTTATATTTTTGGTTGAAATTTTTCTATATGATTCTAGAGAGAAATGTTGGAATATGACAATTGAGTATGTTAGACTTGGGTTGTTACATTTGGTATCAGATCCTAGGCTATGAAGCCCTAGGCCATTTTTATGTGACTTTAAATTAACATAGCTTTTTTTGCATCCAAGAAAAATGGTGATCTCTTTGAATAAAGTTGAATTATCTTAGTAAGAGGTGCTTGTTGAGGGTCCCAAGAAGGGACTAAGAAGGATCATAAGAGATTATGAAATAGAAGCTGGGGTAGAAGCATCCTGTAGACTTGTCAGAAAGGACAAGGAACCCTTAGAAAAAATCCTTAAAAGGAAGATAACTTGGCTAAAATGGTGCAATTAATGCAAGAAAAAATAAACTAGCAGAGAGATCATATGGAACAATAGACAGTTTAGCTAAAAAATAATATGGAACATCAGAAGGTACAATTGGCTCAACAATAAGAGTTTATGGAGCACTAGAAGTTACAAATGGCTCAACAATAAGAACTGATAGTTTAACAAAAAAAGTTGATTGAAAATTTATCTAAAATAAAAGATCCAGATGAAAGCCAAGATGACTTACTTGAGGGTTCTAGCCAAAATAAAGTGCTGAATTAAACAAGTATTTGAGAAATATTAGTGGAGATGGTGAGGCAGTTGAAAAATAGATAAATGATGCTGAAGCTTATTATTCAATGAAATAGATTTCATCAAAATCAAAAAAATCTTGGGCAGTCCTTCACCTTTATGGAAAAACTCTAGATTGGTGGATGACCTATAGAAAGTCCAATCATGTTGAACTAGCTAATGTTTCTTGGAAAATATTTTTGAAGGAATTAAAAAATAGATTTCTAACACAACAATTTTATATAGAGAAATTTGTAGAATTTATCAACATACCTAAAAAAAAAAGGTCTATTCATGATTATTATCAAATATTTATGCGGTTGTTAAATTATGTACTTGAATATGATGATAATGAAAAGCTTAAGGTGTAGAAGTTCATACTGGGGTTACATCCAATACTAGGGTTTATAATTGGTTTGTTGAAACCAAAGGATCTTTCAGAAGCATGTGACTTAGCTCGTCATGAAGAAGTAAATCAAAAAAATAAGAAGGCTTACTATCAGAAAGCTATAGAAAAAGAAAGGGATGACCCTTGAAGAAGAAGGAATTTTGGTCCTGATAGAGGGGGCAAGGAACAATTCAAGAAATCAAAGGATGGAGATAAATATAGAGGTGATAGTAAAAATAGATGCAGGGGTAGTTTTAGAACTACAAAGGCAGACAACAAAAGAGGAACTTCAAGAATGATCAAAATCCCTTGGAATAGAATTAAGGAAAAGAGTCTACACCATAGGTTAGGAATGCTGAAGGTAGAAAGAAAAAATCTCCTCTTGATGGTTTCTACATATGCACCAGAGCACATTATGCTAATCAATGCCCACATAGAGCCAACAAGAAAAAATTAGCTAAGGAGTCTACACATAAAATATATGCAACAAGTAATTATGCTCTTACCAGCCAAGCTACACATTTTATTTTGAAAGGAAGAATATATGATAGAGATGTTCATATTTTAATTGATAGTGGGGCTATTGATAGCTTTATTTCTATTAGTTTGATAAAGGACATACCATAAAGGCCTGGATTTATGAAAAATGGGTGGAAGGTCGAGTATGGGTTAGGATAGACCTATATAGTCAATCAGTGTCTATTTGATCCTTAAATCACCTTACCTCAGGGAAAAACCAGGTGGCATGTTTATGTAGCCCCCATACATGTATTTGATATCATTTTAGGTATAGATTGGCTTAGAGTGCATAAAGGTCTATTAAATTTTGAGGAGAGATGGTTAGATTTTACTAATGATACTAAGGAATGTATCCAAGTCTACTATGGTTGAGACTCACTTAAATCACACTTTTTATCTGCAATGCATGTAAATAGGAATTTAAGAAAAGGAGGTAAGCTCTATATAGTCAAGTTGAATAAAAAAGAAGATATTGAATCTAGTATGGGTATATTTCAACAATGCCCTGTGTTGAATGAATTTAGGGATATATTCCCAAAATATTTGCTAGGTTTTCCACCTCAAAGAGAATTTGATTTTTACATAGAACTACTACCTAGAACAAAACCTATCTATCGGGCTCCATACAAAATTACTCCTATAGAGTTGTGAAAACACGAGATTCCGAAAATAAAAAGGATAAACTAACATTGCAATGTAAATGAAACAAAAATAACGCTTAAACCCAATGTTATTGAAAATTGCATAAAAAGAAAGAACATGAACACAAGATATTAAAGCAATATAAAAATCGGCCCTTTTATTGATATGCTTTTCAATTTCGTGTTACAATGCGTCTCCTTCCTTTTTAAGGGATAGGAGCGTTAGATATTGCTCTTTACAACTTATTCTAGAATTCCTTCTTCTGCGTGCCCACATGTAAGATGGGTGAACCAAAATGTTGTCGCCGCTTGCATTGACAAAGGTCGATTCCTCGCTGCTCCTCCAATGCTACCAATTTGCGTTCAAAGAAACAAACAAAGAATAAGTAGCACCTGTGTATGAAAAATAAAAGATAAATCTAACTATGGCTAAAGTGAATCTAAATGAACTGAAAAACTTGACAAAAGCATAAACATGAAACTAGCTAAATACTATAAAAGAAATAAAGCGGGGGGGGTGCCCGAAGGCAAACCACCCACGGGTGAAACTTTGCTTCGACACCAACCCGCTTAGGATGGGTCCGAAACCTGATGCGATGTGTTGTCAAAAAATTGGTGGGATATTTTAGTCAAAAAAATCAGTGTTGGTCCTTGATTCGTGCCTTCAAAAGTCACCCAATAACCTCTCTTTCGATTAAGAGATTATGGATGTTGAAAACACAAATCGCAAGTAAATGAATTAGTAGCACTTCGTCGCTCAAAATGCTCCTGCTCGGTATATCTTTTGGGTGAGGAAACTCACCATTTTTATAGACCCAAGGGGTCTCTTTGAATTAACATGCAAAAGTTTTTCTTTGCATGAATGCTTTTTGTGTGAAAAGAAGACTCTTCTTGATCAAGGGATTCTTAACTGTCTCTGTGCATGTCTTTGTGTGTTTTAGAAAAGCTCACTTGCACTCCCATGCAATGAAGGAATAGCTAAGTGGCAAATCTGAGTTGTCCTAAAAAGCTCACTCTCATTCCCATGTAGTGAAGGGAACATCAATTGGTAGATATGAGTTGTCAAAAGAACTCACTCGCACTCCTATGTCATGCAAGAAAAGCTAAGTGGTAGTTCTGAGTTGTTACATGCCGAGATTTGACTTTTTGCCGATCAAACCTGGCATTCGTCCCACCCCGAAGCAAGCGCTGGTAATCGTCCCTGGGTGAGACGAGTATCAGTCAGCACTCATCCCTGAATATGATGAGTAAAACCAACACTCGTCCCTGGGTAGGACGAGTAAAACCAGCACTCATCCCTGGGTGGGACGAATAAGAAATAAAATGTCTAAAAGGTGCCAAATTGGTTTTTGACTTGCAAAACTACTGTGTGAGTGGTTAGAACCACTATTTAACCTCTGAGGGCTGCCTTGGGGGTTGTGTGTGTTAGTGCGATCAGTGCTTGTTGTCACATAATCGGATTGGTGCTATTTTGGTGTCTAGAGATGCCCCTTTTTGGGAAGCGCTACACATGGTCCAATGCTGAGCAAAAATATATAACCAAAGCACTAATGATTAAGGTGTTCAGTAACCTAACCAAATTTTGATGCCCCACGTATGGAAAGGGGCACGCATTCTTGAATCCTTGCATCTGATGAGCTGAGGAATTTAAATCAAGCATTAACCTGGTTTGGTGAGGTATTACTTGAACTTAGACATTGATCAATCATGAAGAGGCAAAGGGCGCAACCTTTTGTTGTGGGAACCTTGAGCTCATGATTCACAAATGCCAAGTATATGATCGCTTTGTGATGATTGCTTGTTTGCTGCCCCAAGCGAGGGCGCGATTGTCTTTTGCAATGATCCTTTGAATGCGTGTCATTTCCAAGACTGGGTATAATGTTGTTGATTGGCAACTAAGTGTGACTACCCCCTCAAGCGACGAATCGATGAGGGAATGACCAACATGAGAAAAGCGACGAGTCGCTTGACCCAAGATGACTTGTGCAAGGGTGCCTTTAGATGGTTTACCGCCAAGCATGCTCGAGCAGTTTCCCGACTGTTTTGACCTATTTTTGGTGAGTGTGAACCCATTTGGAGATGCCATTTGGGGTGAATATTGGCGAAAATCCATCTTTCCGTGGAGCGGTCTAGCTATGGTAGCCTTCTTAGGGAGTAGGATAACGACAAGGTATACCCCGACATCAGTTTTCTTATGCCAAGAGGTTAAGTGCAAGAGCACTTTTGTCCGGCAATTTTTTTTTTTTTTGTTTTTGTCATGTAAAAAATTTTTGTTTTTCTTTTTTTTTTACTTGTCCCGTGGGGGGACGATTACCGTGATGGTACTCGTCCTGGGGTGAGATGAGTGCGCCACGGTGGTACTCGTCCTGGGGTGGGACGAGCGTGCCGAAGAGCGCTCGTCCCGGTCAGGGACGATTACCGACTGACAAAAAGTATAAATATGTGAAAATGACGGTTTTGGCTCATTTGCATTGTTCAGTGATTGCGATTTGGAGCTCTAGGGAGGAGGAGGTAGATTTTCTGACGCGAAGCGCTGCCGGATTTTCCAGCCACCATGAGTGCACAGACCGGGTCGTCAAGCGGCGGAGACGAGGCAAGAACAGTAAGTGCACTATCTCCTCGATTGTGAATTTGAAAAATGCAAATGTGTTTTTATGGTGTTTGTCTTTTGTTTAAAACATGAAACCCTAATTAATTAAATTAAAAGGTGAATGAATGAAACCAAATGAAACGTGGATGCAAACCAATGGAAACTTAGATGGAAAACCATAGGATAAACCCAAAATGAAACTTAGAGTAACACCTTAGGGTAACCATGGTTAAAAATGTTTTTCTATGTGAATGGTAAAACTTAGGTCAAAACCGTAGGTAAACCATGCTCATATTTGTTTTTGTAATTTTTATGAAATTAAAAATGGATGACGTGTTTTATTGAAATGGTAAACTTAGGTCGAAACAATAGGGAAACCATGTCAAAAAAAATTTGTCGTTTTTTATGCAATTAAAGATGCAAAATTGATGAATTTTTTTGTTTTGAAATGGTAAACTTAGGTAAAACCGTAGGTAAACCATGTCAAATTTTTGTCGGTTTTTTTTTTTTTTTTTATGAAATTAAAGATGCAAAATTGATGAATTTTTTTTGTTTTGAAATGGTAAACTTAGGTAAAACCGTAGGTAAACCATGTCAAATTTTTGTCATTTTTTATGAAATTAAAGATGCAAAATTGATGATTTTTTTTGTTTTGAAATGGTAAACTTAGGTAAACCGTAGGTAAACCATGTCAAATTTTTATCGTTTTTTATGAAATTAAAGATGCAAAATTGATGATTTTTTTTGTTTTGAAATGGTAAACTTAGGTAAACCATGTCAAATTTTTGTCATTTTTTATGAAATTAAAGATGCAAAATTGATGAATTTTTTTGTTTTGAAATGATAAACTTAGGTAAAACCGTAGGTAAACCATGTCAAATTTTTGTCATTTTTTATGAAATTAAAGATGCAAAATTGATGAATTTTTTTTTTTTTTGAAATGATAAACTTAGGTAAAACCGTAGGTAAACCATGTCAAATTTTTGTCATTTTTTATGAAATTAAAGATGCAAAATTGATGAATTTTTTTGTTTTGAAATGGTAAACTTAGGTAAAACCGTAGGTAAACCATGTCAAATTTTTATCATTTTTTATGAAATTAAAGAGGCAAAATTGATGAATTTTTTTGTTTTGAAATGGTAAACTTAGGTAAAACCGTAGGTAAACCATGTCAAATTTTTTGTTGTTTTTGATGATGAAATGAAAAATGGATGAATTTTTTTTTTGGTTGAAAAGGTAAACTTAGGTAAAACCGTAGGTAAACCATGTCAAAAAAATAATAATAATTTGATGAAATTAAATATGAAAAATGGATGAATTTTTGTGGTTGAAATGGTAAACTTAGGTAAAACCGTAGGTAAACCATGTCAAATTTTTGTTATTATTATTTTTATTTTTATTTTTATTTTTTGTTTGTTGTTTGTGGATGTATATGTGAATGAAAATATGTTACTGTATAGTTATGCATTTTTGTACATGTGATGGTAATTTGATGTATGTGTTTGATGTTTGTTGTTTTCTATGATGTGCAGGTGGTGAAGAGTCGACATCGAGTACCGACTATTTTTTCTAATGCCCGCGAGGCGTTGAGTGATGATGACTGGGAGTGGCTTGATGCCTTAGGGCTCAAGCATGTGGCTCGGTTGGATGTAGTTGTGGCAGATCGGGCGTACCTTATAGCTTTGATCGACCTGTGGGATGTTCATATGAACACCTTCCATCTTCCGACAGGGGAGATGACAGTCACCCTAGAGGACGTGTATCGGATTCTATGGATTTCGATAGACGGGGTTCCCATTCGGACGACTCCACGAGGCCAGAGGACGACTGTATTGACGCGGTATTTTGGACACGGAGAGGATGATGATGGGATGACCTCATTGGAGAGGGCAGAGCTAGATTGCCATATTGGGGGGATTTTGGTACGGTATTGGTATGCGAGGGGAATGTTGGGAGTGAGGCATGCGGTACTCATGAGCCTCATTTCCAACATGCTCCTACCAGACTCATCAGGAGCAAGGTTCCCATGGAACCTATTGGAGGTGGTGTGGCAGTTGGTGGATTGTCCAGTGACAGAGCCGATTATTATGAGATGGGGTTAGACGCTTTTAGCACAACTATATGATGAGTTATATGAGGTCTGCTGCTAGAGGCGAAATGGGATTGGGTGTAGTTTCTTGTTGCAGTGCTGGGCCTGGCAGCACATAGCCATAGAGCGACCATGAGGGTTGCCTTGGACTACCCGAGCTGACATGGTGGACAGGGACATTGGGTATGGTGCTCTATGGTATCGGTCTGAGGAGCGAGGGCAGAGTCGGCGGTTCACAGGAGATGTGGACCATTACAGAGATGTATTGGCATGACTGACTCTAGGTGATGTGATATGGTGGCCATATCGGGATTGTCCCGCATGGCCAGAGGTTGATGAGTGGCTTCGGTGGGTTCGAAGGGGGAGATGGGTGATTGGGCGGCATGGGACAGAGTAGGAGTACTTCCATTATCTTCGAGTGACATGACAATTTGGGGTATGCTAGGGGTTGCCTAGGGAGCCCGTAGTCTATCGATGTCGGAGTGATGAGAGGACCCTAGCTGCGTCGATCCTCGAGCCATTGGGGGAGGAGTCTGATACTATACTGGACATTCTAGATGTAGATGACGTTGGAGTGACGACCGAGTACCAGGAGTGGTGGACGTTGCGGTAGTGGCGAGGTGAGGGGCCATTGGGAGGAGAGGAGGCAGCGGGAGGTGGAGAGGGTGTGGAGGCACTAGGAGAGGGTTGGGGAGCTCTTGCGGATGTGGAGTTGGTGGAGGTGGCAGAGGCGGGAGATGATTTTGAGGAGGAGCAGCCGGAGAGGCAAGATGCTCCAAAGCAGGCTGACGCTCCAGTCGTGTAGGGGGATACAGAGGCGGGGTTGCACATAGAGGTAGCACGTTTGACGGGGTTGCTACAGAGGCGAGATGGAGAGCTTGTGGAGATGACGTAGGAGAGGGATCTCCTATGGACATAGTTGGCGGGGCAGGGGAGCACAGGGGCTGCGACTCACCAGTAGGCGGGGGATACAGATGCTGCACGAGAGAGGGATCTCCTACGGGTGCAGCTAGCATAGTGTAATGATGCCATCATGTATTATCGTAGGCGAGAGGCAGAGTTGAGGCTACGAGAGGCAGATTGGGGGAGGCATCGATCGGAGATGGAGGCTAAGATTATTCGCCTAGGTGGGCGCATACCAGAGCCTCCGGTCAGTGGCTCGTCGCACAAGACGAGAGATAGCGAGACGAAGCAGTCGGCATCATCTCGATGCAGGCGATGAGAAGAGGGCAAAGCGAGTGGTCGGGAGGCAGGGGCGAGCAGTCGCCCTGAGAGGTCTCAGAGGATGGATACTACGAAGGGTAGCTCTCATTGCACCGATACTACGTGATCATGGTGGCCGACGCCCTAGGTTGGGGGTTTTTGAGATTTTGGATGATGGGAGTGACATCCAAGGACTAGTGCATTGTAGCCTGCGGGCAATTTTTGTTATGATATATATACAGATGATTCTTTTTTATGTTTATACTTTTTCCATGATTTATGTTTATGTGCATGTTTTTACATTGATGTATGCATATGCGATTATGAATGCGATGATTCTAATTTGTATGATGTATGTATATGGAATGAATGAAATGAATTATTGATGAGTTGTCGATGCACCATAGACTGTACACGATTGGATTGACTTGCTAGAGTAATGGGGTTAATTTGTGGAATGCTTGTGCATGTGAAAACTTTGTTTGTGTATTTTGTCTATTTTTTTTTTTTTTTTTTGATGGTGATGTATGGAATGAAATGTATCGGTTGTTCAAAAATGTAGTTAAGCTTTTCTGAGATGCAGATATTGTTAACTAACTAGCCAAGACTATACATTTATCTCGCAAGACTTCTAACAAGGTCTAAATCCGATTTGAATTTAACCAAGTTATTTCACATCCCTGTGTGTGCAATTGAGTTCATTTATGTGGTATTTTTCAGGATACCGCCAGTGCCATATGGGCTTTCAACCGAACCTGTACTGAGGATCACCTAAGTAGCTCCACTAACTCCTTTATTGTATTTAGTTAGATTAATCTACGATGCTATCTAGGATACCATAAGCTAGCTCATCCACATGCAAACATTGATCTGCACACAAGTGAATGTGACAGATATATCGTCATGCGGGAGGTTTACCGCTAGTGACCGATAGGCTATCAACCAAACCGATACTGAAGCTTGCCTCATGACCTGTCGAAATGTTGAGAATTCCAAGGATTCAAGTTTGACTCCCTTCTTTTCTTCAATTGTATTGGGATACTTGCTCTCTTGTAGTGATAAAATCACTGTTTATTTTTATGATAGTACTTTTTTTTTTTTTTTTTGAGCAAGGGATTTGAATATGGAGTGACAAGAATCACTATTGTTTGTGCCTTTTGACGTGTGCACTGTAGGATGTCAAATTTTAGTGTTTTGACGTTTTGCAAATTTTTAATGTTTTGCAACTTTTGAGAACTTGGGATTCATGGGAATTGGGTAGGGATGATGCTTGTCCTTTTGCCAACTCTCAACATTTCTAGGGTCAATTGCACAGGGGGATAAGCAAGATAGCCGTTTCGCTTATGGTAACCGGGATTACGGTGTAGGTTTCATCTTTCCTTCACACAACTTAGGAATTATTTTATGTGTTAATTTGTGTTGGGATGCTACGTAACAAGGTGGGATCCAAGTAAAACTTTCCCATGTAAGATATGCTTAATCGTGTACAATTTTTGGCTAGAAATTAAAGACATCTGAATGACGAAAACCCTATATACATTAGGCGACAACTGACGATGCTAAAATAAAAGGGTGATATGCTGGATGTAGGTGTTTATGAAAATGGATCTGAGGTGAAAATGATGAAATTGCCAAGTAATGATAGCCTATGGTGCTTTTGACTTGTATGACCTAGCGAAGTATGCAATGTATGGATGCAATGCTTAATGCAACTTATATTTTTGTATTTTTAAAAAATTGAATGCAATTGTTTTTATGATGATGATTTTTATGAGAATGCATGGAATGGAAATGCAAATGTTTTTGTGATTTTTTTTTTTTTTTTTTTTTGTATGCATGGAATTGAAATGCAATTGTTTTTGTGATTTTGTTTTTATTTTTTTTTTTTTTTTTTTGATTGTTGAATATTTATGTTGACCAAGCAATTATGGTAATGCTTGGAGCTTTTGGTGTTGACCAAAGGTTTTATAGATACCTTTGGGGCTTTTAAGGTTGACCAAGCGATTTGTAGATATCCTTGGAGCTTTTTGGGATTGACCAAGAGATTGTGATAATCCTTGGAGCTTTTGGGTTGACCAAGCGATTGTGGTAATCCTTGGAGCTTTTTGTTGGACTATGGCTCTCTAGCTGTGGAATGACCTCAAATGAATGATGTTCAAGGGTTCTGTTTCCTTGATTCCTTCAAGAGAGGCAAGCCGGTATGTTCCGGGTCCTATTTTACTATCAATGATGTAAGGACCTAACCAGCTTTGCCACAAAATTGTCCCGAGATGGGACGACAAATTAGAATTCTCTTGGTTCTCTTTTAAGACCAAGTCACCAACCTAAAATTCCCTAAGATGGACTTTCATGTTGTATTCTTTCTTAAGTCGCTCTTGATAGATACGTAAATGCTCGAGAGCATGAACGCGTCATTCATCGAGCAACGTCAGTTGATCTAACCGGGCTTGCCACACAGTGTCATCATCGATGAACTCTTGCATTGAAATGCGCAGGGAAGGGATTTCCAACTCAAAAGGCATGATCACCTCGGAGCCATACACCAGCGAAAATGGAGTTGCCCCAGTGGGCATCCGAATGCTGGTGCGATAAGCCCATAGGGCAAGCGGGATCTGAATGTGCCAATCTTTATGATTTTCTACAACTGTCTTTTTAAGAATGGCGACTAGCATTTTGTTTGATGCCTCTGCTTGCCCATTTGCCTGTGGATAATAGGGTGTTGAAAAGCTATGCTGAATCTTGTACTTTGTGGTCAAAGCACACACATCTTTATTCTTGAATGGTGTCCCATTATCCGAGACAATTTTGGATGGAATACCAAAATGACATATAAGCAAAATAAACTCTGTAATGCGGGCTCCAGTCATAGTGGTCAGCGAAATTGCTTCCACCCATTTTGTAAAGTACTCGGTGGCCATTAAAATAAATGTGTGAAGACCAGACAACGCAGGGGAGATCTTGCCAATTAGATCAAAGCCCCACTACAAAAAAGGCCAAACCGATTGGATCAACTGCAAGGCCTGAGAAGGTACATGTGTCAAATTAGCATGGTGTTGACACTTCACGCACTTCTTCACATATGTGCAACAATCTCACTCCAAAGATGGCCAATAATAACCCATGCGAAGAATGCGCTTTGCAATGGCCATACCGCTAAAGTGGCCACCACATGTACCATCGTGAGCTTGGGTGATCGCCCAAGCGGACTCCTGTTGGTCCAAACAACGAAGAAGAATTCCTTCATAATTTCGATGATACAAAATGTCTCCTAACAAGACATGCTTTGTCGCTTTCTATTTGAATGATCTTTTTGCGGCTTGTGTCAATCCAAGTGGGAGATTACCTAGCTTGAGGTAATCCCGAATGGGTGTGTACCAATCTTGCTAATCAAAAACCTCGATAGTATGAACGACCAATCCCTCTTGAAGTCTATCCCGAACAAAAGCTGAGCAGGAAAGAACTTGTAAAAACAACATGGTGTTGCTAGTAAGAGGGGTCGGGGAGAACAAGGACCCCCAATTGGCTTGAATCAAACAATCTCAAATTTGAGAGAACTTATTCGGAGATGGTTCTATCTGGATCATGTGGATTCCTGGCATCAGATCAGAGCTTGCACGCTCCATTGCAGATTGCGATAATGTTTTAACCTGAATGGTTGTCATTTCACTGGAAGGGTCTTGTGGGATGAGTGACCCCAAGGAGGCCATAGTATCCACAAAATGATTTGATGATCGAGGGAGTGCCTCGATGTCATACCATTCAAGTTGTGCCAAGAATTTGTCCACAAGGACTTTATAAGACCACAAAACTAGACATTTACATTGGTATATCCCCTTTACTTGATTGACAATTAACAACGAATCACCAAAGATGTTCAATTGTTTAATGTTCATGGTGATTGCTATCTAAAGACCTATGAGCAAGGCTTCATATTTTGCATTATTTTTGGTGCATGGGAAGTCTAATTTAAATGACAAGGGCATTGGAGCACCTTGAGGAGTGAAGAATACAATTCCCGCACCACCCCCTTTCTCACATTTAGAACCATCGAAGAATAGGGTTATGTCAGCCTGTGACTCAGGCTCATCAGAATCTGGCGACTCTGAAACATGGAAGACCCCATCATCAGGTAGTTCAAAAATTAGAGGCTGATCATCTTCAAGAGGAGCCTCAGCTAGTTGATCAATGATGACTTGAACTTTTATAGATTTTTGTCCAATGAACTCTATGTCAAACTCCGTCAACAACATGATCCATTTCGTCGTGCGGCTACTATGATAAGTACGACTCATCATGTATCACAATGGATTCTCCTTAGACACAACATACGTCTTATTACTAAGCATGTAGTGGCATAGCTTTTTGGTAGCAAACACCACTGCCAAGCAGAGTTTTTCAACATATGCATAGTTAAGTTCATAACTGACCAGGGTGCGACTAAGATAGTATGTAGCCTATTCTCTGTGAAGTTCAATTTTCTAGGACAACATGGTGCCCAATGCCACCTCAGTGGCTGAGATGTATAAATAGAACGACACTCCTGGTTTGGGTGGTGCCAATACTGGCGGCGAAGCCAAGTACTATTTAATGTCGTCAAAGGCTGACTGGCACTCGTCATCCTAATGAAATGTGACCCCCTTATGCAATAATTTATTCATGGGTCGACATTTGTTAGATAACTACGCTATGAAGCGCTTGATCAACGCAACCTTTCCCTGCAGACTCCTGAGCTGCTTGATGGTGGTTGGGGGATGCATTTCAAGGATTGCCTTGACTTTGTTTGGATCAACCTCAATTCCTCGTTTGGAGACTATGAAACCCAAGAGCTTTCCAGAGGTGACGCCAAAGATGCACTTCTTGGGGTTTAGTCTGACTTTATGCTCAATGAGGTGATCAAGGACCTTACTCAAGTCACCGATGTGATCTAGGCACAAAAGAGATTTGGCCAACAAATCATCCATGTAATCTTCCAAATTTTTGTGCATGTAATCGTGAAAGATGTACGTCATGGCACGTTGGTAGGTAGCTCCAGCATTTTTAAGGCCAAAAGGCATGACCTTATAGCAAAATGTTCCCCAAGGCGTTGTGAATGCCATTTTTAGTTGGTCCTTAGGATTAATACGAATTTGATTGTATCCTGAGAAACCATCCATAAGGAAAAGCATTTCATGGCCCGTTGGAGCGTCTACCAACACGTCGATGCTCGACAAGGGAAGGACTCGCTTTGTTAAGATCTCAAAAATCGGTGCATATGCGAATCCTCCCATCGGGCTTCTTGATAGGAACCATGTTAGAAAACCATGGTGGATAATCCACACAAATGACAAACTGGGCATCCAACAACTTTTGTAACTCATATTTTACCATTAATGCCACTGTTGGATGCATCTTGCATAGTTTTTGCTTGACTGGCTTGATTTTTGGATCAAGCGTTAAATTGTGCGTGACTAGCTGTGGGTCTAGTCCCGACATATCCTTGTATGACCACGCAAAAACCTCCTTCTTTTCCTTAAGAAGGGCAACATATTCGGCTCGCTCTTCGGGAGAAAGACTTACCCCCAGCTTGAGAATCCTTAGATTCATTGGATCTGTGCTGATGTCTACATCAGTCATTGCTTCAACTGACATATGGGATCCATCTTCCAATTGGTGTGGAATTAGGATCAGATGGATATCGTTTGCTGAATTAAGATCATCATTAGGAACGTCAAGTTCCTCTTCGAGCATGGAAGACCTCCCGAGTCTATCCTGGAGTGAAATGAAACATCCCACCACAAGGCCAATACTCTGATGGAGATGGTGGTGTGTCAGCGCGATCCCAATCAATAGCTTCTATGTCTAGATGCAATAATCATGTTGGATTGGTTGGATCATGGATGGGGGTGGTCAATTCAATGGAGACCATGTTGATGAAATGATTGTAATCTCCATTATCGCAAATGTGACAACTCTGACATTCTGGATGTTCTTGGTGCTTTGGATCTAGCTCTGTAGGCACTGGCACAAAGGGATCAGCCCTATGCATGGACCGATAAATAGGGTCTGCCCTAGGTACTGATGGTTTGATAGGGTCTCCAGGCGAGAGATGCTCATTGTATGCTTGGAGTGGCGGGTGCAATAATTGCTATAACTGTGCCAGGTTGAAATGCCGCCTAGGTCTTGGATCTATGTGTAAGTGTTCAAACATGTCATCTATGTCCAAAGGATTTTGTTGTTGTTGAGGTAACCTATGCTCACTGGAATCATTCAATGGGAACATCCTCAAGAAGCTTCCCTGATCGTTATTCATTGGATATTCATGCAAATGATTGTACTCCGACTCATCTTCAGAAGACCCTTCGTGGTCTTGTCCATCTTCCCCTTGTGGGTGAGTCCATGAGGTTTCTCCTTGTTCGGCCGTAGGGAAAGGGTTGTTGAGGTCAACAAGGTTATTTGTTTGCAATGGTAAATAATCCCCCAATGTATAAGTTGTATTTGTATTGACATATGGATCTGATGCCAACCCATCCTTGTTGCCTATCCCTAGGCCTTGCATATTTTCAACCAAGATGTCGAGGGGCAAAGGGTTATTAAACCCTACTCCTGACTTATCATAAGGCATTTGGTATCTTGGTTGACACAAAACACGCATTCCTTATTCATACCGGCCTAACCCGTATCCATGCCAATTGCATTGGCTAAGATATCGTAATGCGAAGTCTGGGTTAGCCAGATAGTTGACATCTTCCACAAAGGGATCTTCATCTTCTTCTTCTTTTCGAGAAGGTTCAACACCATGATCCAGGCCCCCAAAAATAAAGTTTTTCTGATTAGGTGGGTAGCCTAAAGGAACCACGGAGCCTATGGGGAGTCGAGGTCTTCCCATGTCTTGCATAGACTGAAGTGTGGGTGTTGCAACAACATTGCGCACTATATACTCCCCCATGCTTGTGTTAGACATCTCAACAGTAATCGTTGGCGATTGAGGGGAAGCGAATGGGAGTTCTCCTTGAGTCCACTCCATGTGGGGTGAACTAGGCGTCTCAACTTCCATTCTATTAGGTGTCTCTTCTATAGAGATGTTGGAGACTAGAGGTGGTTTCACTTCCAGGGGCTTCTTTCCTTTGTCCGTTGGAGTGGCCACCGTAGGTGGCGTCATTGTGGGAGGACTGGATGAAGAAGATGATCCCTCCTGAGAATTTGATTAATTTTGTGATGAAGATTCTTGCTTAGTCGGACCCCATTTAGATGGATTTAACTGGAAATCCATGTGCGTTGAAGGAAGGGTCGACTACGGCATGATTTGCACTGAGTTGCAATATTTAAAAGGTTCCAAATCTACGGGAACCATGTGCACTTGTCCTTCAAATGTATATTTCAAACATTGATGAGCAATTGAAGGGACACACTTCATATCCCGGATCCAAGGCCGCCCAAGAAAGATATTGTAAGCCATCTCACCTTCTAAAATGTGGCACAACGTATGAATGGTCTTTTGTCCCACTTGTATGGGCAGGACAATTGTGCCAACTGTCAAGCATATCGTATCATTAAATGCTCAAAGGGTATAAGTGGAAGGTGAAATGTGAGAGGCTGGTAGTTTCAAATGTTTCAGTGCAGTGGTTGTAATAAGGTTACTAGACGAACCAGTGTCTATCAACACCCATTTGTATGGAGTCCCATTGACCCATGCAATAACGTGTAGGGGTGGATCCGTTACATCTCCAGTCATAGTTTTTAGCTCATCTTCCCTAAAGGTAATGACTGGTTCAGTACACTGTTTGACATGCCCCACAAAATTGTTGAACGAATCCGCTTCGTGGGGTTGCAATTCAATTGCCTTTAATATCTCCATAAGAGCTTCCCGATGGGGCGCTGATTTTTGAATAAGCTCATAAATGGAGAGCCTAGCCGATGTGGTCCGTAGACTTTGAGTAAGTCTAGTTCGAATCGTGGCCATTGGTCTAGGTGGGGGCAATTGTGTAGGATTTGGTTGATGTTGTGACGTGGATGAAGCTTCCCTAGTGGTTGTTGCGGGGACAACTCCTGGGTGTCTCTTGTTTCTTGTCACAATGCTAATCATCCCAACATATCCCTCCATGGGGTAACTCTGTTGCACTTCGTTGACATGTAGAGGTTTTGTTTGTGCATCATGTGTGGGTAAAGGATCTTTGAAAACACCCATTTGTTGGTTGTTGGGTGTGATGGGATTATCCACTACCAATGTGTGATTATCAATGAGATCTTGCACTAAACCTTTAAATGTCCAACAGACATTAAGGTCATGCCCTTTCCTTCTATGGAATCTACAAAAAATATCCTCTCTATACCCTTTAGGCTTTGGCGCATTAGGATCAATTGTTGGAATATCTGGCAAATTAATCAAGTTTTCCACTGACAAACGGTCAAACAAGGAATCCCTAGACTCAGTGTATGGTGTAAATTGTCGCTTAGGGCGATGCTGCTAATTTTGATCTTGCTTCTTGTTATCTTTCTCATAATTATTGTGAGGTATCGCCTGATAGTTAGCCTTTGAAGGCTATGTTGCTTGGGTAGGTGTAGGGGCATTAATAGCAACTTGATTGACCACGGCGGGTTTCTGTTGCGTATTCCCTATTTTGGTGCTCTTGTTCCACTCTTTTTTCTTAGGCTTGGCAATTTCGCCATCCTGTATCTTGATCTCTTAAATACATCTAGCTTGTGCTAGAGCTTCTTCCAAAGTGGTGTATTGCTGCAGCTACAATAGCACAGAGATCAATCGTAAACAACTCTTTGTGAACATTTGAGTTAGGTCGGACATAGGAGGGAGGTAGGACAACTTTGAAAGCACCGTCCTCCATCGATTCCCATATGCTACCATAGACTCCTCCTCATATTGTTTGAGGCTAGCTAGATCACTGAGTGACGCCTTTTTCTTTGTATTGAAAGCAAAACATTCTAGGAACGCATCCACTAGTTGATCCAAGTTATAGATGTTATGCTTTGGTAGATGGGTAAACCAATCCGAGGTAGACCCTACGAATGTGGTTATGAATGTTCTCAATAATAATGCATCATTGTCTTGTATACCAAAGCACTGGCTCAAAAATCTCGTCACATGCTCTTGAGCATCCTCATCCCCTTTAAAGAGTGCCAACTGGGGTAGCTTGAAATGTTTGGGGTATGGAGGTGCTGGCACTGATGGATGTATCAGATGACTACGGAGTTGGCGTAAGGTAGGCTTTTGAGGCCCACCAGTCTTAAGTTCCTTCTCCAAGCATTCTAACAACACTTTGTAGGCATCGGAGGATATAATTTCCTCCTCCTTAGTTTGTTCCCATTGTGGGTTGCAGGGAACTTGAGGCCTTTGAATGGATAAATGGGTGGCCTCCCTTCTGCCTTGATAGGGCATTTTAGCCCACTCTTCTTCTTGGTAATAATCCTCATAATCTTCTTGAGGAGTGTTTGGCCTAGGCCTGTAAACATGGACGGGTGCCCACGGAGGATGCCCATCATAGTTGCGAGGCATGGCCTCCCCTTAGGTCTAAGAGGTCATGGAGGTAGTGCTTGCTGAAGTCGTGGAGACCTGTCTCACACTAAGGGATTGTGCCTCACATACATCTCATATTTTTGTGCACGAGGGACTAGGGCCTTCTCAGGAGCATGGTTATGAAGCAATTCAGCTGTCTGACGCTGAATGCGCTCTTGATCAAGGTGACACAAATGTTCTAATTCCTATTGTTCTTGCCTAAGCCACGTGATTTGCGCTTGGCGGGCGACTAGTTGTGCAAATTTCAAGTTATTTTGTTTTGTTGTCTCTTGTTTAATAGGCCTAGATGTCTCTCCTACATATCTATTTCAATCATGGTGCTCTGAGACCCCTATATGTTGCTTCCCTCTATCGAGGTTGGCCGCATTGACTTGAAACTCTGGTCTCAATGAGTGATATGGATATAATGTAGGTGCAGACGTGCATCATTTCGGCACTGGATACTGGCCTGGAGGAATGTAGTGATCCTCCTCTCTCTCTCTCTGTGATATGCATAAAAAGTGCAGGCATAATTGTTTTGCCCTATCGGGAGAACTTGTTGTTCTGGATATGGTCTACTGTGTCCAACATTAATTGGGGGTAAATTAGGAACCACAAAATCATATGGTTCTTCCTTTTGGACCCTTTGCTATTCCATAGCAGTACACAATGCTTCATCACTAGGCCACCCAAAATGAACTTCCAAAGGAGGCCTCGTGCTTAGACCGGGTGGTATATATAAGTTATTTTCTTGAAAATATTCTTTTTGCTCATGAGTTCCCCTTAGAGAGGGGGTTCTAAAGTCTCGTCTATTGAAGGCCTGACTTGGAGAGCCACTCCTTGAGGCACCTCTAGAACCATGTTCTATGACTGTATGGGTTGGAGTGCCTCTCAAGGAGGGGCCTCTAGAGCCATGTTTTGCATGGTGTGAACTAACTGGTGTACCCTGCCATTGAGGTGGGATGGCAAAGTCTTCAAGGCTATATCGGAGATGATTTGTCTCTCTTGGTGCATGTTCTGCAGCTTCTGCCCGTGATTGGGCTTGGCTACGAGTATTCACCATGGTAATGCTAACCTAAAAAAATGCAAAAATTCTTTTTATGATTTTCTTTTTATGATTTTTTTTGTCTAAACAGAAAATAGCATACACACTCACAAGCAATGATTATCTCTTTTAAAGATTAATAGTGTGCCCTAAATCTGGTTTAGTGTGTTTTTGTTGTTTGTTTTTGTGTTTTTGAAAAATTTTGTGAAACGTTTAAATGTAAGTATGAAGGCTCTTATGACTCCCAATATGGTCGCCCCTTCAATATACCATTGTCGGACCGATATACCAACCTCTCTATATACCCGCCCTTACGTGAGGGAGACTATAGGTACGTGAGAGCAGATGATACGTGGAACATAGGCGGTACGGAAGGGGAATCACTCTGTTTATGACACCTACCATAGAAGACTTATCCTCGCGTGCTGGGAATCACCCCAAGCTACACTCGGTCAGCTTTCATCAAGATTTACGTCTAGCAACAGTCGCGATCGGGGTAATGGATGCAATATCTCAAGCCAAAGTGATAATGGAATCCACCTTTGGTCTTGCTCAAGGGTTGGGGTTTTACGACCAACGCCTTGGTTTAAAATACCACGTGATGTGTGGGGTTCGTTTTAATTTTTGCAAAATTGAAACAAGCAAATGAAAAGAAATCTTTCCCTAAGCCATACAAACTAAAAACCAAAAAACAGAAAAACAAAAATTTGATAGAAGCTGTAAAAACCCCTACCTCTTCTCTGCCTAATCGAAAGTTTCTGATTTGCTCTAAAAATTTGCACAGATCTATAATCGTCCCTAGGTGAGGCGAATAACAGAACCGTAATCGTCATAGGGTGGAACAAATAGTTTATTCGTCCGGGGTGAAACGAATACCAATTCTGTAATCGTCACTTGCAGGAGACGAATTACGATCCGATGTTGAAAAATAGGTACCTATAAAAAAACAAGCAATTTAGATCAGTAAGTTAACCTAAAAAAAATAGACAGAGGTCCCACCGTGATCTCCATTGAAAACATGAGATTTCGAAAACAAAAAGGATAAACTAAAAAAAAAAATAAACGCTTAAACGAGAAAATTGTATTAAAAAGAAAGAACACAAATGAATGAACACAAGATATTAAAGCACAATATAAAAATCGGCCCTTTTATTGATATGCTTTTCAATTTCGTGTTACAATGCGTCTCCTTCCTTTTTAAGGGATAGGAGCGTTAGATATTGCTCTTTACAACTTATTCCAGAATTCCTTCTTTCGCATGCCCACATGTAATATGGGCGAACCAAAACGTTGTCACCGCTTGCGTTGACAAAGGTCGATTCCTCGCTGCTCCTCCAATGCTGCCAATCTGCGTTCAAAGAAACAAACAAAGAATCAGTAGCACCTATGTATGAAAAATAAAAGATAAATCTAACTATGGCTAAAATGAATCTAAATGAAATGAAAAACTTGACAAAAGCATAAACATGAAACTAGCTAAATACTATAAAAGAAATAAAGCGGGGGGGGTGCCCAAAGGCAAACCACCCGTGGGTGAAACTTTGCTTCGACACAAATCCGCTTAGGATGGGTCCGAAACCTGATGTGATGTGTTGTCGGCAAATTGGTAGGATATTGTAGTCAAAAAATCGGTGTTGGTTCTTGATTCGTGCCTTCAAAAGTCACCCAATAACCTCTCTTTCGATTAAGAGATTATGGATGTTGAAAACACAAATCACAAGTAAATGAATTAGCAGCACTTCGTCGCTCAAAATTCTCCTGCTCGGTATATCTTTTGGGTGAGGAAACTCACCATTTTTATAGACCCAAGGGGTCTCTTTGAATTAACATGCAAAAGTGTTTCTTTGCATGAATGCTTTTTGTGTAAAAAGAAGACTTCTTCTTGATCAAGGGATTCTTAACTGTCTCTGTGCATGTCTTTGTGTGTTTTAGAAAAGCTCACTTGCACTCCCATGCAATGAAGGAATAGCTAAGTGGCAAATCTGAGTTGTCCTAAAAAGCTCACTCTCATTCCCATGCAATGAAGGAAACATCAATTGGTAGATATGAGTTGTCAAAAGAACTCACTTGCACTCCTATGTCATGCAGGAAAAGCTAAGTGGTAGTTCTGAGTTGTTACATGCCGAGATTTGACTTTTTTCCGATCAAACTTGACATTCATCCCACCCCGAAGCGAGCGCTGGTAATCGTCCCTGGGTGAGACAAGTATAATTCAACACTCGTCCCTGGGTAGGATGAGTAAAACCAGCACTCGTCCCTGGGTAGGACGAGTAAAACCAGCACTCGTCCCTGGGTGGGACGAATAAGAAATAAAGTGTCTAAAAGGTGCCAAATTGGTTTTTGACTTGCAAAACTGCTGTGTGAGTGGTTAGAACCATTGTTTAACCTCTGAGGGCTGCCCTGGGGGCTATGTGTGTTAGTGCGATCAGTGCTTGTTGTCACATAATCGGATTGGTGCTGTTTTGGTGTCTACAAGTTGCAAGAATGAAAGACTCAACTTCAATATTTATTAGAAAAAGGACATATCAAGCCGAGTGTATCTCCATGGGGTTCTCTAGTACTTTTTGTAAAGGAGGATGGATCACTAAGGTTATGTATTGACTATAAAATGATTAACAAAATGACAATCAAGAATAAGTATTCACTGCCTAAAATTTATGATCTTTTTGATCAACTAAAAGGGGCAACAATATTCTCCAAGAATTATTTGAGATCTAAGTATCATCAATTGAGAATAAAAGAAGAAGATACTCATAAAACTACCTTTAGGACCAGATATGGTCATTATGAGTTTATAGTGTTACCTTTTGGTCTCATAGATACCCTTGCCACCTTCATGAATTTTATGAATAGTGTATTTTGAGAGTATCTAGATTGATTTGTTCTTGTGTTTCCTGATGACATATTGATTTATTCTAGAAACTAAGAAGAGCATGGCCAGTATATGAGAATTATCTTGAAAATTCTTAGAAAGAATCAATTGTATGGAAAATAATCCAAAGGTGAGTTCTATACTCCACAAGTACATTAATTGGGACATATAATTTCTACTAAAGGAGTTGTAGTAGATCCTAAAGATATTGATTCTATAATAAGCTAGCTCGCACCTACTAATGTATTAGAAGTGAGAAGTTTTATGGGAATGGCAGTGTATTATAGGTGATTTGTTAAGGGATTTTCAAAAATTGTCTATCCTATAACTAATCCTCAAAGAAAAGGAAGAGCTTTTAAGTGGACCACTCAATGTGAAGAGGCTTTTTGAATGCTTAAGGAAAATTTAACTAGGACACCAATTCTCAGAATACCAAATCCAACCAAGGCATTCACAGTGTATATTTATGATTTCGTGGAAGGGATAGGAGGAATTTTGATCCAAGAAGAAGCAGTTATTACCTATGAATCTAAAAATATTAAAAAGTGTGATGTAAATTATGCCACCTATAACTTAAAATTGGTTTTAGTAGTACATGCCTTTAAAATATGATGGTATTATTTACTTGGTAAGCCCTTTGAGCTTAGAACTGATCATCAAAGTCTTAGATATATTTTCACTCAACCATTGCTAAATGCTAGATAGAGATGTTTGAAGGAATTTTTAGCATAATATGAGTTTGAAATTGAATATATTAAATGTAAAGAAAGCAAACTAGTTGATGCTTTAAGTAGAAGAAGGTATATAACTACAATGACACAGTGTCAATTTGGACTAAGTGGATAGATTAAAGAACTGCAAAAGATAGATGAATTTTCCCATGCAACACTAAGCTTAGGTCAAGCAAGGACCTGACAAAAACAAAGATTTTAAGATCAAGGAGGACCTGTTATACTTTAGATATTGATAGTTATTCAGAATAATGAGGAATTAAGAAGAACTATTCTTCAAGAAGCACATTGTGCCCCATACTCTGCACACCCAGGAGGGGTGAAAATGCGAGAGAATTTGAGAAAGTATTTCTATTGGCCTAGGATGAAAAATGATATAACAAATATTGTAGCTAGATGTCTAAAGTGTGAAAAGGTCAAGTTTGAACACTTACATCTAGTAGGTCGAATATACCCATATGAAATCCCTACACAAAAATGGTAAGTTATTTCTATGGATTTCATAGTCGATCTTCCAAAAAATCAATTCAGACATGATACTATTTTAGTTTTAGTAGATAAGCTAACCAAGGTGGCACATTTTATACTTGGAAATGTGCAAGATGAAGCACCCACTATATCTCAAAAATTTGCTAGAGAAGTGGTTCATTTACACGACTTTCCCAAAGTGATCATAGCTGATAAGGATTCCATATTTACTTCAAAAATTTGGTAAGCTTTACACTGAGCATGGGGTACAAAGCTCAATATTAGCACTACATATCACCCAAAGAATGATGGATAGACTAAAAGGGTAAATTAGGTATTAGAAGATATTCTATGAACGTTTTGCATGGATCAACAAAGAAAATGGGAAAAATATTTTTATCTAGTTGAATTTACATATAATAATAGCTATCATGCCATGTTGGGTATAGCTCCGTTTGAATCCTTGTATGGGCAAAGGTGTAGAACACCTTTATCTTGGGATAATCTAGAAAATCGAGTAGTGATCGATCCCAAAACTATAAAACAAATGGAAAAGCAACTAAAGAAAATATGCCAAAGACTTAACAACCTAGATCTATCTCACCCAGGTTTCTATTCTAGTCTTACTCTTTGGAATTGTAAAATAAAAATTTCAACCAAATCATGGAAAGTTTAAGCAACACCAACATTAATTAGTACATAGACATAGAGTTACTTGTTTTGAGGAAACTAACCACTGCAGATGGTCCCTCAAACGATCAATATTGGCCAAATTTCATATTAGGTACCATTTTGTAAACACAATCATCTCCTTTACTAGAGGTCTATGTTCATGGTATGAGGTTGTCCTTCTAGGGCCCATATCACCTATAAGGGTGGATGCATAATTTCCTCACCCCATAACATGGATGACTTAGGTTTCTTACCCTTATTATGTTCTTAACACTATCTTTTATTTTATTTTTAAGCCATGCTTGGGAATAGCATTAGTATACCCAGTGTCTAATTGAGAGTCCATAATCCTATGGAGTCAATTAGGGCCCACCATTTTTTTGGTTTGGAACCAGGTGTCTCAAGTTATGTTACGATTGATGAGAGTTGTCCCATACCAAATCATCAATGAACCCTCTAGCATCGATAACTAGCTTCTCCTAGTTATGATACTCTACTAACAATTATCCAATCGAACATAGAACATGAGATCCTTCACGGTACTACTCGTATATCATACTGGAGGTGGTATCATGTACCACCCCTCCTTAATTGTTCATGGAAATAGAACCTACTTATCCAGGGTAAGATTCTAGAAAGTAGCTGATATTAAATCCTAGTAACTGCCTACTTCCAATTACCGATGTTGGGTGGGTGCTCACTCGACCTCATGAGGGACTAGAATATATTTCTTATTGAATATTTTTCTTTTAATAATATTACCATCCTTTTCGATGGGTTTAATTTGGTTCAAGAGTTCAGGGTGTTATAATGTGATAGTTTCATACTTGAAAATCAAAAAAATAATTCAATTAAACCAATTATACTTTTAAATTTTTGATAGTACTTTTAAATATATCATCATTATGACTTTCTATTAAATTAAATAAGTTTGGATTTAATACTATATTTATTCTAAAGTTATCTAACATGCATATGTACATAAAATAAAAGAAAATACTATATATAAGGTATTTATACTAATACACTACCATAAACTTAGTTTCACTAACTATTTAACTATAATTTTAAAGTAAATAAAACACTACACTAAAAAGTTAACACACATTTTAATTTATAAATGTTTACCAAAGCTAAATATGATATTATTTTATAATATGTTTTAAGAAAGGTTACTAATCCAAAGATTATTCTTCTCAAATAAAATAAAATATTTATAGAAGATTTAACCAACCATTTATATGGACTTAAAAACGTAAATTCATTTTCCCTTTTATTCTTTAACATGACCCTATAACTATGCATTCTAATTTTAATATACTCTTATAACCATACTTTTAAAAGATAACATAAAAATATAGGGTTAACATAAAACATAAGTTCGGATATATAATTACCCCTTCTTTAAGAATTGTTTGACTTTATTTAGACTTTTGTTTCATAAGTCCTAAAATTAGTGAATCAAAGATTTCGAATACTTTTCAACGTCCATCTATTGTGCATACGAACGTAATGAGCATCAGCCAAACTATTAAATAAGCTCCAATCATCAATTAATTTTGGAAACAACAAATTCCACCCTAACTACAATTAAAATCATCCTTCGGCTATAATTAAGAGGATGGCTTGGTTATATTAATCAACCATAAACAACTCTTAATCATTTGTTAACTGCTACAACTCTACTTTAGTTTTACAGTGAATAAAGGTTCCAAAATGAACTCTCTTTATCTATGGTAGGCAATGAATTGCTCATCATTGAGACGCTAACCAATTTTAAGTGAGTATCTGTGACAACTCTTTATAGCTAATAGTGTTATGGTTTACCTTCTCTAGGTGTGTTAATGCATAATTTTAGTATACATCTGGAACAAACATTTCCACAAGGAGGTTAATTTTAGAGATAAATTCCACCTAGCACCACCAAATCATAGGTTCCAGATAGATTAATTGGTTCGATTAAATATGAGGGGTGTAGATTAAGGTTAAAATTTTGGACTTCTTCGAACTGAATGTTTGTCCTTTTCCTGGTGTTTTGAGGGGTGTCAAATATTTAAAATTATTGTGGCATTGTGGATATAGGTACGGACTGCACCTTTCCTGGTGTTTTGAGGGGTGTAAAAGATTTAAAATTAATGTGGCATTGTGGTTATAGGTGCAGATTGCATGAAGAACTATGTGGTGGCTTTTCGGACAGACAACGCAGAATACTGTGACATCCATAAAAATAGGATAGCCTATCCAAATTTGTGGCTGCTACCGATTCCACCATGTAAATTTACCATCAAATTATTAAAATGGTATCATTCCAATCTTGAGTACATTATTAATTATAAAATATCTTGCAAAGTAAAATACGGTTATTTCTTACATCTTCCAATATCAGGTAAAATTAATTGAAGCTATTTAAAAAAAAATTTAAAAGTAAATGACAATAAAAGAAGCTATTTAAAAAAAAAGTAAATCACAATAAAAGAAACTCTATTTAAACTGAGCACACATCAAAGAAGACACTACCATAGGAATTCCCCGATGTTGCATAGCAAAATAAGACATTACTAAATTGAAACGTATTTTCAATATATATATTGACTGACGAACACAAAGTCAAACATCCAGGAAAGTTAAGCTTATCAAAACACTATTTTATTACAAATATTAATATTTTATGTTTTATTAAAAAGAATTATATTGCCCAACGAACGACCAACAGTATTTACATTTAGCACATAGATAATCTAGTTTGAAAATATTAGCTCAGCGACTATGCTTTCAAATTCAACACCAACATTCTTCACCAGTTTCCATTAACAACGTTCACCTGTCCACTCGTCCTCAAGAGTGCATTGGGGGAGAAAGGTAAGGATTGTGGAAGTATTGGGTCAGCACGGTTTTCATGCAAATGCAAGCTAAATGCAACTACATAATTATTTTTTTGGTATAAAGTAAAGGTGGTTATAAGGTCTACAAACTTTGTACATAGTTAAAATGGACGTTTCAAGGCCGTATAATCAAAATACAAAATGGATCTTTCTAAGACCTACATTAAGTCATATTTAGAGTCTTCAGTCCTATACTTGCCGAATAAAATAAAAACCAGACAACACCTAACACTTACTAAACATAACACTAAACTGTTGTATCATACTCTTATCACTTCCCAAACCCAACAAATAAATTACCTTTTGTCCCTCTACCTAATTCCATCCATTGGAACCAATATGATTTACTACATCTATCTACAGCTACATAATTATATTATACACTTTTTTGTATACATATACAGGTTTATATATATACATATTCATCAATTTATATCACAAAGCAATAGTTTATCTACTTCATACATAGACAACATCTCCCTTCTTTGAAGAATAAGTACACTCTTTTACAATATACCCATTCATATGACTTCCAACTGTAACACAACATTACTATAGTAATATGCAATTCAATTACAAATAAGGAATGGAACACAACAATACTTTCATATCAACCATACTGCCAATACATCACAAACATAAAAAAAAAATTCCATTAAATAGAAAAACACCGACCTCACAATGTTGGACGATAGTATGGGAGTAGGTAGCCAACTAAAGCAGAAATTTGCAGAATCCAAACTTAAGTCAACAGTAAAAAATCTAAGAGCAAATCAAAGAGAGAGATGTATTCTTTGACATCACATTTTTCCTCTTTTTATAGGAGAAAAGATACATTGGTTTGATGACACAGGTTTTATAGAAATTTTAAGTTTTCTTAGATGGTAGTTGGGTGGCACATCTATTGGCTACCAAATAGTAGAAATATTTAAAATGTATTTTATCATTATTATTTATATATATACTTTATTATAATATTTATATTATAATATTTATATGTTTAAATATATAATATTATTATTTTTATTATTAATATTTATATTTATATAGTTATTTTAGTAAAGTATATGAAATTATTGTACAAAAATATAAATATATGACAACCAAATTCTTCATATAATATATGCATTAGACAGATAGGTGCATTAAATAAACATATGCAAAAATGTATTTATGTAACAACACTGATCTACTTATCTAGTTGCATCACACAAAAACAAGACAAACTATCTCTTATGGTAATTATTTTTTCAAAAGTTTATTATTTAAAAACCTAAAAAGTGCTTTCATGTTCATAGTAATTTAGTTTCACCCCATGATTCAAGATCATATTCTTTAATTAGTACAAGAATATCATACCACTTTTGAACTCATGATTGCCACGTAAGTGGATGAGATTGACCAAATCCTGTAAAGATGTCATTTTGTGAAATTGACTTGCCCCATTTAAGATCCTCATGTTTTGGCATGAGGATCGATCTACGGTTGGGGTTATCCTTTAGGGCCCATAACACTTAGAGGGGGACATTTTATTAGCATAGGTGAACCCACAACTTAACCAGTTGACTTGTTCAAATTTAAATATGCAAGGGATCAATGTACATATACCCTATATCTAGTTGATTGTCCACTACCCGGAGTTAGCTAGAGCCATGTCAATACCTTAACCACAGAATTGATCACACATGCTCATTGTGACTCACGGGTATTTATCCCATACCAAACGTCATGACTAAAATAGCTAAGTCAAATGAAAAAGAGACTTATCACAATACTATCAAAGAAGTAATCTAGAAGTGGTATTCCATACCACCTCTCTTTACAAGTATTTACCAAGTCACGTGTTTTGACCAATTCTATAAGACTAATATTGCACTCGTAATCGGTTCTATGCATACCTACACCTCAATGAAATTGGGTGAATTTTAGTTTATATAAAAGTTCATTCACCCTTCCTGATGAACGAATTCATTCACATGTCCTCTTGAATATGGTTTTGGATGAAGAGTTTCGTATCTAGATTCACACACAACTAGATAACCATGTAAGATTATATTAAACTAGTATTAATTATGGTTTCATATTTCTATCAACAAGGCACTTAATAAAACCACCCTAATTCTCACTAGTTAGCTTATCTTTATTAAATGATATTCCAATATAAGTACTAACCAGGTGTAAGGTTTAACCTCTTAAGAATTTTATTTACATGCCTAACATTCTAATTTTTAGTTATGTATTAGTAATTCAATAATTGAAATAAAAGTAAGCTTATTTAATCTTTTGTTTAACTAACATTAACATATATTTAATCTCTAAATTAAGTGTAAATAGGAGTACATGCTTAAAAGCCCTTTTAGTTATCTTTTAGTCCGAGTTTAATATTGATATACCAAATATAGCTTTATCACCTATTCCAAACATGCTTTCTTTAGTTATATTTTATTTTTTAGCATAGGTTATTATTGTGCTCACTCCAAGATGAGCATCCCAACTATATCTACAAACAGGATGAACACAATCGGCTCCAAGGACATTTAATAGCCACAATAAGAAATATGCAAAAATTTGGATATAAAGTCTTTTCCTTAAAGAAATTTTGGGATCATTCAGTGCATTTCCAGATACATGCCACTACAGTGAAGTACCTACCTATTTCCGATATGTTTAACCTTTTTACACTACCCAACGATACACGACCAACACATCGACGATAATAAAGCTAAAATATTTGGTTGAAATTAAATAGTACTTACTGGGGATCAGATACGACTATGTGTTCTACATGCATGCATTTAATTATACCATGCAAACAACCATCAATACTATGCATTCATTTATTTTGCACACGAATGCATCTCATACAATTAAACACCTTTCATAAATAAAATTGAAATCATGTTTTAAAATTGAGAAATGAATCCCATGATTCTCGTATGTGTCTCAACAAAGAAAAATCACTCACTGAAAACGTAGTATTTTCAACCACCAACTTTAAAGGTAATATTATCCTCTTTTTTTGCAGTATTTCACACATAGCACAATGAAAAGAAAGAACATATTCTAGTTATGTTCTAGCATTGATACTAAACACAACATGCTCACATCAATCAAGTTCTAGGTATAGTATTTACAGTAAAACCATTCTTTCTTTAAAATAAATAGACAAACAAGTTCCAAGCATAGCATATCAGTAAAGTTATTTCATTTTAATAAACCATACACAGTACACAAAAGAAAGAGTCTCCAACCTTGGGGTTTGAAGCCTAAAAAATTATGCAACTTCCTTTCTTCAATTTTTACCTTCACGCAGCCTCACGCACATGCACACCAACCATCCATGATTCCTCCTTGCTTTATTACTTAATGTTCTCCATAACCTCTCACTCTTTTTTTCCCATTTTTTTGGATTTTGGGCAATCATTACAATGGATAATCCTCCACATATTTCTATCCTACCTTCTACCACATCACAATCCATTTTCTTATCAATAATTAAAACACACATATTTATGTTTATTATATCTCTCTTATTAATTAAAAATTATAATATTATTTATTTGTTACTTTGATTATCATTTCAATCTATCTTAATTTAATTCCAAGCCACTTTCAAATCCAATAAAGGTAGTATAACAAAAATATTTCTAATTCCTCAAAAAATTTATTGAATTGTCACTCCCATGCTCTTGGGAATTTTCATTGCAACTATAAATATTAAGACACATCGTTACTCACTATTCAACAAAAAAACATTTAATAGAAGACACAACACAAGTCACTCCCAATGCATTCAAATGGGCTTTCATGTACCCATGAGATGAATCATAATTTCCCTATGACCTTTTCCATTGACCAAATCTGACTATCGAAGGCATATACCTGATTTCACACACTTTATAGGAAAAAGCAAGTGTCATTCATTAAGTTATAAATAATTAATGATCGTGCAAGGAGGGTCATTACATCCTCCCCCACTAGAAACAAACACAATCCCCATATTTTATGTAGAGTTAAACAACAAACATATTTACATTTGACATTTTTTCAAATGCAAGATAAAGTATTTCATTCCAATGCATCGTTTTCAAATCATCCAATATGCCACAATACATCCTTGAATCATACAATATTCAAGCTTGCAAAATTTAAGATTTCCTCATAATGCTCTATCACATTCAACCAAAAAATATGTTTAAACCAAAACATACATCATCATGTAAGCAAATATAATATACTTAGTAACTCAAATCATACACATACTACTCTTCTTATTATACAGTCTCATGTCCATATGTGTGTATACATATATCGTCAAATCATATAAATATTTATTTGTTTTTAAATAAGAATTTATGTCTACTCAAACAGATATGGAAACTACTGATACATTTCTATCACATTATCCCATGTGGAATTTTTATCTGACTAGATGCCCCATTGGACCCAACATTGTTCAATGCTACTCTTCCTTAGGTTCTTGCTTCAAAAACCAAGAACACGAACATGTCAAACTTCAAATTTTAGCGGATCGATCATCTGCAATTTGGAAACATCCAAAACATGAGAAGGATCATAAATGTACTTCCTAAAGAGGGACACATGGAAGACATTATGAATTTTGGATAAGCTTGGTGGTAGATCTAGTCTATATGCAACAGGGCTTATCTTACCCACAATTTCAAATGGACCCACATATCTTGAGTCTAGTTTAGAATATTTTATGGATTTTTTTTTGGTTTCACCCTTAGTAACACTCTATCTCCCACATAATACTCTCTCGGTGTTATTTTGATGTCCATATAGCTCTTTTGGTAGTCTGCAGCCTCCTTCAGCTTCTACTAAATTCTTTTCAATTGATCTTCTATTTATTTAATAGTTTCTATTCTGATCACTACCCCATATTTTAGATTATCTCAAGATAAGGGGATTCTATATTTTATCCCATATAGACCTTCAAAATATGTCATTCCTAGATATGCATGATAATTGTTATTGTATGCAAACTCCACTAGGTATAAATAGTCTACCCACTTTGTATGATAATCCATGCAGTATATTCTTAGCATATCCTCCGATACCTGATTCACCCTCTTAGTCTACCCATATATCCTAGGGTGATAGGCAGAACTAATATTGAGTTTAATTCCCAATACATTATACAAAGCTTGCCAAAATTTAGAAGTGAAGCAAGAATCCCTATCAGAGATTATGGCTTTTGGAAATCTATGTAGTCTTACCACTTCCCTAGCAAACTTGCTTGCAACTGTAGGTTCATCATCAAGTACATTGCCTAGTGTAAAATGTGCAACCTTTGTTAACTTATCCAGAACTATTAAGATTACATCATGCCTAAACCTTATTTTAGGCAATCCTACTATACTACTTGCCATTTTTGCGTAGGTATGTCATGTGGGTATAGCCTTCTTGCTAGATGTAGATGTTTAGATTTCACTCTTTGGCACTCTAAACACCTAGCCACATAATTGGTGATATCCTTTTCATACATGACCAATAGTAGGCCTTTTGCAGGCTTTCATGCATCTTTGCTCCCCCTAGATGCATCGAATAAGGAGTATTGTGTGACTCCTTAAGGATTGTTTCTCTCAATCCACCTATTTTTGGAACTACCAACCTATTCTTGTAAAATAAAAAATCATTTTTATATACAAAGCCTATATATTTTCCAACTTCTTGCTCAACCTAAATATTGCAAGACTACAAAATTCATCTTTTTGTTGATAATTTTTAATTTTATCTAGCAAATCATATTAGCATTTTGTCAATGCAACACTGTGCCCTCTCTTACTTAGAGTGTTAGAAACATTGTTCTCTTTACCCTTAATGAATTCAATGCCAAAATCATACTCAACTAAAAAATCCATCTAGTGTCTTTGCTTGGCATTTAATAATGGTTGAGTAAATATGTATTTTAAACTCTTGTGATCTATATTCAATTCAAATTGTTTCCCCAACAAATAATACCTCCAAATATTAAGAGAATGTCCAATAGCTACCAACTCCAAGCCATGTGTGGCATAATGTTACATCATGCCTCTTAAGTTTCCTTGATTCAAATGTGATAACCACATTATCTTGGGTCAAAATCATTCCTAATATTTTAATTGATGCATTGGTACATACTGTAAATTGCTTATTAGGATCAAGTAATTGTAATATTAGTACAGTTGTTAATATTTATTTCAAAATTATAAAAGCCTCTTCACACTGCTCTATCCATTTCAAGGCCTTACATTTTCTCTAAATTTTTGTAATGGATTGGGCAATTCTTGAAAACCCTCTAACAAGTCACCTATAATAACTTGTAATCCCCATAAAACTTCACACCTTAGCCACATTGGTAGGTATTTGCCAATCAATAATTGCTTCTATTGTCTTGGTATCGACTGCAATCCCTTTAGTAGAGATAATATGTCCCAAATATTATACTTAGGAAGTGTAAAATTTACACTTTGAATTTTTTTAATACAATCAATTATTTCTAAGAATCTCTAGTACTATCCTCATATTCTGATCGTATTTCTCCTTGCTCTTGGAATAGATCAGTAAATCATCCAAAAATACGAGCACAAAACGATCCAAATTTTCTCTAAAAATGCTATTCATGAGGTTCATGAATGTAGTTGGGACATTGGTTAGCCCAAAAGGTAGGACTGTGAACTCAAAATATCCATACCTAGTTCTAAAAGTTGTTTCGGAAGAATTTTTTTCTTGTATCCTTAACTGATGATATTTAGACCTTAAGTCAATCTTTGAGAATATGGTCACTCCTCTCAGTTGATCAAATAAGTCATCAATTCTAGGTAACCATTACCTACTTTTGATAGTAACCTTATTCATTATTTGGTAATCTATGCACATTCTCAAGGTATTGTCTTTCTTTTTAACAAATAAGATAGGAGTTCCCCAAGGTGACACACTGGGATTGATTAAGCATTTTTCCAACAAAACTTGAAGTTATATCTTGAGCTCTTGTAGCTCAATAGGATTCATTCTATACAATGCCCTTGTAATGGGTGTAGCTCTAGGTAACAAATCAATAGAAAAATCAAACTCCCTCTAAGGAGGTAACATTTGAAGGTCCTCTAGAAACACATCCTTAAACTCTCATAAAATAGAATGCCTTTGTAAGAGGTCGGATTCCACTTTAGTCTCTTCTTTCTTATTCATTTTAACAATAAAAATCATTCCTCTATTCGTAATAACTTTCTTTATCTACATTACATACAATAAATGTGGTTTAATTTCCCCACAACCACAATGAATCTTAATCCTTTTATTATACTCATCCATAAAATCCACCCATCGCTCTTCAAATTCAAAAGAGCCTTATGTGCTTTTAACCAGTCAACACGAAGTATGGTATCAAATTCTTGCAAATGTTCCACATACAAATGTTATTTAGTTTTTCCTTGTGGTAGAATAATGTGAGGGTCAAACAAACATTGGTTAACTTGGTAGGTTTTTCTAGACTCGTACTCTACCTTCCAAATATTAGCCAAAAAATTAGGTCTTTCAGTTATGTCCCTCGCTAATCTAGTGGAAACAAAACTATTAGTTGATCCACTATCTATAAAAATATGCACATCTCTATAAAAACAATTATCATTTAATAATAAGGGAGTAACTTGATCATCAAGCAAGGAACTACATTTGGTAGAAAAAATATTGTGGGTGGTCTCTTCTAGGGATTTCTAGCGTAGATCAGTTGTGCGAGGGCATTTTTTGGCATAATGAGCTCCTTGAAATATGTAACATTCATTTTGTGGATCTCTATTTCCTCTATTGTTATTCTCATTTTTGCCCTGAGGCATAGTTTAATTAGCCTTTTCTTTATTTGTTGGTCTATGTTCTTGTCATTTAGGAAACTCTCTGCCATCCTCTTGAACTTATTGCATTGAAAATTAGCTCTATATTTGCCTTACTTTCTATTATGATCTCCTCCTTTAGGTTTCTTGTTTTGCTCTTTTTCCCATTTCATAAATTAAACACTCTTCCGCTTTTAGAGTTCATATTTTTCCTTTTCAGATACATCTCCCTTCTTTGAAGAATATGTAGACTCTTTTACTATATACCCATTCATATGAATTCCATGTATGACACAACATTACTATAGTAATATGCAATTCAATTGTAAACAAGGAATCAAACACAAGCAATACATTCATATCAACCATACTGTTAATACATCACAAACATAAAAAAAAAGGTTCCATTAAATAGAAGAACACCAAACTCACAATTTTGGATGATAGTATGGGAGTAGGTAGCCAAGTAAAGCACAAATTTGTAGAATCCAAACGTAAGCCAATAGTAGAAAATCTGAGAGCAAATCAAGGAGAGAGATGTTTTCTTTGACATCACATTTCTCCTCATTTTATAGGAGAAACAATACATTGTTTTGATGACACATAGGTTTTATAGATGTTTTAATCTTGCTTAGATGGTAGTTGGGTGGCACATTCGTTGGCTACCAAATAGTAGAAATATTAAAAATGTATTTTATCATCATAATTATTATATATATATATATATATATATATATATACATTTTTACTTTATTATAATTTTTATATGTTTTTATATATAATACTATTATTTTTATTATTAAGATTTATATTTATATAAGTATATATATACATTTATATAGTTATTTTAGTAAAGTATATGACATTATTACACAAACATATAAATATATGACAACCAAATTCGTCAGATAATATATGTATTAGATAGATATATGCATTAAATAAAAATATACAAAAATGCATTCATGTAACAACATCGGTCTACTCACCTGGTTGCATCACACAAAAACAAGACAAACTATCTCTCAAGGTAATTATTTTTTCAAAATTTTATTATTTAAAAATCTAAAAAGAGCTTTCATGTTCATAACAATATAGGTTCATTGATTCAAGATCATATATTTAATTAGTACAGGTATATCATACCACTTTTGAATTCATGACTATTGCAGACAACCACATAAGTGGATGAGATTGACTAAATCCTGTAAAGACACCATTTTGTGGAATCGAATTTCCCCATTTAACATCCTCATGTTCTAGCATGAGGATTTATCCATGGTTGGTGTTATCCTCTAGGTCCCATAACACATAGAGGGGGATGCTTTATTTTCCATTCTCTTAGCATAGGTGAACCCACAACTTAACCAGTTGACTTGTTGAAATTTAAATATTCAAGGGATCAAAGCACATATACCCTACATGTAGTTAATTATCCACTACTTGGAGTTAGCTAGAGCCATGTCAATACCCTGACCTTGGACTTGATCACACATTATCATTCTGACTCACGAGCATTTATCCCATACCAAATGTCATGACTAAATAGCTAACTCAAATGAACAAGAGACTTATCACAATACTATCAAAGAAGTAATATAGAAGTGGTATTCCATACCACCCCTCTTTACAAGTCTTGATTGAGTCACGTGTTTTGACCAATTCTATCAGACTAAGATTGCACTCATAATTGGTTCTATGCATACCTACACCTCAATGAAATTGGGTGAATTTTAGTTTATATAAAAGTTCATTCACTTTTCCTGATGAACAAATTCATTCACACCTCCTCTTGAGTATGGTTTTGGATGAAGATTTTCGTATCTAGGTTCACACACAACTAGATAACCATGTAATATTATATTCAACTAGTATTAATTATGGTTTCATATTTCTATCAATAAGGGACTTAATAAAACCACCCTTTTTCTCACTAGTTATCTTATCTTTAACAAATGACATTCCAATATAAGTACTAACCAGGTGTAAGGTTTCACCTTTTAAGAATTTTATTTACACACCTAACATTCTAATTTTCAATTATGTATTAGTAAAACAATAATTGAAATAAAAGTAAGCTCATTTCATGTTTTTTCTAACTAACATTAACATATATTTAATCTCTAAATTAAGTGTAAATAAGAGTACATGCTTAAAATCCGTTTTAGTTATCTTTTAGTCTAATTTTAATATTTATATACCAAACATAGCTTTCTCACCTATTCCAAACATGCTTCCTCCACCAAACGTCCCAAAAAAAAACCTAAATTCTTCTTTGGTTCAATCTATATTACCTAAATTATTTTATTTATAAGTAGAAATCTTTTTTACAACTGATGTCCACATACAAACTACTTATCAAGTTTAACCTCTAATAGATGGTAAACATTAGTTTGGTTTCTAATTTTTCTCTTGAAAACTCAAGAGTTCTTAAAATAACTCCATCACTATGTATATATATATATATATATATACATATATATATATATATATATATACATAGTATATATATATATATATATATATATATACATAGTATATATATATATATATATATATATATATACATAGTATATATATATATATATATATATACATAGTATATATATATATATATATATATATATATATATATATATATATATATATATATATATATAAGCTAATGGAAAAGTCCTATAAATGATAATTGGTTCACATCCACATTTCCCGGGAAGACGCCTATCAACATATTAAGGTGCTACTCGGAAAAAAATACTAATGAGTCTAAAAAATCTAATGTTTTTCTAGGGAATGGAAGTGCTAATGACATTTTTATGAATGATGCCTTTAAAGTTATATATAAACTAAAAAGTCTTAAAAATCTAACATTTTTCCAAGGAATGAAAGTGTTGATGACATTTTTAGGAATAATGCCTCTAAAGTTATATATATATATATATATATATATATATATATATATATATATATATAAAATAAAAATAATACTATTACTCTCATTTAACATGTATGTAACCAAACAGAAATAGAATAAAATTCATATTTAATAGATGATTTCTTCCACAACACCACTAGAGCTATATTATGCTACTACCCATATTTTTTCAGGTATACTCATTCTTGGGTATATCTCTTATTGCATCCAAAAAATTCTTTTAATTTACCTAGCTTTTATTTCAATTAACTATTTCTTGCTCAATTATCAGAAATGATTTTAAAACCATAATCACACATTAAAACACTACCATTATATGTAGCATAATTGAGCCAACACAAACTTGTATTCGATCTATAATGAAATTTAACGATTTATAAAGGTAAACAAATCAATACTTGACTATTTCATTTAAGTATCATGCATATATTTACATACATTTTTTTAGGACTTTTCATATTGTCTATCCGACATTAGCCATAAAAACATCAACTTATTTTAAGAACCAATCTTGAATAACTTAATTAACTTCACAAGCCTAAAAATATTACAAGTAATCACTCCATTTAATATGTTTAGGTTATTCTTGCGCTCACTCCAAGATGAGCATCCTAGCTATATCTTCAAATAGGGTGAACATAATCAGATCCAAGGATATTTAGTAGCCACAATAAGAAATACACAACAATTTAGATACGAAGTTTGTTCCTCAAAGAAATTTTAGGATTATTCATTACACTGCTAGATACATGCCACTGCAATAAAGTACCTACCTCTTTCCAAACTGGTCAACCTTTTTACATTACCCAAAGATACATGACCAACACACCGACAATAATGAAGACTAAAATATCTGGTTGAACTTAAATAGTGCGTACTAGGGATCAAATACGACTTTGTATTCTACATGCACGCATTTAATTATACCATGCAAACAACCATCAATACTATACATTCATTTCTTTCACACACGAATGCAACTCATACAATTAGACACCTTTCATAAAAGAAATCAAAATCATGTTTTAAAATTGAGAAATGAATCCCATGATTCTCATATGTGTCTCAACAAAGAAAAATCACTCACTAACAACGTAGTATTTTCAACCACCAACTTTAAAGGTAATATTATCCTCATTTTTTGAAATATTTCACACATAGCACAAGGACAAGAAAGACATATTATAGTTATGTTCTAGCATTGATACTAAACACAAAATTCTCACATCAATCAAGTTCTAGGTGTAGTATTTATAGTAAAACCATTCTTTCTTTAAAATAAATAGACACAGTACAAAAAAGAAAGAGTCTCAAACCTCTGGGTTTGAAGCCTGAAAATTATGTAACTTCCTTTCTTCAATTTTTACCATCTTGCAGCCTCATGCGCATGCACACCAACCATCTGTTATTCCTCCTTGTTTTCTTACTTAATGTTCTCCATAACCTCCCACTCTTTTTTCCCCATTTTTTTAGATTGTGGACAATCATTACAATGGATAATCTTGAACATATTTCTATCCTACCTTCTACCACATCACAATCCATTTTATTATCAATAATTAAAACAAACACACACACACACATATCTAAATCTATATATATGTTTATTATATCTCTTAATTACAAATTATAATATTATTTATTAGTTAGTTTAATTATACTTTCAATTTGTCTTAATTTAATTCCAAGCCACTTTGAAATCCAATAAAGGCAACATAACAAAACTATTTCTAATTCCTTCAACAATTTTTTGAATTGTGACTCCCATGGTCTTGGGCATTTTCATTTCCACTATAAATAGTAAGACACATCATTACTCACTATTCAATAAGAAAAAAATTAACCATGAGCTGAATTAGCATTTCCCTATTACCTTTTCCATTGACCAACTCTTACTATATAAAGCATATACCTGATGCTGCACACACAATGGATATTAGTATTACCATGCTTTGTAGGAAAAACCAAGTTTCATTCATTAAGTTATCAATTATTAATGACCGTGTAAGGAGGTTCGTTACATCCCCCCCACTAGAAATAAACACAGTCCCTATATTTTATGTAGAGTTAAACAACAAAAATATTTACATTTAAATTTTTTTCAAATGTAAAATAAAGTATTTCATTCCAATGCATTGTTTTCGCATAATCCAATATGTCACAATACATCCTTGAATCATACAACATTCAAGCTTGCAAAATTTAAGATTTCCACATAATGCTCTATCAAATTCAAGTATAAATTATGTTTAAACCAAAACATGCATCATCATGTAAGCAAATCTACTCTACTCAATAGCTCAAATCATACACATACTACTCTTCTTAGTATAAAGTCTCATGTCCATATGCGTATATACATATATCATCAAATCATATAAATGTTTATTTGTTTTTAAATAAGAGTCTATGCCTACTCAAATAGATATGAAAACTACTACTACATTTCTACCACATTATCCCATGTGGCATTTCTCTTCGAGTAGAGGTGCCATTGGACCCAACATTGTTCAATGCTCCTCTTCCTCAAGTTCATGGTTCGAAAACCAAGTACACGAACTGGTCAAACTTCAAATTTTAGTGGATAAGTCATCTACAATTTGGAAACATCCAAAACATGAGAAGGATAAAAATGTACTTCCTAAAGAGGGACGCATGGAAGACATTACGATTTTGGATAAGCTTGGTGGCAGAGCTAGTCTATATGCAACATGACTTATATTACCTATAATTTCAAATGGACCCATATATATTGAGTGTAGTTTGGAATATTTTATGGAAATTTTAGTGGTTTCACCCTTAGGAACACTCTATCTCCCACATAATATTCTCTCGGTGCTCTTTTGAGGTCCATATAGCTCTTTTGGTAGTTTGCGGTCTCTTTTAGATTCTACTAAATTCTTTTCAATTGATCTTCCATTTCTTTCATAGTCTCTAGTCCGATCTCTACCCAATATTTCAAATTATCCCAATATAATGGGATTCTACATTTTCTCCCATATAGAGCTTCAAAAAGTGGCATTCTTAGTGATGCATGATAATTGTTATTTTATGCGAACTCCACTAGGTATAAATAGTATGCCCACTTTGTATGCTAAACCATGCAGTACATTCTTAGCATATCCTTTAATACCTGATTCACCCTCTCATTCTACCCTTCTATCTTAGGGTTATAGGTGGAACTAATATTAAATTTGGTTCCCAATGCATTATGCAAATCTTGCCAAAATTTAGAAGTGAAGCAAGAATCCCTATTAGATGTTATAGCTTCTAGAAACCTATGTTTTCTTACCACTTCCCTAGAAAACTTGCTCACAACTGTAGGTGCATCATCATGTACATTACCTAGTGTAAAATATACAACCTTAGTTAAATTATCTAGAACTACTAAGATTGAATCATGCCTAAACCTTGTTTTAGGCAATCCCACTATAAATTCCAATGAAACTACTTGCCATTTTTGTGTAGGTATGTCATGTGGGTATAGCCTTCTTGCTGGATGTATATGTTTAGCTTTTACTCTTTGGAACTCTAAACACCTAGCCAAATAATTGGTGATATCCTTTTTCATACATGGACAATAGTAGGCCTTCTTAGGCTTTCACACATAGTTTATCCCCCTATATGCATCGAATAGGGAGTATTGTGTGACTCCTTAAGGATTGTTCCTCTAAATACACCTATTTTTGGAACTACCAACGTATTCTTATAAAAAAAATCATATTTGTATACAAATCCTATATATTTTCCAACTTCTTGCTCAACCTAAATATTGCAAGACTGGCAAAAATTTATATTTTTGTTGCTGATTTTTAATTTGATCTAGCAAATCAGATTGGCATTTGGTAAATGCAGCAATGTTCCCTCTCCTACTCAGAGTGTTAGCAACTTTGTTCTCTTTAACCTTAATGTATCCAATACCAAAATCATATTCAACTAAAAACTCCATCCAACGTCTTTGCCTGGCCTTTAATAAGGGTTGATTAAATATGTATTTTAAACTCTGGTGACCCATCTTCAATTCAAATGGTTTTCCCAAAAAATAATACCTCCAAACCTTAAGAGAATGTACAATAGCTACCAACTCCAATCCATGTGTGGCATAACTCACCTCATGCCTCTTAAGTTTCCTTTATTCAAAGGTGATAACCACATCATCTTGGGCCAAAACCCCTCCTAATTCTTTTAATTGATGCATCAGTACATACTATAAATTACTTATTAGGATGGTGACGAGGATGATTCTAACGACCCTATGGAGATGTTTCTACAAAAGTATGTAATTAATACTACTTATTCTACTATTTCTCACTTGGAAACCACCTAGGTTGCGACTGGTTGGAGCCATTTCATAGTTGAAAGAGAATAGGAATGCTCTTAGTCTTCTCTTCTATTGTGACAACTTCGAAGAATAAACCCCTGCAAAATCCATTGATGTTGCTAAAGGAGGATAATGAATTTGTGGAGGTTTCTAAGGATATTTTCAAGGATTTCCCTAAGGATGAGGCCAAGGAAGCCAAGAAGGACGATGTCGATGAGCCTGTTATTGACTGAGTGGCTTATGTGTTGTTGTTTTTGTCCCTTTGGAGTTTCTTTCTTATCTATTTTTTGACTATTTTGGTTATCCTTTGTTCAATATGGTCCTCAAGGATTCTCTTTTTGTGGTTTACATTGTTGGCCATTTTGAGTCCTTAAGTCAAAGTTGTCATTGATTTCAAGAAATGAAGTCATCATTGATATCCAGGAAGAAGCTCCTAATAAATTCAAAGGTCAAGAGGAACAATGCAAAGGTTAAAGGCAAAGGGCTCCATAATATTTTTAAATATTATGTGGAAGCATAAGTTAAATGGTTTTCATAAAAACCCAAGAAAGTTTATTGCAAAGCTAAAGGAAGGTTTAATATTTATTTGATAAATTATTTAAATTCAAAATGAATTTAAATTTTATAAATAAATATTATTTATACCAAGGTGCAAAGTGAAATATGGTTTAAATAAAACCAAAGGGTTTTAAAGAATTAATTTATAAAATTTAAATTCAAAATAATTTAAATATTTTATAAATTAATAAATCTCCAAAGGAAATTCGAGTGTTGATGTCCAAAAACTTGTTGAAGGTAATTTGAGCACTGGCGTCATACATGGAGGAAGAAATTTGGTATATAAGCTAATGCATTAGAGGTATTTTAATTTATCATTTTGCTCGATAATTGAATGCATGCAATTGTATTTGAATTCATGAGGAAGAAAGAGCAGAGATCATTCTGTTTAAGCACCAGTGAATAACATCAAGGGGATTTGCACCAAAAGATCAAACGCCAATGGGGCAAGTGCTCTAGTGGAAAAGAGTATAGCATTAGGGTGTTGGGCGCAAGGAGGTTTGTGTTCGAAACACAACGACAACATTTTTGTGATAGTTGCATTGGTGTTTTAGACCACTAAGGAAAGGTGCACATTTTGCACAAGGAAAGCAAGGAAGCTTTTGGATCACATGGTGCTCATTAGTACCCAAGTAAGCACCTAGCTTACGTGGCATTGGGAGCCATGGCTAGGGCACTGGTTGAGGTTGCACGATGTGTTCGATTCCCCTCCAATGAAAGGTAATAAATTTTAATTTTAATTTTTGTGTGTAGCCTAAAGTTTGGAGCTAAAAGGGTGCATGAAATGATTGTTATTTGGAAATGAAATTTTTATAAGATGGAGGAATAAGGTGTTAAGTTTTATTTTAATAAAGTGCTTTGACATATTGATTTATTGAAATATTAAAGGATAGAGGGATGTTTTTGTCTTAGGTTATTTTTGAAAAGAAGAGTGCATTGAATATTATTGGGATATTATAAGGTGTAAGTGGTAATTTACTTTTTGTAAATGTTTATGAATGTTTTCTTAAAGATGGAGTGATAAGGTGTGCGTATGTTTTGATGTTTAAATTGTATTTTGATGAAGTTAATCACCTTATAATTTCTTTGAGCTTGGCAAGAAGTGTTTGAGATTTTTGGTAGATTTAGAAGATTCCTTCATCATCAAGAAAAATGTATGAGCACATTTTCTAAATTTTAATTTGATTGGTTGGTTTTCTAAAAAATAAGTTTGGAGTGAAAAGGACTTGATTAGGGTTTCCTATTGAGTGTGTTGAGTTAATGCTTCAAGGTTTTCTAAAATAAAGGATTGTTTTATAAGCATTGTTGTTGAAGCTATTGGTTGTGAAAAGAACTTGAACTAGGGTTTGAGTAGATTGCTAAGTGATATTTATTGTTGAGAATTGTTGGAAATATTTTAAGTTTATGTTTACATGCTTGGACTAGGGTTTGTGAGCAAGGGTTGTTTCATTGAGTGATTGGTTGAGTAGAGCTAGTTGAACCAAGTCAATTGGATGTGTGAAGTGATTATTCAAGTTCCATAAAATAAACTATTATATATTCTGATTTGAGTTGAGAAAGTAATTGATCATTGTGATTAGTGTAGAACATATTGAGTCTCTAACATTTTTTTTTATATTTGTATGAAATTGGACAAGTTTTGAGTGGACTTGTTGAGTATATTTGAACAAGTTTTGAGTGGACTTGTTGAGCAAATTTGAACAAAAACTGGGTGGAATTTTTGAGTAGATTTGAGCAAGTTATTAGTGGAATTGTTGGGCATATTTGAGCAAGTTCTGAGTGCACTTGTTGAGTCGATTTGAGCAAGTTCTGTGTGAATTTATTTTGTATATTTGAACAAGTTTTCTATGGACTTGTGGAGTAGAGTTTGGTGCATATTTGAGGGTAGGTTTGTACCAAAACATAGATATATATTGAGTAGATTTGTGCTAGATCAAAGGACCGTTTTTAGTACATATTTGAGATAGATATTTGGAGGTGACAGAGCAAAGATGAAAGTAGTCTCTAGTGGATAGAGATACATCAGCCAGGGCAGTGAGTGGGAACAATAGTCTTCAGTGGAGAAAGATCCACAAGCCACTATAGTATAGGCAGTAGTATTCTAGAGGAGCACTAGCCAGAGAAGAGGATAAGGAGTTATCTTGTTGATAGAGATCCATGAACTTGATTTAGGGGATCAACATTTCCTTTGGACAGAGGCCCATAAACATTGTAGGAAAAGGATTCCCAAGATAATTTATTTAAGAAAAATTTATAAGAAATATTTTCTCCATGGAGGTAGCCATAATTAGATGAACCACGTAGGAATCATGTCTCTCATGTATGTGATGTTTTATGTGATGTTTAATGCTTTAGTAATGTTGGTGCTATTATTTGGATTAAAAAGCAAAATTTGTTATTGTATATTGTTCACCCCCCTCTTAGTATAAGCACATGTTCTCAAATTGTTATCAGAGTGTGTCTCTCCATGAAAAGACTAACATCTTGGAGGAGGATCCATAAGTAGCACACATGACTTCAGAAAATGAAGAAGAGACTATGTTTGACATAAAAGAATAATTCTTTGCTACTCTTAGAAAATTGGAAATACTTAGAGAGAAGAATTCAAGCTTGAAGGAACAAGTTCAAGAAGATGAAGAAGCAAGGATTAAACTTATACAAAATATTATAGAACTCAAGATTAGGGTGGAATAAGGAAACAATATTTAGAGATAGGGAAGACATGAAAGATCTATTGAGATATAGGGAAACAAAATGTGAAATATTGAAAGTAAAAATGATTTGCCTAAGGAATGAAGTTGAAAGGACCAAGGTACTACAAGATGTAGAATATGAGAAATAGAAAGAGGAATCAAGTCTTTAGAAAGTAGAAACCTCAAACAAGGATAAGAAAGCAAAGGATATCAGAAAGGAAGAAAGCAAAGGAGAACCTGGATAAGAGTTAATCATACGAGGAATATGACTTCTCCACAAATTCCAAGACATCCAAAGAGGCTACATAATTTCTTCCATGGTCATTGTTTTTCTTGTAATAAATATGGTCATAGAGTTGTACATTGTATTCATCATGCAAGATAAAATAGAAATTTCAATTCCTTTGCACCTCTCATGGATGATGATGTTATATGTTACAAATGCAATAATTTTGGGTACAAGGCTAGATGGTGTAAAATGATACTTCCTAAGTCTAGAAAAAACAATTTCAACAACTAGGAAAGATGAAAGGGAAAATGTTAAGGCTAGATCAATGTTAGTGCAAACAACCCTTCATGCTTAGGATAAAGAAGAACAGTGGTATCTTGATAGTGGTGCTCTAGTTACATGATAGGAGACAAAGAAAAATTCATTGTACTAAAGAAACAAATAGATGATAAATAAGCTTCGGTGATAATGGATCAACAAGGATTGGTGGAAGAGGAACTCTAAGTTTAGATAATGGTAAAACAAAAAAAAAGAATGTATTGTATGTTAAAGGGTTAAAACACAATTTTTTGAGTATAAGTCAACTTTTTTATCTAATATACATGGTTACTTTCCATCCAAATAGATGTGAGATAAAAAATCAAAAATTGGAAAAATCATTGCAAATACAAGAACCCCAAACAACTTATACATGCTCAACGAGATCAAAGGGGAAAAGTGTTTTATATCACAAGAATATGAGAGTTGGTTATGACATAGAATATTGGGTCACTTGAATTTTGACAACATATTCAACATAAGCAATAAACAGGCAGTTAGAGATTTACCCAAAATAAGAAGACCTCAAAACATAATTTGTGCACCCTATCAACATGGAAAGCAAACTAGGACAACCTTTAAGTCAAAATAATATATGTCATCTGATCCATTGAGCCTAATACATACTAATTTGTGTGGTCCTACCATAACACAAATCATTTAGGGTGAGAGCTACTTTATGTTGTTTATAGATGATTATTCCAGAATGGTTTGTGTAGCCTTCCTAAAAGAGAAGTTAGAGGCCTTTGAAAAATTCAAAGCATTCAAGTAATTGGCTGAAAATGAAACTAGAAAAAGGATAAAGTGTCTGAGATCTTATAGAGGAGTAGAATTTACTTCAAATGAATTTGTAGAGTTTTATGAACAACATGGAATCAAGAGAGAGTACTCAACAACAAGATCTCCTCAACAAAATGGGTAGTTGAAAGGAAAAATAGGACTGTTGAAAACACGGCTAGAGCTATGTTAAATGAATCTAAGTTATCAGATGGTTTTTGGAGAGAATTTTTAAACACAATAGTATACATAATCACTAGGGCTCAAATGATGGTAAATCATCACAAGACGCCATATGAGCTTTGGAAAGGAAGACCTTCCACTATAAAACACTTCAAAAATTTTGGAAGCAAATGTTACATAATACGGGAAGACAAAAACTTAGGCGAGTTTGATCCAAGATGTGATGAGGGAATTTTTCTTGGTTATTCCACAAGGAGTAAAGCCTATAGATGCTTCAACAAAATAATATGCACTATGGTGTAAATTATAAATGTAACAATTGATGAGAAGATAGATTCAAGAGAACCAATTCAACAAATTGTGTATCAAGAAAATGGATGGTGTCAAGAAGAATTTTGTGAGGAATTAGATAAATAAGAAGAATAAACAAAAATACTTCTTCCCAAAAATCCATCTAGGTATGTACAAAAACATCATCCAAAAGAGAATATCATCGAGAATCCAAATGAAGGACATACAAAGAGAAGAATAATAAAACCATCTCAACAATAAAATTTTTCTTTGCTATCTAAGATTGAGCCAAAAGAATTCACTCAGGCAAGTGAGGATGAATTTTAGATTAAGGCAATGAATGAGTAATTGGATCAGATAGAGAAGAGAAAAACTTGGGAACTTATTCCATGATCAAAGGATAAAAATGTGATTGGCAAAAAATATTTTCAGAAATAAATTAAATGAAGATGGAAAAGTGGTCAAAAATGAAGCAAGGTTAGTATGCAAAGGTTATGCACAGGTAGAAGGAATTGAATCTGATGAGACTTTTTGTCCAGTTGCACGAATTGAAGCTATAAGGATGTTTTAGCCTTCTCAAGTTTCAAGAAATTCAAGGTATATCATATGGATGTCAAGTCAGAATTTCTAAATGGGGTTCTAGAAGAAGAGGTTTATATTGAACAACTAGAGGGATTCATACTAGTAGATAAAAGAGATCATGTATATAGATTAAAAAAGGTATTGTACAGTTTAAAGAAGGCTCCGAGAGCATGGTACTTAATATTGGATAAGTATCTTTAGGAATAGGGTTTTAGAAAAGGAATAACAGACAATAATTTATATATCAAAAATAAGAAAGTGATCTATTAGTAGTGGTTGTTTATGTTGATGACATAATATTTTGGGGAAATAATGATAAGATGTGTAAAGAAGTTTCTAAGAACATGCAAAATGAATTTGAGATGTCTATGCTTGGTGAATTGTCCTTCTTTCTTGGAATTTATATTTCACAATCAAAAAGGGAGTGTTTCTCTCACAAGTTAAATATATAAAAGAAATGTTAAAGAAAATTTGTAAACCAGTAAGTACTCCCATGGTTACAGGATGCAAGTTGAGTAAGGATGATGATTCTATAGATGTAGATTAGAGATTATACAGATCTATGATTGAAAAATTATTGTATGTTACAACTACAAGACCAGACATAGTACAATCAGTGAGATTAGTGGTAAGGTTTCAGGTGACACCTAAGGAAACATATGTGGCAATAGTAAAAATAATTTTTAGTTATCTAAAAGGGACTATGGAATTTAGGCTTTGGTATCCCAAAAGTGATAGTTTCACATTAAAAACATATATAGATGAATATTGGGCTGGTAGCATTGATGATAGAAAAAGCACAAGTGGAGGAGCATTATTTCTTGGAGAATGTTTAGTATCTTGGTTAAGTAAGAAGTAGGTTTCAGTATCTTTATCTACAACATAAGAAGAATACATTGCAATAGTATCCAGTTGTACATAGGTTTTATGGATGAAGAGAACTCTATAAGACTTCAATATAAAGTATTATCATCCCATTCCTATACTATGTGATAATACTAGTGCCATAAGTATCTAAAAAAATCTAGTAATGCACTCCAATAAAAAGCATATTCTGATTAAGTACCATTTTTTGAGAGAAAAGGTGATAGATAAACATGTCATATTGGAATATGTCACTACAAAGGAACATATAGCAGATATTTTCACTAAGCCACTTTCAAAAGAAAATTTTGAGTATCTTCACGGAATTGGGAGTGAGACTCCCACCCTAGAATTAACCATCTCAAGAGGAGGTGGGGGATGGGTTAAGCTAAGAGGAACATTCTTATCCTTGAGCCCCAAAGGTGACCCCTTGTCATTAATGTCAAAGGGGGAGATATTTGAGTAAAGGGGAGAGATTTGGTATTTGAATAGAGCATTAAGCCAAGGAGAGGAAATGTCCCAGGGGGAGTAGAACGGACGAAGAAGTAAAGTTTTTGGTAAAAATATTTTGGGTTGCTATCAATGACAAAGGGGGGGATTGTTGGACATTTTGAGTCCTTAAGTCAAAGTTGTCATTGATGTCAAGAAATGAAGTCATCATTGATATCTAGGAATAAGCTTCTAATAAAGTCAAAGGTCAAGAGGAACAATGCAAAGGTTAAAGGCAAAGGGCTCCATAATATTTTTAAATATTATGTGGAAGCATAAGTTAAACAATTTTCATAAAAACCCAAGAAATTTTATTGCAAAGCTAAAGGAAGGTTTAATATTTATTTGATAAATTATTTAAATTCAAAATGAATTTAAATTTTATAAATAAATATTATTTATACCAAGGTGCAAAGTGAAAGATGGTTTAAATAAAACCAAAGGGTTTTAAATAATTTATTTATAAAATTTAAATTCAAAAGAACTTAAACATTTTATAAATTAATAAATATCCAAAGGAAATTCGAGCGTCAACATACAAAAATCATTGAAGGTAATTTGAGCACCGACGTCATGCATGGAGGAAGAAATTTGGTATACAAGTTAGTGCTTTAGAGGCATTTTAATTTATACTTTTGCTCGATAATCAAATGCGTGCAATTGTGTTTAAATTTGTGAGGAAGAAAAAGTAGCGACCATTCTATTTAAGCACTAGTGAATAATGTCAAGGGGATTTGCACCAAAATACCAAGCATCAATGGGCCAAGAGGCCCAGTGGCAAAGAGGATAGTGTTAGGGTGTTGGGCACAAGGAGGTTTGTGTTCAAAATACAACGGAAATGTTTTTGTGGCATTTGCATTTGTGTTAGAGATCAGCAAGGAAAGACACACATTTTGTACAAGGCGAGCGGGGAAACGTTTGGAGCACGTGGTGCTTGTTAGTCCCCAAGCAAGCACCTAGATTGCATGGCATTGGGAGCCATGGCTAGGGTGTTTGTTGAGGCTGTACGATGTGTTCGATTCCCCTCCAAGGTAAGGTAATAAATTTTGATTTTAATTTTTGTGTGTTGCCTAAAGTTTGGAGCTAAAAGGGTGCATGAAAGGATTTTTAGTTGGAAATGATTTTTGATAAGTTGGAGGAATAAGGGTTTAAGTTTTATTTTAATAAAGTGTTTTGACATATTGATTTATTGAAATATTTAAAGGATAGAGGGAGCTTCTTGTCTTAGGTTATTTTTGAATAGAAGAGTGCATTGAATATTATTGGGATATTATAAGGTGTAAGTGGTAATTTACTTTTTGTAAATGTTGATGAATGTTTTCTTAAAGATGGAGTTATAAGGTGTATGTATGCTTTGATGTTTACATTGTATTTTGATGAAGTTAATCACATTATAATTTCTTTGAGCTTGGCAATAAGTGTTTGAGATTTTTGGTAGATTTAGAAGATTTATTCATCATCAAGAAAAGGTATGAGCACATTTTCCAAAGTTTAATTTGATTGGTTGGTTTTCTGGAAAATAATTTTGGAGTGAAAAATACTTGATTACAGTTTTCCTATTAAGTGTGTTGAGTTAATGCTTCAAGGTTTTCTAAAATAAAGGATTATTTTATAAGCATTGTTGTTGAAGCTATTGGTTGTGAAAAGAACTTGAACTAGGGTTTGAGTATCATTGCTAAGTGAGATTTGTTGTTGAGCATTGTTGGAAATATTTTGAGTTGATGTTTACATGCTTGGACTAGGGTTTGTGAGCAAGGGTTATTTCATTGAGTGATTGGTTGAGTAGAGCTAGTTGATCCTAGTCAAGTGGATGTGTGAAGTGATTGTTCAAGTTCCATAAAATAAATTACTCTATATTCTAATTTTATTTGAGAAATTAATTGAGCATTATGATTGGTGTAGAACATATTGAGTCTCTAACAATTCTCTTTATGTTTCTATTATATTGGAAAAGTTCTGAGTGGACTTGTTGGGCAGATTTGAGCAAGTTTTGAGTGGACTTGTTGAGCAGATTTGAACAATTTCTATGTGAGCTTGTTGAGAAAATTTAAGCAAGTTCTATGTGGACTTGTGGAGTAGATTTTGTTTCATATTTGAGGATAGGTTTGTGCCTAACCAGATATAGATATTGAGAAATTTGTGCTAAACCGAAGGATCATGTTTAGTGCATATTTGAGATAGAGCTTTGGAGGTGATAGAGTAGAGAAGATAATAGTCTCTAGTGGATAGAGATCCATCATCCAGGGTAGTGAGGATAGGTATTCTAATTGGGGACAAGAGCATTAAGTGGAGAGAGATCCACAAGCCAGTGTAGTAGAGTCAGTAGTCTTCTAGAGGAGCACCAGCCAGAGCAGAGGAGGAGTTATCCTATGGATAGAGATCCATAAACTTAGTTTAGGGGATCAACATCTCCTTTGGACAGAGGTCCATAAACATTGTAGGGAAAGTATTCCCAAGAGAATTTATTTGAGAAAAAATTATAAGAAATATTTTCTCCATGGAGGTAGCCATCATTGGGTGAACCATGTAAAAAACATGTCTCTCATGTGTATGATGCTTTATGTGATGTTTATTTCTTTAGTAATGTTGATGCTATTATTTGGATTAAAAAACAAAAAGTTTTATTGTATACTGTTCATCCCCCCTCTCAGTATAAGCACATGTTCTTCATACCCATCATTTTTCTTTCCTATTGTACTAAGGCATTAGGGTGCCTTTCAAATGCCCTCTTTAATAAAAAAATTTAAATTACCAAAAAAAAATTGTTTAGTGGGATCAGGTAATTGCAATATTGGTGTAATTGTTAATATTTATTTCAAAATTTTAAAACCCTCTTCACACTACTCTTTCCATTTGAAAGCCTTACCTTTCCTAAAAAGGTTTGTAATAGTTTGGGAAATTATTGAAAACCCTCTAACAAATCACCTATAATAACATGGAATCCCATAAAAATTCACACCTTAGTCACATTGGTAGGTGTTGGTCAATCAATAATTGTTCTATTTTCTTGGTATCGACTGCAATACCTTGAGTAGAGATAATATATCCCTAATACTATACTTGCTAAGTGCAAAATTTGTAGATAGTTTTCAAGACAATTTATTCTTTCTAATAATATATAGTACTATCCTCATATGTTGACCATGTTCTTCCTTGCTTTTAGAATAGATCAGTATATCATCCAAAAATATGAGCACAAACCGATCCAACTTTTCTCTAAAAATTCTATTCATGAGGTTAATGAATGCGGTTGGGGCATTGGTTAGCCCAAAAGGTAGGACTGTGAACTCAAAATATCCATAACTAGTTTTAAAATTTATTTTGGAAGAATACTTTTCTTGGATCCTTGATTGATGATATTTAGACCCTAAGTCAATATTTGAGAATATGGTCACTCATCTTAGTTGATCAAATAAGTCATGAATTCTAGGTAACAAGTACTTGTTTTTTATAGTAACCTTATTCAACATATGGTAATCTATGCACATTATCAAGGTACTATCTTTATTTTTAATAAACAAGATAGGATCTCCCCAAGGTGACACACTGGGCTTGATTAACCCTTCTTCCAACAAAACTTGAAGTTGCATATTGAGCTCTTATAGCTCAATAGGAGTCATTCTATACGATTCTCTAGGTAACAACTCAATAGAAAAATCAAACTCCCTCTAAGGAGGTAACCTTGGAAGGTCCTCTAGAAACACATCCTTGAACTCTCCTAAAACAAGATGCCTTTGGAAGAGGTCAAATTCTACTTCTGTCTCTTTTTTCTTATTCATTTTAACAATAAAAATCATTCCCCTATTCCTAATAACTCTCTTTATCTGCATTGTAGACAATAAATGTGTCTTAATTTACCCACAACCATAATGAATCCTAATACTTTTATTAGACTCATCTATAAACTCTGCCCATCGCTCTTAAAAATTCAAAAGATCTTTATGTGCTTTTAACCAGTCAACACCAAGTATGATATCAAACACATGCAAAGGTTCCACATACAAATGCCATTTAGTTTTTCCTTATGGTAGAATAATGTGAGGGTCAAAAAAACATTAGTTAATTTGGTAGGTTTTTATAGACTCATACTCTACTTTCCAACTATTAGCCAAAAACCCAGGTCTTTCAGGTATATCCCTCACTAATCTCGTGGAAACAAAACTATTAGTTGATCAACTACCTATAAAAATATGCACATATCTATAAAAAAAAATACCAATTAATAATAAAGGAGTAAATTGACCATCAAGAAAGGAAGTAACTTTGGTAGAAAAGATATTTTGGGTGGCCTCTTATGGGGATTTCTAGCGTAGATCAACTCTATAGGGAAAATTGTTGGTATAATGAGCTCCTTGACATATGTAACATCCATTTGGTGGAGCTCTATTTCCTTTATTGTTTTTCTCATTTCTGCCTTGAGGCATAGTTTTCTTAGCCTTTTCTTGATTTGCTGGTCTCTAATCTTGTCATTTAGGAAACTCTCTTCCATCCTCCTAAACTTATTGATTTGAAAATTATCTCTATATCTGCCCCCATTTCTATTATGACATCCTATTTTAGGTTTCTTGTTTTGCTCTTTTTTCCATTTTGTAAACCCAACACTCTTTCACTTCTTGAGTCAATCCTTTTCCTTTTTAGATAGATTTTGACAGTTAAAATATGCTTTTCTAGTCTCGTAGTTGGCTTCTTTTTGTACCAAATCAAAAGTTGTGAGAAGATTTACATGGTTGTGCATATTTAATGCCATCATTATTCTAGGATGTAAACCCAAAATAAAATTTTGAGTCTTCATCTATTCATTGCTTTCATATTGGGATGCATATTTTAACAATTAAGTAAAATTTTGGTGATAATCATGCACTGACATAGTTTCCTGTCGTAGATTAGAAAACTTCCCAAATTTCTCCACATAATATTGCTTGTTCATAAATCTACCCCTAAATTCCTTGAAAAAATCCTCTCACCTGAGATCTGTAGCTTCAATATTATGCCCTTTATTATAGGACTTCTATCAGTCTAGGGATACTTTAGTCATGTTCATAAAAATTTCAATGCAGTTTTAGATTCAGATGATAAAACTACTAGAGAAAAGTTTGATTCTAACTCATTTAGCCATTTTTTATTGTATCGTCCTCACCTTTACCACTAAATTTAGATATTACAATTTTTTTAAAGTTTCTATCCAATTTTTTACTCACGTTGGCCCTTCCAGTATTAGATCTTATAGGTTCAATAGGTAACTCCTTTGCTCTGCCTCCTCTAGTTTCTCTTCCCCTAGCTAAGTCTTCTATGAGCTTATGCTATTGAATAATATTGTTGGGCCATGTGATTTTTTTGGGGCCATTTCTTCCCTTTGTTATTCATATGAGTTTGTAATAATTGTACAACTCTTGCTAGGTTTACATCCTCCCTATCAAATTCATTTGATGGAGGTTCATTTAACCGTTTCATCCTTCTTTCACATTGAGGACCTTCTCGTCTTATGCCCGACCTTTGTCCCCTCATAGATATTTTGGTGAATTCTTCCTCCCTGCCTCTCGTAGGATTTTCTGAAGAACGACCTCACAATATTCATGCCATTTGACCTATAGGTGAAAGAAGTAAACCACTTTATAAGATTTTATTGATCTAGTAAAATTAATTAATTAATCACAGTTCTACAATTTAATATATATTTTTATTTGATACCATATGTAAAAACTCTAATCTAATCACCTGGTTGCACCACATAAAAACAAGACAAACTATCTCTTAAGGTAATTTTTTTCAAACAAATATTATTTAAAAATCTAAAAAGTGCTTTGATGGTCATAGCAATCGAGTTTCACCCAATGATTCAAGATCTTATTATTTAATTAGTACAGGTATATCATATCATTTTTGGATTTATGATTGCTACAAACAACAACCCAAGTGGATGAGATTGGTAAAATTCTATAAAAGTGTCATTTTGTGGAATTGACTTACCCCATTTAACATCCATGTGTTACAGCATGAGGATCGATCCATGGTTGGGGTTATCCTCTAGGGCCCATAACACCTAGAGAGGGATGATTTCTTTACCCTTCCCTTAGCATAGGTGAACCCACAACTTAACTAGTTGAATTGTTTAAATTTAAATATGCAAAGGATCATAGTACATATGCCTTGTATTTGGTTGATTGTCCACTACACGGAGTTAGCTAGAGCCATCTCAATACCCTGATCTTGGACTTGATCGCACATGCTCATTGTGACTCACAAGCATTTTTCCCATACTAAACATAATGGCTGAACTAGCTAAGTCAAATGAACAAGGTAATTATCACAATAAATCCCAAGCAATAATCTAGAAGTCGTGCCCCATACTACCCCCTCATTACAAGTTTTGTCTGAGTCATGTGTTTCGACCAATTTTGTTAGACTACAATTGCACTCATAATTGTTTGTGTGCATAACCATACCTCAACTAAAATGGGTGAATTTTATTTTATATAAAATTTCATTTAACCTTCCCTATGAACGAATTCATCCACACCTCCTCTGGAGTATGCCTTTGGATAAAGAGTTATGTATCTAGGTTCACACACAACTAGGTAACCATGTAAGCTTATATTTAACTAGTATTAATTATGGTTTCATATTACTGTCAACAAGGCACTTAATAAAACCACCATAATTCTCACTAGTTAGCTTATCTTTGATAAATTACATTCCAATATAAGTACTATCCAGGTGTAAGGTTTTACCTTTTAAGAATTTTATTTACAAACCTAACATTCTAATTTTCAGTTATGTATAAGTAAAAGAATAATTAAAATAAAAGTAAAATTATTTAATATTTTTTCTAAATTAATTTAACATATATTTAATATCTAAATTAAGTGTAAATAGGAGTGCATGCTTAAAATCCCTTTTAGTTATATTTTAGCCTGAGTTTAATATTTATATACCAAACATAGCTTTCTCACTTATTCCAAACATGTTTCCTTCACCAAATGTCCAAAAAAAAAAACTTAAATTCTTCTTTACTTCAAGCTACATTACCTAAATTAGTTTAAAAAACAAGACATCCAGAAATCCTTTTTACAACCGATGTCCACATACAAACTGCTTCTCAAGTTTAACCTCTACTAGTTGGTAAAAATTAGTCTAGTTTCTAAGTTTTTAATTGAAAACTCAAGAGTTCTTAAAATAAATCCAACACTTTATCTATATGTATGTAACTCCTAAAAATTACAATTTGTTCACATCCACATTTTATGGAAATATGTCTATCAACATATTAAGGTGCTACTCACAAAAAACATACTAAAGAGTCTTGAAATTTTAATGTTTTTCCAAGGAACAAAAGTGTTGATGGTATTTTTAGGAATGATGCATCTAAAGTTATATATATATATAAATAATACTGTTACTCTCGTTTAACAAGTATGTAACCAGACAACAATAGAATAAAATTTATATTTAATAGATGAGTTTTTCCATAACACCACTAGGGCTCTATTATGCTATTATCCATATTTTTTTAGGTATACTAATTCTTGGGTATATCTCTTATTGCATCCAAGAAATTCTTTTGTTTAACTAGATTTTACTTCAATTAACTATTTCTTGTTCAATTCTCAGCAATGATTTTAAAATCATAATCATAGATTAAAACACTACCATTATCTGAAATAGAGAAGTGAAGTAATATAACACTTTCAGCATAATTGAGCCAACACAAAATTGTCTTTGGTCTATAATTAAATTCAACGATTAATAAAGGTAAACAACTCAGTACTTGAGTGTTTCATTAAAATATCATGTATATCTTTACATACACTATTTTAGGACTTTTCAAAATGTCTATCCGGCATTAGTCATAAAATATCAAATTCTTATAAGAACAAATATTGAATAACTGAGTTAACTTCACAAGACTACAAATATTACAAGTAATCACTCTCCTTAATATGCATAGGTTATTCTTGCACTCACTTCAAGATGTGCATCCCAGCTATATCTTCAGATGGGGTGAACACAATTGGCTCCAGGGACATTTGATAGCCACAATAAGAAATATGTAAAATTTTAGATACATAGTTCATTACTCGAAGAAATTCTAGGACCATTCACTGCACTGCTAGATACATGCTATTGTAGTGAAGTAACCACATCTTCCTGAACCAATCAACCTTTTTGTGCACTGACGATAGTTAAGAATGAAATATTTGGTTGAAAATAAATAGTTTCTACTAGGGATCATATACAAATCTATGTTCTACATACATGCATTTAATTATAACATGCAAACAACCATCAATTCTATGCATTCATTTATTTTTCACACGAATGCATGTCATACGATTAAAAACCTTTCATAAAAGAAATCAAAATCATATTTTAAAATTGATAGAAGAATCCCATGATTTTCATATTTATCTCAACAAAGTAAAATCACTCATTGGAAACGCAATATTTTCAACCAACAACTTTAAAGGTAATATTGTCCTCTTTTTTTGTAGTATTTCACACATAACACAACAAGGAAAAGAAAGAATATTTTCTAGTTATGTTATAGCACTTATTCTAAACACAACATGCTCATGGTAATCAAATTCCAAGAATAGCATTTACAACAAAATCATTCTTTCTTTAAAAGAAATAGACAGACAAATTCCAAGAATAGCATATCAGCAAAGTCATTTCATTTGAATAAAGGATACATAGTACCCAAAAGAAATATCCTCCAACCTTTGGGTTTGAGGCTTGAATATTCTACAACTTCATTTCTTCAATTTTCACCTTCTCATAGCCTCACACAAACCATCCACAATTCCTTCTTGTTTTCTTACTTAATTTCCTCCAAAACCTCCCACTCCCATTTTCCCATTTTTCTAGATTATGAAAAATCATTACAATGGGTAATCCTCCACATATTTCTATCCTACCTTCTACCACCTCATAATCAGTTTTCTTATCAATAAATAAAACACACACACACACACACACACACACACACACACACACACACACACATATATATATATATATATATATATATATATATGTTTATCATATCTATATCTTAATTAGAAATTATAATAGTATTTATTAGTTAGTTTAATTATCCTTTCAATCTATCTTAATTTAATTCCAAATCACATTCAAATCCAATAAAGGTAGCATAAGAAAACTATTTCTAATTCCTTCAACAATTTAATGAACTGTGACTCCCATGCTCTTAGGCATTTTCATTTCCCCCATAAATATGAAGACACGTCATTACTCACTATTTAAAAATTTAACATTTAACATAAGACACAATGCAAATCACTCCTAATGCACCTACATGATATGAATTCACGTGGGCTTTCATGTACCCATGAGCTGAATCATCACTTCTGTATTACATTTTATATCAACCAAATATGACTATCGGAGGCATATACCTGATCTTGCATACACAATGGACATCAAAAAAACCATGCTCTATAGTAAAAATAAGTGTCATACATTAAGTTATCAATAATTAATGATCATGCAAGGAGGTTCATTACAATTCAATAGTCAATCATACCATACATAAATTTGTTTTAGTGAGCTTCCACGTACTCACAACTGTGGTGCTTTAAAACACTGTCATCATATCCCACCTTACCTTATGTGGATAATCATTTTATTTTCATTTGATTGTAGGTACCTAGTTCCTCTGATTTGTTCCATTTAAGGTAAACACATGTTCTTGCACTCATAAAACTTATCAGTAGTATCTCATTCTAAAAATGATAGCAAGCAAATGAATAGAAAAATGGAGGGTACATTCTCCCCACTAAGAATAAACATAGCCCATGTGTTTGCATAGTATATTCAAACATGCATTTTTAACAAACCTCCAAAACTCTATATTCTTATATGCCTAATTGTTTTGCAAGGATGAGATACTCCTAATGCATATGTGGTTGCAGGAGATGGGTAAATATTATTGGTAGGATGTTGCAAAGGAAAGATATCTTCTCAATAGGAAAAATATATTATACCGGTGTAAGGTAAGTCAAGGGAGATGATGAGCGATGGTGTATTCGCTAGTTGATAGGGGTAATGAACCCTATGGGCAATGCATTCACCAATGGTCCATGTAGTATGCATATCATGTAGTTGCATTCATAGGAGTGTTTGATGTTTGATATTTTGTGAAATTGTGATGTTGGATGGCAATGAAGATGCTTAATGCATGGGAGCCATAGTTAAAAATTAATGAAACAAATGGAAAATGATTAAAAGTGTTTTGAGGTTTAAAGGAAAAATATGTGTGTTCTTTTGAGAAATGAATTTATTTAAAATTTAATTATATACTTATATATTTATATATTAAAATATAACTTATAGTATAAATAACAATATATATATATATATATATATATATATATATATATATATATATATATATATATATATATATATATATATATATAAGCTTGATAAAAACAAACAATGTTATTTGTTTTATGGATGCTTTGGAGGTAAGGTAAATAAAAGACTCTAAGAAATTTTATATAAGAATTAATATTTAAAAAAAAATGAATGCAATAATAATTTGAGCATTAAAGGGTAAGCTTGGACATTCTTTGCAAAAGACAAGTAGGGATTTATCGTCATAACTACATAGGTTAAGATGGTTGTTAAAATAGAATAGTGGTGATTGATGAGCACCAAAAATGCTCATTTTATATACACGGTTAAGGAGAATTATCACTGGTTCAATTAGGATATGAGATTTATTTTATATAACTTATGCATATAATTGATAGAAAATCCGGTATTATGCTTGATTGGTGTTTTTAGTGGGAAATGTGTATAAATACAGGTTTTATTACTAATATGGTGTTTTCCAGTCTACATCCAATTGGACCTGACATACTTCTATTTACAGAGAGTAAGACAAGAGAGCAAGTGCCTTCCTCTTCAAATAATGTGCCTAAAATAAGTAGGCACCTTCCTCTTCAAAGAATGCGCCCAACAGAAATAGGCACCTTCCTCTTCAAGGAAGGTGCCCAGTAGAAATAGGCACCTTCCTCTTCAAGGAATGCACCCAGCAGAAGTAGGCACCTTCCTCCTTAAGGAAGGCACCCAACAGGAGTAGGCGCCTTCCTTATAAGGAAGGCACCCAACAGGAGTAGGTGCATTCCTTATAAGGAAGGCGCCCAACAAAAGTAGGCACCTTCCTCATGAAGAAGGTGCCTCCATGCCTTCATACTTTGCAAGATTTACCAAGTCAACTTTGATTGGTTGACCAAGGACTATGGAGGAGGTTGCACATGAAGACAAAGGAGATCTATTTTAATCATGCATTTATTAAATAGAATAAAGTGCTTGTTATTATTATCAACCAATTGGCTGGTTGACCTTGTAAAGCTCTTAAAGCATATTATTATTTTTTGGATGCATTAGTTTAGGATTTATTGTTACGTACACCTAAGTATGTTTATATTTATCCTTCTGGTGAATGAACATACTTTAAAATAGAAGAATAAAATATGTGTAGAATCAATTGTAACTAAATCACATAATGTGATTAAAATAGACTGATTTGTTATTATAATGAGATCTGGCTGCGCTTTATATAAAGACGTAGGCCAAATGAACAGGAGGAGATGAATGATTAATTTTACATATAACTTATTTTATTTTAGTCTAATTAATTAAGAGTGCAACTCCTCTTATTTGATCAAGCTCTACGTAGCTAGTCGGGCAGACTATCTACGGGAGCTTGGGCCCACTCCCTGCAGTAGTCCTCCCCTGTTTAATTTGTGCATTTGCTTTCTATAGATTAGTTTATTGCTTTATTTAATTTCATTTGTGTGTTTATTTACTCACATTTTATTTCCACAGTTTATTTCTAGCACTTTACTTTTTGTTTATAATTTATTTATTTTATTTCCTGCACTTAGTTTATTTGGTTTGGCTGGAATCCAATTACATAAAACTCCCCACCAAACTAAATAAGGTACAACCAAATTTGTTCCCCAACACTGCAAGCATATACTGTGCATGACACTCATAAGTTTACAGACTTACCGGATTGATAATTTATGGAAGAGAAATGAATGTTTTTCGGGACATAATTTCTGCTCACCAAGTGACCACATGGAAAAGTTTTAGATTAGACAAGCTTGAAAATGATACCAATTTTTACGTACGAAGGTGGTGGGAAAAACCATCATCTAGATGGCAAACAGAAGAGAGAAGTGTGGAGGATGGTGTGTGGTTTCTCAACGGATGAAAGAAGCAAACTTTGGAAGAAAGGAAGGTAATAGAGTACAGGAAAATATGGAAGATGAGTTGGAGGTAAGGCAGAGTCAGTAAGTGCTCTTAGATTATAAAAAAAAATGTAAAAAAAATCTAATGGAAAATACAATTGTGTTTTGAATTAATGATTCAAGGAAACCAATAAGGAAAAATTGATTAAAATGTGTGATTCATGTATTGGATGTGCTCTTAAATATTTACTACCTTATTTGTTTTATGTGTTGGTGAATGGCTAAAGGTTGGTTGGTTGAAAATTAAAACCAAATTTAAATCTTCTTGAATTGTTGTTGCTACATGTTGGTTGATTGAAAACTAAAATAAAATTTAAATCTTCTTGAATTGTTGATGCTACATGTGATGAATTTAAGCAACGGGAGGTTGTTGTGTGAATAATTGGATGGAAACCAAGATTTTTTTTCCTTCTCTGAAATATAAATTGAGGCTTCATGTTGTGTGATATTACCGTGGAGTGTTTATAGAGATGAATGAATGTTAAAAACTATTACATGTGGTTTTATGTTCTGAAAATGATGGATGCATGTAGACATAGATGCATTGCATGGTAGAACGATCATTATGACCCTTGAATTCAATGGATAATTGGATGATGTAAAATAATTAGTTGGATATTTGCAAAATCTTATGCATGTCGTTTTATTTTAGACTACTTCAGCATTCGAGTATCAAGATTTGTGCATAAAGAGTCGAGAGAAATGTTGTGTAATTTAATTTGGAAATCTAGAAAAATTCTACTCAGGAAAGGATTGACATATGAGTCATATAGGGTTGTAGCTAACTCGTTTCATGCATTAGTATTGAAAAATGTGGCTCTTGAAAAAGACTATAAACTGTGTATTGGTATTGAACATATAGTCCATAAATAAGAGCATGGTTGAACTTAGAAACCTGATGTAAAAGCATTATATCCTTAGATGTTATATTATTTTATTTTTAATTATAAATATTATTGTAGAAGAGAGTAACACTTGTATTTGATTTTATATAAGGTAAATTTTAGTGCATTTTATTCTTCACTTATCATGTTGAGCTTGTATTCTTCAATACTGGTGTAATTTTAGATTTGTAATTTTCTTTAATTATAATATGGTCAATTGTTATGAGGATTGTATGCAAAGATGTGATTATTTCATCTCCATTTTTTGTTCGGGGGTACAAGTCTTTGACAATGGGGAAAAACCTCTTGATTTTAAATCTATTGCTTATATCAGTTTTGGATACATAATTTCATACACCATGAATGAAGTCTTTTTCCATTTATTCAACTGAGATGTAGCATGTATGGAATCCATGATAGTTTACTTAGTTCTAGCTTACACCAGTTCAAATTGGAAATTAAATGATTTAGATGTTTTTTTTAAATAAAAAATAAAATACCCCAAATAGCCCTTAAAAATCTACGTCGAATTGATGAGTTAAGTAAAAATTTGGGTACGAAAGGATGGGTCTGGATTGACATCAGATTTACATTTTACTTCATATTTTTTTTTTGTAGATAAGATTCTATAGCATTAATACCATGTTTTATAGGTTGACCCAAAACCTTTTACAAAAATCAGCCTAGGGCTGTTGACTTACTAAGGATCCTATATATGTAAAATATACATGAGGCCAAAGCCATTACATATGGTAAGGCACATAGCCTGTTATCAAAAAGAAACTTCCCATACAAAATTTTGGGTATACCCCGATAAAACACACATGCATCATAATTACAAAAAAGAAACAGACACGGATCCCTTCCTTGAGACAATGGAGAAACAAAAAGCTGCAAACACACATAGCAGAGTATTGAAAAAAACTCCACAAGATCTGTATTGATAGTTACTCTTAATAATTCTTTGGTAATTTATTTCTTTCATATATGACATGCTTTGGTACCACATACTGTCTTCGCCAATCAGCCTTGGAGAAGTGAACTTTCTGGCTAGATTTATGGCGGTGGCTATCTGGTGGTCCACGTGGCTTTGGTTCGAAGTCTTATATTACCATTTCTTTCCTTCCCTATGATTATCAACCAATATCAAATTACTAAGATGACGAGGAGCCATGTTATCTGACATGTGACTATCTCCATTAGTCTTTCTGGCATTTACATCCATGAAGACTGACAACTCATATAATTTTTATTGTAATTCCAATTAAAAAAAGAGACGGGAATACTCCTAGCCTTCGAACTTACAGTGCCTTCCTTGTTGGTAAATTTGACTATAATTCTTGGAATTCTTGTTGAATAAGCTCCTCTAATTCACTCGGTACATTGTGTTTCCATTTGAAAACTTTGTCACCATCGACACCCAAATTGGCCAGCTTATCAGCAATTTTTTTAGCTTCCTGAAAGACATGTTGGGATTTTCTGTCCTGTCTTCCCTGAAAAAGGATCCTAGCCTCTTCAACAATTGTTTTAATCCTCCAAGGAGGTATTTTACAATTATTTAGGAGATTTATAACATGCATAGACTCTCCTTATATGATAAAATTACCTTCTAAGTATTGAGTCATTTGAAGGCCTCTCCACATAGCTCTAGCTTTAGCTTCGTTGTTCGTCCTTGTTCCCAAATATTCAAAAAATGCAAGCATCATATTTCCATTATGATCTCACACAATTCCACCAGTGCCTGCTCTGCCAGGATTTTCCTTAGCTACTCCATCAAAATTAAGCTTAAAGCAACTCGGAGGAGGTGGAGACCACTTAACATTGGCTCTGGGGTTGACTACCCTAGGCACAGACTCATATAACAAGGTTAAGCTTAAATATTGAGCAATCATGGTCTCCTACATATGGGATTTACAACTATCAAAAGGGATAAGGTTCACATTCTCGTTGGCAAAGGATAGGACCCTGGCAATGATAGTTTGATGATCATGGATAGAATCATTAAAGACTCTATGGTTCCTTTCTAACCACACCTACCAAATATAGTGATTGAGACAAATTTTCCACTTGTATCTAAGTCTTTGGCTTGAAAAGGGGCAAGGCCACTGGATGAAAAAATCAAGTACGATGGCTAATTTAACCCATGAAATATTGAAGGCATAAAAAATCCCACTTAAGATAGTCAAGGAAAAAGGGCACTCAAGGAAAATGTGATAAATGGTCTCCCAATTAGCCCTGCATAGATAACAACGATTAGTGATACAAATACCTTTACGCATCATATTATCAATGGTTAGAATTCTTCCTTGGATAACCAGCCATGAAAAGACTATAATTTTTGGAATTAATTTTTTTATCCAAACTAAGTCCTTTTGGAGGAAAAAATCCTCGTCATCAAGTAGAAGCTTGTAAGCTAATTTAACAGTGAACTGCCCATTTTTTGTAGGAGCCTAGGTCACTTGATCTTCCTTGGGTATCATGGGGATAAACTGTCACTCCATAATGTTACAAAGATCATTTGATTCTGCTTGAAATCCCTGAATCCTTATTTTTTTCCACTTCATTCTACCTTTGTCCTCAACCATATAATTAGAGACTTTTCTGCCAATGAGTTCTTCCGTGATATCTCTGATTCAGGCTAAGTTAGGATATTGTGTCAGTGGTTCTTCCTTAGCCCACCTATCATTCCAAAAATTTATCCTCTCACCATTGGCTAAAACCCATCTTAAACATTTTTTGATGATTTCCTTACAATTGAGAATTGCTTTCCAAAAAGCAGAACCTCTATTGGAACTGAGTCACTTAGAAATTCCATATTTTGAATATACTTTTGTTTGATGATAGTTGTCCATTCATTTTCTTCACTAGAAATGAGGCACGACACTTGCTTAGCTATTAAAGCTAAATTTATATGAGCAATTCTCCTTAGACCTAAGCCCCCATTTTCCCTGGGTCTACACACTTTGGTTCATCCTACAAGGTGTATCCTTTTTTTCTCCTCTGATCCAGTCCATAAAAATTATTTTTGGAGTTTCTCAATTTTCTGGAAAACCTTCACAGGGGCTTTGAAAATAGAGAGGAAATAGACTGGAATGCTCTGAAGAGATGCCTTAGTGAGGGTCAGCTTTCTTGCTTGAGATAAAAGATGACCTTTCCATCTAGAAAGTTTTTTTTGAATTCTTTCAATAACCCTGTCCCACATTGACTCTCTCGAAGAACCAATGAAAAGAGGGAGACCAAGATACAAAGTGGTGAGGTTTGCTATATCACACCCTAAAATTTTTGTAATCCTTCCTTGCCTCTAAATGGAGGTGTTAAAGAAATATAACTTGCTTTTACTAAAATTATTTTTCTGACCAGTAGCGTCCTCATAGAGTTGCAGGATGTATTTAATTATTTTATCCTCAACCACTGATGCCTTAGTCAATAGAAGGGTATAATCGACAAATTTTTGGTGAGAAACATCCCTAGTGAGAGATGTTGTCTTGATTCCTGATATTAGCCTTGAACTGCAAACATTTTTATGTTTCTGCCTAAAGCTTCTACCACAATGATGAATAACATGGGGTTGATAAGGTCCCCCTGTTGAATTCCTCTACAACTTTGAAAGTAACTAGTAGTTGTTCCATTAACTAGAATCGAGAACCATGCTTTAGAAATACATTATTTGATCAAATTAACTCATTGGTGGTGAAAAGAAAACTTAAAGAGGACAGTAATCAGAAAGTCCCAATTTAGCCTGTCAAATGCTTTGTTCATATCAAGATTAAGGGCAAAAATAGACCTATTAGTCTTATGAGCAGAGTGCAAAGCTTCATGAACTATAATAACTCCATACAAGATTGACCTACCCTGGACAGAGAATATCTCTCATTCTATTTGCAATGGCTTTAGTTATAATCTTGTAAGAAACATTGCATAGACTGATTGGCCTGAAGTCAGCCATAGATTCAAGGGTTTACTTCTTAGGAATTAGAGAAATAAAAGTAGATTTGAGACATTTTGGGATACGATTTCTTGCTTGGAATTATATAACATCTGAAATTACGTCCTCACTTATGATGTCCCAAAAATATTGATAGAAATTATGGGAAATTCGTCGGGTCCTAGGGCGTTGTCTGGCTCCATGCTAAACAAGGCTTCCTTAATTTCCTCATCAGAAAAGGGAGTGAGAAGATTAAGGTTTATATCCTCATTTATTATGCTAGGAATGGATTGAAAGAGAATATATTTGGCCTTCTCATTACACTGTGATTCTTGACCAAGGATAGAATTGAAATAAGTTACTACCTCCTTTCTGATTTTTGTTAAGTCTTGAGTAATAGAATCATATGTTTTTTAAAAAAAAAATTATCTTGTTATTTCTTCTGTTTCTAAGCATGGTGATGTGAAAAAACATAGAATTTGAATCTCCATATTTCAACCAAATAGCCCTTGATTTTTGCCTCCAATATATTTCCTCACAGGCCAAACTGTTATGAAACTCTGCTAGTTTTGTTCGTTCCTCTTGCCTAGTAGTTTCATCAACATCACCATGTTGGATCCTCTGATCAAGTATCTTCAAACTTTCAACAACTTGTTTTTTATTTTCAAAGAGGTTCCCAAAGACATCTTTGTTCCAAGTTTAAAGCTTTTCCTTAAAAAAATTTAATTTACCAACAAGTTTAAAAGTTGCGCTACCCCTAACAGGCTGCTGCCACCACTGACTTAAGTTATCTCTGAAACTAGAATGTTTGATCCACATAGATTGAAATATGAAAGGTTTCTTGAAGGACAGAGAGTTAGGGATCTCCAAAAAAATGGGATTATGATCAGAGGTAATTTTATGAAGGGCTTGTAGGGTAGAATCACCAAACAAAGTTGTAACCTCCTTAGATAGAAAAAACCTGTCAAGCCTTTCTTGAATGAGATGACACCTTATCCACCGATTGCTCCAGGTATAATTCGCTCCTCTAAGTTTTACATCCATAAACATGTTGGAGTTCACAAAGTCATTGAACTCATCCATGCTCCTGATAGGTGGTCCATTTCCAACCATTTTGTATGAAGGGTAAAGAGGAGTGTTAAAATCCCCAACCAGAATCTAGGGGACATTATGGAAGATTTCACTCAGATTGCCTAAGTAATCCCATAGTAGAGCTCTCCCTTGAATTGAAGTCAGGGCATAAATATTTGAAAGGATCCATGATCTATTGCTATTTATTTCCTTAAATAAAACACTAAGAATCTTGTCATATTTTTTAATATTGGTGCCTTCTACTATCCGAGGATCCCACAAAGTCAAAAGGCCTCCAGATGCTCCTCTAGTTGATTTGCAACCCATCTCCCCTTGATTCCAGATTTTTTTTGCTAATTTTTTTGACTAAATCTCATCAGTTTTTGTTTCTTGCAACATGATAATAGTTGGATTCACTTGATTTCTTATTGCACTAACTTCCCTATGTTTGGGCATGCCATTGAGGCCTCTCACATTCCATGAGAGGAACTTCATTTAGATTTTTTGGGATTTCTTCCTCTCCCCCTCCCTTGAGGGGGTTTTCCTAATTTTTTGTCTTCAAAACCCGAAATAACCTATTGAAACAAGGTTCTCTATTTTCCATTGGCAATATCATTATCAGTTTTAATTTTTTGATGCTCAGCATTTGATATTCTCCCTCTTATTTTTTCACTGGTAAAATCTATAGGAGACTTCACAGTGCTCCTAGTTTTTTTTAGGACTAAACTGAGGGGAGGCAATTTGTTGTAGAATCAAACTACCATATTCCTCAGTCTGAATAGTTTCACATATTTCCACCCCCACATCCAAATATTCTCCTTTTTTCCTGCATCCCCCTGGTCTGTGGGATGAACCCTCAGTAGGATTCACTTGGCTCCTAGTGATGATGTTAGGGAGATGAGATTTTTTATTTTCCAATGCCTTAACTTTCTTCCTAAGTTCTTCAGCATTAGGTTTTGGATTTGGGATGCCCATTGGGCTTGGATTATTTTTATCATTGGGGTTGAAGGATCTTGACTTGGATGTGGATTCTAGAGATCATGCATTAGGGTTTGGTTTTGTGATGCTCATAGGGCTTACAGTAATTTCAGCATTAGGTTTTGAAGATCTTGAATTGGATGGGGATTCGAGAGAGTCATAAAGGTTAGCCTGAAGGTGTTGGGCTTCCATGTCTTCTGATAATCCTCCTACTCCTATATTGGATAAAATTGAAAATTTATTTGAAACTAGAGGATTGGAACTTACATGAGTATTTTGGTTGCCAACAACCTATTGTTTTCCTTTGTCTTGTTGGGACCCTGCACCCTCCCTTTTATTTTTTTGGTAGATGTAGTTTTCCTGATTGAAATCACCTCTGCCAAGGAAACTCCTCAAATTTCCTCTATCTAGCATTCCCTGCTTCTGCTTTTCTCTATTCATTGCAAGGTTAGGGCACTGATTGCATAGATGTCCTTGATTTTTACATTCTACATAGAATACCAGTTTGTTCTCATATTCTACCAACTATTTTCTATAGTATTCTCCATACTCTAGCTCCACAAACCTTGGAAATTCATTATCCAAATTAGCATTTACGTAGATTCATGCATGAGTCATCCTTGTCCTGGCCAAGGTCACATGGTCAATGGATATCAAGTCCCCTATAGTTTTGGCTATGCCCTACAACCAATATTCATTGAATAATTGGCCAGGTAGACTCGAGAAACGAACCCAAATAGGGGTAATGTTAGTATTTTGCTTTTCAGGTTCAAAATCTTCTCCCCATCGTTTGAGAAAAAGTCTCATTTTGCCTAGAAACCAAGGACCTCTTGTTAAAACGTGGTTAGCATCCTCCATTTTGTTAAAATGGATAATGAAGAACCCTCAAGTTAGAGCTACCAACTCCAAGATACCTACCAGTCACCATTTACCCATCACCTAAGCCTTGATAGTCTCCATGTCCGGCCTACCTCCCAAAAACTTGCCTACCAGGGAGAATTCTTCCATTAAAAGAAAAGGGCTCATGGAACTTGTCGGGGCTGAAATTTTATTATTTACTAGAACTAGGGGCAGAAGAGAGAGAACCTCCTTTATTTTTCCTCTAAGAGTCTTAGCAAAAGACAACCACTTCTTGGGCCTCGCATTGTCCTTCATATATTTTTTGTCGGGGTCTTTTTGAGGAGGGTCGGGCCCCCGTGTGATGCCTGCCTCCAAATCAGTCATAGCCTGACCGCATTCCTCTGGATCCTTGCTTGATCCATGCTCGAGGTTCCCACTCGCCCATTTCGTACCTCCTCTACCTCTTCCATCTTGGTTGAGATTCCTGCCCAGAAAATTCAAACCCTCACTCCTGCCACACCCGCTAATCCTCAGCTCACTCATTCCTCTTGCACTATATATCCAGGTAAATACTTTATTGAAGTAGGATTAAAATTAAATTTTACTTCATATATTCAAAAGCCATATAATAATATTATAGTATGGCTTAAACATAGGAATTCCTAAAACAGTTAGAAGAAAAGCTACTGCATAGTGGAATCATGAAAGCTTAATTATTTAGGAAAGAATATCCAATTCTAACAAGGGTCGGGTATGAGAGTCTATAAGAAAAAAATTTCAAATTTTATCCAAGAATAAGCTAAATAGATAAAATAGATGGAACCCTTAGTGTGAAATCATTGATCACGGTTGTTTCAGTAAAGATAGAGAGAGTATTAGTCAATGGAATATAGCAAGATTCATGTATGGTATTTAACTTCCTTAATTTAATTAAAAGAAATAAGATTTCTTTTAAAATGCTCTTTGATATTATTTATTGTGGAGTTTTTACCCATAACTTCGTCAGTTGTGAGTAAACCATTTAATCATTTAATTGTGTAGCGTAAGTGTTGTGGAACAATAAGAGTAGAGAAGATGTTTTTCTTTTTATTAATCTTAGATGTAGTGTATATTAGTTGAAGAGAAGAATTAGATAGTAATATGGAAATAAAATAGTAGTGTGGATTTGTGATTTCAATATCTTTAATATTTTAACAGCCTTAACCACATTAGAGAAAGTTAGAAACTAGAAAATGTTTGACAAAATTAGAGTTTCAAGCCATTAAAGAGAGGTGATTATTAAACATTTAAATAGTCCAACTTTTATAGTCAATTCCAACAATAGTTAAAATTATGAAAAGCAAATTTTAGAATTGTGGACTTAACAAAACGTAAAACACAACCTAAGGTTGTGGGTAGGACAACCTTGATAAAAATCAAGATTACGGGAAAGACAATCTTGAGAAGATAAAATAAATGGTGTTGCAAGTAGGCAATCACCATGGAAATAATTTTTAATGATGAAGAAGGTAGGCAAACATCTGGAATGGGGCTCTAACTGTATTTATTATGAAAAAAGGATCAGAACGAGAGGTAACGAAGAGTTTTATGGGCATCTCTTCTAGGTTAACCCTACTAGTGATGAATGGTGAATTGTGTTTGACTAGGTGAATCCGACAACACGATGGTATGGGATATCATGTTGGTTAATCTAAACAATACATCGAGTGCTAATATGATATTGTTAAGACCTTAGACGATGCTCCAAAAAGAGTGGATTATTGTCTAGCTCGAGCATGTATGCGCTAAGTCTTACATGACCTAAAAATTCAAGTTCATAAATTCATATAGAGATACGGTAAAGTTATGCATCACACCTCTAGGTGATATGGGCCCTAGAGGAAAAGAAACACACTACCTAAACTTGGAATCTTTGGAGGGGAGTGAAGTTCAAGATAGGCAACAATACAGGATTTGGCCAATCTTGATATCATGAGCATTTTGATTGTAGTGGAATGGCACTCATGAATATGTAATTAACATGCTCATACTAGAAAATGAAATAATATAAAAAATAAAGATTTTATCAAAATTAAAGCCTCTGATGTTGGAAAACCAAGTGGGTTGACTTGTGGTGTTACATTTGGTATCAGAGCTAAGGTTGTGAATCATTTAAATAATAAAATTTTAGAAAATCTATGTCAAATCTAACTTGATATTATCAATGTATTCACCTGAGCCTTGATAAGTTAACAAGACTCATGTTTTTGCTGGGCAATATCATCTAAACAGAAAGATAGTTCGTCAAAAATAATTGTCGTGGTTCAGCGGGAAGGTTTGACTGAGAACCCTAAAAGGATCATTATAAAAGTTATGCAGATTGGGGAATCTAAGGAAGCCATAGAACATCCTTGAGAAAAAAGGAAAGAAAAGAACTGGTTATGAAGGAAAAATAACTAGTTAATAATGAGGATAAAATGGTCCAGATGATACAACTATTGTGAAAGCAAATGAGTCAACAAAAAGAACAAATGGAGCAAAAAAATGCTCAAATAGTTGAACACATGGAGCAAAAAAATTCTTAAATGATAGAGCATATGGAGCAACAAAAATTTTAGCTAGATCAACAACAATAAATGATTTCCCATAAATAGGAAATAATAAAAAATATTTCCATAGGAAATGAAACGATAATAGTTGAGGACAAGATACCTATTGAATCAGGAAGGAAACAAGTAGGTTCAGAGTTGGACAAGGATATGAGAAAAATTGATAGCCAAATTTGATGGCAAGGGATATGCGGAAGAAGCTGAAAGATGGCTGAATAGTGTAGAAGCATACTTTGTAGTTAGGACCTCTTTCATCTAAATCAAAAACCTCATGGGTAGTCTTTCGACTGACTGGAGTTGCCACTGACTGGTGGGATACATATAGAAAAGAACCTGTAGAACCTGCTCATAAGATATATACAACAACAGGTAATTCTAAATTTTATGGCCAGGCAACACCTTTCTTATTGAAGGGAAAATATTATAATAGAAATGTTTGTATTTTGGTTGTTTCTGGAGCAACTAATAGCTTTTTTTCATCTAACACCTAGATTTATGGCTAATGAGTGAAAATTCAAGTATGGGTTTGGGCAAACCTATACCATTAACTAATGTTTATTTGATACTCAAATAATGCTACCTCAAGGACAAACCTGATAGCACTTATATGTATCTCCTTTGCATACCTTTGATTAGATTTTAGGTGTGGACTGACTTAGAGCACATAAGGCACTATTAAATTTTGAAGAAATATGGATGGAATTCACTGATGACAATAAGCAAAGGATTTGGGTACACTATGGATATGAAATAGTGGAACCACATCTTATGACTGCAATGCAAGTTAAGAGAGCTATGAAAAATGGTAGTAGAGTCTTTGTGGTTAAACTTAATAAAAAAGAATAAAATTAATCTAGAGCAAGTCTATTCCAAACATATCCAGTGTTAAATGACTTTCGTGATGTTTTTCCTAAAGAATTACATGGTCTTCCATCCTAGAGGGAGTTTGAATTTACCATAGAACTTTTGCTAGGAGAAACGCCAGTAGCCCAAGCACCTTATAGTATGACCACAATATAATTGCAAGAGCCAAAAACTCAGCTTTAGGAAATTTTGGAAAAAGGACATATTAAACCTAGTGTTTCACCATGGGGTGCACCAGTGTTGTTTGTAAAAAATAAATATGGGAAACTAAATTTATGTATTGATTACAGTTTGTTAAACAAGATGACTGTTAATAATAAATACTATCTACCCAAAATAGATGATTTTTTTGATCAACTGAAGGGAGACATAAATATAATCAGTTGAGAATTCAAGAGGAAGTTTATGAGTGTCATTAATCACATCATTTAATCCTTAATATTTGTCAATCTAGGGCAGTGTCCAAGGCTATATACAAAAGCAGATATAGGTATCTTGAAAATCAGTTTATTCATAAAACAATCTTTATTGGTGGGACAAGTTAGATTTGGGGGGTTTTGGTGTCACTTCTAATCCTATGAACTAAATTTGAATTCTAATTATTCTTGCAGAAGTAAAAATTATAGAAATATAAAGGTTGCAGAAAATGAAACCTGATTACTTTTGTAGAATTTGAAATGACAGAAATGAAACCTACTTACTCTTGCAAAATGAAAATGATAGGAATGAAAGAGTTGCAGAAAATAAAACCTAACTACATTTGCAAAATTAAAATGACAGTTGTGGAAGAATTACAAAAATGGAAACACATAAGCTAATAATTACCCACACAATGGAAAATGCCAAAAAGTTGGAAATAACTACTAAAGACAGAGGAAAACCATAAATGTTATAAAATTCTAAAACCTATGCTAGGTAATCAACTGAAATACACAATCATGTACTAAACACCACAAATATTACATGCATCTACAATAAACATAGTTAGTAAAAAGAAATGAAATTTTCCAAGTTTTCTGCTAATCTGTTGCAATAAGAAATGAAAAGAAAAACCTATCAATTGTTGGTCCTTCTCCTAGGCTTGGAAGTGGCCCTTGATCCTTGATCAAGAATAAGGCAAGAAGACTACTTATTAAATACCTAATGCTCACACATTCACTCAAAACAATAAATGGATGAAGAAACTTCACTTTTATTGAAAATGAAACAACATTGCAGCAATGCAAGAAAAATCTTGATGAATTGTTGTTTTGTTACAGCTGAAACAACTATTCTATCCCTATCCTTTTATGGAAATGTCTACCTGCTCAACCAACATGGGAGCTTGTTATTTATACTAATCTACTACATATTATAATCCGTTCTACTTCTATTTTTTTAGGATTCAGCAACTGTTCTAAAGTTGTCTTCTTGAAAATCAATAAATTGTTATACTGCAACATATTCATTTTCCTTTGTTGTGTGTCCTCCATTGGTGGAAATGCATTGGAAGGGGTGAGAAAACACCTTATACACCTGGATCCATTCCCATATTGCCATTTTCCACCTTTATGGGCGTTCTTTTTACCTTTTTAACTAAAACTGGTTACTTTTCTGCTCATTCTCGAGTTGCTCCAGAATATCTAGCAGTGCAACAAATTTATGCTCATATGCAATAAAAATAGTCAACAAAGCAATTTTGAATGGATAGGAAGTCTTCCTTATTCCTTAGGATATGATCCCAATCATTTTTGCATGACAATTATGATAAATTCCAAGCCATGCCATTCATTGACAACTGGCTGGAATTTGTATGATTGTGTCCTGCATTTTCCAAATTTCTTGCATTTTAGCCTTTTTGACATGTTGCTCCTATTTGAACCATGTGGAAGTTTTGTCAGGTGGAGAAAGAGTCATTCCTATCCTCCCTCAAATTTTTCCAAGTGTTTCCCTCATATTTAGTTGAAAAAATCCATGTCTTCATTCATAGTGACAGGTGGCTAGAATTTGTATGGACTGTCACTGGTTATTTCCAGCTGTCAAAACATGCCCATATTCCCTTTTGGAGTGCTCATAACTTGTGCCTCGTAACTCCAATGTATACCAAATTATATCCATGTCTTCTTGGTTGTATTAAATACATTTGGTTCAATTTTTAGCTCTTAACTCTTCAAGAACCGCTCCCAACATTGCTGTCAAGTTGGACTCTAACACAATATTTTCAGCTGTCAAAAAGTGTGAAACTATCATTTTGTGGGCCCCATAACTTCCAGATTACTTTTCCATATGCCCTCAAATTTGGGTCATATTTTCTCTCTACTATTAAGTACCATTGGTATGGATTTGGTATCTTAACTCACTTTGTATCATTCCTAGTAGATCCACAAATGTTCCCCTTAATGCAGATTTGCACCTGTTAACAGCTCTAGAAAAATTAAGGCATGAACATTGAGTACGCACTAGAAAGAATGAGCTCCAGAATGATGCAACCTTCATAAATTTTTATCTACAGCTCGGATTGACTTGCTTCAAAAAGCAAAGTTGTAGTTCTCAATGAGAGGAATCTCTTCATGCCATCAGAATGCAATTTTACTATAGTATGACACAAAAATTGACATGATACTCATTTTTGACCTTTTACAAGTATACCTAGACTGTGTTGACAACAATGACAAAACATCCTAACAACTTGAAAACAATGAAAAAACAATCTAGGGCCTCCTTTACTCAACATACAACATTTGGCTAATTGAAATACATGTTTTATTTGCTACTTAATCAACTGAAACAGTGCATAAAATACTGAAAATAGTCAAAACAGGGGTATAATGTTCCAAACATAAAATCATGCAAACAATTAACAAATAATATATTTTAATCAACTATTTGGCAATTTAACTTTGTCATATTTAATAATATGGCAGTTTTTATATGTCAACCATAGTGTAACAATGAGGCATTTCTAGGCCTCATCAGAAGATACCCACAAAACTGCTTTTCGAATAAGATATTGACATTATGAATTCACAGTTTTGCCTTTTGGGTTGAAAAATACTCCAACAACTTTTATGAATTTGATGAATAGTGTGTTTTGAGAAAAACTAGATCGATTTGTGTTAATATTTCTAGATGACATATTGATCTATTCCAAGAGGAAGGAAGAACATGATTTACACATGAGGACTATTCTTGAAATACTTAGAAAGAATCATTTATATGTAAAAGTGTCCAAATGTGAATTTTATGCAACCTAGGTACAATATTTGGGACATGTAATCTTAGTTGAAGGGATATCCGTTGATCCAATGAAAATTGTGGCTATCATTAATTGGCCTACTCCCACAAATGTCTCTAAAGTGAGAATTTTTACGGAGATGGTTGGATATTATCACCATTTTATTCAAAAAATTTCTAATAATGCTTATCTAATAATCAATATCCAAAAGAAAGGAAAAACATATAAATGGACATAATGATGTGAGGAAAACTTCAAAATTATTAAAGAAAATCTAATGACAACACCTATTCTCAAAATAGTAGATATAAGCAACCATTTTTTGTATGTATTAATGCTTCTTTGGAAGTATTATGTGGGGTTCTCATGCCAGGGTACGGTGTCATTGCTTATGTGTCCTATGAACTAAACTATACCACACATGACTTAGAATTAGATGTGGTGGTGCATGCTCTGAAAATGTGGTGTCATTATCTACTCGGTAAATATTTTGAGCTTAGAACAGACCATCAAAGTCTAAGATATATCTTTAATCAACCAATGCTCGATGCTAAACAAAGGCACTGGATGGAGTTTCTGGTGGAATATGACTTTGGCATAGAGTATATTAAGGGAAAAGTAAATAAATTGGTAGATGATTTAAGTATAAAAAGGCATATCTATGCTATATCACATTTTTAATCTGCTATAATTAACCAAATAAGAGAATTATAAATTCAATATGAATATTCTCAGAAGTATCAAGACTTAGTTTAGCAAAAATATAAAAAAGCAAAGGAATTTAATATTTGTAATGATACATTATTATTCAGAAATAGGATAGTGATAACTGATGATCAGGACATGAGAAATGTGATCCTACAAGAAGCACATAGTACTTCATATTCTGCACATGCAGGCTATGTGAAGATGTATGAAAATTAAAAAAAAATAATAATACTAGTCAAGAATGAAAAAGGACATTGCTGAATTTGTGGCTAAATGTCTAGAATGTCAAAAGGTGAAAGCGGAACATCTACATCCATCTGGAAACTTAGTTTCGCATGATATTCCACAATATAAATGGCAAATTGTAACTACGGATTTTATTGTTGGGATGCTTAAGAATCATTTCCAGCATGATGCCATTCTGGTAGTAGTGGATAAATTGACAAAGGTGGCACATTTTTAACCTATAAATATAAACGATGGAGCTCTTGCTATAGCTCAAAAATTTTCCAAGGAAGTGGTAAGGCTACATGGACTTCCTGAAACCATTATATCAGTCAAGGAATCTCGACCCACATCTGAGTTTTGGTAGGTTTTACACTAGGCATGGGGAACAAAACTCAATATTAGTACTACCTATCACCCAAAAACAGATGGACAAACTGAAAGAGTAAATCAAGTCTTATAGGATATGCTTTGCATGTATTGTATGGACCATAAGAAAAAATGGGAATATTATATTTTCCTATTTGGGTTTGCTTATAATAATAGCTATCATACTTATTTAGATATAGCTCCATTGGAGGCTCTGTATGGGAGGAGGTGTAGAACATCATTGCCATGGAGTAATCTAGAGGATCGGGTGATGATCGGGTCGGATATGGTAAGAGAAATGGAAGGTCAACTCAATGAAATTCATCAATGGCTCAAGGAAGCCTCTGATCGATAAAAGAGTTATGCAGACTTGAAAATGACAAGGGAATTCACTGTGGAAGACAAAGTATTCCTAAGAGTTAAACCTACTAAAATTTCCATCAAATCCTCTAAGCTTAGTCCATGATTTCTAGGACCTTTTGAAATTGTTGAGAAACTGAACCTGGTTGCCTATAAATTAGACTTGCCACCCAATTTGTCAAAAATTCATGATACGTTCCATGTGTCCCTTCTCAATAAATATGTTCCTACCCCTTCACATGTTTGGAATGTTGATCAATTGCATATGGATGATACCTTACACATTAAAGTGTGACCATTCAAGATCCTTGGATATCATACAAAATTATTATGAAAATGGAACATTGAATAGTGCAAGGTCCAATGGGACAAGTTCTCAAAAAATAGTGCCACATGGGAAGATGTGCCCATCATGAAAAGATAGTTTGTATTCTTTTTTGAATAGTATCTAGACATTATTATCATCATGACATAATTTTATTTTTACTGAACAGTAACAATATCATATCTTGGTTTGAGAAGTATGATACATATACTTGATATTTGTGCATATTTCATATCATAGTTTTATTTTGAACATTATCATATATTGGTTTGTGAAGAATGATACCTGTATTTAATATTTATGCATGTTTTGGATGATGAAATAGAATTGAAATATTGACAATTTAATGATGTGATGATATGGTTTTGTATTATCATGTTATTTTTTCTCATTTTATTCTTAAAATGGTGAATGTAAACATAGGGAATGTGTTTAATATTATGGAGGAGTATGTAACAACCCTCCAAAACTCTATTTTCTTATACACCTAATTTTTTTACAAGGATGAGATACTGCTAATGTATATGTGGTTGCAGGAGACAAGTAAATGCTATTGGCAGGATTATGCAAAGGAAAGAGGTCTCCTCAATAGGAAAAAAAGATTGTACCGGTGTAAGGTAAGTCAAGGGTTATGATGAGAAGTGGTCTATTCACCAGTTGATAGGGGTAATGAACCCTATGTGCAATGTATTCACCAAAAGTCCATGTAGTATGCATATCATGTAGCTGCATTCATAGGAGTGTTTGATGTTTGATATTTTGTGAAATTATGATGTTGGATGGCAATGAAGATGTTTAATGCATGGGAGCCATAGTTAAAAATTAATGAAACAAATGGAAAATGATTAAAAGTGTTTTGAGGTTTAAAGGAAAAATATGTGTGTTCTTTTGAGAAATGAATTTATTTAAAATTTAATTATATACTTATATATTAGAATATAACTTATAGTATAAATACCAATATATATAGATATAATATTAATAAAAACAAATAATGATATTTGTTCTATGGATGCTTTGGAGGTAAGGTAAATAAAAGACTCTAAGCAATGTTATATTAAAATTAATATTTAAAAAAAATGAATGCAATAATAATTTGAGCATTAAAGGGTAAGCTTGGGCATTCTTTGCAAAAGACAAGTAGGGATTTTTTGGTATAACTGTGGAGGTTAATATGGTTGTTAGAATAGAATAGTGGTGACCACTTGGCAAAGTTTTAGATTAGACAAGTTTGAAACTACTACCGATTTTTACGTACGAAGGTGGTGGGAAAAACCATCATCTAGATGGCAAAAAGAAAAGAGAAGTGTGGAGGATGGTGTGTGGTTTCTCAACAGAAGAAGGAAGCAAACATTGGAAGAAAGGAAGGTAATAGAGTATAGGAAAAGAAGGAATATGAGTTGGAGGTAAGGAGAAATTAGTAAGTACTCTTAGATTATAAAAATAAAAAGTAAAAAAAAAATCTAATGAAAAATTCAATTGTGTTTTGAATTAACGATTTAGATAAACCAATAAGGAAAAATTGATTAAAATGTGTGATTTATGTATTGCATGTGCTCTTAAAGATTTAATGCCTTATTTGTTTTATGTGTTGGTGAATTGCTAAAGGCTGGTTGGTTGAAAATTAAATCGAAATTTAAATCTTCTTGAATTGTTGTTGCTACATGCTGGTTGATTCAAAACTAAAACCAAATTTAAATCTTCTTGAATTATTGTTGTTACATGTTGTGATGAATTTAAGCAAAGGGAGGTTGTTGTGTGAATAATTGGATGGAAACCAAGAACATTTTTCATTCTTTGAAATATAAATTAAGGTTGCATGTTGTGTGATGCTGCCATAAAGTGTTTATAGAGATGAATGAATGTTAAAAACTATTGCATGTGGTTTTGTGTTCTAAAAATGATGGATGCATGTAGACATAGATGCATTGCATGGTAGAACGATCTTTCTGACCCTTTAATTAACCATATAATTGGATTATGTGAAATAATTAAGTGGAGCTTTGCAAAATCTTATGCATACTATTTCCTTTGAGACTACTTCAGCGTTCGGGTGTCAATATTTGTGCAAAATGAGTCAAGAGAAATGATGTGTAATTTCCTTTAGAAATCTAGAAAAATTTTACTCAGGAAAGGATTGACGTTTGAGTCATATAAGGTTGTAGCTAACTCGTTTCATGCATTAGTATTGGAACACGTGGCTCTTGAATGGAAAAAAAAGCAAAGACTATAAACTCTATATTGGTATTGAACATATAGTTTGAAAATAAGAGCATGGTTGAACTTAGAAACTTGATGTAAAAGCATTATATCCTTAGATGTTATATTGTTTTATTTTCAATTATAAATATTATTGTAGAAGAGAGTAACTCTTGTATTTAATTTTATATAAGGTAAATTTTAGTGCATTTTATTCTTCACTTATCATGTTGAGCTTGTATTCTTCAACACTGGTGTAATTGTTTAGATTTTTAATTTCATTTAATTATAATATGATCAATTTTTATGAGGGTTGTATGCAAAGACATGATTCTTTCATCTCCATTTGTTGTTCAAGGGTACAAGTCTCTATAATGGCGAAAAAACTCTTGATTTTAAATCTATTGCTTATCTTAGTTTCAGATACATAATTTCGTATACCATGAATGAAGTCTTTTTCCATTTATTCAACTGAGATGTAGCATGTCTAGAATCCATGATAGTTTACTTGGTTTTGGATTACATTATTTCAAATTGGAAATGAAATGATTTAGATTTTTTTTAAGAAAAATAAAATATCCCAACTAGCCCTTACAACTCTACATCGTATTGATGAGTTAATAAAACTTTGGTATGAAAGGACGGGTCTCAACTAACATCAGATTTACATTTTACTTCGTCTATTTGAAAGCCATATAACAATATTATAGTATGGCTTAAACATAGAAATTGCTAAAACAATTAGTAGAAAAGCTTCTGCATAGTCGAATCATGAAAGCTTAATTCTTTGGGAAAGAATATCCAATTATAACAAGAAAATATTTTCAAATTTCATTCAAGCATAAGCTAAATAGAGATAATAGATGGAACCCTTTGTGTGAAATCATTCATCATGGTTGTTTTAGTCAAAACATAGAGAGTATTAGTGAATGGAATCTAGCAAGATTCATGTATGGTATTTAACTTCCTTAATTTAATTAAAAGAAATAATATTTATTTTAAAAAGCTCTTCGAGATTATTTATTGTGGAGTTTTTACCCATAACTTTGTTAGTTGTGAGTAAACCATTTAATCATTTAATTTTATAGCGTAAGTGTTGTGGAAAAATAAGAGTAGAGAACATGTCTTTATTTTTATTAATATTAGAGGTAGTGTATATTAGTTAAAGAGAAGAATTAGATAGTAATATTGAAATAAAATAGTAGTGTGGATTTGTGATTTTAAGATATTTAATTTTTGATCAGCCTTAACCACATTGGAGAAAGTTAGAAACTAGAAAACGTTCGACAAACTTATTTAGTTTCAAGTCATTAAAGAGATGCGATTATTAAACATTTAAATACTCCAACTTTTATAGTCAATTCCAACAATAACTAAACTTGTGAAAAGTGAATTTCAAAATTGTGGACTTAAAAAAACTTAAAATGCAACCTAATGTTATGGGTAGGACAACCTTGATAAAAATAAATATTGTAGGAAGGACACTATTGGGAAGATAAAATAAATGGTGTTTCGGGTAGGAAATCACCATGGAAACAAGTTTTAATGATGAAGAGGGTAGGCAAACATCGTAGAACATGGCTCTAACTGTATTTTTGACAAGAAAAAGGTCATAACGAGAGGTAACAAAGAGTTGTATGGGCATCTCTTCTAGGTTAACCCTACTAGTGATGAGTGATGAATTGTGTTTGACTAGGTGAATCTGACAACACGATGGTATGGGACATCGTGTTGGTTAATATACACAAGACATCAGGTTGTACCAAGGTATTGGTAAGACCTTAGATGATGCTCCAAAAAGAGTGGATGATCATCTAGCTCCATCATGTATGCGCTAAGTCTTACATGACCTAAATATTCATGTTCATAAATTCATGTACAGACATGGGAAAGTTATGCATCACACCTCTAGGTGATAATGGCACTAGAGGAAAAGAAACACACTTCCTTAACTTGGAATCTCAAGAGAAGAGTGAAGTTCGAAATAGGCAACAATATGGGATTTGGCCAATCTCGATCTCATGAGTATTTTGAATGCAGTAGAATGGCACTCATGAATATGTAATTAACATGCTCATACTAGAAAATTAAATAATATATATAAAAAAAGAAATTTTATCAAAATTAAAGCCTTTGATTTTGGACAACCAAGTGGGTATACTTGGGGTGAATGGATAACCAAGTGGGCAGACTTGGGGTGTTACATATTTTTACATTATTACTTAAACATCCATTCATCAGCATGTTATAACTTTTATATTCATCCATAAGTGAAAACAAAAAATATGTATATATAAGTTTTCATTCAAACAATCACAAAAATTATTTTCTCATGATAGCCATATCTTCCCACTAGACCTTGCATTGATCAATATTTCTTTTTCTAAGTTGTTTTGGTTTTTATCCAAGAATATTGATAAAACGGACTTCAATATGTTGTGGGTATGACATCTACAAATGGGAAACATTTCATACATGTGTGGGATTTACCACATATTTTATAAGAAGAGACACATGGAAAGTGTCATGGATTTTACATAAATTGTGTAGCAAGGCCAATCTATAGGCAACTGGACTGATTTTATCAATGATATTGAATGATCCCACAAATATAGGGCTGAGTTTGAAAGATTTTATTGATATTTTTTATGCTTTTAATCCTAAGAATACTATGTCACCTATAGAGAATTATCTTGGCATTCTCTTGAGGTCAACATAGCTATTTTATCGATTTGAGGCTTCTTTAAGTCTTTGGTGTATTTCCTTTAGTTGTTCCTCCATTTTTTTATAGTGTCTATACCAATCACTACTTGATATTTCAAATTATCCCAATATAAATGTGTTATACACCTACACCCATATAGGGGTTCAAACGGAGCTATGCCCAACATGGAATTATAGCTATTATTATATGCAAAACCAATCAGATAAAGATAGTCTTATCATTTGCTTTAATGATCCATACAATACATTTGTAGCATGTCCTCTAATACCTAATTAACCTTTTTAGTTTGTCCATCAGTATTTGATTGATATGCAATACTAATATTGAGCTTTGTACCCTAGTCCTTGTGTAAAGTTTACCAAAATTTTGAGGTAAATTTTGAATCGCTATTAGATATGATCACTTCAGGAAAACCATGTAAACAAATCACTTCTCTAGCAAAATTTTAGTCTTTAGCAGGTGCATCATCTTGTACATTACAAGGTATAAAATATGCTACGTTGGTTAACTTATCCACTATAACCAAAATAACATCATGCCTAAATTGAGTTTTTGGAATATCGACTATGAAATCCATAGAAATAACTTACCACTTTTGTGTAGGGATTTCATAAGGGTATAGTCGACCTGCTGGATGTAGGTGCTCAACCTTGACCTTTTGACACTCTAAAAATTTAGCCATAAAATTTTTTATATCCTTTTCATTTCTTGCCAATAGAAATCCTTTCTCAAATTCTCACAAACTATACCTATATGAAAACCCTACGCAAAAATGGTAAGTTATTTCTATGGATTTCATAGTTGTTCTTCCAAAAACTTTATTTAGACATGATACTATTTTAGTTGTAGTAGATAAGCTAACCAATGTGGCACATTTTATACTTGGAAATGTGCAAGATGATGCACCCACTATAGCTCAAATTTTTTCCAGACAAGTGGTCCATTTACATGGCTTTCCCGAAGTGATCATATTCGATAGTGATTCTAGTTTACTTCAAAATTTTGGTAAGGTTTACACTGATCCTGGGGTATAAAGATCAATATCAGTAATGTATATCACCTAGAGATTGATGGATAGATTGAAATGGTTAATCAAGTATTAGAGGATATGCTACGAATGTATTGCATGTATCAACAAAGAAAATAGGAATACTATATTTATCTGATTGATTTTGTATATAATAATAGCTATCATGCCATATTGGGCATAGCTCTGTTTGAAAACCTATGCGGGTGAAGGTGTAGAACACCTTTATATTGGGATAATTTGAAAGATCGAGTAGTGATCGGTTTGAACACTATAAAAAAAATGGAGGGGCAACTAAAGGGAATATGCCAAAGACTTAAGGAAGCCTCATATAGACCAAAGAGCTATGCTAACCTCAAAATAATACCAAAATAATTCTCTATAGGTGATAGAGTATTCTTAAGATTTAAGCCATTCAAGAGCTCAATCAAATCTTCCAAAATCAATCGTAGGTTTGTGGGACCATTTGAGATCATTGATAAAATTAGTCCAGTTGCCTATAGATTGGTCTTGCCACCCAATTTGTCTAAAATCCATGACACTTTCCATGTGTCTCTCCTTCAAAAATATATGGTTGATCCCTCACATGTATGGAATATTTCCTATTTGCAGATGTCTTACCCATAACACATTGAAGTTTGCCCTTTCAGGATTCTTGGTTATATAACAAAACAACTTAGAAAGAAAATATTGATTAGTGCAAGGTCCAATGAGACCATTATTCTGATAGAAATGCCACATGGGAAGATGTGTCTATCATGAGAAAATAATTTCCATATTTGTTTGATTGAACACTGTATATATATATATATATATATATATATATATATATATATATATATATATATATATATATATATATACATGTTTTTAGTTTTACTTATGGATGAATATATATAGGTGTTAAGGAATGAATGCTTAAATAATGAGATGCAAATGCATAGTTATTATATACATATATTGCAAATATAGGGACTGCATTTATTCTTAATGTGGGAGAATGTAACATCCTGCCCCTTTTTTCTATTCTTCTATTTGCTTTTATCATTAGAATGAGATATTGCTGATAAGTTTTGTGAGTGCAGGAAAAGGTGTTTATTTTTAGGCAAATGGATTAGTCAAACATGTTACCCACATTTAGGCAAAAATATGAAGACTTTCCACATAAGGTAAGGTGGGATATTATGCATAGTTATTAAAAGTGCCTCAGCCTGTGAGTACATGGAAGCTACTAAAACAAATTCATTTAGGAGCATCCTTACTATTTATTGCATAATGTTAGTATTTGCATGATAAGATTGTTTCCATTGTGCATATGATTGATGGGTTTTTTTTCATTGCTTGAATGGTTGCAAAATGGATTTAAAATATTATTAAAAATTTTAATAATAATAAATAAAAATAATAAAATACATCATATAAGTAAATTTTAATAAATAAATAATATATAATAATAATAATAAAGATTATTAAATAAAATAACACATAGCACTCTATGTGGCACTCCAAAGTGTTAAGCCACCCGACAGTTGTTTTTAAGAACTAAGCATGCAATGTACTTATGTGGCGATGATTACATAAGTCTAAACTCCTATAAAGAAGAGGAGGTAAGAATGTTTGAGGCTATCTAGTCTGAAATTTTTGTATAAGGTCTCTGTTGAAGTGGAATTGTTGTTATGCCCAAAGGTGATTAAAGATAGCTCCTCGATTCTTATCACAAGTAATCTCAGGTTGGATTCCAACAACCTATCACTTTAACTCTTGAAGAATTTGAACGTTGAGTTAATTTTTATTTCTTGATAATATGTTGCGTTCTATTGTGTATGCTTTCTTTTAAATAGAGGAGTGTGCTTGCATATTGCATTCTTTCTATTGTAAAATTTTATTTGGCCACTATACACTTGAGACTATAGATGGACTTAATAAAAATATAATAAGTCAATGCCTGACTTCTCTTACTCCTCTCATGGATATGTTGTGCTATACCCTGTTGAAGACGTTTACTAATAGACAAATTCCCAATTGGTTGTCTAATATCCCAAAATTGAGAATTGGTATTGAAAGGCTTGTTCTATTTGTTGTTGTATTTGATTCATGTTACAATGATATTTTTACTTTGAAAAGAATATAGATAACTATTAAAAGTATGTTGTGTATGATGTATACGATTTGTTATGATATAAAAAATGTTTTCAACTACTTGCATCCATTTGAAAAGGTTGTGCTGACCCTTTAATGCATCAATCCCATCTATTTGTCGGATATCGAGAGATCGCACGGTTTAAGGGATCGTCGTTGGAGACCTATTAACGAGTTTAATAACTACAGAGTGATAGACTAGAAAATGCAGACATTATGAAGGAAGATTAGACTTCGACGTTAAAATTAATACTAGAATTTTTATATTCTCCTCCTTATGATGTTGTCATATGTCTTTACTCAAATGCAATTGGAATGTTGATCAGTTCTTTGAAACTATATATATATATATATATATTATTACGATGCTTACAATGTATCTCTTGCCTTTGCTTTAATTTAATATAAGCTCCAACATTGGTTTTTATTTTAAATAATGAAAGATATTATATCTTATAGAGAGAGTTTAACGTATTATATTGAATATGTTCATTTATTTCTTGAAAATTGATTGGCGATGTAAAAATAAAATAGATGTGCATACTTTGTTAAAAGATAGACATTCAGTAGGTTTTATATGGGCTAGATGAAGGTCTATTTTATTCAAAGTTGAAGACCTTGTATGAAAGCATTTCTTCCAACTGAAATCTTTTAATTATGTCCAAAACTCATCTTTGCTTGGGTAAAATCCAAAATGTAAATTGAACATGGTGTATTACCTTATAAACCACCTCCTGTAATATTACATTAAACCCATGGAAAGTTAAAATGAATTAGCTGCAAATTTAAAGACAACTAGCACGGGTTTAACTCCAAAAACTAAACCCTTGGACCATATTAAATTGATAGGTAGAATTACTATTTTCTTAGGGATCAGATTCTATAAGGTTATAAGTGTTTCCTTATTCGAAATCCGTGCTTATATGAGAAATTCGAGTTACTCGATTTAGAGAAAACCATGTTGTTACAAAAGCTTAAATGTATAGTCCTTAGATTTAAATATTATTTAATTACTTGTTGTAGGACTTAATTGTTAATTGATAAAAATTACTTTATTAGGAAATGTTTTCATAAAAATGAAGAGGAGTTGAACGTTCCTTATATTTGTCCTCCTTTACGATTTATTTTATTATTAAATTTAGAAAGAACGTCATTAGACATCATGTGCATTTGGAAATAAATATTATAGTTGATAGCATAATGCTTAGGGTTTTTTAAAACTAGTTTTAAAATTTTATAGTTTTCATTTACCTTAGATTTTGGGTGCTTGTGTTTACGTTCAAATGAATTGGTTTAAAAATAAATATCTTTGAAGATTGAAATAATAGGCGCTCATTCCTAGAATGTTTAACATAATGTGTGCTTTGACAAAGCAGACACTTGGCTCAAATATAATAAAATGTTTATAAATTGGATTTATATGGAGTTAATGATTGATTAGTTTTTATAAATTGCATTTAATTTAATTCCTTTAATCAAAATATTATCTAAATAGGTGGTAGTATTTTATTTAGCGGTTAAACATTAGTATAGTAATTAGTTAATTTCCTTCCTTTTATAAGTATTCATTTGTTATAATGTCATATCTATTGTTTTTATTAACATTCAAACTTTAAAGTTTATAATTAATTAAATAATACTCATTTGATTAATTATCTATTTTAGAATGATTAATGATTGGCTCAATATTTATTCTAAAAATTTATTTTTATATATAAGTCATAGAAAATATTTAATATAATTTAAATCTTTGGTTTAACTAAATTAAAGAAAAATTATTAGTTTAACAAAAGCATGAACTCCTTATTAAGAGAGTTGGTTCCTAAGTATGAAAATATGACCCTTAGGCCTAGTGAGCAATTTAAATTTCTTTAACCATTGAGAAGGATGGTTTCATCCAATAAGAAACATTATGATGCCTCATCAAGTTGGATGAGCACTTACCGAACACCGATAATTATAGGTAGGGTAATTGTTGTGAATCGATATCAATTATTTTCTGGTAATCCTGCCCTGAACAAGAGATCTTATTGTCCTAAAAAAGTAACATGAGGTATAATAGGATGCCACCTCTAGGTTGATATATGAGTAGTACCGTGAAGCATCTCATACCCTATGTTCGATTTAGGAATTGCTAGCAGAATACTAGAACTAGGAGAAGCTAGTTATCAATGCTAGAAGGTCAACGAGTTGGTATGGGACAAGTCCTCATCAATTGAAATATAGCTTAACGTTCTTGGTCACGAGCCAAAGAAATGGTTGACCCTAATTGACTCCATAGGATGATGGAACCTCAATTAGGCACTAGGTATACTAACACTATTATCTAGCATGAATCTAAATGAGAAAGAAATAAGATAGTGTTAAAGATAAAATAAGGGCGGTAAACCTAAGTCCTCCATGCTATGGGGTAGGAAAATTATGTTTCCACCCTTCTAGGTGATATGGAATCTATAAGGACAACCTCATACTGTGAACTTACACCTCTAGTTAAGGAGATGAATGAGTTCACAAAAAGGCACCTAAAGTGAGATTTGGCCAATTTTGGCTATTTAAGGGATCGTCTACAATGACTAACATCCTTGAAACAAGTATCTTTATGCCTGAGTACTAATTAAATGTTGGGTGATGTCTAGAATTACCATGAAATGATTTTTTTTTTTATCAAAATTTTTCTATGTGATTCAAGAGGGAAAGGTTGGAATAGGACAACCAGGTATGTTAGACCTAGGTTGTTACACGTACTCATAGGGGAAAAATTATTTAAGAGGGAATTTTATGTACCTTTCAAATTTACATTGTGTATGAAGGATAATGAAACTTCCAACCACCTTTTTATAGAATACCCCATAACAATCAAGCTATGGAAAATGTTGACATATTTGTTAGGTTTGCACTAGGCCAACAATTAGTCTATACAAGATATCTAGAGAGGATGGAAGAATCAATAAGGAGTATATGTTTGTGTTGGGAATATAGTATGGATAAGGATGACAATCCTACCTTGTAGCATCTAGAATGAGTGGAATAGAAGGATATTTAAATAATAGACTATAGATATCCATTGTATATGGGTGAAGACCATATCTAATATAATGGATACTATCTAATTTATGTTGAAGAAACCACAAAAATAACATTAATGATGAGATAAAATAGTATCATGACTCAAGATTAGTCCCCAAATAGACAAAGTTGTAAGATTCAAACAACAAGACAAAATGATAGAAATAAATTGAAAATGGCAACAACCACCATTGGGATTTGGAAAACTAAATACATATGAGGGATTGAGGGGTAACCTGGGTAGGGCCAATTCAAGTGAAATAGGTATATTATCAGATGGTACCTCGACATTCACATTTGAAGTAAACTTAGGTACACTTTACAATAACATTATTGAGGGATATGGTATTTTGGGAGGGATGTAGGAGGCTGGGTGGAATACAGTTATAGTGGATTCAAATAATTAATTATTGATCAACTACCTTGAATCCACATTGAAAATCAAGAATGCTAGTTTGTGAATTCAAAGGGTTGTAGAGAAAATCAGATGAATTTAAAGTAGTTGTATAAAGGTGATATACACCCATATACCAAGAGAGTAAAATAAGGAAGTTTATGGTATGGTAAATTGGGCTTTGGGCAAGGGATACCTCTTTTGCTATGGACACCCTCCTAAGTCATGGGCATAAGAAATAAGGGAAGATATTTTACATATTCAATATATTGATGATAAAAATTTTGGTAATGTATATGAATTCACTTTTTATGACACTTTTTTATTGATAGGGATATTGGTTCTTAGTATAATGGTTGAGATAGATAAATATGATGTATCCAATGTCAAAACATGGGTGAAAATCTTGATGGCTTCAAAAGGCCAAAGATGTAATATGATATGATGATCAATATAATATAATCACTCTTTTTACCAAAAAAATAATGATATTTAATTATTTGTTTTGTTATTTAAAGTATTTATCATTGATTAATTAGTTATTGATTATTATCAATTAAGACGTTTCTAGTTATTATCTAGATTTTTTTGTTGTTGTACCCACTCACACACACATTATGTGGTTTAAACTTGGGTTTCCTAAATGAGAACCCAAATACTGAAGAACATGTGCTTATACTGAGAGGGGGGGTGAACAGTATAACATAATTTTTTTTCCCAAATAGTAGCATCAGCATTAATGAAACAATAAACATCACACAAAGCATCACACACATGAGAGACATCATTTTTAATGTGTTTCACCCAATGTGGGATACCTCCATAGAGAAAATATTTCTTCTAAGTATTTCTCAAATAATCTCTTGGGAATATTTCCCAATTACAATGTTTATGGACTTATGTCCAAAGGAGATGTTGATCCCCTAATCTCAAGTTCATGGATCTCTTCCATGGGATAATTCTTTCCCCTTCTGCTCTGGCTAGTGATCTTTTAGAAGACTCTGTCTCTATGCTACATTGACTGGTGGATCTCTCTCCATTTGAAGACTCATCACTCAGATTTATCTTCAATTGTCCTGGTTGTTGGATCGCTATCCATTGAGACTCTGTCCTATGTACTCTATCACCTCCAAATATCTGTCTCAATATTGTACTAAACATAGTCCAGTCGGTCTAGCACAGCTCTGCTTAATATCTTGTACTAAACATAGTACATTCAATATAGTACAATTTTGCTCAATAGGTCCACATAGAACCTTAGAAAATTTTCTCAACAGGTCCACACAGAACCTGCTCAAAATCTGCTCAATAAGTCCTCTCTAGGACTTGCTCAAAATCTACATTGCAAGCTTCCACAAAAATTTATACAAAACCAGTCCACAAACCTTCTCAAAGACTTGCCTCAAATATGCTTAACAAGTCTAACAAATCCATACGAAACTTGTTCCATAACATAGAATCATAAAGAGAATTGTTAGAGACTCAATATGTTATAAGCTCAATCCTTAATCAATATCTCAACTTAATCTCATAGAAGCATCAAGAGAATTGTTAAAGACTCAATATGTTCTATAATAAAATCCCAATCTCAACTCAAATCAAAATATAGAATAGTTTGTTTCTTGGAACTTGAATAGCCACTTCACACATTCACTTGACTAGGCTCAATAAAATCCACTCAATGAATCATCTCAAGGATCAATCCTTTCTCACAAACCCTAGCCAGAGCATGTATCAACCAACTCAAAATGTTTCCAACAATGCTCAATAGCAAATCTCACATAACAATGATACTCATGTTATTTTCTAGTTCAAGTTCAATTTCTTTGCAAGACAAATCTCTTCAACAACAATGCTTATAAAACAAGGTTTAATCACAAATCTCAAACTAGAAAACCTTGAAGCATTTAACCAACAAATTTTAAAAAGGAAACCACAATCAATCCTTTTCTCTCCAATGATATTTTCAAAAATCAATCACCCAATCAAGTCAATGGAGAATATTGCCCATACCTTTTTGATGATGAAGAAGATCTCTCAAATCTGTCAAGATCATAACCACTTCTTTGCCAAACTAGAGAGGGTTAGTAGACAAAGAATATTGCACAAATTTTCACAATAATATTCCCTTGAAATATCTCAACAATATTTTATTTTATTCTTCCACTCAACAATACAAAGCATGTTCCACATACACCTTATCAACTCCAATCTCAAGAAAGAAGCTCATCAACACATGAAAGCAATAACCACCTCTCAAGAAGAAATTACCACCATAGCATTTAGAAACACTTTAAAATAATATCAAGGTAACTTAGGGCATCCTTCAATAACATTTGCACAACATTGATTTAATGCAAAAATAACATATACTCCCTTATTACTCCATTGCCAAATTTAATCAAAAACCCTTATTAAAATATTAAAGCTTGCTCAAACTTATATCTCCTAAAAACTATAATAAAACCTTAGCAAGAAAAATATTTTAATTAAAATATTGACCTCCGAAAATATCAGAGTCAAAGCGCATACCTCAAAAGAAGCCCTCGTGGACCTTTTGCAATTCGAACCTCTACCCACCATGTTGCCAAGTGGCAGCTAAGCCACATGAGCTAATATTTCCCACATGAGTGTATTGGGTACTCCTTGTATTTAACTGTGTGCGCTTTCCTCATAAGGCACTAAAATTTTGACTACCCACAAATTGACTGTCCACTTCACACTCTTCGATAATTTTCTACACAAAATTCATATGAGCAATTACTATGGGTTTCGAAAATCTTTTGACTTGACACTTGCATTAATAAAAAACCTTTGGCTTATTTATACAAGCCATCCTTAGATGCAAATACATCGGCCCTTTTACATTTGCCCTCATGATGTCGGCGGTGCCAATAATAAATGAGGGAAAACATTAAAAGTTTTTAAATTTAAATTTTAATTTTAATAAAATCAAAATTTAAACCCAAATTTCAAACTTCAATAACTTTATCACTGAAGGTCATTTTTTGATGAAACAAAAATCCAACTTGGGTTTTAAGAAAAACCCATTTCAAATCTGCCATCCATGGTTTTAAATAAAATATTTTCCTTTTCTTGCTCATGAAACTCTTTGTGGAATAAAATCATAGTGCTTACTCGCACAGGTCCTTTTGACATCAATGGCAACTTTTAGCTTAGGGACTCAAAATGTCCAATAATCTCCCCCTTTGTATTTGATGGTAACCCATATCCTTTTACTGAAACCTGAACTTCTTTTTTTCTCCCCCTAGGACTTTGCTCCTCCTGGATCAATGCTCTCTCAACTATCAAATCTCTCCCCATATCAAATCTCTCCCCAATACACAAATCTCTCCCCCTTTGACATCAATGGCAAAGGGTCACCTTTGGGGCTCGGGGCTAAGAATGAGCCTTTTAGTTTAGCCCCTACCCCACCTCCACCTGAGGTGGTTAATTCTGGGGTGGGAGTCTCACTCCCAATTTTTCTCGAAGATACTCAAAAGTCTCCTTTGAGAGTGTTTTAGTGAAAATATCTGCTATCTATTCCTTTTTAGTGACATACTCCAATATGACATGTTTATTTGACACATGTTCTCTTATAAAATGATACTTAATTAGAATATGCTTTGTCTTGGAGTGCATTACCAAATTCTTTGAGACACATATGGCATTGGTATTATCACATATTATAGGAATGGGTTTATCATGCATTATCTTGAATTCTTATAAATTTCTCTTCATCCATAACACCTATGTACAACTGGTTGCTGCTGTAATATATTTTGCCTCTGCTGTAGATAATGATATTGAAACATGCTTCTTAATTAACCAGGAGACTAGACTTTCTCCAAGAAATAAATCTCCTCCATTTGTGATTTTTCTATCATCAATGTTTTCGGTCCAATTTACATCTGTATATTTTGTGAGTGAGAACCTATCACTTTTGGGATACCAAAGCTCAAAATCCATAGTCCCTTTTAGATACCTGAAAATTATTTTTACTGCTGCTACATGTGTTAGGTGCTTCTTGAAATATTACCACTAATCCCACTGAACGCACTATGTCTTGTCTTGTAGCCGTGACATATAATAAGTTTCCAATCATGGATATGTATAGTATTTGATATACCTTTGGATATTCATCATCCTTACTCAACTTGCACCCTGTGACCATAGGAGTACTTACTAGTTTGTAATCTTATAAGCTGAAATTTTTCAACATATCCTTGATGTACTTAGCTTGAGAAAGAAACACTCCCTCTCCTAATTGTGAAATTTTAAAACCAATAAAGAAGTACAATTCACTGAGTATAGACATCTCAAATTCACTTTGCATGTTCTTAACGAATTCTTTGCACATCTTGTCATTATTTCCTCCAAAAATTATGTCATCAACATAAACAACCACTATTAGAAGATCATCTCCTTAATTTATGATATAAAAATTACTGTTTGATATTCCTTTCTTGAATCCTTGTTTGTATAGACACTTATCCAATATTGAGTACCATGCTCTGGGAGCCTACTTTAAACCATACAATGCCTTTTTCAATCTGCATACTTGATCTGATGTATCTGCTAGTATCAATCCCTCTGGTTGTTCAATGTAGACCTCTTCTTCTAGAACCCCATTTAGAAAGGTTGAATTGACATCCATCTGATATACCTTGAAGTTCTTGAAACTTGCGAAAGCTTAAAATATCCTTATGGCCTTAAGTCATCCAATTGGAGCAAATGTTTCAACAAAGTAAATTCCTTCTACTTGTGCATAACCTTTGCATACTAACCTTGCTTTAGTTTTGACCACTTGTCCATTTTCATTTAGCTTATTTTTGAAAACCCATTTTGTACCAATCACATTTTTATCCTTTGGTCGTGGAAAAAGTTTCTAAGTTTTGCTTTTCTCTATCTTATCCAATTCCTCATTCATTGCTTTAATCCAAAATTCATCTTCACTATCCTGAGTGAATTTTTTTGGCTCAATATTAGATAGCAAAGAAAAATTTGCTTGTTGAGATGGTTTTATTATTATTCTCCTTATATTTTCATCTGTATTCTCGATGATCTAATATTTTGGGTGATGTTTTTGTACATACCTGGAATGAGTCTTAGGAAAAATCCTTTGTATTTCTTCTTCATAATTATCTGATTCCTCACAAAATTCTTCTGGACAACATCCATCTTGGTATATAGTTTGCTGAACTAATTCTCTAGAATCTATCTTTTCATAAATTGTTACATTCATACTTTCCACCATAGTACGTGTTCTTTTGTTGTAACATCTGTAAGCCTTTCTTTTTATAGAATAACCAATAAAAATTCCCTCATCACATCTAGGATCAAATTTTCCTGAATTTTGATCTTTTCGTCTTATGTAACATTTGCTTCCAAAAATCTTGAAATGTTTTACAGTAGCAGGTCTTCCTTTTCAAAGCTCATAAGAAGTCTTGTGGTGATTTACCCTTAATTGAGCCCTAGTAATTATGTATACAGTTTTAGATAATGCTTCTTTCCAAAAACCATCTGACAACTTAGATTCATTTAACATAGCTCTAGCCATGTTTTCAATGGTCTTGTTATTCCTTTCAACTACTCCATTTTGTTGGGGAGTTCTTGTTGCTGAGTACTATCTCTTAATTCCATGTTGTTCAAAGAATTCTACAAACTCATTTGACATGAATTTTCTTCCTCTATCCGATTGAAGACACTTAATCATTTTACTTGTTTTATTTTCAACCAGCTTTTTGAATGCTTTAAATTTTTCAAAGGCCTCTGACTTCTCTTTCAAAAAAGTTACCCAAACCATTCTGGAATAATTATCTACAAACAACATGAATTAGCTCTCACCCTGAAGACTTTGTATTCTGGTAGGACCACATAAATCAATATGTATTAGACTCAAAGGCTCAGAATACATATAGCCTTTTGGTTTATAAGTTGTCCTAGTTTGCCTTCCATGTTGGCAAGGTGCACAAATTGTATTTTGTGGTCTTCTTATTTTGGGTAAATATCTGACTACCTTTTTATTGCTTATGCTGACTATGTTATCAAAATTAAAATGACCCCAACTTCTATTCCACAACCAACTCTCATCATCTTGTGAAAGAAAGCACTTTTCTCATTTGAATTCATTTAGCATGTATAAGTTGTTTGGGGTCCTTTTTGCATTTGCAATAATTCTTCTATTTTTTTTTTCTTATCTCACATTTATTTGGATGGAAGGTGACCATGTATCCTTGATCACAAAGTTGAATTATACTTAGAATATTGCTTTTTAACCCTTTGACATACAAAACATTCTCTAATTTTGTTTTTCCATTGTCTAGACTTAGAGTACCTCTCACAAGAATTCCTGATGATCCATTATCACCAAAAATTACTGATCCTCTATTTGTTTCCTTTAGAATGATGAACTTGTCTTTTTATCCTATCATGTGACTAGAGAAACCACTATCCAGATACCATTTTTCATTTTTATATTGAGCATGCAGAGCTATTTGTACTAACATAGAATTGGCCCTAACATTCTTTCTTTCATTCTTCCTAGTTGTTGGAATAACTTTTCTAGACTCTAGAAATATCATTTTACACCACCTAGCCTTGTGCCCAAATTTATTGCATTTGTAACATATAACATCATCATCCATGAGAGGTGCAAAGGAATTGAAATTTCTATTGTAACCGGCATGATGAATACAATGTGCAACTCTATGTCCATATTTATTTCAAGAAAAACAATGACCATGGAAGAAGTTGTGTAACCTGTTTGGAGACCTTGGATATTGTGACAAAGTCATCTTCTTTTTGTGATTAACCCTTATCTAGGTTTCTTATTTACTTTATTCCTTTCTAATGTCCTTTGCTTACTTTTCTTTGTTTTAAGTCTCTACCTTTTGGAAGCTTGATTCCTCTTTCTGCTTCTCATATTCTATTTCTTGTAGTAACTTGGTCCTTTCAATTTTATTTCTTAGGAGAACATTTTTTGCTTCTAATCTTCCACATTTTGTTCCCTTGGATTTCAACAGATTTGTCATATATTGCTCAATATTTCTTACTTCTTCCACCTTGATATTGAGTTCTATGAGATTCTATAAGAACTCCACTCTTACTTCTTCATCTTCCTAAATTTGTTCTTTCAAGCTTGAATTTTCTCTCTAAGTCTTTCCAATTTTTAAGAGCAAAGAAGAACTCTTATTTAATATCAAAAATAGTCTCTAATTCATTCTCTAAATTTATGTGTGCTACCAAAGGATCCTCTTCAAAGTTGTTAGAATCTTCATGGAGAGACCCACTCTGATACCAATTGAAGAATATGTGCTTATACTGAGAGTGGGGGTGAACAATATAAAATATATATTTTTTCAAATAGTAGAATCAGCATTAATGAAACAGTAAACATCACACAAAGAATCACACACATGAGAGAAAACATTTTTAATGTTGTTCACCCAATGTGGGCTACCTCCATAGAGAAAATATTTCTTCTAAATATTTCTCAAATAATATCTTGGGAGTATTTCCCAATTACAAAGTTTATGGACTTCTGTCCAAAGGAGATGCTAATCCCCTAATCTCAAGTTCGTGGATATCTTCCATAGAACTCTTTCCCCTTCTACTTTTGCTAGTGATCTTCTAGAAGACTCTATCTCTATGCTACACTAATTGGTGGATCTCTCTCAACTTGAAGACTCATCACTCAGATATGTCTTCAATTATCTTGTCTACTATATCTCTATCTACTGAGACTTTGTCTTCTATACTTTGTCACCTCAAAATCTCTGTCTCAATACTGTACTAAACAAATTCTAGTTGGTATAGTACAACTCTGCTCAATATCTTGTACTAAACACAGTACATTCGATCTAGTAAATTTTGCTTAATAGATCCACATAGAACCTTCTCAAATATGCTCAATAGGTCCACACAAAACCTGCTCAAAATTTTCTCAATATGTCCTCTCTAGTACTTGCTCAAATCTGCATTGCAAGCTTCCACAAAAGCTTATACAAAATTAGTCCACAAGCCTTCTCAAATACTTGCCTCAAACCTGCTTAACAAGTCAACACATAACTTGTTCAATCACATAGAATCATAAAGACAATTGTTAGAGACTCAATATGTTCTAAGCTCAATGCAATCAATATCTCAACTTAATCTCATAGAATAATAAAAAAAATTGTTAGAGACTCAATATGTTCTATACTCAAATATCAATCTCAACTCAAATTATATTATAGAATAGTTTATTTCTTGGAACTTGAACAACCACTTCACACATTCACTTGACTAGGCTCAATCAACTCTACTCAACAAATCCTCTCAAGGATCAATCCTTTCTCACAAACCCTAGCCCAAGCATGTATCAACCAACTCAAAATGTTTCCAACAATGCTCAACAACAAATCTCACATAACAATGATACTCATGTTCTTTTCTAGTTCAAGTTCAAGTTCTTTGCAAGACAACTCTCTTCAACAACAATGCTTATAAAACAAGGTTTAATCACAACTCTCAAACCAGAAAACCTTGAAGCATTTAACCAAAAAATTCAAAAAGGAAACCACAATCAATCCTTTTCTCTCTAATAATATTTTCAGAAATCAATCACACAATCAAGTCAATGGAGAATATTGCCCATACCTTTTTTATGATGAAGAAGATCTCTCAAATCTATCAATATCATAACCACTTCTTTGTCAAACTGGAGAGGGTTAGTAGATAGAATATTGCACAAACTTTCACAATAATATCCCCTTGAAATATATCAACAACATTTTATTTTATTCTTCCACTCAACAATACAAAGTATGTTTCACATACACCTTATGAACTCCAATCTCAACAAAGAAGCTCATCAACACATGAAAGCAATAACCACCTCTCAAGAATAAATTACCACCATAGCATTTAGAAACACTTTAAAATAATATCAAGGTAACTTAGGGCATCCTTCATTAACATTTGCACAACATTGATTTAATGCAAAAATAACATATACTCCCTTATTACTCCATTGCCAAATTTAATCAAAAACCCTTATTAAAATATTAAAGCTTGCTCAACCTTATATCTCCTAAAATATCAGAGTTGGATCACATACCTCAAAATAATCCCTCATGGAACTTTTGTGATTCGAACCTCTACTCATCGTGCTGCCAATTGATAGCTAAGCTGTGTGAGCTAAGACTGCCCACGTGAGTGCCTTGGGTACTCCTTATCTTTAACCGCATGTGCTTTCCTCACAAGGTGCTAAAATTTTTACTACCCATGATTTGACCATCCACTTCACACTTTTCGATAATTCTTTGCGCAAAATTTGGATGAAAAATTACTTTGGGTTTCAGCAATCTTTTGACTTGACACTTGCATTAATGAAAAACCTTTGGCTTATTTATAAAATCCATCCTTAGATGTGAATACATTGGCCCTTTTAAATTTACCCTCATGATGTCGTCGATGCCAATAAGAAAGGATGGAAAACCTTAAAAGGTTTTAAATTTTAATTTTAATTTTAATAAAATCAAAATTTAAACCCAAATTTTAAACTTCAATAACTTTATCACCTAAGGTCCTTTTTCGATGAAACGAAAATCGAAATTGTTTTTAAGAAAAACCCATTTCAAATCTGCCATCCATGGTTTTAAATAAAACATTTTCCTTGCCTTGCTTATGAAACTCTTTGTGGAACAAAGTCATAGTGCTTACTCACATAGGTCCTTTTGACATCAATGACAACTTTTAGCTTAGGGACTCAAAATGTCCAACAAAGACATACCACTACGGTATCCCAACAAGGAATTATCCTAATATTCATTTCCATGCCTCAAATTATTTATAATTGTAATTTGTAATATATTCATGAACAAATGGAATCAACACACATTACTTAGCAAATTAAAAGTAAATCACATATAAAACACAACATAGATATGAAAATTGTTATTAGATACCAATAAATTTATCTAAAGAATAAATAATTATCTCTAACTAATGAGAAATATTTTGGATTAGATAGTATAGAAATACCTATAATATAAGTTATTCAAGATTAAGGTTAAAGAACTAACCTAATGGAAAATAATATTATAATACAATAAAGTCAGCTTCTAAGTTGTTTATGGGTCCATAGGGAAATATACAAATGATTAGAATACAATGTTAATTGTGGATTCAATGTATATTAATACCACTTATTTAAAAATACCCCTTGAGTTGAATGAGGATCATAAAGAGAGATCCTTATTAATTATCCCTCCTTAGGGGACACTCTCCTACACCAAGCCAATATTCTAACTATATAAAAGTCACCTTTAGCATTAAATTGGTCAAGATATCTGCATATTGTTGTATTAAAGGCACATAGGCTAGCTCATGTTGGAACATGAGACTGTTTCATGTTAACAAAACATTAACCAAGATCATAATATTATGCATTGAAATATAAGTACATCACAAGATCACACACATAAAGATTGAAAAATAGATATTGAGGTATAAATTGCACAAAGGAGAGATCTCAATGTATTATTCTTCTATATTCAACGTATGATACAACAATGGAGATTTATCTCCAATATAATACAATACATGACTTTTCAGTCCTCAAACTGTTGCTCTCCCCTACAAATCCAAGAAATGCAACCTTTCACATTCTTGTCATTAAGACAAGCTCTCAACATGCCACATGTCAATGTGACTCTTCACTCACTTCTCTATTTTGACACATTTTACTTTCACAAAGTGACACATACATTAGACCAAATAATGTAATACTCACAACACCCCTTTTTAGTACATTATTTGGTAAAATAACCTTTTAAAAATTTGATGACTACATATTCCTGCTTCATCAAAATTTTGTTCATTCTCTATGTGTCACTATCTCTATATCTTAGCAACTTTGAATCACACTTGGTTTCCTTTTGAATAAACCATACAACATGCCTTTTATCTTATTCCAAGCATTCATATCAATCCATCCATAATTCATTTTTAATCTACATTATTTTCTTTCTTTTTGTAGATAAAACATGTGTGAATGGTTATGTCCTCCACAAAATTTATAATAACAAAATTTATAATAATAGAGATTCAAAAATTTCTCTATCCTATGACCATATTTGTCACAATGGTCACATTTATTTTATTTTACCAATTTGTGGTCACTTTTACCTATTAGAAATATTGTGCTTGAATTATTTGTATTCACCTCTCCTTTGTACCCAAGACCTTCACATTTTGGTCTTATAATTGGTACCAAAGGTTATTTCATTCCTTGTTCATTATTTCCCAAGAATTTTGGCTTGTATCTTGTATCTTGAAGCAATTTAGAACCAATTACCTTTTTGTGCTTCTCAAAGTGGCCAAAACCATCATCACATTGCTCAACACAAATTTGAGCATCACTATATATATCATCATTTGATTCTATGTCCTCATCAATCACAATGGCATAGGATCTCTCTGAACAATCATGAACCTTGTTCAAATCACTTTCCTTTTGAAAGGAATGGCAACCTACATCTGTTTCATGCTCACAAAGATCATTAGTATCACAAGATTCATCAACCATCATGGGTTTCAAAACAACATCCTTCATTTTGGGCTTCACATCATGAGTATCACAAACAACATCCTTCTTCATGAGCTTCAAATCATTAGTGTCACAACATGCATCTTTCATCAAGGGTTTCAAATAATTAGTGTCACAAGAAAAATCCTTCATCAATGGTTTTTTTCCTTGTGCTTTCATTCTGAAAACATTACGAGTACTAATACCCTTGTATATTGCTTTCCACAAAATAGTATTTATTGTGACAAAATTCTCATTACAATCATTGCATCATTAAGGATTCCTAGCATATATTGTTTTTTGTTTAATTTACATGGTGGAATCAATAGCCACCACGAATCTAGGAAGGTTGTCCACATTTTATGGCCACCACAATATTTTGCACTGTCTGAAATAAAATCCACCAACTAGATATTTGTGCAGTTTGCCCCTATAACCATTATGCCATAATCATTTTAAACCTTTTACATCGTTGCAAGCACTAGGAAAGGGACAAGCATTTAGTTCAATGAGGCCCAATATTTTAACCTTGGAACTCCACCCCCATTATGGGGTTTGGTCGAACCAATTAGTCTACACCTCGGACCTACCTTGCATACATTGTTAAGTGACAAATATTCTCCATTTTTTGCTTCATCAATAATTAAATGCAATTTTTTCCACACTCTATTTGACACATCTTTTTCATCTTCTTTCACTTCTTGAAAAAATATTTTCAACATATTTTGTTTCTGATTTTTGATATTTTTTCTTGTCCTTTTCCCCCTTTGATTTAATTTTTCATTTGAGGTAGAAAACCTTTTACCTCCTAAAATTAAATCAATTCAAGAAAAAAATTAAATTCAAACAACTAAAATTTTCCCTTTTACTTTTTTTTTTTTTTTTTTTTTTTTTTTTTAATTTCAAAAAAACTTTTTTTTCTCTTCTAATTTCAAAAAACTTTCTTTCCCTCCCAATTTTTTCCTTTTCTTATATCTTTATTTTAATCAAAAAATAAAACTTTATCTCCAACCTTAATTCAAATTTAAAAATTTACCATTTCTTTAAATATGTTGACTCCTTTGCACCTCGTGTATGGTTGTTCCTGATATTACACCTATTACACCCTTTGTAATCTCTTTGGGAATCTCATAGGTGGTTGTTAAGTTTTTAGAAATGGTTTATGTGGCCTATAAAAATATGTCGTGATCTCAACAATAGTTGTAATGTCTCTTTGATTTGTGAAACAATGCTCTCTTTTGTTTTGATCAATTCTCAAAAAATTAGTGCATAACAACTCTATTTAGATGTCGACGAAACCCTAGCAAAGTTTTCTTGCACAGTGGTAGCCAATCAATGATAGTTTTAATCTTTGATAAATATTACACACAACATTGGTTGTTGTTACTATAAACTCTACACCCTAGAAATAAATGACCACCACACTCTCGTTGCATTGACACAAACACCATCCACATCTTAGTGGTCCTCTTATCTTGATAATATGCAAACAACCTGCAACAATTCTCCCCAAAAAACTGTTAGAACACACCCCACAAACATGAAATAGTAGATGTAGGGTCTTAGTAGTTTAATTTTGTTCCTTTATTTGTAGGTATAATCCTTCGTTTGACATTCCCTCTTTTGATTGACATGGTTATAGTATGCACCAAATATCTACTCTCGATAAGGATTTTCTCTCGAGTAGGGTTCAAGTCTTCACAAAACCTCATTGTGTGTTACACTATGAATATCATCCTAATCATGTTCTATCTACCTAAATAAGGGTCTTTGTGGTTCTCCTCCTACAATAGGTAGCTCCTTGTCTACTCTACATGGTACAAGAGTGACCTAACTCTAATGATTGTTTGAAAAAAACATTTGTTATTGCTACTCTCTAACATCTCCATAACTTGTATGGCTCCCTTGGTGCTATCTGAAACAAATCAAAGAATTCAAAATCACTTTTGTTATCTAGTGTGGAATAAGCTCCTCAAATATGATTGTAACAGGATTATTAAATTTCTTTTAAAACACTTTTGTATATTCTTGGACACGGATATGTTGAAGCACAAAATCCTAGGCACTATTCACTATTAAAAATTATTGCCACACACTGTTTCATGGAATGCACATGATCTCACATGAAAACCTTGATTTTCTCTTTATATCTTGAGGCTCCTCTAGTGCATGGTCTCTATTGCAAGTTTGGAAGACTCAAAAAATAACTAGTCATACTTACATGGGTGTGTCATTAGAGAATCTCGACTACATAGATGATATATGCAAGATAGCAACTCAAAATTGGTTCTAGTTTATTTCACTATTTGTTGATATTTGCTGCTACACACTAAATATCTTCTTAAACCTTGGATTTATCACAGTATAATCTCTAACTTTTCTCAAGTTTTACATCATACGATTCTTCAATACTCTCACACTACTTGTAACCTCTCTTCATAACCAATCCATTACCTTCAAATCTTCCTAAAATCTACTCTTTCTTCTCCAGCATTCTCCTTGCCTTCAACACATAAAATGGGCATGTCGTAGAATGGCAATGATTGTCCTAAAAACTATGCAAACAACTTGGCTCACTAGTTCTTCTTGGCTCTCAGATATTTTGGTTTTCTACATAGCTCTATCAACCTTGATTTCTCCATAGATTTGTTACCATGTTGGAACATGAGACTATTTCATATTAGTAAAACATTAACTAGGATCATAATAGTATGCATTGAAACATAATAACATCAAATGATCACACATATAAATATTGACCTAAAGATATTGAGATAGAAATTACACAAAAGAGAGATCTCACTATATTATTCTTCCATATTCAAGGTATGATACAACAATGGAGAGTTATCTCCAATATAATACAATACGTGACTTTTAAATCCTCAAACTATTGCTCTCACCTACAAATCTGGAAAATGCAACCTTTCACATTCTTGTCATTAATACAAACTCTCAACATGCCACATGTTAATATGACTCTTCACTCACTTCTATATTATGACACAATTTTCACTTTCACAAAGTGACACATACATTAGACCAAATAATGTAATACTCATAATAGCTCAAGTATCTCATAAAGTAAAATTAGTAAAAATTTTGCACTCACAACTTAATGTTATTTTCCATTAATGGAAAATAATATTGCAAACAAGCTTAATGGATCCATAGTTATCATAATATAAAGCAACAAGTAACTACCTAGGAGGGACCCAACTGCTCAAGAATTATGATTATCAAATATATTTCAAGGTCTCATTGGCAACATAATATTCAACCATAAAATATTGATATATTGTGGATTGCTAATGACAACTCCAAGATAACAATATAGAACCAAGATAGAACACCAAGTCATATTAGATCATTATTGGTCAACATTATCTATACAATCTGCATAAGAGTAACCCCATGGGATAGGAAGGGCCCCAGTAAACTAATGAATTCCTACCTAGTAGGTAATTTTGATATACTGCAATATCCACTTAGATATTATCCAATGACTCTCATGATATAACCTCATATATCAGGAATAATAGATGATAATAAAGGCAATATTTTGTCTAAAAATAACATAAACCAAAGGACTAGAACAACTTTCAATAGTTTTAAATGTAAAGCAAATGGAGTGTACTTGGTATTATAGTCCTCCATATTGAATCATTATACAAGATCCAATGTGTATTAAGGCTATGAAAGAGTGATCTCAAAAGTTTATTGATCAATTTGAATCCCTAGTAAAACCCAAATCTATCCTCTGAAAATTTTATTCAATCCATAACTTTATCTCTTGGATCAAGGATGTTGAGCTTACCATGATGATAAGATCATCAACATGAAACACATTAACAATAATTTTCAATTATATGTTATATTTGGACATCATGCTTTTCCCCACAACATTGAAATTATAGTTGAGAAATAAGATATAATTATACTCAAACAAAACACAACGTATATGCCTAGTCCCATATATGGAATTTTTAATTCAATAAAGAAGAGGAGTATGTCCATCCAAGGTGGAGGTGGGCGCCTACTACATATACATTTCCTTCTAAAGTTCTCTATCAAGAAAATCATTTTTCACATCCATTTGATAAACTACCCACCCATAGTATGCAAAAAGAGAAAGAACCATCTATAAAAAATCCATGTGATCCATAGAATTAAAGATATCTATATACTAAACTTGATCCTTCTAAAAAAAACTTCTAGTAATAAGGTGTTTTGTTATGCTTCTCAATATAACCATCTACATTGAATTTCATTTTGTAGACCTAATTATATCTAACCACATTCTTTCGCATGAGAAGTGAAACCAAAACCAGAGTTTGATTCTTTATTAGAGACTCATTATTTTCTAAAATAACTTCTTTCCACTAAAGACGCCTCTTGACATTAAGTAAGTGAGAGGATTTCTAGAGCTATCAACCTTCAAATGCAAAGATCAAGAAGGATGTTTTAAATGATATTTATGTGCAAGAAATAGTCATGCATCCTAAAGGACTATTTGATCTCACTTAGGTAATAATCCATCCAAATAAGTTTGGGGCACATCCTATACATAATCAATAATAGAAGTAATTAAATAATCCATCACATTCTCAAAATCATACCACATTTTTCAATACCATAAGTAGTGCATAGAAATATTGATCTCATCTCAAGTACAATTTATAGAAGAAAAATGAACATATACTAGTGAATAATTTGGAGTATCTACAATTATTTCTGTAGTAGCCATTAGAAGATGTGATAGACAATATAAAATATAAATTATTAGAGAAGAATCATGTATAAGGGAGAGAATCAATAAGAGAGATAGGATAATTTACCAAGAGGACCAAAAGTGGATTAGAGGTAATTAAAGGAAGAATCTCATCAAACACCACATTATGCCAAATAAGAATATCTCAAATAGAAATATCATAGAGGTGGTAATCATTAGGACTATCACTATATCCCACATGAATGCATCAATGAATCTTAAACTAAATTTTGTTCTTCTCATATATGGAGATGCAAACCTATGTAATAGACCCAAATATATAAAAAAAGTGAAACATTAGGCTTAACTCCTATCAAGCTCTAAAAATATATCATACTTTAGACTTTTAAAGCCAATGTTCTATTTATGAAATGTGAAACACATCAATTCTTTACCTATAAACTTAATGTTCATCTCCTTGGCATACAACATACATCAAGAAATATCCTATACAACCTTGTTCTTCCACTAACCCATCTTGTTTTTTGAATGAGTGTAGTGAACAATACTTTACAAATGAATTCTATAGAATGACAAAAATCACAAAATTTATGAATTATGAACTCACCAACACAATTGGTATCAAGGCACTTTTTTTTCTTCTCACACTAAATATCCTCTAAATATTAGAAATATTTTAAGTGTCCAAAGAATTCATCCTTGATATTAATAGTATATATTAAAAAAATCTATAGAAACCATCAATCAATGTGATAAAATAATGTTCTTCGAGAGAGAATGATCAACAAAAGAACCGAAAATATAATTATGAATGAGATTCAGGGATTGGGACATGATTTTTTTTTGTTTTAGGAATAGTTCCTAATAGTGCTTTTTCAAGATGCATCCATCACAAATGCCGACACGTGGAGTATTTTATGGAATATCATTTTCCATATGAATATGACTCATGTGTCTCATGGAATCATAATCAACATGTTTAATCGAATAGTGCTAATGCTTAATGATGTTATTTACCTTGGAAACCATGATAAGAAATAATTTTTGCTTAGAATAAGAGAAAGGAGAAGATGAAATGGGACACCAAGCTTATACAAATGATCAGGTTCATCAAAGTATTCTATGATAAATAGAAATAATTGTAGGGACAAAACCTAGAATATGAAGAACCTCCCCAAAGGATAAGGATCCAAAATTTATGTCACCACATCCAAAATGCTGCAAAGAATATTTATCATCAATAATTGAATGCTCACTATGATCTTGTCCATTATGGTAGGTCAATAGATGACAATCCCCCATCATATATTATGTTTATCCAAAATAAATAATCCATTCCTTTATATATGTGGATGTCTAATAAGATGAATGAATCACCACACATGCATTCAAGTCTCACCCTCATGTTCATCATCATCTTATATACAGAAAGTATAAGCATCTCTACACTTCTTGGTCTCCTTATGAAGCTTTTAATTTGAAGATGACAAACTTTGCCTTAAGACCATATTTATTGTAAAATACACATATAGGTTTCTTTAATGGCTTCATAAACAATTTTTATCCTTTTTTTTGGATTATTGTAGAACTTTTTTCCTTTATTTTGGCTTCTTCATCTTCTTTGATTTTTTAGCTTCTATCTTTGAAGCCTTCTTAGGTGAGCATATTCCATTTTATGTATTAACCTTGTTTGGTGTGTATGAGATAAGAAAAAATATATATATCGAATAAATAGGTTGTATAGGGAAACACAAAGTATTTTTTAAATAATGTGTCCTTGTTGAGTACCATATTGAGGCAATCTCTTATGTTCATTTTTATTAAACCTATCAATAGCAAAAATATCTTCATATAACTTCTATAAGTGATTTATACACTTCTTGATCATTCCAAAACCATCCATATTCAAGGTATAAAGTTAACCTTCTAGAAGACTAACTTGAATGATATCTATTTTTCCTAGATTCTTACCCATATGTAACATAATCACACCATATTCTTCCTTGTTCATGGAATGGTAATAGTCCTTTTCATCAAAATCAATATTATTTAGTCATTCATTAACATACCTTCATAGTCCCTTATTGAATAAAATATTTTTTATCTTGATCATCCATGAGGGATAATTGTTCCCATCTAAAGTGGGTACCTATAATAAAAGGACCATTTGGTTCCTATAAAAACTCGTTCTTCTATGAGAAAAACTATGTAAAAGTACCACCATGAATATGAAGAGATATAAAAATAATACAATTTGAAAAAAGGGATCAAAAAACTTGTGTATGAGGAAGATAGAACATCTAAAAGTTGTTCCCTTAAAACATAAAAATATTGTCGAAACCTTCAAACTTAAAAAAATTGAAACTATGTACAACCAATTTTATACTAACAACATTTATAGAATAATTAATGAGATTTAGCCACCTACATATTGTATCTATTATTGACTAGGTGAAGTGAATATTACAAGTTATCAATTTTTTATTTTGTTATAACACACTTACATACTATTTTTTTTTTTTCAAATTGATATTTCGATGCCACATCAACCATCCAAACAAATCTATATCTCATTGCACATAAGAGGAATCAAAATTATGACCCCTTGGGCATAAGGACCATAAATTACCTTACCTAGACACATACCCAAGGGTCCTTTAACAACCAAGATGACCATCCATATATAAGACCAACATAGGTTTGTGTAGTAAGTAATAGGGAACCAAAATAAGAGCACATATCTCCAACTATAAACACATAAAATCTTACAAATTTCAATGCATAACACCATTCAATTATCTTGCAAAAGGTGGTTTTTATGGGTTTGGATCTACACTCCTTAATTAGAAGTATCATAAGCTCCCCACTTTTGACCACAGAGACTATTGCATCATCAATTATGATGTACCAAAAAATTAGAGACAATACTATTTAAAATATTGCATAAATTATTAATAGGTTAGTTACAAAGTGATCCTTATGTAAAGGTGATAGGTAAGTTGTTATTAAAACCATCCCAAAAAATGTGTGCATTAATATAGATTTCTAATCAATAAAACATGTCCAACCACCATTTGCTTCTAGTTCATTCTAAAAATGAGAAACTTCAAGATTTTTACGGTTGAACAGGTGTTGCTAGGATCAATAAAACATTTCCAACCACCATTTCTTCCAGTTCATTCAAAAAATGAGAAAATTCAAGATTTTTACGGTTGAACAGGTGTTGCTAGGCATGCAAAAATATATGTTACAAATCTATAAATATTGCTCATTATTTTAAATAATATGAGAGATGAAATATTCAATCTATTTTAGAATGTCCTAGGCTATTATGGAATAATAAAGTATCTCAAGCTCCCCATTGTTGACTACATAGACTATTGCATCATCAATTATGATGTAACAAAATAGTAGAGACAATACTATTTGAAATATTGCTTCACTTGTTAATAGGTTAGTTACAAAGTAATCCTCATATAAAGGTGGTAGGTAACCACTGTTGACCACATAGACTATTGCATCATCAATTATGATGTACCAAAAAAGTAGAGACAATACTATTTGAAATATTGCTTCACTTGTTAACATGTTAGTTACAAAGTAATCCTCATGTAAAGGTGGTAGGTAAGTTGTTACTAAAACCATCCCAATAGATCTTTGTATTAATATAGTTTCCTAATAAATAAAAAAATTTCAACCACCATTTTCTTACAATTTATTCTAAAAGTGAGAAACTTCAAGATTTTTATGGTTGAAGAGATGTTGCTAGGCATGCAAAATTATATGTTATAAATCTATAAATATTGCTGATAATTTTAAATAAGATGAGGGATGAAATATTCAATCCCAAATTATTTTAGGATGTCCTAGGCTACTATGGAATAATAGAGTACATTACGAGCCTAGCATGCAAGCTTTTAAAAGGGGCGGTTTTTTTCCTCTTGTGTATTTATGGTCATTTTATTGACATACATCTACACTCCATTGAAGCATATAAAAAACATTCAATAAAGTTCTACATGTATTTATCTTACACATGGATTCATTTTATGAGTTTTAAAATACAAAGTTAGACCCTCATGCATTGTGTTAAAAAGGAAGAAACTCTTGAGGAGCATTTCATTTGGGGGAGTCCATATTTTTATAGTATTGCATGGTATAAAAGCCATTATTAGGGTTATGCACAATGGCAAATATTTGCAAATTGGGCAAATATTAGGATTTTTAAAATTAAAAATTGGTGAATATGAGGACCCTCGACGTTGGCCCATTCACCTAAAAGTTTTTAGACCAATTTTTTCTTAGGGTCAATTCGCCATAATATATATCTAAACATATGCATATTTGTACTCATTGGAAAGCTATTTTCAAGCTTGGATCTAATGGTGGTGTTTTTATGAAGTTATAAGGTGATTTAATAGGTCAAAATATGTCCCAAAGATGACCTTACTTTTTAGGGCTTCAAATGCTCCAAATTTTGGTGTGAATATGATTGATTTAATTTTTTAGGATTTGTCATGATTCACCTTGATTTTGACTAGGATTCACCATTTTTGTACAAGTACATTTTGAGTCCAACCCCTTATGCATAACCCTGGGCCATTTGTGAAGAAAGTATATTGTAGTATAGCAAGAAAGGAGAATGTAGGGAAGGTGTAAAGCCACACACAATGAATTAAGCATTTATAAAGGACTTTATTCTCAAGGAGAGAAGATATTGATTCATTCTATGTTAAATAAGACATAGAAGATATTTAATCTAGAGTCATTTGTGGAGAAAATGTTGACGTTCTAAGTTAGATAATATTTTTTCTATTTGTCATATCATTTTCTAGTGCATAAGAAAGGAGGACACCCAATATAATTACATTGGTTATATTAATTTCTACATCATTTGTAGGTCATATAAGGGAATCATCGTAGGAATGTGTGCAAAACTCCTCTTCCATAAAAGAAGAACAAATTAATTACATGTGTGTTCTTAGAGCCTTTTTTTTCATATAAAAATGCAAGATTTTGAAAGGATTTCCATTTCCCTTTTACATTGACTAAATGACATTGAGCTATTTGGTACTCCTAAGATTTGAACCTTGAGGTGGGCTACATCAACTATTTGTTCTAATTGTTGAACCAAAGACTCGTTGGTTGTTCTTAATCCTTTCTAATACAAATCATAAAAAAATACCTTGATAACACCATATAATACAAATTTATTTGAGTATAAAAATATAATATAAAATTTTATTTCATTATTAAAGTCACTTGATATTATATAAGAAAAGTACACAATTCAAAAAAAAATGGGTTATAAGAAAATTATAGGTTTGAAGACAATCAAACATCAAGCCAAGGCCAAACAATCAAGTATATTATAGGGCAATTATAGGTTTGAAGACAATCAAATAATGGGTTATAAGAAAATTATAGGTTTGAAGACAATCAAACATCAACCCAAGGCCAAACAAACAAGTATATTATAGGACAATTATAGGTTTGAAGACAATCAAATAAGACAAGTAGAGAGACCATACTCAGAATAAATATAACCCAATTATAAATGCGTCATCCCGTAGGCAGAACTCTTTAAAACAATTAAAAGAAAAATTGCCGGTTTGAAATTAACAAAACGTGAACCCATCAACAACGACATCGAAGAAATTGCCTCGTTCTTTTTAGTTAGACATCGTATTAGCCAGTGACAATCAAATAAGACGAGTAAAGAGACCACAGCAAATAAAACCTATTTGTAATTGTCGTCGTCAGAAAAGGCAAGACTCGATTAAAACGATAATTTTTTATTTAGCCGGTTTCAACGCGGAGGGAGTAAACAAAACGCAAACCCATCAACGACATCGAAGAAATTGATCTCTGTTTTTTTTCATTGAAACAATACAACGAAATTTTTAATATATACCATATGCATTGAGAATTGTATACCATTGATAATTCCACGAGCATTGGCTAAAGAATAGTTACATATATTTTTATATATAAAAGTGTATATACGTATAACAATCTTTTATAAGTGGAGAAGTAAAAATATATTTATTTATAAAATTTGTTAAATATTTTTTTAACGCGTGAATCCAAACTATCATGCTGGCGAGCAACATTCTTGTTCATATATAAGGCAACCACACCATATGATTTCCCTTTCTTGGAATGGTAATAGTCGTTCTCATCAAAATCAATATTATTTGGTCATTCATTAACATACCTTCATAGTCCCTTATTGTATAAAAAATATTTTATCTTGGTCTTCCATGAAGAATAATTGTTCCCATGGAAAGTGGGTACCTATAGCAAAAGAACCATTTAGTTCCTATAAAAACCCGTTCTTCTGTGAGCAGAACTATGTAAAAGTACCACTATGACTACAAAGAGATATAAAAATAGTATAATTTGAAAAAAGATCAAAACTCTTTTGTATGGGAAGATAGAATATCTAAATTTTTTCTCCTTAAAACATAAATGTATTATTAAAATTATCCGCGTGTTGTGGTTTACGGGCAAGGACACCACTTGCATTATGGTGATGTGACCCGGGTTCAACCCCCACGACGGATATGTATATGTATAAGAAGTATTTACTCAATAAAAAAATATTGCCAAAACCTTTAAAATTCAAAAAATTGAAACTATGGGCAACCAATTTCATACTATCACATTTATAGAACAACTAATGAGAGTTAGCCACCTATCTATTGTGTCTATTATTTAATGGAGTGAATGTTACAAGTTATCAATTTTTGATTTTGTTATAACACATTTTACCTAATAAGAACTTATTTTCAAATTGATAGTTGGCTGCCTCATCAACCATCCAAACAAATTTATGTCTCATTGCACAGAGGGATCAAAATTATGTCCCCTTTGGCAGAAGGACCCAAAATTCCCTTAACTAACCAAATAGCTCATGGACCGTTTAAAAATCAACATGACCATCCATAAATAAGACCAACATAGGTTTGTGTAGTAAGAAATAAGGAAGGAAAATAAGAGCACATATTTCCAACTATCAACACACAAAATTTTCCAACTTTCAATGCATAACACCATTCAGTTATCTTGCAAAAGGTGATGTTTATGGGTTTGGATCCACATTCCTTAATTAGAAGCATCATAAGCTCCCCACCCTTGACCACATAGACTATGGCATCATCAATTGTGATGTACCAAAAAAGTAGAGATAGTACTATTTGAAATATTGCATAAATTGTTAATAGGTTAGTTACAAAGTGATCCTCATGTAATGGTGATAGGTAAGTTGTTATTAAAACCATCCCAACAAATATTTGTATTAATATAGATTTCTAATAAATAAAACATGTCCAACCACCATTTGCTTCCAGTTCATTCTAAAACTGAGAAACTTCAAAAAATTTACGGTTGAATTGTTTTTTCTAGGCATGCAAAAATATATGTTACAAATTTATAAAGATTGCTCGTTATTTTAAAGAAGCTAGAGATGAAATATTCAATCCTAAATTATTTTAGGATGTTCTAGGCTATTATGGAATAATAAAGTACATTATGAGCCTAGCATGAAATCTTTTAAATGGGGTGGTTTGTTTCCTCTTGTGTATTTATGGCCATTTTATTGATGAACATCTACACTCCATTGAAGCACATAAAAAATATTCAATAAAGTTATACATGTATTTATCTTACAAATGGATTCATTTGATGAGTTTTAAAATACAAAGCTAGACCCTCATGCATTGTGTTAGAAAGGAAGAAACTCTTGAAGAACATTTCATTTGGGGCAGTCCAAATTTTTACAGTATTCCATAGTATAAAGGCCATTTGTGAAGAAATTCTATTTTAGTCTCGTAATAAATGAGAATGTAGGGAAGGTGTAAAGCCACACACAATGAAGAAAGCATTTATGAAGCACATTATTCTCAAGGAGAGAAGACATTGATTCATTCTATGTTAAATAAGACATGGAAGATATTTAATCTAGAGTCATTTATGGAGAAAATGTTGAAATTCTAAGTTAGAGAATATTTATTTCGTTTTTCATATCATTTTCTAGTGCATAAGAAAGGAGGACATTCAATATAAGTGCATTGGTTCTATCAATTTCTACATCATTTATAGGTCATACAAAGGAATCATCATAGGAATGTGTGCAAAACTCCTCTTCCATAAAAAAGAATGAATTAATTACATGTGTGTTTATAGTAATTTATTTTTCTAGAGTCATTTATGGAGAAAATGTTGAAATTCTAAGTTAGAGAATATTTCTTTCATTTTTCATATCATTTTCTAGTGCATAAGAAAGGAGGACATTCAATATAAGTGCATTGGTTCTATCAATTTCTACACCATTTATAGGTCATACAAAGGAATCATCATAGGAATGTGTGCAAAACTCCTCTTCCATAAAAAAGAATGAATTAATTACATGTGTGTTCATGGTACTTTATTTTTTCTTATAAAAATGCAGGGTTTTGAAAGGGTTTCCATTTTCCTTTTACATTGACTTAGTGATACTGAGCTATTTGGTGATGTTGATATTTGAATCTTGATGTGGGCTACATCAAATATTTTTTCTAACCGTTGAAACAAAGACTTGATGGTTGTTCTTAACCCTTTCTAATACAAACCATACAAAATATTTACTCATGATATTTTTTTATTCTATCAAAAAAAAAATACGTAATACAAATTTATTGGAATATAAAAATATAATATAAAATTTCATTTCTTTATTAAAGTGACTTGATCTTATAAAAAAAAGTACACCATTCATCAAAAAAAAAAAAGTGGAATGGAAACATACCCCTAAAGACCTATGCATAACATCATCCCAAGACCAAACAAACAAGTATAGTATAGTTACTGAGAGGTAGGGTAAAAACTCCAACTACAATTATAGATGTGAAGATAATCAAATAAGACAAGTAGAGAGACCATACTTAGAATAAATAAAACCTAATTATAATTATTGTCATCCCATAGGCGAGACTCTTTAAAACAATAATTTTGAATTAAAAAAATTTGCCAATTTTGAATTAACAAAATGTAAACCCATCAATGACATCAAATAAATTTCCTAATTCTTTTTAGTTAGACATCATATTAGCCATTGACAATCAAATAATACAAGTAAAGAGACCACAATAAATAAAACCTAATTGTAATTGCCATCGTCCAATGTGGAGAGAATAGGCAAGAGTCGATTAAAATGATAATTTTTTATTATAAAAGAAAAAATTACCAGTTTCAACATGAAGGGAATAAACAAAAAGCAAACTCATCAATGACATCAAAGAATTTGATCTCTTATTTAAGTTTTTTAATGTAAAGACCTAACTTTTAACTAATTTAGATATACAATTTTTTATAAAAAAAAAATGCGTGGATAGGCACACTGCAATAGGTAGTTGCACTAACTCAGGTTGAGTTAGTAAGAGGTTACTCAAAACAACAAAAATAGGGCTAAACCCATCACCAACCACATAACCAAAAAGCATGAATTAAATCATGTCAATTATAGGGATGTGCTCATGAGGTGAAGGTCCCTCACCCTCCATATGTTTTCAATCGATATTATAAGGAATGGAAATGAGCCACCCATCCTCCCCAAGCAAGTGAACATTATCACCTATATCAAAACCATCAATGTGCCATCTAAAACACCCCAACCCACCACATTAGCAAGAGTGACTGGGCACATGGGAATGAGATATCCACAACCAAAAATTGGGTCTAGCTCCACTTGGTGAACCTCCCAGCCATTGTCATGATGAGATGTACTATTGCTAATTTTACCTTAGGGTCAAAAAACAAGAGTTGATTGAGACCAATGTATTTCTACAGATTGGGAGAGAAGTCACCGATGAGAGCACGATCAAGAAACTTCATGAGACCGATAAGGCTCTGTATAAGGCATTCGGTTGACTATATATGGTACATTACCCCATTGTTGCATAAGAGTGCAAAGATGCTCCACCTCCATATGATCTTTCTCCACTTGAACTAAAATCTAAAGCCAAAAATTTGAATAAATCATGCACTTATCAACAATTGAACTTTCATCTAAACTATGTTTCTAAGAAAAGAGAACTCTATTACAAGTTTTCCAAATATGAAAGAGCACATCGATGTGAAGAATGTTCCACACTTGCAATGGGGGAAAGGAAAAATTTGGTGTGTCATATGAGCCCAAAAGAAGAACTCGAGCCAATCCCGGGCCATTTGAGCTTTCTTGCACTACAAAAAAATATGAAGGGGGTTCTCTAGAGCACCACAAAAATGACATGAAGGATTCTCTATTCCAAGGTATTTTAATATTTGTCCAAAAGGAAGACCATAGGATAATAATCTTCAAGTAAAGAAAGTTTGTTTGGGTTCAATATATCCTTCCCAAGTCATTTTAAATCTTAGACTCCAATGAGTCTGAGTGGAAATAAGATCTCACTACTCATTGAGTCTTTGAACCATAGGGACATTACGAGTAAGCCAAGCATACCCTAACTTAGTTTTGTAAGTAAGAAGTGGGGTTTTATTAAACCATCCCTACTTAGACCACCAAGGCTTTTGAGAATATTTATAGATCATAGGCCAAAGAGAAAAATGGATACAATCCAAAATAGTTTCATAAGTATTCTTATCATCTAGCCGCATACCAAACAATATCCTGAAATCATCCCATGGAATGTCTCAAAAAAAAGTCTACCACTATTGAAATCCCTTTCTTGAAGAACTACTAAGCATTAATCCATTGCACAGAAGCAAGAGAGGAACCTTGAAAAGTAAGAAAATATGACCACAAAAAAATATAAGTGGAACTTGAAGCACCTTTCTGATGCCCATCCCCTAGCAAACACAACCAGAGCTTAATTTTCTCCCAAGTCCTCCATATGATCTAAATGACAAAAGATCCTTGAAATTTAAATGGGATAGGAGCAACCAAGAGGGATTGAAAACTCATGTGTTTACAAGCCTTCCTACCAAGAGGTAAGCTAGTAGAAATGTAGTACTGAATTAGGACTTTCCAAGCTTCAAAACCACTTAAGGCTTGAAGAATCCATTTAGAAAATAAAGTAAAACCTTGTCTTTGACGATCATGTAGACCCATACCTCTTGATTTTTTGGAAGACAACAAATCTCTTAGGAAACTCGATGAAACCCTTTTTTATGTGATGAGTTAGACCAAATAAAATCCCTTGAATGCTTTTCCAATTTTTTATAGTAGGCTTGAGAAGGGACCCAACATGATGAATAATACACATGAATAGTAGAAATAATTTTGGAACACACCCAAAATTTACCAACTAGAGTAAGTTTTTTTAGTGATCTAAAAGCAATTTTTTTCTCTACTTTTTGTAAAGCATAATTCCACAAGATAGTAGGGGAACTCTAGAATGCAAATTGGATGCCAAGGAATTTAGATATCTCCCCTAGTTGGATCCAATACAACTAGAAGCTTTCAAGACAACTTAGAAGGTCCAAAGAGGATTGCCTATAGCATGAGGTCTTCCTCCATTGAATGCTAGATCCTAATGCTTTGTAAAAAATATCCAGACAATCTAGTTTCTATTTGATAGAGCATTCATCCTCATGAAATGTCAGTAAGATCAAATGTCGAATCTACAATCGGTAAATTCGATCTGATATCGTCTGATTTGATTTGATCAGAAACCTACAGTTTCATAGATAGAGAGAAAAAAAAGAATTTTCAATGCAATATAAATCTTTTTAAACATGGATTAGGATAAATAAATACTTATAGTATGTTGTAGGTAAATAAAATACTAGGAATGTAAGCTATGATATGCAAATAACACAATTGAATGCAAGGATGGTGAACTCCAAATATGATAAACGATGATTTATATATTAAAATGCAATGATAGATGACAAATATGATGCTTGAAATGCAAATTTGAGATGAAGGAATGTAAACCAGAGTCTAAAGATGCCCCCAAGCAATCTGTAGACAAGATCGAATGTTGTAGAACCTGATCAGATGCTTTCTGAGTGAGATCATATGTTCGATCATAGATTGTAACCACCAATGCATAGATACCGTACGTATGATCCTACAAATTCTTATGAAAAATAATCGAAATAATGATGCACAAAATGTGAAAGTAAATACAAATCAGCTAGGAAGTCAAAGAGAGCTAGGGTCTAGGGGGAAATCAAAGGAAGGATGCCTAATTAAATAATTTAGGTAGGTTAAAGGGATTGGGCAAAAAATAGAAAAAGTTACAATCTCTTCCAATCTTGGGGTGATTGGGAAATTTGATCCTGTAACCACCCCGTGGTTAGGCAGATACAAATAAAAGAAGTTGCAACAAATTTGTCATTTTACTATTCTAGGATTTTTTGTTTTTTAGTGAGATCAAATATTTGATCTCATGCAGTTCAGGTCCAATCCAATATCGGACATCCGATCTCGATCAAATAGAGTCAATATCGTCAAGAAATTAAAAATTAACTGAATGTTGGTGTAAAAATTGAGGCAGGAAGTTAGTAGGTAGTTTTAATCAATTTTTGAATGTTTTCAAATTAGGGTAAATTAATGAATCATTTTTAGGGTGTTACATTTTGCCCCCTCTTTACCAAATTAAAAAAAAATACGTTAAAGGAGAATATGACATGCTTTTCAAGAAAGCAAAAATTTATTGTAAAATTTATTGATGTTTAAAGTTTTTACTACAAACTACATTAGGTGTGATACCCCCTTTGATTTTTTACGCCAAAATTTGCATTTGGTGGAAAACTCAAAATTTCTAAATTGAGGGTAAAATGAAATAAAAAGAACAATTTAGGGTAAAACCCTAATTCATTTGCATTTTCACTATTATTGGATTTTTGCTCTGAGGATAAAAATGACAGAGGTCCCACATTGAGCAGATGAGGTGCGAGTGAGGGAGGGGATCATATGGGTAAATATCTTGAGGCTATTTATTTTAGGATTTCATGTTTTTCATCTAAATTTTTCAATTTTATTTTTAGATTTTGAGGGCACAGTTGTCATCGTGCAGCCGTGCTTACAATATCGAATCAATTTTGGAAATATCGGTCCTATTTTGACGATATTGAACTTTTGATATCATCAATATCAGACCAATTTTTGCAATATCGATCATATTTTGGTGATATCAAACTTTTGATATCATCAAAATAGGTTCGATCTTGTCAATATTGGGAAAATTTTGATGATATCGGAGGTCTGATATCATCAAAATAGGTATGATATTGAACAATCAGGTTCAATTATGTAAATTTAGATCTGATTATGCAAATTTAGGTTTGATTATGAAAATTTAGGTCTGATTATGCAAATTTAGATCCAATTATGCAAATTTAGGTCCGATATGACTTTAATTTTATTTTGTTGCTTTATTTTGTTGCAGAAAGTAGTTTTAAAGAATAGGGAATGGAGATACAATGGTCTCCAGGAAGACTTGGGTGCACTCTCAAATGACGAGAGGACCACACTTGAGGTAGTTGGGTTGAGGCATGTGGTGGAGATGCCACAAATACCAGTTGACTTGAGGCTCCTTACAACATTGGTTGAGAGGTGGTATCCAGGGTCATCATGTTTTTGATTATCGATATGAGAGATGATCCCTAGAGGACGTCTAGAGGATTATATGGGTGCCTATTAGGGGTGCTTACATAGCTTCGTCTAACAATCGGATCCAAGTGATATGATGCTTGTTTGGGGATCCTAGCTTCATCCTTAAGAAGGGCAAAGTTGGCATTGAGAGTCTGAGTCAGACAGAGGGGGTTTCCAAACTGATAGTTGTACTAAGTGGTACGGTGGCAAGATTATTATTGTGCCATATCAACGATTGTCATTTTCCTTCGACCTTAGCAAAGGTCATTTGTGACATGTAATATCAGAGTATATGCTTTTCTTGGGAACCCTATATTTTGTTATAATTGTATAGGACACTCTATAGGGTTATCTACAAGAGGGGTAAGACTTTGGTACTTACTTATTTCCTATAGATATGGTGTTGAAAACACATGGACATAAGGATACTTGCAGGATTACCTTTGACACGGGCAGAGGATGGGAGGCCCGATGTGGAGGATAGACCTAGGATATTCTATTATAACTTGCATAGAGGGCACCATGGATAGATCAACCTTGACATAGGGAGGAGGCTCCTTGATGAGTTATGATAGAGGTTATCCGATGGAGACCTTGGAGAGACTTCCAGGGTGAAAATAGTATGGATATGAGCTAGCTCACGTAAGGTGAGTAATTTGGTTGCATATGGATCAGGGGGAGTTGGAGCTACATCGTGTGGACCATGTTTTATGCCACTTCAATTTGTAGTAGGACATTCCTAGGACTAGGGATTTCACATTCTCTAAGGTGACTCAGGATGCTACCACAGTGAGTAGTACTCCCAACATGGCACAATTTATGGATCCACAACTAGACGATGATGTGGTCATTACGGTTGATGGAGATAACACTAGGGTGACATATAGGCATGGAGAGTAGTATGCCAGGATCCAACCTGCATGTATTACTAGACTGAGTAATGCAGTCGAGTAAGCCATTGAGCAGGTCTGACAATAGTGACACCCAACTGGCCAACAATAGTAGTAGAGGATATAGGTACCCCCTAGGAGAGATATACCTCACACTAAGAGAGGGCATTTGATCTAGGGGACATCCACATCAAGGAGGACTACTAGGATAAGGGAGAGGTCCAAGGGTACTAGGGAGGAGAGGAGATCATCCTCTCAATAGGAGGGGATACGTGACTTGCTCAGGAAGGGCACCATGATAGAGGAGGGAGAGAACAATGATATGGATGCCCTACAAGGGGATAACGTGAGATTGAAGGCTTATTTTTAGACTCTATATGATGAGGATGCAATTTTTAAGGGTAAGATTTAGACTCTAGAGGTAGAGCTTGCACAGGCGTAGGCTCAGGTAGCTCAGAGAGTGATGTTTCTAGCTCCTGTATCTTCTCATATGACTTAGCCTAGGAGGAGTTGCTCAGGGGATGAGCTTATGTGTGTTTTCAAGTGGGTGGGATTCAATCAGGGTTTGTATTTTGTGGCAATTCTTGCAGATCATAGGCAGCCATACCCTAAGGCATTTGAGCCTCCTAGTCACTCGAGATCAGTGTCTCGCTCAACTACTAGGACAACTACTACTATAGGAGCATGAGGGTTTAGACCACCGTAATCCCATGGTGGGGATCATGATGCTTAGAGCTCTAGGGCTTCTAAAGAGTGATCCATATATAGCTTATTTTTGTACTATTATACCTTAGTGATTGAGTATGCTGAGTTTTGAAATTGTGGCATACCAGTTTGACCTTCATTTTTTATATAGACTTTTTGAGATATATATACATTGATCTTTTTGTCTGATGTGACTTTGAATGATTTAATTTTGAATTTTTGATTGCGTTTGTTTATAATGTTTGAATTTCTTGTAATCAAGCTTTGAAGTTTTAAATATTTTGATCATGCTTAACATAAAAGAAAATGATTTTATTTTTGTAAAGTATGTTTTTGAAAAAGATGTTTTTGTATGATGATAGAATTGATGGATTAGCAATGAACCTCAAAGGATGTTGTGATGTTATATGACCATTGGTGGATATCGATGCTTGCTAGGTCATGAAGAGGATCCAGATGCGAGGGATTTTGTATTGCTAATAAAAAGGGTTGTGGGTTCAAGAATAATCTTGAGGCTTTATTATGATAAAATAAAATGTTGATTTTATTTTTGAGAAAAAAATTATTTTGAGAATTATTTTGATAAATTTTGTGATAAAATAAAATGGTTAAGCATGAAAAATTAGGAAATATGACTTGCGCTAGGCATAAAATTCCTAAGTGTGAGGTTTGAGAAAAATAATTATACCATCACTGCGAAGTCAAAATGCAATGCATGATAATATGAAATTGTTTGTTCTTAAAATGCAAATTGATGTGAAACAAATCATTGTGTCACATGTTTAAAAAGATTTTTTATTTGTGAGAAATATGAAATGATTTAAGCTTGAAAAATTGGGAAGGATGACTTGCGCTAGGCATAGAATTCCTAGTATGAAATTTTGAGAAAAATAATTACTAAGAAATATGCCATCATCACGAAGTCAAAGTGCAATACATGATAATATGATGTGTGATTTTTAGAAATGCAGGTTCTTTGGGAATAAATCATTTTGAATATTTTAAAGACAATATATATGTAATTGTAAAATGAAGTGATATAGATTAATATGAATAGTTATAAACTAATGTTGTCTAACAAATTTTAGAGAAATATTTTAAGTTATTTTAAACACAAATTCAAATTTATCAAGACCAGTGTGTGATGTGTGAATTCATTATCCATCTTGATTTATCGTAATGATACAAAATATCTTAGGGATCAACTGTGTGTGCATGTGAAATTGATTTACCGATTTTGAGTAAGGTGATGATATAGGCCAACTTTTATGAACCAATGTGTGTGCAAGTGAAATATTCATTAACCATGATTTTGTGCATGCAATTGTACTAAACTACTATGTAAGTCAAGTCACCAAAATCTAGCTAATCCACAAGTGAAAATTGGTCTGTACAAAAGAATGTTTCTAATGTGACAGACATGTCACCACACATAAGGATACTACCATTGCCAAGCCGAATTGATGCCACAAAACCTGTAATGAGGATCACCCCATGGCATTTGAATAACTGAGGAATTCTAGGGATTCAATATCATTACCCCCTTATTTTCTTTTGATTTTTTGAGTAGGAATTCTTGTCCATTTTTGAACAAGGGTATTTTATTGCTTTTGTAGTAAAACATGTCTTTTCTCTTTTTCTTTGCTTTTTCTTTTTCTTTTTTGGGATACTTGCTTAGATTATACAAGGAGTAATGGATTTTATTCGGATAGGGGGAAGCTTGTCCTTTTTCCAATTATCAGTATTCTAGACCATGTGCATAATAGGATAGCAAGAGAAACTTTTCATTTAAGGAACTATAACTACTATATAGTATAATTTTTCAAATTTGCAAAAATTCATTTTAATATATAGAAGTGTCTTCTTGGTTCAATAAGTAGCAATATTAGTTCCCAAGAATCAAAATATTATTTAGTGAAGTAATAGTGACTTTGGTACAAGAGAGATTTATAATCAGAGTGATGAAATCAAAATTTAATAAAAATGTAAATTAAATTAGTGGTTCAAGATAAATTTTGAGTTTATCTAAAATAAGATAAAATATAACTTGAATTTTTTGGAAAACAACTCACACTGATGCAAATAATGAGAATTTAACAATAATTTCAAATATTTTTGAATTTTTTTTCATGTTTTTTTTATTTTTTTTGTTGTTTTGATGATAGTTACAAATTGATGAAGAAGTTATTTACAATTATATACAGAGATGGAACTATTGCTTTATGCATAATATCTTTTGATATGCATAATATTCATTGGCTCTTTGAGATATTTTCCATCCAAATTAGCCAACCGATATGCACCTGATACAAATTTAGCAGTAATGACAAATGGTCCAAGCCAATTAGGTTGAAATTTACCTTTAAGATATTTTCTAGCATTAGTATTTTTTTATTTTTATTGAAGTACTAAATCACCAAATTTGAAATATTGATTGTGGACTTTCTTTGCATATGATATTTTGAGTTTATCTTGGTAAGAGCGAAGATGTTGTAGAGAATGAATATGCTTCTCATATAGAAGCTCCAACTGACTTAGTCTACCAACATGATATTCATCACCTACTTTAGCATCTTGAAGTAGAAGAGCTAGAGAAGGAACTTCTAACTCAAGTGGAAAAATTGCTTCAACACCATATACCAAGACAGAAGGTGAAGCACCCATGGGAGTATGAACACTAGTTTGATAGGCCCACAAGGCAGGGTAAAATTGCATATGTCAATCATGTCCTGATTTATTTTTAAAATATTAATTAAGGTTTTATTAGAAGCTTCAGCTTGGCAATTTCCTTGTGGATAATATGGATTGGACCATCTATGTTGAATTTTATAATTTTGGTAAAGTTTTTAATGTCTTTGTTGTAAAGCATTTTCCATTATCAGATATGAGAGTTGACAGAATACCAAATCTGCAAATAATTTGATTAAATATGAATTTAGAGATTTGGAATCTTGTGCAAGAATCTAATGGCATAGCTTCTACCCATTTTGTAAAATATTATGTTGTTGTTATGATAAATTTATGATCATTAGAAGAGATAGGACTAATTTTACTAATGATGTCTAAACCCCATTTAGATAAGGGCCATGGAGAAGATATAACTTGAATTTCCTAAGTAGGAGCATGAACAAGGTCTACATGTATTTGACACTTTTTACAATGACACACATAATCATTAGCATATTCTTCCATGGAAGGCCATAAGTACTCCATTTGTAGGAGATTTTTAGAAATGGCAACTCCACTAAAATATCCTCCACAATATCCATCATGGACTTCACTTAGTGCTTTCTTAGACTCTTATAAATTGAAGCGCCTTAAAATAATACCTTCAAAAGACCTTTTATATAAAGTATTGCTAATAATTATGAAGCAAAAATCTCGCTTACGTAACAATCTACGTTGGTTTCTATCTAATACTTTTGGGAAGGTTCCTTTTTGGAGAAAATTAAATATGTCTATGTACCAAGTTTTTGGAGTTATTTCATTAATCAAAAACACATATAATGGTTCTATATAATACTTAGATGAAGTGGGTTCTTAGAGTTGATGAATAATGATTGTAGCATATTCATCATCTAACTCCAAAGGCAATAAAGAGGTAGCAACAACCATGGAATTTGTAGCACGGTTGCTAGTGTGAGGAATTTATGGAGAGCCAAACTTTCTCAAACCAATTCTTATTCAAAAACTTGGAAAAAGATCCCTCACAAACCCTCATTCTGTGGCTATATAGCCAAAAAACCCTAAAAACTGAAATGAGTCGGATGGGGCCCAAAATTGGGGTGCGCATCCCTCTTACAATAGACAAGCCAAAAATAAAGTTTCACATCCTAACTCTAAATACATTAGGAGATATTAACCTCCGAACAACTCAAAAAGCATAAAAAAGTAGGTAAGAAATTTTAAAACCTAATTTCGGGGCACTAGATGATGGAATTTGGCCCCAAAAACTGATTTTTTTGGACAAATAGGACTCTAGGGAGTCGTATTTGTTTAGAACTCTCCCAACTAGCTCCCTGTCAAATTTCACGTCAATCGGAGCTACGGTTGAGAAGTTATGGCCCCAGCAATTTCGTTGGATGCTCCTGCATCAGACACCCGGGGTGGATTGAGAAGTGACCTTCACTTCTATACTGTTAGAGGAAAACCCAGGCGGTCAACCTCTATTTTGGACAACCAAGTTGCATCTTCTACAGGTCTGCCCTTCCACTTGACCAAATATTCTGAATACTGCCTGTTCCTGGTACTTATGCCTTCTCGAGTGTCTAGTATTTCCTCTATCTCATCTGTGGCTGGAGTAGACGTTGGAATACTCCACAAATCTGTACTTGGTGTCTCACTACTACCTCCTTCATGGTATTTTGCCAAGTCAAAAATATTAAAAATAGGTGATATATTCAGCTCACTTGGCAGTTCCACTTCATAGGCATTTCCTGAATCTCTTTTACCTATGATCCTGCATGGTCCAAACCTCTTCATCTTCAACTTGTTGTAGGTTTTTCTAGGAAACCTTTCCTTTCTCAAATGAACCATGACCTCATCTCCCACTTGGAACTCCTTGAAACGCCTCTTCTGATCTATTTTGGCCTTGTACTGAGTATTCATCTTACTGATATGTTGTTGTACCTCTTCATGTAAACTCTTTATGTGCTCTGCAAAATCTTCAGCCTCAGCACTGCTCTTTTCTCCTTTACCCATCGTTCTCAACTCAGAAGCATTCCTTGGGTTGTTCCCATACACAATCTGGAATGGTGATTTACCAGTACTTCTATTGATAGAATTGTTGTAAGCAAATTCTGCCTATGGCAAAATCAAATCCCATCCCTTGGGCTTATCTCCTACCAGGCATCTTAGAAGATTACCCAAACTTCTGTTCACCACCTCTGTTTGTCCATCAGTCTGCGGGTGGTATGCAGAACTGAACTTCAAATCCATTTTCAGCTTCTTCCACAAAGTCCTCCAAAAATAACCCACAAATTTGGTATCTCTGTCAGATACTATACTCTTGGGTAGACCATGAAGGCGTACCACCTCCTTGAAAAACAAGCCTGCAACATGAACTGCATCACTCATTTTCTGACATGGAATAAAATGAGCCATCTTTGAAAACCTGTCAACCACAACAAAAATGGAGTCATTCCATCGTTGTGTCCTTGGTAGGCCAAGAACAAAATCCATACTGATGTCCTCCCATGGTCTCTCCGATACAAGTAATGGCTGATACAATCCTGTATTCTGTCTCACTCCCTTAGCCATCTGACACACTCTGCAACCCTGCACAAATTTCTTCACATCCTGCTGCAACTGTGGCCAATGGTAGTTTTCACTAACAAGGGCAATGGTCTTATCTCGACCAAAATGTCCATCTAGTCCTCCACTATGCTTCTCCTTTATCAGATTCTCCCTCATTGAACTTCTAGGAATGCACAATTGGTTCCTTCTGAATAGCATCCCATCTTGGATTATAAAATCCAACCACTTAGTTCTATCCAAAGTAGTAGGAGACAAACATGCCTTCCAAGCCTCTGCAAAATCTGGATCCTCTGGATACAAACTCTTGAGTTCTTCAAACCCAACGACTTCCACTTTCATCTCTATCAACAAATTTTGCCTTCTACTCAAGGCATCTGCAACCCTATTAGACTTCCCACTCCTATGCTTCAAAACAAAGGTATAACTCTGTAGGAATTCAACCCACTTCAAATGTCTCTGATTCAGTTTTCCTCGACTATTAATATACTGCAAAGCTTGATGATCAGTATATAAAACAAACTCTTTTGCTAACAAATAGTGTCTCCATTTCTTAAGAGCCTAAACTATAGCATAAAATTCCTGATCATAAACAGAATATTTCTTCCTAGCATCATTTAACTTCTCACTAAAATATGCAACAAGTTTACCTTCCTGACTCAACACAGCTCCAATGGCATTGCCACTAGCATCACAATCAACCTGAAATACTTTATTAAAATCCGGAAGTACCAAAATGGGTTGTTCTATCACCTTATTTTTCAACATCTCAAAACTTGCACCTGCCTTTGCAGTCCACTTAAACTCCTTCTTATCCCCTCTCATGGTTTCTATCAGGGGTGCACAAATACTGCTAAAGTTTCTAATGAACTTTCTGTAGAAACTTGCAAGACCATGGAATGATCTTACCTCCGTTATGTTCCTTGGAGTAGGCCACTCCATGATAGCCTTCACCTTCTCTGGATCCATTTTTAGACCCTCATCCGAGATGAAAAATCCCAGATACACCAACTCCTTCTTCACAAAACTGCACTTCTTCAAATTAATCAGCAACTGCTCCTCCCTCAACTTTTCAAAAACTATCCGAACTTGCATCAAATGCTCTTCCAATGTCTTACTAAAAATCAGAATATCATCCAGATAAACAATAACAAACTTCTCTAGGAATTCTCTCAACACCTCATTCATCAGCCTCATGAATGTACTAGGTGCATTGGTTAACCCAAACGGCATAACCAACCACTCATATAAACCCTCTTTGGTTTTGAAGGTTGTCTTCAACTCATCACCCTCTCTGATGCGAATCTGATGATACCCACTCTTTAAATCAATCTTTGTGAAGTATTTAGCTCCACTCAAACAATCCATTATATCGTCCATTCTAGGTAATGGAAATCTATACTTAATGGTAATCTTATTTATGGCTCTGGAATCAGTACACATTCTCCATTCTCCATCCTTCTTTGATGCTAGTACTGTAGGTACTGCACAGGGACTTAAACTCTCTCTAATCAACCCCTTCCTCAACAACTCTTGAACTTGTCTATTCAACTCTTCACTCTCCATGGGAGACATTCTATGGGCTGCCTTATTGGGTAAACTAGCTCCTGGAATCAAATCAATTTGATGGCTAATCTTTCTCACTGGTGGCAAACCCTCAGGCACATTATCGACACAATATCAGGAAACTCTTCTAACAGACTTTCAACTTCTACTGGAATATCCATACATTGTTCCTTCTTAACAGTAGGAATTAATGCATAACACATAGAATCCCTCTTCAGGCCATCCAAAAATTTTCTACCATCTACCAAACAGATTCTAGCACTACTGCATACCTTTTCATCCACTTCCTTCAATGGCTTCAACTTGTGACGCACTCCATATTTCGTCAGAGAGTAAGTATTTGCATGCCCATCATGCACCGCACGTCTATCAAATTGCCATGGCCTCCCCAACAACAAATGGCAAGCATCCATAGGCAAAACATCACACAGAACCTCATCTTGATAATTTCCAATATGAAATTTAACTAAACACTGCTCATTGACTAATGCTCTATGATCTTTTTGCAACCACGCAATCCGATATGGATGCGGGTGCTTCCTCTTCTCCAATTTCAACTTAGCAACCATTTCTCCTGAAACTAAATTATCTGTGCTACCATTATCTATGATAACATTACAGACCTTACCTGCACATTTGCATCTTGTGCGAAATAAGCTCTTCCTCTGGTCCACATCTTTCCCTCCATTCATCAATGCTCTTCTTGTCATCAACACTTCTCCTCCTTTTGCTTCTTCAAAATATTCTGATTCAGCACCTTCATCTACTATAGCAGCTCTGGCATGACCCTCAGGTCTCTTATTCGTCCTCTCTTGGTGTTGGGGACACTCATATGCCCGATGTCCCTCTTCCCCACAATGGAAACAGGTTCCACGAAATCCTCCTCTTCCATACCCACGTCCAGGTCTACCTCTTCCTCTTTGGTAACCATTGTTCTGATCACGGGGGCGGTAGGTATTCTCCTCTTTTTGATCCTGGTTATTACTTGTTTCACCAGTCTTCTTCTGATCTTCATATTTTTCTCCACTGGTTCTTCCACCAGTTCTTTCACCACGACCTCTTCCTCTTTGTTTGCTTTCAAATCTTCTGTTCAGCTTCTCTTCAACCTTCAAGGCAAACTGATATGCATCCTCAATGGTGGTCATCCTGACCAAACTAAGTTCTTCTTGGATATTCATTCTTAACCCATTTATGTAACGAGCTACTTTCTCCTTATTAGCCTCTAAATGGCCAGTTCTGATTGAGATCTTGTAAAACTCCTCTGTATATTCTTTGATAGATTTGCTTGACTGTCTCAAACTCTGCATTTTCCTCAACAGATCCAATTCGTAATCTACAGGAATAAACTACCTCTTCAACTTCTCTACCATTCGATCCCATCTGGTTATCTTTTCCTTTCCTCCTCTATTTCTTTCTAGTTGCACTCCTTTCCACCATATGCTAGCATGGCCTTTCAACTTCATTTTTGCAAACTTGATCCGATCTGGATCTACAACCTCCTCATACTCAAAATATTCCTCCATATCATTGATCCAATCAATCAACTCCTCTGGATTGAGATTCCCAGAATACGTGGAGACATCAAACTTTGGCTTCTTCCCGATCCGAGATATGGCCTTAAATAATCTAGCTTCTGCAGGATCCATTGCTTCTTCTTCATCTGATGGATCATCAACCTCCCAAGCTTCATCTTCACTACGGTCTTCTCTCCTTGGCTCAACCCCTCTTCGCAACTCCTCTTGCAGGGCTTGCACTTGCCTCTGCAAAGCTCTAAAATCTTCTTTAGGTACCACATTTCTCCCACCACCATGGTTTCTTCATGGAGGCATTCTTCCTCGCTCTCTTCTCACAACCCTTCCACAGATCCTGGTGCAAACTGCCTCACTTTCGACGATCTGTTCACACACTCAGGAACCCTATGCTCTTCCACAGATCCTGGTGCAAACTGCCTCACTTTCGGCGATCTGCTCACACACTCAGGAACTCCGGCTCTGATACCACTTGATGGAGAGCCAAACTTTCTCAAACCAATTCTTATTCAAAAACTTGGAAAAAGATCCCTCACAAACCCTCATTCTGTGGCTATATAGCCAAAAAAACCCTAAAAACTGAAATGAGTCGGATGGGGCCCAAAATTGGGGTGCGCATCCCTCTTACAATAGACAAGCCAAAAATAAAGTTTCACGTCCTAACTCTAAATACATTAGGAGATATTAACCTCCGAACAGCTCAAAAAGCATAAAAAAGTAGGTAAGAAATTTTAAAACCTAATTTCGGGGCACTAGATGATGGAATTTGGCCCCGAAAACTGATTTTTTTGGACAAATAGGACTCTAGGGAGTCGTATTTGTTTAGAACTCTCCCAACTAGCTCCCTGTCAAATTTCACGTCAATCGGAGCTACGGTTGAGAAGTTATGGCCCCGACAATTTCGTTGGATGCTCCTGCATCAAGAATGGCTTCCAAAGTTACTTTCTCAAATAAGGATATAAGCTTAAGAACATATTCTTTATAGGGATGAAGCTTCTCATATCATGTTTGATATACTTCATTAATTTGATTTATCACAAGCTGAGAATCTCTGAAGACTAATAAAACTTTAATTTTTAAGGCTAAAGCTTCGTGTAACCCAAGGATTAGAGCCTCATATTCTATAGTATTATTAGTACAAGCAAATTGAAGTTTAAAAGACAAAGGAATAAGGTGCTTTTGTGGAGATATTAATATAATACCTACACCTACACCACTCATACATCTAGCTCCATCAAAATACAAGGACCATGACTCAGAATGATCCTCTTCTAAGTTAAGACACTCATTAGAAAATTCAATGGTTATAGGATGAGTAGATTCAAGAGGTGCAACAACAAGTTGATCAGCTATAACTTGGACTTTGATAGATTTTTATCCAATAAATGTGAGTTCAAAATCACTTAGAGAAATAACCCATTTAGTTGTGCATCCTAATAAATAAGGCCTACTCATCAAATACCTTAATGGATCAGATTTAACAATAACAAATATCTTTTGACTGAGCATATAGTGGCGTAATTTTTGTGTAGAAAATACAACTGCTAGACAAATCTTTTCTAACGGTGTATATCAGGTTTCATAGCTTATTAATGTTCTACTTATATAATATGTGGCTCATTCTTTCTTATCGTCATCAATTTGAGCCAACATTGCTCCAAGTGCAAGTTCAGAAGCATAAATATACAAAATAAAAGGACAATCTAGTTTAGGAGGAACAAGCACTGGAGGAGTAAGAAGATACTTTTTAAGGGCTTCAAATGCTTCTTGAAATTCATTATCCCATTGAAATGGGATGTTTTTCTTAAGTAATTTAAGAAAATGTCAGGTTTTATCTACCAACTTGTCAATGAAGTGACGGATAGACTGGAGTTTTCCTTGTAAACTCCTTAATTCTGATATGTTTTTAGGTGGTGGCATATCAAGGATAGCTTTAATTTTAAGGGGATCTATCTCAATGCCATGCATAGAAACAATGACTCCTAACAATTTTCTAGATTTAACTCCAAATACACATTTGTCTGGATTTAAGCGAATCTTATATTCTCTTAGTCTATCAAACACTTTTCTTAGATCATTAATATGATCTTCCTCCTTAGTTGAGTGAGCTATAATATCATCTACATAGTCATGTAGAATATTATACATCATATCATGAAATATATATGTCATAGCCCTTTGATAGGTTGCACCTGCATTCTTTAAACCAAAGGGCATTACTTTCCAACAAAAGGTACCCCAAGGTGTAATGAAAGCAATTTTTGGTTGATCTTCAGGAGCTATTCTAATTTGGTTGTATCCTAAAAAACCATCCATAAGGGATAACATCCCACTCCCAATAGTAAAATCTATAATATGATCCATATTTGGGAGAGAAAAATCATCCTTAGGGTATGCAACATTTATGTCTCTAAAATCAGTACATACTCTAATTTTAGTGGCCTCTTTCTTGGTTACTAGAACAACATTTGATATCCAATCAGCATAATCAATGGCTTGGATAAAAACAACATCCAAAAGTTTTTGTAACTCATTTTTAACTAGCAATGCTACCTTGGGATGCATTTTTCTAAGTTTTTGCTTTATGGGTTTTGCATCAGGGCACACTACTAAATGGTGCATGACCACAGAAGAATCTAGGCCTGGCATATCTACATATGTCCAAGCAAAAACATCAGCATACTCTATGAGAAATGCAATATATTGGTTTTATCTTTCTTCACTTAATTCTGCTCCAATTTTAACCAAGCGAGGATTAGCTTCTGTCCCAATGTTTATCTTGTAGAACATTTTCTACCACAATGTTTAAATCTCTTTCAAAGTTGGGTGGAGCGGGTGACACACCCATTTCTTGTAATTCTTCTAAGGTTAACTTAGCTAGTTCTTCTTGAGGGGTGGTTGTTTGAACGTGGGCTATACATGGTATAGACCCATCAAAGAAGAATCTATTCCTCAAAACTTCATCAAGAGAAATATCATGAAAAATATCTCCCTCTAAAAAATCATCTGGTGTAGCAATCATTTTTGGATATGCTATTGATAACATGTTACAAGAATGTATTATTTTACTTGTTTTAAAATATTCTTGATGTGCCAAATATTCTTGATATGTTATTAGTTGATCATCATCCTCAAATGGGAATGGTTGGGTTTTTGTAGGAATGTAGCCGATACCACATTGGGTAGGCCACTCCTCAATTTCTAGGGGTTCATGTATACCATTTTCCAAAGGTCCCAAACCTTTACCTTTATAACCCATGTTACACATTATTTGTTTTGATTTTACATATCCATTAGAAAAATAACATCTAGAAAATCCATTTTGATCAATTGTGAAACTCATTTTAATATTAATTTTACCAAAATCATACCCTGCATAAATAAAGGTACAACTCCCCACATGATAAATACTTCCCAACTTTTGTGGTAAGCCCATCATTCTAGGGGAAGGCGGTAATTGGGATAAAACAAGGGAATCTTGGGTAGAAAAATTAGTGTGTTCTGAAGTTGTGAGTATTGAAGATAAATCCGATAAAACTTCATCCGAAAGAGGGTATGAAGTAGAAGGACTATCCTCTTTAGTTGTAGGTTTAGATGGTGTGGGTTTTGATACTGAAGGAGGACTAGGGTGTGTTGAAGATATAGTAGGACAAAATGGGACTCCTATTGGTTCTGCCATAGCACACATGTCAAATGGTCTAGGGTCACCATGGATAGTGACCAATTGATTTTTAAACTCAAACTTAACACATTGATGTAATGTAGAAGGTACTACCCTCATTGCATTGATCCAAGGTCGACCTAGAAGGATGTTGTATGATGCGGGGCAAGATACAACAAACACGGTCATATCTAAAATCCTTGGACCAACTTGCAATGGAATCGACAATACTCCACATGTTTCTTGAGTTTCATCATTAAATGCTTTGATAATCATCTTAGTTCTTTTTAAATCTTCATTTCTAAACCCAAATATTTGAAAAAAATCATATGTGCATATGTTTAATAATGATCCATTATCAATTAAAACTCTTTTAACACCTACATCCCCAATTAATGTTGTAATGTATAGAGGATTATCTCTATACATGCTTTGAGGAGGAATATCCTTATCTTGAAAATCTATATAATTTGTTCCATGAGAAATTACAGCATTAACCACAACATCAGGTTCTATATTTTGAGGTACCATCATTTTACTTAAGGTACTCATTAATTCCTCTCTATGTATAGAGGAAGTTCTCAAAAGGTCTAGAAGAGAAATTCTTGTTGTGATATTGGCTAGTTGTTCATTAATGTCATAAGGGGATTTTTGTTGTGAATTTGATATATTATTTCCCTTTGTAGGTGCTTTTAATACAAATGGAGGTGATTTCTCATTTTGAGTTTGAGTTTGTGATTGAGAATTTTGATTTTGGACTTGTTGTCTAGTGATGGCTCCAATAGTACCTACAATATTATTGTTTTGTAAGTGACCAAAGTGGGATCTAGCATTTACTACTTGTTCATTTGAAAGTGTTTTTTGAGATGAGGGTCAAGTGGTCATTCTTCTAGGGAATGGTTCTTCTGGAACTAATAAATCTGTGATGGAAAGAATTTGATCTGACTCATCTTCAAAACTATTTGAATTATTTGAGGTGATGTCCATTTCACTTTTTGTTTCACTTTTTGTGTCACTTCTTGTATCTTCTAAAGATGAATATTGAAAATATTGTATTGGTCTAGTTGTGACCACAGATAGAGTAGGTACATAGGAGGTTTGCAAATCTTGTTGTGGTAAAAATTTGCTAATGGTTCCCACATACCGAGTTGGAGGAGGAACATTATGATGTTCTAATTTATTTACAACCTCTTTACCATGTTTGGGTAAAGGATGTTGAAAAATATCTAGGTTTTGATTTGCATTTTGAGTTGGTTGTTTTTGGGTATTATTTTGAGGATTATTGTTTGAAGGAAATTGTTGCACTTCCATTTTACCTTTATCAATCAAATCTTGTATCATATGTTTCAACCACTTACAAGAATTAGTTGAATGTCCATCCACTTGATGAAAGTTACAATGTAGATCAGCCCTATATCCAGCTGCAGTGGTATCTGGTTGTCTTATCTCTGGCAACCGTATCAAACCTTGCTCTAATAATTGAGGCAAAATCATGGTTAAGGGTTGATTTAGTTTTGTGAACTCTCTTGGAGGTTTATCAGGAATATTTAACAAAAACTTCTTTACAACTTCTATAGTATTTATGTTTGAGGTGTTTCTACTATCAGTGACTCCATCACCTACTACTTGTTTATTCTTATATTGGTTTTTGGAAGTTTTATCTTCATCATTTTTCTTGAATTGTCCTCTTCTGATAAGGGCATCTTCTACCCTTCTTGATAAGTCTATAGCTTGATCAAAAGAGGTTACTGTAGCTATAGAAAGTTCATAAGATAATTGTTCTTGTAAATTGCCAATGAATATTTCCAACATCTCTCGATGAGGTAAAGCAAAATGCAATTTTCCTAGAAGTTGCCTCCATTTGGCTAGGAATTCAGCAAAGCTTTCATATTTTCCTTGTTTCAAATTATATAAATCCTTAATAGTGACATGTCTTTCTATGTATGCACTAAATTGGTGAACAAACATTTCCGCTGTCTCTTCAAATTTTCTCAAAGAATTTGTTGGTAATTGATAATACCATTCTAAGGCCATGCCTCCAAGACTTTTAGGGAATATTTTTAGTAACAACAAATCATCATAGGAAATATCATGACATGTTATCCTAAACATGCGAAGATGCTCAATAGGATCTTCGGTTCCTTTATATATCGAGAGGACCGACATAGGGAAATATTTGGGGTAAGGTTGAGCAACAATGATAGGATCCAAGGGTTGACTACACATCTCTCTATAACTGTATGAGGGATGGTAGGGATCCATCTGATCTAGATGTGAAGCTAATTGTTTAACCAAGGCTTCAAGTCCTTGTGGTTGTCCACCAAGTTGATTTTGTGGTATCATATTGTTGTGTCTTTGATGATATGATGGTGTTGTCATATAAGGATTTCTAGTAGAAATGCTATTGTGTAAAGTGTTTGTGGGAACAATGTTATGGAGCTTATATGGGATTGTATTTTGTTGAAATTTCTGTTGATGATGATTGGCATTTTAAATTTTCTTAGCTCTTTGTGATGTAGCTATTTGTTTATTAGGAGCTTGAGAAGAAGAAGAATTTTTTTTTTCTTGGAATTTGGTTGTGTTGTTGGTTTTTTATTGTTCAAATTTATGTTTTGATTGGTGTTTTGATATGGTCCAACTTGATTTTGATCTGTTCTATTTATGTATGTCATTGGATTTGCATTTAATTGGAGAGAAAATTCTATAGCGGCCTCCATTGAATAATCTCCTAATGGGAGTAAATGTTCTATCTTTATTACATGATGAAGTTCATCTATATTTTCTTTTAAAAAATCAGTAAATTGTTGGACAGATTTAAAGCTGACATTGCCTTGAGGATCTACAAAAGGTTGGTTAGGATCTTCTTCTTCTTCCCCTCCATTATCATCCTCACCTTGTTCTATGAGTTTATCATCTTCAATAAGCACCCTATCATCCAGGTTTTCTTGATCTGGTTCATCAGATTCTATTTGTTTACCACTTCTCAAGATTCTAGGCATTTTGCTTTAGGATGCTTTATCTTTTAGTGATATATATGTTGTATATATATATATATATGCTTAAATTCTTGGGTATATATGTTATATATATACCTATATAAATAATATATTATATTTTTTTTTTGGTTTTTTGTGTTTTTGGAAAACAAAGCAGAAAATAAGAATTATAATATTTTAGATATTATATCTAATCTTCCTGAAAGAGTCTATAAATATCGTTAATAGGTTCAAGCTCTTCAGGTGACATATAATGTTCTTCCTCAAATTGAAAATTTGCTTTTAAAAATTTGACAAAATGGGCTATAGTGATACTATCAATTTTAGAGTTTTGCATATAAAAGTATAATTCGTGACAATACTCATGATAATGGACTGCCCTAGGAGTTTTGTGAAATCTTCTCTTATTTTCCAAGACTATTTCTTGATCTTCTATGTGTGCTAGAAATCTGTGTACTATTATGGCATTTTCAATATAATCATCAAAAGTATAAATAGTTGAAGAAACACTTGCTCTTTTATCCATTAACCACCTCTCACATACCCTTTGAATATCAAAGTAGCGAGAAGCATTATCGGGCTCCAGGATTCTAGCTATATCAAATATTTTAATTTGGCTAAGTCTTGGTGTGTTGGATTTTATAATGTCTAATCTCTTCCAAAGTTCAGTCCACTGTTCTTGAGATGGAATGCTAGAATTTTCAACTACTAGGGAGATTTCATGTGTAGATAATAATGCTCTAACATCTATGCTTGCAGCTCTTCCTATGTTGAAATCTAACATCTATGAAATGAATTTAAAATGTGCAAGTTTTGATTAATGATCTTTTTTTTGTTTTGTTTTATATATTTTTTGTGTTTTTATGTGTTTTTATAAATAAAAAATATGCCTATGTTATTCACGTCGGGTTCACCAAAGAATGTAGCTCTAAAATTTTTGCACTCCTTTCCTTCAGGCTAATGGATCCACACCTCAAAGGGGAATGGGAAAATGCTAGGTCTACACCTCAGAGGAGAGGCACTTGAGGTCGTGCCCTCTTTGGTGATTTTTCGATGAATTGGTTAGGGTTCACCAGGAAATATTTATTGGCAGTTTCCATGCCTAGGTTGGGAGTTTGTTTGATGTGTTCTTTTATATTTGCTCACAATCACCTAGTTTGGCCAAAATGCAACTATTCTATACTAAATGTAATTTATTTTCAAATGAATACAATAGTCAACAAATTATAGAAGATAAACTAATGCAATGCTTAATAATAAAGGAGATTTGACCCTCTTACTCAACCTGGATGTATGATGTAGAGTCTTTTTACTTGTTGCAGGACAGATCGAATGCTTTTTGAACGAGATTGGATGTTCGATCTGTGATTGGCTGATCCGATCTGATATCATCTAATCCGATCTGATTAGAAACCTACAATTTCATATATAGAGAGCAAAACAAGAACTTGCAATACAATATAAATCTTGTTAAGCATGGATTAGGATAAATAAAGACTTATAGTATGCTATATGTAAAGAAAATAATATGAATATGAATTATGATATGCAAATAAGATAATTGAATGCAAGGATGGTGAACTCCAAGAATGATAACAATAATTTCTATACTACATGCAATGATAAATGATAAATATGATGCTAGAAATGTAAATCTGAGATTAAAGAATGCAAACCAGACTCTGAAGATGCCCCCAAGCAACTTGTAGATAATATCGAATTTTGCAGAACCTGATTGGATGCTTTCTGAGCAAGATCAGATATCTAATCATGGATCATACCCACTGATGCATAGCTATCGTACGTCCAATATTGCAAATGCTTAGGAAAAAAAATCAAAATAATGATGCACAAAATGCAAAAGTGAATACTAATCAGCTAGGGAGTTAGAGAGAGCTAGGGGCCAGGGGAAAATCAAGGGAAGGATGTCTGATTAAATAATATAGGTAAATTAAAGGGGTTGGGCCAAAAATAGTAGAATTTACAACCTCTTCCAATTTTGGGGTGATCGGGAAATCCGATCCTGTAACCACCGTGTGGTTAGGTAGATATAGACAAAAGGAGTTGCAAAAAAAATGTCATTTTACTATTTTGGACTTTTTTGTTTTTGAGTGAGATCAAACATCCGATATCATGTAGTTTAGGTCCAATATAGGATCAAACATCTAATCTCAATCAAATATATCATCAAGATTTTAAAAACTAACTTAATGTAGGTACAAAAATCAAGGGAGGAAGTTAGTAGGTAGTTTTAATAAATTTTTGAATGTTTTATACATAGGGTAAATTAATATGAGTCATTTTAGGGTGTTACAAATCTCAATACAAATATCAAAGATGTCATTTCTTAAGTCAAAAATCCAAGTAATACTCCTTCCATTAATTTGTAAAAGATGTACATAGTAGGGCAAGAAAACACTCTAGAGCCAACCCTAAAAATTGAGAGTGATCTTTATATATAGTTTTTATATTGAAAGAAAAAGGTGAAGCATTACAAGATCAATAGAATGCTATGATGACATCATTTCATTTTCCTACAAGGTTTGGAAAATATTTTTGATACTGCATGCCATGGTAGCTCGGCTCTCCAACTTATTGTTTCTGTAATTATAGTTAGACTCTAGGCAGTTAGAAACAGGATATAATCCATTCATATTTCTTGATGACTTCATCCTGCTATAGATCTGCAACTACCTAGGTTATTGGTTCTTGGCTCCATGGATGCTTTGTCTACCAACTCAAATTGAATTGTTCTTATTTGCCAAGAATTCATGTTTGTATACTCGATAAAATATCAACATGATCTCAACCATTGATGCACTAGTAAATGACTACGATTAAGCCTTAGAAAATATCTACAGATGAGCGGTGTAGAACATGTCACTCATATGTACTTTGGAGAACATTTGTGACAGCCTTGACTGCTCTAGCCAATGGCATGAAGCATCTACAAATATACATTAAGTATTGAGAAGAATGGAGCATGTTTCCAAGCTGCTTGCTTAGTTCTTAAAATTGCTTAACTTTTCTTTCACATCCATGATATAGAGCATATGTTGTAATATACTCATTGATATATTCTCCTCAATTTTTGACCCAAGTTGATCCCAAAATGGAGCATATCACAAAGATACTCAAGAAATAGTGTAAAATATTGCTTCACGATGTGTTGCTCCTTTCATCTTCTTTCAGGCATTTTGACCCTTTTCACCAGTAGAATGGAGCATCTATTATGTTCTATAAAATAAATGTGGAACTCAATGGCATGGAAAATCTCTAACACTTGGTCATTTTAGTGTTTGGGATGGGATAATGTGCACTAATCTACTCTTTGGAGGATGTTGATGTCAACTTTGACTTGGTTTGAAAGTAGTGTGGAACATCTGCAATGAGCCACTGTAAAATGAACTAAGTGGTGTAGAACACCTTGCTTATGCTGCTACAAAAAAATATTAAGTGTTGGGTATATGGGAGCATCTTGTATAGGGCCACTCTAAAATCCACTATGTCCTGAGTGGCTAGGAGCATCTTCGTGCCTTAGATAATATTTTCAAAAAATTTACTAAGGATGTGGTTATTTTGGGCCTACATTCTAGATACCCCTACTATAATAATACAAGAACAAGTATGGTGATGTTGATCTTGATGATCTCATGGATCCCCTTGCTTATTTTGGTGTTGGTCAAATCTAACCACCATCTATTTCCCCTACCTCTAGATATTCTTCTTTCCTATGATTCTTCTCATTTGGTCTTAGTTATTCCTTCTCTTTTTGTTGCTCTTGAGTCCTCCCTTTTATTTATTTATGACTCATGTAGCTCTCCTCCTTGTTGTTTCTATGTGGTTATCCTGCAAGCCTCTCTCTAAGGGCCTTATTTAGTTGTAAAAGGTTTGGGGACCCTTTCAAAACCCCTTGTATCTATCAATAAAAACAAGGTAGGTAAAAGGGATGAATGAAATGGCAAGGGGTTTAATTTTGATTAATACACCTAACCTCAAGATTCACTTGTGTAAATGCATGATGGTGTCAAACCCTCTAGGATGGTAAGAAGTCCCAAAAATATAGAACCCTCAAAAGGACCAACATAGGAGGAAGAGGGCCAGAGTCCTAAGGGACCAAGTGATTTTGAAGAGAATATTTAGGATAGGAGTGTGGATTGGATGAAGGAGATTAAGAACAAGGAGAACCTACCAACCTATAAAATACCATTATTGATTCAAAAAAGGCACTAGGAAAGTCCAAAACATAAACATATTTTGAAACCCTAGGGCATATTACACTATGACACTTCAAAGAACATGAGGATGCATATATTTCAAAAACCCCTAAAAGTAGGAGGGGTCAAAAAAGCAAGACTTCAGATACTCCCATATTATGAGTATGTGAGATTTAGGAGGATATGATTTATTACAAAACAGTGTGATGGGCTTTGTTAGGCAATACAAGAATAGCTAATATTGATAGATGACATAGACCAACATGGAATGGTAATAATTGATGATGAGAGAATGAAGACCTTGGGCTTCCCATAGCCCTTGGAATAAACACAAAGAGGGGTCCTACAATAAGTACTATATGGACCATTAAAGATGCACTTTTGGGGGAATCTCACTTGCCTATACCTTTTGATAATGTTGATCCATTGAGACAATCAATAGGTATGCAAGTAGAAGTGGAATTGACTAAGGACGCCATGAAGCCAAGTGGAAAAGGCACTAGTAATCTAATGTTACTAAAGGAGGATGATACAAATTTGAATAATTTAGATCTAGAAGGAGCTAAGTTGATCATATAGGCTCTACAGACATGGGTTATAACATTTAAAAATATTCTAAAGGACAAAACTGAATACATTAGTTGATTCAAATACCAACTGGTCATGCAAAAAGTTTATAAGGGGATGAATGATCATTGGAATGGGGTATATAATAGGGTTTTGAGGAGGAACCAATTATATTCCAAGAGCACCTAATTCATATCCTATAAAAAGAAATAGAAGCCTTTAAACCTTGATTTTGTCTCTTGGTGCAAGCAATAGAGTCGCTTGACCAATAGGGGAATCCCATAAACAATGCTGAGTTAGAGTGGGTATTGATAGAATAAATATCAAGGTCTTTTTGGCATACAATTTGCCTAGTATATGGATTTTGAATGCACCCTAGTTTTCATCCAATAGTTTTTGGATAAATAATTTTTCTCTCAATTCAACCACTAGAGAAACTTGGCTCCTTGGAATATTTATGAATTAAAAATAAGGGTTTAAGCTAAGGGAAAATATATGAAATGGTTAAGATAAAGTAAGGGTGAAAATAAATGATCAAACAATGTATGATATGTAGTGTAATAGCATTGGACATTACCATATAACAAGATAACACAATCAATTTAGAAGATACTTTATAGACTAGCCACTCTTAGATAAAATAATAGATTTATTCAACTTCAATTACATAATTTAATCATTCAAAATACTGAAATGAATATAAATCCAACAAACATATTATAGGTAGGTAAATCCACATTCCAAAATAAGAAATGAAAATTTGTGGATTTGCACAATTTTGACTAATTGCACAATTTTGAGTAAATGTACAATTTGGTGAAATTGTACAATTGGAAAGTAAATGTACAATTTGGTGTAATTGTACAATTGGAAAATAAATGTAAATGCATGTGAAATGAAATGAAATGTAAAGACATGCAAATGAAATGTAATTTGATAAAAATTACATTAAACCTTAGAAACATTAAATAATTGTTAAATATGTGAGTTACAAAAAATAGTTTAAATGATGTGTTGTCTCATGAAACCACTTTGGAACAATTTGGATAGGCATTATAAGTCCCCCATACAGTTTTTGAAGTGGTTGGGTATTGTTGGTGGTTGTTGGTTGTAGTTGTTGTTGTTAATAGTTTGTACATGGTTGTTCACAAGCTGGCCATAATGGTGTAATGTTGGAGTTGTGTATTGTTGTGTGTAATGTTGTAATGTATAATTTTTGTGTAAAATAACCATGAATAATATAAATCCCCATTTAAGTGAGATCTGTGTATGCATATATGGGAATCTTATTGTAATATCAATAATTATATTATATGTGGATTTTTATTATTGTTGTAGGTGTAATTGAGATGTTTTCATATTTTTGTATGATTTTTGGAAATTCACATTGAGTAAGATTGATGATCTTAACCAAGGGTAGTGATTTTGGGATTGCATGTTGGGTAAACTAGGTTGGCAATTTCACTAGGAGATACAATTCTTACTTTGTCAATATCCTATTAGTAAGTTGGAAAATCTGCAACTATGTAATTACAGGAAGAGTTTGGTGAAACCATACATTCAACCAACTCAGTCATACAAATGATCAATTTCTAGTTTTAGAAAATGCAATTACATAACTAAACCTGCCAAATAAGGAAAATTAGGGTTTAGAAGAGAACGATTACAAAAAAGATCAATTTAAGTTACAAAATTACTTTAATAAAACTATTTAAGTTTTAAATCATACATTCTAGGTTGTTGTATGATTTAGGTCATAAAATTATATTATTTGGGACCGTACATTCACTTTTGTGGAGTTTTAGGAATATCTAGTGACAAATCATACAATTGTACAATTTGGACCATATTTGATAAAAAAACATTGGGAATCATCCTAAAATATTTTATCACACCCCCCTCTATCAATAATACTCTGCTTATGCTACATTTGGAACTATTGTCATTGTGGAGTATGTCGAGGATCTAATAGGTTGTGCCAAACTGTGCTACATTTGGCACCTATTACCATGCAGAGTATAACCTTATTTTTCATTGTTGAGAATGATGAAGGGTTTGGAATAGTAAGTAGTATGGAAGAAAATAGGGGTGGATGATAGATACAAGTCTACGAATATATGGGAATATGAGATTATAGAGAGGTAGATGATAGTGAATTTCTCAAAGATGTGGAAAAGTATGTTGCATTCCATTTCTACATCTTGGAGATGTTTTTCCTATGAGTTGGGATTAAGCTTGGTGACATAGAGTTGTAAGGAGTAAGTGGTTTGGGATGGTGCACAACAAAGACCATGGAATCTATCCAAATCCATAGATGAATAAGATGAGTTTCTTGATGCTGATAACACGCCATACACCAAGATGTGTATGGTTGATGTGCAAAATGGAGATGAAAGGAATTTTATAGCGAGTTTGTATAGTTGTACAATTGATAATCATACAAATGATTTCCATTTAAAAGCATTGCAAGGTTTTTCATATGGTGTGTACCATATAAATATATCCATCCAATTGGGGGAATAAATTACACAACCATATAAGAAAAAGCAAAAATTGTAGGGTTGTTGGCAGAATAGATCAATTTGAAAAGAGTCATAAAATTTTTGGAAGAAACAATATATTCAAAGTAAGAATCATGCACTTGCTTAGAGAATTGTATATCCCAAGTGAAAACTATATAATTATTGGGTAAGTCATACAGTGGTATGGTAAATTGTCAATTGCCAATGGAATTGCCCAATTTCTAGGTAAACTGTACGATTGTCAATCAAATCGTACAAATACATGTAATTGTATAAAAGTGCTAACATATTGTACAAGCTAGGTTTAGCTAAATTTTATGGGAAATGTTGGTGAGGAATTTCATGTTGAATAAGAGTGTTTAACACTGAAGCAATTGCAAGTAGTGATGCATGATGGCCAACATCGATGCAACTATAGGTTCAAACATTATTTGGTCCAAAGAAAGGGAGTGTAGCATAAGAGCAATAGTAGGGTGTTGTACCTAATGCTATGAAAAACAAACCTCTCAAAACAAAGGTCAATTTGGGCATTGTAGGTCTAAAATGGCCACATCCTTAGAAAACTTTGAAAATTTTATTCTAAGGCATGAAAAAGCTCCAATCCATTGAGAATATAGAGTATTTCAAAGTGGATCAGTGCATGAGGCTCCAATAGGATCAATACTTAGTATTTTTTGCAAAACATGAGTGGAGTGTTCTATTATGCTTGATACTTAGTGTATTTTATAGAAGCTTAGTGTGAAGGTTCCAATCCATAATTTGACCAAGTTTTAATGATGTCAGCACATTATAAAGTGTGGATTGATGATATTGTTTTATCCCACATGCTCAAATGACTAAGTGTCAAGAATACTCATTCCACTGATTTCCAAGGCTATTTTGAGTGAAATGGTGACAAGCTTTGCATCGCTCGGTAAGAAGGTCTAAAATGGTAAAAAAGAAGTAAAGGTAGCAGAATAGCACAAAGATCATATTTCATTACTTTTTGAGTATATTGGCATTTCTAAAATCAAACCAAGTTAAATATAATGGAGTGGAAATTAAGGAGTGGATTGCAACTAATGTCTTATGCCATAGATACAAGAACTAAATAATTTTTTTTAAAGGCATAGTTGAGTGGATTGATGATGAGTTGTATTTCACTCAAAACTTAGTGTATTTTTCACGTAAGATCAAATTCTTTGGTCAAAGCCATCCAAGCTAATGTCAACATTATTTCTAGAGTAGATTGGTATTTTTTTCCACCTCACTAGTCTACAGAGCATTGTTGAGGTTTAATCGTAGCCGTTCACTGAGTGCATCAATGGTAAAAAATTTAATGGCATTTTCATGAGCATAAAAAGGTATATTCTTGGTGGATGAAGGCCAGTAATTTTGAGTGGGTAGGTGAAGCATCCAAGGGTACCAAGAACCAATAACTAGAGTGGTTACATATCTATTATGAAATGGAGTTCTCAAGAAAGACAATTTTTTTAGATCTAGTTTCTAATGGCTTGAGTTTTCAATTGCCACTATATGACAAGCAAGTTGCAGAATCGAGCTACCATGGCAAATGACTTCGAATGGATTTCTTGGACTCAATAGGTGAATTAAATAATTCTAGCATGGCTCTTTACTAATATGTCATATGTTGAATCCTTGTAATGTATCCTCTAATTTCTTTCATTGTAAACTATAAATAGAGGTTGAACCCTTGATTTTTTAGGGTTTGCTCTAGTGCATTTTCTTGTCCTACCTTGTAACATTTTTTGCAAACTAATGGAAGGAGCATTACTCAAATTTTTGAATCAAGATTTGCTATCTTTGATAATTTTCATAGTTAGATCCATGTTGGCAAGAAGTTTATTTTTGTAAAATCTGATTATTGATCTATTTTGCTAGATTGGATTATTGATATATTAGATATTAAAATTAATTCTTGGAACATATCTCTATTTTGTTTTATTATATGAAGATTTCATAGTTTTTGGTGCTACTAATCCTGGGTGTGGGACACTAGAAGTAGTTTTCTAGAGGTTTTTCCTATGGATGCCTATGTTGTTAGCCACATCCAACCATTGTTAATGCATAATTTATTAACCCTAAACCTTTTTCTAACCTTATTCTTTGATAGGAGGGAAACTTAAGGGATTAATATTATTGACAAAAATGTTACAATATATAGGCATAAGCCTATATTTAACACATGACACTTGTCAAGAGAAACTGACAAGTGTCAAGGAAGGCATAGTGCACTTTAACTCTAACATTCCCCCTTAAAGTGCACTATCCTAACTAAAGAAGAAATAAAACAAGTCAAAATTAGGTAACATTCCCCCTTAATGTTGACTTCTCTAAAAACAAAATTCTACATCCTCCTTTATTAGTGATTTGGTCTAGGCTCGTGCTCTTTGCGCTTGGCTCTCCAACTGTGAATAATGCTAGATTCACTGTGTATACATCTCGATCTGTTGCCTCAGGGTCAGCCACTTCCATGGGTCTGTTGCCACTGGGTCAGTCATCTAAGTGCCTCGGGGTCATCATGGGTGTCTCAAGGTCAGCCACTTCTGGGTCTGTTGCCTCTGCAGGTCATCCTCAGAGGATGTTGCCTCTCGTAGGTCACTGACTAGATTCACCATGAGTATGAAATCCCTCATCATGGTGAAATCAATCTAGAAGGTGTCGGTATCTGCAAAAAATGCACCTAATGAAAGGAAAAACAAGCCATATAATAGTGTCAGTCTCTGTCAAAAATGCACTCAATACAATAAATGAGCCATAGATCCAAATAGGAGGAGAGAAGAAGAAAATAAGAGAATCTTTTGAAGTGTCTTCGTCTGTAGTCTTCAGAAGTAGATCCGAAAAAAACCTTGGATAGAGTCTAGGGTGTCTTTGTCTGTAGTCCCCAGTATAAGTGTCCTTATGGTTACCATGTCATCCCACCGAAATGCATGGGTAACTAGCCGCTGCATTCGCCAAGTGTATAGAAAAGATCACTAGGTACAAGGATCACATATAAAATGACCTTGGGAGTGTCGGGTTCAACCGAAAGTGCACTCCAAGGTAGAAATACTTTGAGGCTTATAAACTAAAATGAAAAAGCCTCAAAATTACAATATGACACCTCCATTGTGTCCGTTGAAGAAAACTGTTTCCAACAACTATAAATACCCCTATACTCCATTATCAAAGGGGCCTTCATCATAATGAAAAACAACATGCCTATCTAAGGCAGAAAAAATACAACATCGCTCAATGGCGGCATCGCTCTCAAGCGGAAAATCACATTTGGGATGTTCATGATGTCAATATTCAATCATCGATGGTAGAAAATTTTGGGAGGCCTGTGAAATTTGAGAAACAAAATAATCAACTTGCATTGTCATCTTCGTAACCGTCGATGCATTTGAAAAGCTTTGAGAAGACCACTTTTCGCTCGAAAAATAGTCAACCCCCAACCGGGGCAAATTCTCCTACACCAAGAACCTGTTCGACAAAACATTCTCGTCCATGTGGAAAACATTCACCAAATCTAGCATGCAGCAATAAGTACATGCAAATATTATGCTGCAGTGGAAGATCATTGTAGTGGGTGTTGCACGTGTCTTAGAATTCAATTTCTTTCAACGGTAGCAAATTGTGATCAAAGGTGACAGCCTCAGATGCGTAACATTTGCATCTAAATAAACAAAAAACTCAACATGATTTTAAATGAAACTGGAGAAGACTCGATCATTAGACACACGTTCTCTGCCAATCAGTCATCCATCCTTTTCAACGTGCCTGAACTCTCTTTGGCTGAATCAACACTATGACTTCCTCTGTAGCAATGAAAATCAACTGCCTCCAGGATCAACAAATAACAAAGCCTTGGCTAAATGCGGTGTCATCCAAATCATTGGCCAATACCTAGAAATACACCACTACTTCACCGATGCCTGCAGCGGCCTCGCTTTACGTCACCATGTACCGTTTCAACTGCTTGTCACATCCAATACAAAGTAGCACCTTTACACTGCACTCCAAGAAACTTACTTGATTGGATTTAAAAATCTTCAATAACGTCAGTCCAGCCACGATTGGAAACTGCTATTTACAGCCGTAAAATCATGACCTGTCTCTGTTGCCTTCGATGCCAGAATCGTCGTTGTGCCCAGACTCATGGTTGTTGTGTTTGTCGGGATGAAGTGACCTACAACATCAATGTCATGGATGGTAGGACTCAGCCACGGGATTAGGGAACCCAGTGGATGCATTCTCAAAACTTCTTTCATTGACGGGAACAAAATCCATCATGGTGGCGTCACCATTTTCATCCTCCAATTGTTTCACGAATCAATAGCTTGCCTAAAACTCCACGACCACCTGTGCAGACAACGATTATAGCAAGCCTAATATCACTACCCTTTTTCCCTTCCAGGCATCTAGTGAGATCATCGGTAGCTAACATAGACTGCTTCTGCGGCATACCTTTTTGAGCAGTTACCTTCCTTCCAACATCATGGTTCATAATCTCTTCCCCTTCACCTACACTTTTGCTACAACGATGACTGGCTGAGGGACGACGTTGAGGGAAATACGATGCATAGGGATGAATCCAGACAACATTTCCAGATCTGGACTCAGATTGTCTGCCTGTGTAAAAAAATCCTTTGCAATATCAAATTGCAAGAAGGGGTCTGACACTGACTCTTTCGAGCGACAGCGGGAGCAGCAGCAGTGAGGGCATCTTGGCGAGAATGAGTAACAGTGTCAGACAGTCGATGGTCTTCCACAATATGAAAAGGGCTGCCTCCAACATGGCTCGCTTCAGCAAGAAGATCTTTCGAAGCACCGACAAGGCCGCCTGGATCACCGACACCACTTTTCTTGTTCTCGTCATCCCTCTCATCATCGAAATGGACCGTGAGCAGTAGCTTAACGATCTAGAGAGCAGCAACAGACCCACATCCTCTCAAAATTGTTGCCATTCACAAAATCCCTGTAGTGAAGGTTATTATTCGCCCCAAGCAGACGATATTTGAAATGCATCGAAGAGCAAAAATGCCATCATTTGCCAGCACCCGGATCTATTCTCCCTTGGCTATTCCCGATTAGAGCCCTAACAAAATTTGTAGCCTGGTGAAAGAGATTCACCGACGGGGGGCTTCGACGGTGTGGCGACTGTCCCTCTGTAATAAAAAAAATAAAAAATAAATAAAATTGCTGTCAATATTGTGCCTTCCCGGTCTCCATCAAGTTCTCAGCAGCAGCACTACTGACCGACAAAAAAGCTTTCTATAACACGGGGACACCAAACAACTCAAATTTTAGTGTCAACCCTTCTTCTCTAATTGCTTCAGGGGTACGAGTACACACTCAAGATTTGGCACTGGCGGCTGCTTTAGGAGGAAAACAAAATGGCAAGCAGCAGCAGCAACCACCGTCACATATTCAGCAGCAGGTAGCTGCAGGATACACCATTCAACAACATCATGAAAATGACCAAGCTTTTCAAATGAGCTTGAGTCAGTCTCAGGCAATTGCAGCACTTGGCCAGAACTCAAGTGTCTTTTTTCCTTCTATTGCGCAAGGCCATGCCATGTTACAAGAATCTGCAAGACAGTAGTTGGCAGCGGTAGTCCAGGCTCCACAAAATGCATTTCAACCTAAGCTTCATCAAGCCTATTCTGCTATGGCTGCAACACGATAAACAGATGCATCCCATCATGAATATTCCCATCATCTGTAGGAAACAACTGTTCTACAGCAATGGATCTAAAAAAAAATTGGGGGCAGCCATTAATTTTCAAAAATCTGGTTTTTGATTCATCCATCAAGGATGAAGAGCATACTCCCTATTTTGAAAAAAAATGGGGGGAAAATGAAAAATTGAAAAATGGGGGAAAAAGGATGAGGGGGGAGGGAGGATTTCCATGAGGGAAATCCCCCCTCAAGCTCACAAGGCCAGAGAAAGCCTGGAGCTCTGATACCAAATGTTAGGAGGGAAAACTGAAGGGATTAATATTATTGATAAAAATGTTACAATATATAGGCATAAGCCTATATTCAACACATGACACTTGTCAAGAGAAACTGACAAGTGTCAAGGAGGGCATAGTGCACTTTAACTCTAACATTCTTCATAACCCTAATTGATCTTAATTGAGTCAACATTCTATTCAGTTGATAAGGAACTAATCTACTCTGGAGGTTCGGATAAAGTAGTTTTTGGTCCATCTAATGTTGAGTTCTGAGCTATGACTATTGGGTGCAAGCTTGGCCAAAAAATTGGAATATAGACAGATGCAATATTAAGTAAAACTTGATGACAATTTGGATTCCAACATTTTTGTTACACTCGATGGTATTTATTTGAAAGAAACACTATAACCTATCATATTATGTGTTGTTTTTATCTTTTTCCAAAGGAATAAAGATTTTGTGAATTGTCTTGACCTTGCTAAGTGGTGATCAAAAAATTCACCTGGTGACTCCTTCGTTCGTGAATCCAAAAATATTATCCATGTAGCTTACAGTTTTTTCATGAATAGTAGGTCATCTATGAGGAATAACCTAGACTCCTTTTTCTACTATGAGCTACCTTATAGAGGGTCCACTGTCAGAAGGTATTTGAATCAATATTTCTATTCATACCAAAATCCCCCTAAGGAGAATATCGTAGTACACCCAAGGTCATCTCCAACAAGAGCTAAACCTGGTAACATGACCCAACATCAAAATGTAGTTCCAAACCAGCCCTTACAAAAGTTTCCTAGATGGAATACAACTGACCCCCTTAGATTGGCTCAGATGCATGACATTCCCCAAGATGTATCTAAGGCCATTTCCATCTATTATGGATATGGTAAAATTGCATATGAGCACTAAAAAGATATTTTGAATCTGGTAGCAATCCACAATATAAAAAATGAGGATGTTATTGTCATAATCTTACTCCTATCCTTTAAAGGAAATATTTTGCATTGGTTCAGGTCCCTTGAAGACAATACCATTACTTCATGGGAAGCACTAGTTGAGCCCTTTGTGAAAGAATTTAATAAATCTATTGATCCTTTTTTCCTCCTTAATCAATTCACATATATGCTAAAGCATCAGCAAAAAATTGTTTCAAACTTCAAGTTGAGGTTCAACAGGACCTGGAAGAGAATTCCCCCTACATCTAGACCAACTTTAAACCTTATTTACATGTATTATACTAGAGACCTTGGATCAAATTTATGCCTAAAAACTCAACTATCCGGGATGGAGACCTTTCCATAGGTTTATAATGTAGTTGTTCATGTAGATAATGTCCTTATTAATATGGGAAGATTACCCCCAAACGTTGTGTTGCCCTACAATTTGGAAAACTCTAATATCCAAGGTGATATGGCTACATCATCTTATTTGGATCCTCTTCCTTTGTCATCCCCATTCCCATAGATGACTCCAATTCCTCATTCAAAAGTGCCATCTACTATAGTTATTTTCCCTCCCCTTCCTTCTCAGATTACCCAAGAATCCTTTGTCCTCCTTGATATTTAGAATACCTTGAAAAATCCTAGCAATAAGATAAATTCAATGGAGAAGAGAGATATGGAGAGGTTTCAACAAACGATATTTCCTTAGATGAAGAAGGATCAAAGACCTAGTCCTAGCAATAGTACTAGGATCAGGGTAAGTGCGATACAAGAAGAGCCAGAGTGTTCTTTAGAAACAATTCTAGTAAATATATGGGGTTTGGTGAGTAATGATCCTCATGATTCATGATCTTGTGTCATGTACCAACACCATGTACAACAAGATATGGATAAAATAGAGAGAAATTAGAAAGGAAGAGTGAACATACTATGGAAATTGGATCAAATCATGGTTGGAAAAGATCTTGATGAGGATGGACCTATTTATGTCATGACAAGGTCAAGCAAGAAAGCCTTGTATGTTGATCCACAAAATATGGATTAATTTTAGGTCCCCTCTCAAAAGAAGAAGGATCCACCTTCCCAGAGCAGTGATACTTTCCCTATCCCTCAGACCAAATAAAAGGAGGTCAATCTTCCCATGATATTTGAGAAATAAACTAAAGGATATAGAATGAGATATAAGAATGAGTCTCAAGAGAGGCTTAGGTTCCCTTCTATTACCAAGAGATAGAGAATAGAGTCCATATAATAGTATAAAATAAATTATGGTGAGCCAGAGAGAAGGCATGAGATACCTACATCTACCAAGTTTGAATACAACATTTTAGAAAAAATGAAGAATATGCCATCTAAAGCTAGCCTATATGATACTCTCTTCATTCCTTGCCAAATATACCTACTAAAAGCTTCTCTAAATGAATATCTGTAGGAAACATAGGCCACCACAATCCTCAACACACCCTCTAAAAAGAAATAAATGTCCCCTACAAATTTAAAGAACAAACTCCCTACTTTTTATATTTCTCTAAGGATGGAGGGGTGGGTTGTTTGCAATTGTATGATTGACTCAGGGGTATCTACTACAGTCATGCCTAAATTAGTTTGCAAGGAGATGGGTATGGAATATACCAGATCCTACCATCGAGTTCTGTAGTTATATGGGACACCTGTGAAGATAGTGGAAGTGATAAAATATGTTTTTATGAGGCTAAATAGAGCACCTAAGGTAAAAATAGTGCGAGAGATAGTGGTGGTGGATCTAGAGCCTTATTTTGGCTTAGCATTTCAAGAGAATTCACTGTAAAATTGGGTGGATGCATGTATATGGACTATTCCAGCATGGTGATTCCTTTCAAAGTAAAGAGGATAAGAATAACACCCAAGAAGCCAATGTCTTATCACATTGAAAAAATTGAAGAGGATATGTACAATCTCACTCCTCAGGAGGAATTTGAATTTGTGGATAACTTTGAAGAGTTGGATATTGAAGATGAATTACCTTTCAGAGGGGATTATAGTCAATTTGGGATAGGTATGGGCACATACAACATTTCTACTGAGATAAATAAAAGAGTTAATGCTATATCTAACTAGTCCTTGAGAGAAATAGAAATATGGACCATGCACTTTGATGGTGCTAGATGCAAAAATGGCATTGGTATCGGTGTAGTATTATAGTATCAATTAGAAGGGATAAAGAGTTTCACATATAGGCTAATATGGTCATGCATTAATAATGTTGTAGAATATGAGTCTCTATGCCTTGGGTTAATGCAAGCTAAAAGCATGGGAATCAAGATATTGAAAATATATGGCAACTCTAAATTAACTATAAATCAGGTAAGGGAAAGGTACATCAGTAAGCATCATTACCTAAAAGCATATAGAAATAGGATATGAGATTTGATGGAATCCTTTGATGCCCTAAATATAAATTTTATTCCTAAAATAAATAACACCTTGGCAAATTCCTTATAAGTAAGGGGAGATAATTTCAACCCTTTTACAAATATAGGAGTTATGAAAGACAAAGGGATCAATATGACTTTCAGTTCCGCAGTGCTAGATAAGCATATTTTCTAGTAGGTATTTGAGAGTGATGAACAAATCATTAATTTTATGGTGAGAGAAGCCTGTTTATCCATTGTTCAAGAGGAAAATCCTAAGGAGATTGATCAACAGGATGTCATTCAACTCAAGAACAATCACATACCTAGAGGGTTGGTTACTCTATAGATCATGTTTAACAATAAAGAAATGTTTTTCTTAGCGGTGAATATTCACAAATTGGGCGAATATTAGCATTTTTGAAAATGCAAATTTGCGATTTTGGGGGACCCTAGACGTCGGCCATTTCGCCCAAAATTTTTGGGTCAAAAATTTTTGAAGTGTCGATTCACCGTGCGTTGATAATAGTATTACGTATTTTTTTTAAATTCATCGACACTCCCGCCTAAGTCGTGGAGCATTTTTGCCAATTTTTTTTAAATTTTTAAATTATCCCACCAAATTCGCTAACTATACCACTATATATAAGTAACAAGCCAGAGATAGTTTTCATTTATAACATTCAAAAAGTAAAACTCTAAAGCGAAAAGATGAACTGAAACATTCGATCTATTGTAGATTCCACCGAACTTTAGCGTTGTGCAGAAACCAATCGATTCGGATCAAAACTATACTCGGACTTTAGAGTTCTATACATGGATCAACATGACATAGTTCTCCACCCGGCATGATGATCGGACGTTATATCCACCTGGATCGGTAGTCGGTCTACTTGTTCCACCCGGATAGCTAGTTCCAACTGGGCCATCTATCGGACTGCATATTCCACCCGGACCGTTAGTCGGTGAGCTTCTTCCACCCGGATCGGTTGTCGGACTTCTTGTTAATCACAGTTCGATGACCAATATATTATTTCCACCTGGATCGATTACCGGTCTTCTAGTTCCACCCGAACCGCAAGCCGGATCGACCGTTCGCTCGGACCGACCGCCCATTTCTTGCATGAACCGCTCAAAACTTTTCCTACAATAGGTACTCTATTTCTCTTTAGACATTTGAATATGTGATCCTATATTTTTTGGTTTTACAGAGAATAATAGTTGTAGCACTTGTAATAATAAGATCTATTTTTTTATCATCTAATTTCTGGTTTTTCTTTAGCTATATTTTTATCATTTACTAAAAATAAATCAATGCTCTATTCTCCATTTTTCCTCCTATTTTATATCTATATTAAAACTCTTTGATTCTCTATTTCCATTAAGATCCCCTTTTCTGTTACAATATTTTTAAATAGGTAAATACTGTGGTTCTCTATGGACATAGTGATGCTCTACTTCTTGTCCACTTTGTACTAGAATTTTATATTTTTCAACATTTTGTATCTCTGATTGTATCTCTGATTAAATTGTATTTCAAATTTTATATTGATTGGTTTTTTGCTCTTATTAGTTATAGGTACTATCTCCAGAAAATAGAGTATTTGAATACCCTAAAAAAATCACAATAAAGAATGATTGGAAATAAGTATTTATTTTCTTCCAACCATCTATACGTTTATTCTAATTACAATATTATCTTAAGGCTTCATAGAAGTAAGATGTCTTCAACATTTTATTACTTTTCTAAATTGAAAAATATTTTCTTTACAAGTAAAATGTCACCTACTGGCGATGCAAAGAAGGGGGCCAAATCTGAAAAGAGTATCCTGAATTATTTTAGCCATACGTTGAAATCGAGTGAGCCATCGACATCTGTGCAAATTCAAGGTACAAATGATTTTTGACTACTTAACAGTTAGGTGTATTTGTTAGTTTAAATAATGCTTTCTTCCTCAAATGGTTAGGGTGCCTCTAGCCATATTGCATGATGATATAAACCATATTTTTGTTTGTTAGTTTATTTTGTTAAATTAAAAAATAATTAAGAATAGTATTGTATGCTACTATGCAGAATACCATGTGGACCCTGATATGCATCCGCTTGAAGATATTCATCACCAAGAGATGACTTCTAATGAAAATTCTCTTAACAATGACATCCAACAAGCACTTGAAGATAATCCTCAAAATAACATAGTTGAAAATGAAAGCGATAAATCAAATACATTACAAACTTCTTTTGAATCTACAAGCGAAAAAATAAAAAGTGGAAGGCATCTAACTGGGCTATTGGAAGGGCATTTAAGAATGAATGGGTAGAAAAATTTCCATGGATAGAGCCTATCCTAACTAATGACAACCAAGTCGATGATAAAGTATGTAGATGCAAAATTTGTAGTTGGAAACTGGGCAAGGAGCATAGGTTGCAAAATAAGATAGATACAATAGAAAAACATGTTGGCAAAGTTTATGTAAAAGTTAAAGGAAGTGATGGTGAAATTATTAAAATAGTTAGGTGGAAGGATGCATCAGAATGTATGCATGTCAGATATGCAATAGAATATGACAATCACTTAAAGGAACAACAATCTCTTGTTGAGAAAGGTGCAACAATTGAAGCCCATTTTCAAAAAATGAAAAAGATCACCTTAGGGGTAAAAGGTTTATAGTTTGCTGTTGTACTTAGTATTCTCAAGAAGGGTAGACCCATGTCCGATTTTATTGATTATAAGCACCTATTTTAGCTAGATGGTTTGCAAAAAATTCTGAGTTGCCATTGGTCTGATCAAAGTGGTTGGAAAATGGTAAAATGTCTATCATTAGTAGAGAAGGAGGACCTGAGGGAGAAAGTAAAACTTTCTAGATTCATTTCACTATCTATTGATGAGGTGATGGTTGTGGACAACACATCCTGGATTTGTATGCATGTGTATACTTTTCAAAATAATGTCAGGCAACCTAGTTTGCTAGGATTACATAAGATGGTTGAAAATTCAAATGCAGAAAATATTTATAATGTTGTTGTGACTAGTTTAAAAGATATTGTGGGAATGAATGACATAGACATAGCCTCAAAGTTAATATGTGTTGGAGTTGATGGAGCTGCTATAATGCAAGGGCATAGGAGTGGTCTCTGTGTTCGACTGCAAACCATAATTGCACCATATATGATACCCATTCATTGCATGGCTCATAGAGTGAATCTTGCATATAAAATCATGAGCACTTTTGAAAATGTTGCGAGAGTGGAAGACCTCATTCATGAAATACATTCTTATTTTTCTTGCAGTCCAAAAAGGTTTTTAGAGTTTCAACAGTTTGCACTAGGAGTTACAGAAGGAAAAAAATGTTAAAATATGTAGATACAAGGTGGATTTCATTGTATCAACCTGCACATAGAGTTTTTATAGAATATCAATCATTAATAGGGTTTATGTATGCAAGTAGTCGGGGAGTTGATAAGGCAAAATATTTGTTGTTTCATTTGACTAACTTTGAAACCCTATTGACGTTATGTGGTATTCTTCCAATGTTACAAGAAATGAGTAGATTGATAAAATTTGCACAAGAGAGATCCATCTATATCATTGATTTCATAAGGATGAGAAAACAAATATGTGTTGTTATTGAAAATTTATATGTGTTCAAAGCAGATTTTAAAGATCCCTTATTTCATAGTTGGAATACATTGACAAACGTGAACGATCCAGAAAGCTATTTGAAGTTTGACATCAATGATCATATTTGTATTAACAATCATGGAAATTTGATACCTCTTTATTATTTTGAAAGGCAATCAAGTATAGGTGTGGACGGTGTTGAACAAGTTCCTGTAACACACAATAGATTTCATGTTGTATTATAGAAAACTAGAACAAATTTGTCCAATATAGCAAAATATTTGACAAGTGAGATAAGAGATCGGTTTTAGAGAGATGAGTTGCTTGAGGCCATGGGTGTGGTTAACCCCATGTTTTGGGGTTCTAATAGTGACTTCAATTCTACAAATGAGTTGTTTGTTAAATATATGATGATACTTATTCAGCATTTCAGTAAAATTGTGGAAATGAATGGTGTTACAATCAATGGTATACTCAACAAAAATATTTTGAAAGAACAGTCAACACATTTTGGAAGAACAATGGTTGGGCAAACATCACTTTTGAGTAACATCCATGAGACTGGTTCCATTGCACGTTTGTGGCAAAAATTGTATCCAAGTACTATCCTACAAGATACTATAAGTGAATACTTCTATTTATATGAATTATGTCAAACAATGATTTTGGGATCAGTGGAAGACGAGAGGGTTTTTAGTGCACTATATTTTGTGAAATCTAAGCTTCGCAATAGGCTGGACAAAAATTTAGAAAATTGTTTGAGAATTTATGTATCATCCTATCAGTTGGAAAATTTTCCCTATGATAGAGCAATTGCATTATGGAATTCCCTTGCAGATAGGAGTGTGTTGAATATGATCGATATGGAAGATAATGATGCTTTCAGTGATCAGAATGTGGAGACACAGATATCCACTATGCTTCATAGTGATGCTGAACAAGCAGAAAAATATTTGTTCAAGCTACCTGATTTGTGATTTTTTCAGTATTACAATTTTTCAAGTATTTCACAATTTGAATTCATTTGACATCAGATTTCACAATAGAGATTCTGGACAAGCTGAGCATTGTTTGTTTCAGCTACTTAATTTGTGATTTATCCAGTATTGTGATTTTTCCAGTATTTCACAATATATTGGAATTGATTTGATATCAGATTTCACAAAATTTGATTATTAAGAAGTTTTCATGTTCTGCTCTTTGTTGTTTTTGAAATAGGTTTAATTGCCTTTATATCATAGTATTTGTTTGTTTCCATGACCTGAATTGTAATTTTTTACAAGTATTTACAACATTGATTAATATGAATTTGTTAGTTATCATTTTCATCTATAAATTTTTTACAAGTATTTACAACATTGATCAATATGAATTTGTTAGTTATCATTTTCATTTTCAATATGAATTTGTGTTTATTTGTTATCACAAGATTGTTTCATCTATCTTAATTGTAACTATGATTTATAACACAACATTGTCATTCAAATTATATGTTTTATGATTTATAACATAGCATTGTCTTTCATAACTGATTATAAATGTATGAGTATTGTTGTTTTTGAAATGATTTCAACTGCATTCATATTGATTTTAACTACATTCATATTGATTTTAACGCATTCATATTTATTTCAACTGCATTCATATTGATATTGAGATTATAAATAGTTAAAATCATTTCAAACACAAGAAGAGCATTCATATTGACACAAGAAGAGCATTCATATTTATCATTTTGGACAAGAAGAGCATTCATATTGATTTTAACTGCATTCATATTGATATTGAGATTATAAACAATTAAAATCATTTCAAAAACAAGAAGAGCATTCATATTGACACAAGAAGAGCATTCATATTGATTTTAACTACATTCACATTCATATTGAGATTCATATTGCCATAGACGAAAAATGCATCAAAATATTATAAACAGGAAGAACAACAAAATTAAAGAGGATACAAAATTTGTAAATTGCCTTTTTCATATATAGATTTAAAATATATTATAATGTCTTTAACTGTTCTAAAAAACAACACAATTTTCATTCAACATGCAAATTTTTCAAACTACTTTTGACATTTTGGATTCTCTATCGATGTTTTTCCTAGACCTGAGGTTTCTCCTGGACCTACCTATTCTATTAATTTTTCTACATCTTCTACACCAGGCGTTGACAGTGCTCTAGATCTGACTAAACTTTCTTGTCCTTTCTTAAAATTTTCCAACAACCCAACTTCTTCTTTGGCAGGATCTTGAAGCACTTTCAAACCAGGATTTTTCTCCAGTCCTTCCCTTATCAGGAGATCTGGATCCACTTTAAGTTTATCCCACAAATATTTTTTGAGAATGTTATTATCTCTTACTTTCTATTGGGTTGTTCTCTTCATAATAATGGTCATTTCCAAAAATTTCTTTGCAACCTCTATGTTGACTTGCATGCTCTGAACCTATAATTTCAAATTTTCAAGATTTGACTACAAAAGAAAAAAAACATAAGTTAGTAGAGTTATATGACATAATTTAAGCAACTTCAATAGTTTTATGACATAAGTTAGTAGATTTAGAAAAAGAAAAATATGCATCTAAATTCTCACCTCGACCACATCTCTTGCAACTAAAGCAACTTCAATAGTTTTCTTGTTGAAAGCCCATTGGTTATAGTACGCTTGGGCTTCAACATTGATGTTCTCAATTCTATTCAACATGATTTTTAAAACTTCATCATCGGATGAAGTCCTACACGTCACTAATCCTGAACTGGCCTATTGTAGCAGACCACTAAGCTTCTCTGGTTCATTCTCATAATGAGAAAAAAGAGTCTCCCTTCTATTAAAGTTTTTATAATGGGCATTTATTTGCTTAATAAGCACTTTAGCCCGAATTTCCCACTATTTCATAAATTGTAAATCTTTAAGCACCCTCTCTTGGAGGGTTGCTTCAATACCATCACTCATAGAAGACTGAATATCAAATTTAACTTTGTCATCCTCGAATTGAGGATGATAGTGGGCTTCCATAGCAGGAGCGGATACTATTTGCTCAGCTGTTGTGGGTGCTTGTTCTTCTACCTCTGCATGTGGATCTTCAAGCACATCTATCACCTGAAAGCCCTCAATGTTTCCTTGCAAAAAAAATTCATCATCAAGAGGAATATTATCTAATCCAACATTTGTGGTTGACACCTCTGGTACTTGACTTGTGTTAAATGAAAAAGTGGGGAAAACACCCTATGATCTTGGTTGCATAAGTATTTTACCCCTTCCATGGGCCATATTGATTTGCCCTCTCATTTGTTGCACCTGTGGTTGCTGTGGTGCTGGCGGTGGCCTCATGACTTGTTGCTCCTGGCTTCTCACGATTTGATCTTGAGAGCCACCTGACATTCAAATACGAAATTGCCAAAATTATTTTCATAAAACAAAAAAAAATAATTTCAAGAAAAGAGAATGATTTACCGGATGACGATTGGATCTCATGTACAATGTTGCGGTCGGGGGTTGTGCGCAATTTTGAAAACATGAAAATTTTAATAAAACTTATTATAATTTTATGTAACACACTAAGTAATATACTGATAAAATATTGAAAGTGAAACTTACGTGTAGGACGGTTGATCTGACTAGATTCAGGTTGAGGTCGATGAGAAGGAGTAACCTGTCATGTACATTTTGTTGGCCTCGACAATGGTGATGATTCTGATTCATTATCTTCAGAATCACCACATACCTCATGCATGTGACCCCTTACACCAACATCCTATTTTTTAGTTTTGGTCACTGCCTTTCTCTGCAATCATGTGCAAAAAAAATTAAAACTGAAAACAAAGCTAAAATATATTAAAAAATGGATGTGAAACATGGACTTACCCTCAATTCCTCTGAACTCATACCCAAGTTCAGTAGTGTGGGATGCAATGTTGTTGGTACTTCAGTATTTTTTAAATCATAAAAACTTTCATAAAAAAGAACTAAAATAAAGTTAACGGTCACCACCATTTTGACTTCTTCTATTTTGACACCATGCAACTCTATTCTGATGCATTCTAAAATGTACGTGCACCAGTCGAACTGCATGCCTTGAACAGTGTGAATGATATAGGTCAATGCCCATAATGGAAGTTCTGTTCTTCCAAGAAAAAATAGTCTTGCTTGGAAGAACTCAATAATGGCCTTCAGATTTTTATTTTCAATGCAGTTGTTAGTTAAGCCTCTCTTAGACTTAGCCATGAAAGCTGCATCAAAAAAAATTAGATGAAAAAATAAAATGTTAAATTTTGAACAATAATAGAAATAATTGATGGGAATTATACCTTCAACCACTTTCCAGGGAAGATCGTATTCATCCTCCAAGTATTTTTTGTCACGCTTACCCATAGAGAACCTCGGAGACACGACAAGGAAACTCTTGTGTGGAAGTTCTGTTAACCTCTGTATGTCCGAAGGTGTGATGGTGAATGACACTTGTTTATTCTAAAATATGACATTCACTATTGCACGGTCATGGTCGTAACCATCAATGATACTCTACAAAAGGTGCTTGTCGGTCTTGAACTACGACATTGTTAGCAAGTGCTGCAAACCTGATGTAGAGAGCCACGTATTGTCATAACCAGGGGTGGTTGACAAATCTATCATGGCGGTGCAAGTAGCATTCTTGAAAACCAAATTTCCAATGGTAGTTTGAGTAGAGGTGGTAGGATTGGCCATTGTTCGATAAAGTAAAAGGAGAAAGTGGATTGCAAAGAGTGTGGGGTGATGGTGTATCGAGAGGAGTTCGAGAGCAATCATAGAAATGTAACCAAAAAAATGACTTCTCGATGTCTATTTATAGATAGAAATGATAGGATTTGGACACGTGGTAGAATGTCATTCGGCATGCACTGAGGCTGACCGATAGACTGACACATGGTAGAGTAAACATTGGTCCAGTGATGGATCTTTTCCACCCGGTCGGTATGTCGGACTTTGTTTTCACCCGGTCCATTTGTAGGACCTCGAAAATCACCTGATCCATTAGCCAGACTATGGTTACCATCCGGGATGTTTTTCGGTCAATGGTTTCCATCTGGGTCATTTGTCGGTCTATGATTTACATTCGATCCGCTATCCGGACCTCTATTTTCACTTGGCTCGTTAGCCGGTCCTCGAATTCCACCCAGGCCATTGGTCGGTCAAGGATTTCCATCCAGGCCGTTACCCAGTCCTCGATTTCCACCCGGGCCATTGGTCGTACTTTGATTTTCACCCGACCCATATCACCGTTTCTTGCTTTCCACCCGATCGGTCACTGGTCTATGTTTTGCACCCGGTCCATTTCCCGGCTTTGTATATTACTCAGTATAAAATTGGGTTGTGTTTTCACCCGGTCCATTCCCGGACTATGTTTTCCCTCGGTTCGCCAATTTTTTCCATTTTTTTCAAAAATTAAGATAATTCGCCATGTCCTCCGACATGAGGTTGACCTGGATTCGCCAGGGATTCACAATGGATTCACAATTTTTTTACAAGGACATTTTGGGTCCGACCCCTTATGCATAACCCTACAGTGAAGATAAGAAAAAGATCATATACATGGAAATAAATGAGAAATTCTATAAAGAAATTGAACTTAAAAAGATAAATAATCTCAAGTTTGGATTCCAATGTTCTCTAGAAGAAGAAGAGGATATCAAAGCTTTATGCCAAAAGTACCAAGACATTATAGCTTTGGTCATACGAATATCTTAAATTATATGACAAGAAGGTCATCCAACACACAATTGAGCTAGAGCCTAATGCAAAACCATTTTAGAAAAACAAAGTCTTCTAAATCCTAGTATCAAAGCCGTAATGAGAGAATAACTATTAAATTTTCTAAAGGCTAAGATAATTTATCCAATCAAACATTCAACTTGGGTAGCCAACTTGGTTCCTGTAAGGAAGAAGAATGGTGATATACACTTGTGTGTAGATTTCAAAAATCTCAATCAAGCATCACTAAATAATCACTACCCTCTCCCATAGATTGATTAAATATTGCATATTGTGGCTAGAGCAGAAAGGTTATCACTATTAGATGACTTCTCTAGCTATAACCAGATTTGGGTGAAGGATGAAGTTTATTTTAAAATAATATTCACCACCAAATGGGACACTATTGCCTATCAAATAATAAATATTGTTCTATCTAACATAGGAGCCTATAGACACCTAAAATACGTCATGTCGAGGGCGACTACTCATATGGACATGCTACAAGACCATATGGAAGATCTTGGATAGACTCCAAGATAGAGCAGTGGTTCTAACCACTCAATTTGGGATCCTTGGCCTAATCAGTCTGAACTATAGCCTAGACCTATGGTTTATAGCTAAACCATGGCTGAGACCTACATTTTGTAGTCCCGCATCTGTGACCTACGGTTTGTAGTCTAGACCGCATCTATGACCTATGGTTTGTAGTCTAGACCGCATTTGTGACCTGTGGTCTTAACTGAAGTTCAGTTGGACTTCAATCTAAGACAAATCGATTTAAACAACTATTGGATCTAGAAGAAGGTGGTTAGGTGGTGGAAGCTTCCATTCCAACTGTCCTAACCACCCCTTCTTGATATTGGCTTCTCCAGGAAGCCATCCCTATCCCTTGGATAGCCCTATAAGTACTCCTCAAAATTAGGGTAAAATAGAAGAGAAAGCATTGGAGATTTTAGTAGTGGAACCCTGTCAAATTTTACACTCAACCGAGTATATTAAGAGATATCTATTGCACTTATCCCCTACATACTTGCCAAGATTCATGATGAATTGCATTATGGATGTCCTAGGAGTCTAGGAGAGCCAAGAAATGCAAATTCAGGAAAACAAAGGCCCATCACAATGATTTGACCGCCAAACTTGTTAGGACATTAAAGGAAACCCTTGAATATCAATTGGACAAGGAGGTGAAGCCCACTACCCTTATAATTAAGGGTAAGCCTATCAGAGTGCTAACTGTAGCTGTTAGCCACGGTTTACAGTGCATACCATGCACTAGAGCTACGGTTTGTAGTAGAGGTATAACCACCTTCCTAATTTCATTTATGTCCAGTTAATTAGGTTAGATTAGTTGTTTTCATGGTTAAAATACATTTTAGTCGACTTCTGACCATATATTTAGGTTAGTTTAGCTTCATTATGTTTATGCTTCAATTATGACATTAATAAGTTGTTTATGCACTTTCATACCTTATTTTATATATTTGATCCATGCATAGAGTAGCTGCTATATTTATTTATGCTATTATATGAATCTTGATTCGATTTGCATAGTTTAGAAGCACCTTTTATACTTTCTTTATTATGCATGTTAATGGTGTCATTATGCAGTTTCCCTAAAAGGGCATCATCATGAGAGGCTACCTATATTTTTAACATTCTTGTTGTTTCTTGACCATGGGGAATAGTTCCAAAGGAGAGCAAACCATAAAGTTCCTTCCCCATTGTGAATAAGAGAGAACCTCCACCCTAGAGCAGTTCGTGCCATTCTAAGAGGCATTTGGAAATCACACCTACCCTTAAGAGGGAAAACAATTAAGCACTCCTATTGTAATATTGCATCAAAATGAATATCCCTAAGAGGGACATACTTGTAATTGGATTTTAACTTCAAATATAATGGAATAAAGTGTTTTCTTTCTTGTTTCATTTGTTGTCAATTTTTTTTACTTGTATGCATGTTATATCTTTACCATTTATCGTAATAGGAGACATAATCGGGTGTGACCCTTTCTAGTGGTTATAGAGGTGATCATGATGGAACCCCACACTTTTAGGATCTAATTGTGTTTCATTGGATTTTTTATTTGTAGGTATAGACCATAGCTATTAGCTACATCCCAAAAACTAAACCACAGGTACAAGTCATGATTCATAGTCAAAACTATAGATCAGACTTGCGGTTTCTTGATAACAATACAGACAAACAATTCCAGAATTCTAGATTATGCAGGACATGAGGTAGGTCCTTTTTCTAGCGCTTTGTAACTTTCATGTGTTCTGTGTTTTTACAGTAGGTCAATTTCAAATGCAAATTATGAAAGCAACTAAAATAATGGTAGATCAATTGTCCTAGTTTGCTTTTTGTACTATGCTTTCACTAGAAAGGTGATGTTGGGAAAAGCAGACCTCTAATTACAGTCCACCCTAGGCTACAATGTGCTTGATGAATATGTGTTGATGTTTTGCATGTGTGAGGCCCGATTAGTGGCCATTTAGCATCGTAATGTGCATAGTCCTAAAGAGCATCTAGAGTAGCTTGCATTTTCTAAATCTAAAATGTATTTCATTTGCATATCATTTAGAAAATGAGCATGTGTGCTATATGATGTATTTATTTTATGTACATTAAAAAGAACCACACACACCATGAAACACTTAAATGCTAGTGAGTTGGAATTGGCATCCAACCACTAGTAGGGTTCAACGACGTGGGCGTAGCTTCCATCCGTTGGTCCAAATCCTATGAACCCTTGATATATAGACCAATACCGAATCCAAGAACCATCCATAGCCCAAAAAAATTGCATGTACTCCTCTTCGGAGGGTATAATGCTGACTAGGTGAGATTGTATGAGGATCTAGCAAGACCTGTGCTCCTTGTCTAGGTGTGGGCTTCATTACCACACACGGGGGATTTACACAACTTGGAGTTCATAGCCAAGGTGTTGAGCTACAATCATATAGGTGAAATCCATTAATCCAGGAATAAAAACCAACAAGTTTTACAAAAACATGATAAGAGTTTCTACAACTTATACAACACATATTGAAAACACATCAAACATTTTAGGACTCACTTTAAAACTTAAAATGAGATAATCATTGTTGTATACCTTGTTTGCTTAATAATAATACATTTAGAATCTAGGTACACAATGGTGGACACATGGGGTGGTCAGAAATGGTGCAATGCCAATGCCAAATACCAACCCCTAACTAGTTCACAACAATACGTGTCGAATCCTCAACCATATGAGCGGACTGAACATCATTCGGCTTGCATTCAAGGAGACAACTCGACACGGGGGGAGCTAGTAGATCAAACCTCAAATAGATGAGTTTTTGTACACTCCTCTAGGCATAGAGTAGAATAGAAAATCTTCCAGTACAAGGGTGTTCCACTTAAGAGCCATTATCGAGATAGTAATGCACCCACATCCATAGGATCGACTGAAGAGTTTATTGTGTAGGGAACCAAATTGGTCCCCTTACATACTAAGTCTACTGGAGGATCTATAGCTCCATATTTTGAGTTTAGAAGGACTAGAGTCCTACCATTTCAAGGGCAAGAAAATAGGCTCGCTACCGATAATATAACTAGACATACTCCTATGCATGGTCCAACATGTAAAATCACCATTGACATATCAAAGGTGGGAGATAATGGTACATCATTGAATGAGCAATGGCAATCTAGGTAGTTAGAAGGTTTAGGTAGTGTTCTAGAGCAGCTAGGCTACAAACCTTCTGCTCCACCCACTTGATCCCCGAGTGAGTGTAGTGGGAGTGTCGTCCACACTACTAGAGAACATGGGGAGGCTTCTAAGCACCCACATGTCACACACCCGCTATCTACGCATGGTGGGTCATAATATAGGACACAGCAGGAGGCCAATGCTATCTTCACAAAAAGAGGCAAAGGTACAACACATTATTCCAATGGGTACATAACCTATAAATTCACTCGTATAGAGCACGGGTATCAAAGGCCTCCCATGATCGACCAGATCGATAGATCACATTGAATGGCATAAAAGAAAAAATGCCAACTCCTCCAAGACCAATTGGAGGATGCTTGCCTAGAGAGGCAGCATATTGAAGATGAAAATATTCAAGCTCAAAGGCTCATAATACAAATATTATATGAGGAGTGCATGCACGAGGAGTGTATCCTTGCTCAAAAGGAATGCGTAGAATAGGAGGATTGGTTAGCTAGGGCTGGCTTGTATCCTCAAGATGAGCATCAAGAGCACATGCATAGGAAGGCTTTCTCACAAATTGAGATGCACCAAGATCATAAAGATGCTCGTACTCATGTTAATACTGAACAAAGGGAGTGGCTATCGCCACTCAATATTCAAAGGCAGAGACAACATGAAGCAGCAACAGGAGATGGATACGAACAGGAATATCCTGAAAGATCCTGAGCTAAAGAGGAGAAAGAGCAAATAATTCCATATTGCACAAGGAAGACAGTACCTCCTAAGCCACCTACATGTCAACTTAGGGAGGAGGATTTTTTATCTTCAAATACCTATAAGTCCTTGGCCAAC